>CM062812.1:102509842-103130778 GCA_031772625.1 Pinus tabuliformis
TGGCAATCACACAAAAGCCTTATGAGAACCCCGGGCGTCATAGAACTGCTAGGACCCATGCATGAGGATTTGATCCGAAGTAGCTTGGAATATTTTCTGGCTATTAAGGATTTTACCCTGGATGCTGCCAAATTCCGCTATCAGATTTCTACCCCAAGCATCCAGCTCAGGGAGCCATTCAAATATGAGAATTTTGAGCTGGCTGCTGAACGGTTGACCCTTTATGGCCAGCGCATTCTGCAAGCTGGGCCGTCTTGGTTAGGATACCGGTTCCGTAGCCCGATTATTTGGCACCCTGCACCTGGGTACCAGGCCTTGTATAATATGCCTGCAGATCAATTGAATCACTTCTTTGATAATCTGGTTGCTCACCATGGTTGCAGACCTCCTCACGAGGTGCCCTCTCCCGCCTATTCTCTTACCGCTCTCCATGTTAATTATAACGTTTTCATGAGGCCATGAAACATAGTAAGCCGGGGGGTGTGTAGAGCATTGGAAAGGTATGTTTTAACGAATAACTTAGTGGTGTTTCAAGCAATAGTTGTAACCTTTTCTTTGTTATAAAATAGGGAGAATGTAACGAGAATGAGCACGAATGACCCAATCACTAATAGTTATCTTCTCTATGCAGGTAAAGACAAAAGTGGGAAAGCGCGGTGCAAAACGAGAATTCCATGAGGAGATAACGGCTGTCCCTCCAAAACCAAATAAAATCCAGACCAGGGTGAGTAAATCAAGGCAGATCAATCCCGGACGAGATGAAGGACTGTTAGTTCGGAAGGCTAGGCAGAGAAAAGAGAGGAGTTAACAGTTTAACAGATCCCTCAGGATCTTTGATCCTGAGGGATCGTTACTTTCAATTATTTTGTTGTATAGTTAACTCCGCTATTACTTGTATAAAAAGGGACAACATCGAAGACTTAAGGGACTTTTGATTATCTTGTATCTTTACTTTTCGTTTACAGACTTCACAGTTGGCTAAACTCAGACTATCGAGTCTCTTTGAGACTTAGTTTTGCTGTACTATCATTGATGCGCTAATATAATATATTTGGTGTTACTTTCTCCCTGCATCTGAAGTAAGTTACGGCGGTGTGCCATTGGAAGCTAAGGGCCCGGCTCCAACGGACACTGGCTGATTGTATCATTTACAGTTTGGCTTTGTGCGGTTTGTTTATTGTTTTTAATAATCTGATATACTTACATGCTGTTCCATACTTGTTCATCAGTAGTTTTCCTTTTGTAAATCTTTGTAACAAGTTTACATCATATTTCCAGAATTCATCACATAACATTGTTCTGAGCTGTTCACTTCTGTTACAGAATTTATAAGTGGAACGTTTTAGCTACATATGGATGGAGTGATGATCATAAGAAGATGGAATTAATGTCGTGTGTGGACTACTAGTGATTATTTCAGATTATGTGTATATATGATTGACGTTTCCTGTTCATGGTGATTTGCTGTTCCATTTGATTAAGCTGTCTACTTGTACAAAAGGTTGCTCTTTCTTTGTATAGAATTGAGAGTGTTGAACTCGCGAGATCTAGTTTCTTTACTGCCGTTCCTTTTACTGTTGTTCCATTTCTGAATTGTCGTTCCATTCTGCTTTCTTGCTGTTCCTTTTACTTGCATTCATTGGTTTGGTGTGAGAGGAGGATCAAGGCTGTCGTGAGACACAGCAGACGCTATTATGCTCCCAGATCCATGATCCATACTCTAATTCCTTTTCCTTCATCAGTTTCTAGAGGGATGGGTTATTGCTTCCGTACCCTTGACTGATAAAATTGTCGTGTGTGATTCCTTTATGCAAAAGTAATTTAGCCATAGCTTAGCATCCGTTTACTCTTGTATTTCTTAGACCTATACTACTAAGCATTACTCTGACAAATAGCCTCAAATTGAGATACCCTTTACAATAACAAAACACTCCCGGATTGACTTGTAATGTGAGATAACTAGAGGTGAAAAAGACCCTTGTTACAGCTCTACAGCATGCAGAAATGAAGACAACAAATTGCACCTCAGAGGAAATTCAAACAATCTCATCCATATTCAACAACTCATGCAAGCATCAAATGGACAAATGATCAATGACAACCCCACCTACAAAAGCACACCCAGGGTAAGGCTCAGGTATGCAATCCTCTGAACCTTTCCTACAAACTTATTTTAGCTTGAATAAACATTGCATGTGTATGAAGGAAAATGTCTTTTATAGTCAGATATGGTAGTAGAGTAACTTTGGCATTATCTAGTAGCCAACCTCACTTTTCCACCAGTACACCCACATGTGTGGGAGAGGAACAAGACATAAGTAAAAAAAAAGACTCGAGAAAGTGGGTTTTTATCATGTAGTCATGATAGAGGACAAGGAGTGTGAAGGGGTAGGTGTTGGGCCTCAGAATTGATACATTCTCTTACCTTGTTTCCTTATATTTTTATTATATTTCTAATATTTTTATGTATATAATATGGTGATTTGTGTGATGTGAACCTTAGAAGTCGTTAATAAGTGTGTCATAATTTTATTCTTTAAAAGAGTTGATTTAACTATGAAAAGATGAGTTACGCTTACAATTTGAAGTGTTAACTGTCAGGTAATTTCAATGGCAGACATTGTTCCCTGGGATTGTTGGATAGGTGCGAGTCACAAGAAGCTACTTGGGTTAGTTATAACCTGACTCGGTGAGACCGATGATCATCATGGGAATATCAACTGTGATCTTGGCCACCTATTCCAAGGAAATATGGGAGATTTGTAATTTGAATTGAGCATCCTGAGAATATTCAGATTCTCAATATTAGCTTCATTAATTTTAAAAATATATTTAATTGTAGTATAAAGGAACTGAACTAAACCTCGATAAAAGGAGGAGAAGAGAAGAAATTACTGTCGTTTTGATCTATTCTATAAGGTTTATAGACAACTTTGGTAATATTGTTCCTGGTTAATTTAACTGAGAATTTCACAGTTCAACTTTAACTTCTAGCACTGAATTTTCTCTAAGGTGGTTGAATTCTAGTGATCATGGGCCCAATCCTGGAATGACTACTTCCCTTGTGTTATTAAATTTACATTTTATGTTTCATTTCTTGTTTTGCAATTATTCAGTGTTTTCTTTCAATCCTTGCTTTGCAATTATTCTATCAGTTTCTGCATCTGAACATTGGTTATTGAATTGTTTTATCATAGTCATAGTTGCTACAATAGTTGAGTGAAGATTATAAGATTAGAATTTTGTTAATCGATTCTCTAAAGCATTATTCATTCTGCAATTTCTTGTGACTAATAAACAATTGTTAAGTGCAATATTTGATATTTCTTTCAACAAAATCATTTTTATTTAGAAGTGTTGTTCCTTTCTTATTGCTGCAGATTATTAGGAAACATCTTGTGATTAGTAGAACTATTTCAATTTTGTAGTAGAATATTTAATTCTCTGATCATAGTAAAGTAGATTTGATTGTTCATGTTGTTCCTTTAGAAAATCCTAGTTGTTCCTTGTATTTTACATGCATTTACCTTTCATTAGGGCCAGACCAATTATAATACATTGGAACTATTATTTTCACATTTGTGCGGAAAACCTTGAAATAACTGAACATGTTTCGGCTTGACAATTTAATGAATAGAAGTTAGTTGGTATTTTAAAGAGAAACTGAGTAACCCAACATTTTGGCATTGTTCCTGGGGAGGTTGTCAAAGAAGTGTTAGTCGTATCCCTATAGGGTTGGGTGTTAAAGATAGAAGGTAAGAACCTATACATGCACCAAGTAAAAATCTTGTGCCAGTGCCTATCCTCAATTGATACTTTTAGATTGTTTGGTGTGCATGACTAGGAAAAATCCTAGAACTACAAATCAAGTAGTTATAGATTCAAAACCTATTTCAAAAACCATCAAAACTCAAGGTCAAACTGGCCTTGGAAGAAAGACCTTTATAGACTAAATCATTCTCCATTCGGATCTCAAGCATCAGTAGGTCCCCGAACAACATATGGGAAGAGTTCTACTAGTTACACTCAAGCAATAGGATCATCCACTTGAGCACACACAGAAATTCATGATAAAATTGTAAGGTATGAACAATTTTTTCAAGATATATCTATTAATAATCTCAACCTTTCCATTAATGGTGAGGGTCATTATTGTAATTTAAGATAAGGGGAAGGTGAGACAAGAGAACCACATCCACAATGTTTTGAGCCCGGATTTCCAGCAACATCTGTTGCAAACGAAGAATATGAAATTCCTAATCTAAATAGTGTTGTGAGACCTACTCAAAACCCAAAGTTTAGCCAACACATAATTATTCAGATAATACCTCTTGGCCACGAGATCCATGAGGATTACTGGCATATTTTTGACCAAATGGAAAACACAGTGCCAGAAGCACAAACTTCAACTATAGAATACCCTATTGTCGACCCACATGCTAATGCACTAATGAAATCCATCCCATTACAAAATATTCCAAATTTTCATGGAATGGCTTCTGAGGACCGTGATGCATTTTTGTTTGAATTTGATGTTTTATGCCAAGGTTATGACTATACCACTGACCCTCAAAAACTGAAATTGTTTCCTTCCACCTTAAAGGGAGCAACTTTACATTGGTTTATGGGATTAGGAGGAGGTACCATAACTTCATGGGATCAGATGAAAAATACCTTCCTCACTAAATACCAGGACTATTGTAGGTCTAGGGATCTGAAAGAAGAAATATTTAAAATTATGTCCAAAGAAGATGAGACTTTAGAAGAGTATGATGAAATGTTCCAATATAACTTGCAAAGATCACCTTATACCACTTTACCTAGAGAAATACTGGTAACTTCTTTGATTAAAGGATGAAATACGAATGGATTGAAATTCTTAATTTAATGGGACAAGGTGATATTTCTAAGGAAGAATATCATGACATCATAAAATTGTGTATCAGGTGCTTGCAAGGAAGTACATATACTAGATCCAGGATTCAGGACCCTCTCAGCAAAACCAGCAGGACTGCAGGGGGAGGAGTGACTCATGCAAAATTGGTAATCTATTAGAATACTTTAAAACTAATATTTTGATTACGTTAACTACAAAGTTAGATTTCTTACAGGCGAAGCAAAAACAAACAAAGGTAGAACAAGCCTTAGCAATATTATATCCACATACTTGCAAAGAGTGCCCCTTGGACACGGTTGAAATATGTGCCATTTGCACTAAAGATCACTCAACGGAACATTCTCCCTTGCTCCAAGGACCGAAATTTGTATTCAAGGAGGTAGAGGAATATCCCGAGACAATGTATCTCATGGAACAACGACAAAAGTGGTAGACATGCCCTCTAGGTATGATCCAAGATCCTGCTTTGTTTCATTATGGACAATATACTCAGCAACAGATTCCTGGACCACAATGGTAGAGCCAACAAACTTTTAATACCACATGGAAATATCAATCACACCCTACAATGCCATGGACAAATCAGCCATTCGCTTGACCCTCATGGCCTAATTAAAAATATTCTACATCTTCATGGAAAAACCCATCGAATAACTTATACCTGTCACATTGGGAAAATTCACCTACACAAGGACCAATGTGGTCTCAGAATTGGAAATGCCTTGAGGGACCAATCAATCCATCTGTTGGGTCATTTCCTTAATCAAAACCACCATCACAAACTCCACTCCAATTACCTCCAAATGTTCCATATCCATTGCATCCTCGACTACCTGCTCAGTCAAATCCTAATCCTAATAATAGACTCATCTAGTATTTGGAAATTGTTGAAAACCCTCATTATGAATCTAATTCCTTTGAGTGTAATGATCTACGGTTAAGATCTGGATGAATGATATTTCTAGAAGATGGCACATAAAATCAAAAGCAAGTAGATAATGAGAATTTTGTTGAAAATCATCCCTTAACAGAAAAATTTCTATCCATCGTAGTTGTTACTTAAACAGAGACGCCTAATAAACCAACCAAACAACAAGAGTCCACTACAACTATGGATGCTTCTACACTGTATCGTGAGAGAATTTATGTAATTAAGCCATTGATTTATTTTGATTTTGATCTCGTAGGGGAATTTAAAAATTTATGTATTAAAATTCCTCTTCTCCAGGCTATTCGAGATGTTCCAATCTATGCTAAAACTATTAAGGAATTATGTGTTAAAAATTCTGGAATAAAACCAAAAGACCCTCCTATAATCCATGTATTGGGAACACTCTCCGATCTTATCTTAGGGAAGAAAATACCTGTTAAATATGACGATCCTAGAATCCCAAAAATCCAAATCTAAGGATATAACTTTCCAAATACTCTTGTGGACTTAGGAGCTGCAATAAATATCTTGACTATAGAAACTTGTGGGATAATTGGGATTAAAACAATTAAACCAACCACCATTATGTTGGAATTGGTCAATAGATTGGTAGCTAGACTAGAAGGAACTCTAGAAGACATTATTGTCTTTATATATTCTTGGGAGTACCCAGTGGACTTCCTGTTCATCAACCCCAAAAATAGGTTGGACGGACACCCTTTGATACTAGGAATACCTTGGCTAGCAACTACAAATGCGTATATCAGATGTTGAATAGGAAATATGACAATTACAAAAGGGACCACTGTTAAGATCCTCATCCTATATCCACCTTCCAAACCTGGCTTACCAATTCATAAATATCAATCGTTTACTCCAAATTATTTGGAAGAAAATATGCATACTCCTCTTACTTTAGATGAGGCTTTCAATTTTAAAGGATATACTGAGGACAACTTAAATAGTGGCTTCATTAACCAACTGTCTACTATTGCAAATCCAACATCTCAAATGTTAAAATAAATATTCAACAATGAGGCCCAGGAAGACCCATTGAATGTTTCAAATAACGATCATATACCCACAACTACAGTTCATAACAGTATTCCCATCGAAATTGAACCTGGAAAAAATTTGAACATTAATGCTAATCTGGATGAACTACAACGTGAAAAATTAATTCAGATCCTCCAGAAATATAAACAAGCCTTCGCTTGGGAATATTCCGATATGAGAGGCATCGATCCTCAATTATGTACACATCACATCTATATAGAGAAATATTCTTGTGCCATTCACCAACCACAAAGAAGATTAAATCCTCACCTTAGGGATATAGTAAAACAAGAACTACATAAACTTCTTGATGTTAATTTTATATATCCTATTTATGATATCCAGTGGGTTTCACCTCTGGTTGTGGACCTAAGAAAAATGGAAAATGGAGAATTTGTGTGGATTACAGGGAATTGAATAAATCTACAAAAATCATTTCCCTCTTCCTTTCGTAGATCAGATCCTTGATATTCTAGCTGGGAAGAAATTTTTCTCTTTCCTGGATGGTTTTAGTGGATACAATCAAATCCAAATTGCTCCTGAAGATGAGGAAACAACCACATTCACCTGCCCATGTGGAACCTTTTCATATAGGGTTCTACAATTTCGGTTGTTAAATACACTAGCCACCTTCCACAGAGAAATATTGAGTATTTTTTATGATTTAATCAGTGAAGGACTTGAACTCTACATGGATGATTTTACTCTCTATAGTAATGAATTTGAGCAAGCCTTATAGCACCTGGAAAAATTCCTTGAACGATGCATAGCTACTAGATTATGCCTTAGCAATGAAAAGTTCCATATGATGATGACATAAGGTGTAGTTCTGGGCCATTATATTTCTACTGCAGGTATTCAGATAGATCCAACCAAGATTGAGGTAATTCTTATGCTCCCTACTCCTCGTACACCATCTGAGATGCATAGTTTCCTCGATTATGCTGGTTATTATTGTCGCTTTATATAATTTTTTTCAAAGATAGAAATACCTTTGTATGCATTAACAGGAAATGTGGAATTCGAATGGAGTGGCAAGTGTGATGTTTCTTTTACATATCTTAATAAGTTAGTCTCAACAACCCCTATGTTACGAGGGCCAAATTTGAACTTACCATTCCAAATTTCAACAGATGCATCTAATACAACAATAGGAGTTGTACATGACCAGGAGGAAGATAAAAATCCATATGTTATTTATCATATTAGCAAGAATCTTACATCGATAGAGCTAAATTACGCAGTGATGGAAAAAGAGTTTATGACTGTTGTTTAATCTATTAATAAATTTCGTCACTATATAACAGGATATCCATTTTTTTTTATATACGGATCATTCTGCCATTAGTTATCTAGCTAAGAAAAATGTTACTGATGGTCGGATAACAGACTGGTTGTTGTTATCGCAGGAATTTAATATCACCATAAAAGGTCGGTCAAGAAAGGAAAATTTAGTTGCAGATTTTCTATCCAGAATCCCAATAATAGCTACCTCTTTACCTGTGGAAGATCGTTTCTTAGATGAGCATTTATTTGTTGTAACAATTAAAAAACTTTTGTACACAGATGTGACCAATTATCTGGCATCAGGGAAGCTATCGACACACTTACCGTCTTGGGAAAGGAAGCTCATTGTTCAGCACAACACATAGTTTTCCTGGATTAATGAATATATTTTTCACATAGGATCTGATCTTCAAATTTGTAGATGTATTAGAGACGATGAGGTTTATGATATTCTTAAGGCTTTCCATGACAAACCATGCAGTGGGAATTTTTCTGATTGAAGGACTGGGCATAAGATGTTGCAGATGGGCTATTATTGGCCCACGATATTCAAAGATGAAAAGAAGTATGTCTGGAGGTTTGATAGCTGTGAGAGGATGGGTCACCCCATTCAAGATAATGAAATACCCGTGCAACCTCAAATTGTACTTGAACCCTTTGAAAGGTGGGAATTATATTTTGGAGGCCCCTTTAATCCACCATCGAACCAAAAGACAATACATTTTTGTTTTCACATATTACATAACCAAATGGGTGGAAGAAATTTCTCTCTAAAAGGCTACAGAAGAAGAAATTATTAATTTTTTGTTTGATCTGTTTGTATGGTGTGGATTTCCTAAATAGATCATAATAGAAGAGGGTTCATAGTTCACTGCCCACAAATTTTCCGCTACAATGCAAAAGTATCACATCAAACACAATGTTACTTCCCCTTATCATCCCCAAGCAAATGGACAGGTGGAAAGTACCAATAAAGTTCTAGAGGCAATTCTAACCAAAACTGTATCTACAAACCGCTGGAAATGGGTCACCAAACTCCCTAAGGCCCTATGGGCCTATCGAACAACTTGGCACAACACTACTGGTTATTCACCATACCGGCTTGTTTTCTCAAAGGAGCCCATTTTTCTGATAGAATTTGAAATCAAGACTCTCAAAACCGCAAGAGAAGTCAAACTGGATTTGATAGAAGCACAAAAATAATGCTTGGAACAAATTAATGAACTAGACGAAGTGCACCTGGCGGTCGTACAATGCACAACTATTATTCAACAATAGATGGCCAAATGGCATTATCACCTTATCAAAAAGGAAATATGGTGCTATTGTATGTCAAAATTTCAAGATTTCCCCGGGAAGCAAAAAATGGATGGCTGGGACCATATGAAGTTACCGAAGTTCATAGTAATGGTACGGTGAGCCTTACTACTATTGATGGATTTGGCATCTCTCTCCTTGCCAATGGACACCGATTACATCTATATCACCAACTGCTTACATGGGAGTCTTTTCTTCATGAGGTAAACAATGATTCTAATTTACAGATTCTGGCTGATCGGGGAGGTCACCCCACATCTAAAACCAGCTGAATTATTCTTTTTTGAATTCCTTTCATTCGGTACATACTGTATATACTTGTCAAAATTTGTTCTTTAAAAAAATAAATAAATAACAATAATAATAATAATAATAATAATAATAATAATAATAATATATTAATATATAATGTATATAATAATAAAACATATATGGGGAAGTTACCGTTTCCTTAAGTTACAGTCTTTGTTCCCTTAGTCACAACAATTGTTTCTTCCTAGGTCACAGTTGATGTTTCCTTAGTCACAGTTGTTGTCACCTTAGTCACAAATGTTGTTCCCTTGGTCGCGGTCGTTGTTCCCTCAATTATGGGTGTTGTTTCCTAAGTTGCAGTTGTTGTTTCCTTAGTCACAATTGTTGTTCCTTGGTTGCGGTCGTTTTTCCCTTAGTGACGGTTGTTGTATCCTAGGTCACAGTTGTTGTTCTCTTAGTTTTAACTGTTACTTTCGATTATTTCATTTTACAATTAGTTTTATTTCTAGAAACAATTATTCTTTTTATTTACTTTGAAGCCTTCTTCGAATCATGGTAAAATTAATAAGTTCCTTGAATGATTTCCATTAGAGAATGTTTTATAAGAAATTTTTGAAGTAGACCTTGAAAAAATCCTAAACTTCTAAAACAACCCTGATATTGTAAATTTATAAAGATATTTATACTACATTTCTTCAAATACCACTGGAAGAGTTTCCTTTCTTTTCAAAGTTTCCTATAATTCTTTGATCTCCTTGAAAAAATAGATTCTAGGTAGCAAAAATGGCAAACTAAAAAGGTAATCATTGTGATACTTTTTACACCATCCCTAACTCTTAAGGAGTTGATAAGCCACCCCATTCACTAATTCTTTATCATAACAAAAAAATAACAATAAATAAAGTATAAGAAAAAATGGACAAAGGATAGGAGGTCTCATCACAAGCCGACCTACCATGATCATAAGATTTAATGTGGTGACATTACCACTCTGGTCACCAAGCCAGGGTAATGGCCTCCAATCATTAAGCCGAAGGAAAAGAGGTCTCATCATGAGCCAGCTTGTTCGCCTCATTATCTCTCGTGAGTGGCATTGTTATTAACTGGTCACCACACCAGAACAATGGCCTTTTTTCGACAATTGAGAAATAATAAAAAGTTATGAATTCTTTTTTAATGAGGAATGGGATAGTGGCATATCAATGGGTTAAAAGGCAACCCTGTCGAGGCTATAGACGCCTGCTGGTAGTAGAGGCCATGCCTGTGGTATTGAAGTACATCTAAAAATTACCATCTAAAAAATAGCCATTTTTATTTGCTCTCCATTACCAATAACAAAAGGAAAATCATTGAACTACTATAGGAACTCATTTTTTCCCCTTGGAAGGTGGTAACAATGAATGTGTATAAATAATTAATTTTTTCTACATATCAGGGATGTAACCTTCAAAGAATTATTAAATCTATTTTAAATTTTCTTTCATATATTTTTTCTAAAGGTAAAATTTCAAGGTAATCTATGTTATCCATGATTAGGTCTCAAATATCTCTCCACATGATTTTTCCAATTTTAATTCTTTGGGCATCATGATTTTTTCAAATTTAATGCTTTGGCCATCATTCTTTCTTTTTTCCAATTTTAGTGCTTCGGGTGTTGCAAATATCTAAGTCTCGTCAGCATATATTTTGATTATTTCCTTCAATAAGTATATCACACACTTCACCATTACTCTCATTTCTCTGGAGGTTGCTCCATTATGCCGAATTAATGCATTCTTATCTAAATAGTCATGTCAATTGTCCTGCCAAATCAAATACATAATGAATGGTCGAGGACAACCATTAATTTCATTGGGGAGGGGGTGAAAAGTTTGATTGTTACAGAGTTTGTACGCATATCATACAAACTTGTTACAAAGTTTTTTATAGAGAATGCATACAAACTCTGTAACAATCATTGTATGCTATGTTCTTTGAATTCTCTACTCTATATAGTATTTATGATCTTGTATCTACTAATATTGCTATTTCTAGTTTATTTCCAGGTTGCTCATTGCAGAAATGGGTGGTCACTTGATACGAAGTGAACCTGCACAACTGTGGGTTTCTGAACAGGCACGAAGCATTCTAGACCAGGTAGGATGGTTAGAGTATTTCCTACGGTTGCAAGGTTTCGACAGTGAAGTGGCTTTGGAGTTCATGAAAAATCTGAACAATGGAATGAAAACAGTAAAAGGAAAATAATTCCAAGTTAATGCAGAAGTACTGGCGGAAAAAACAGGCCTACCGTTGGTAGGTGAGAAATAGTTCAAGATGCACACTCCATTACATAGCGCAACATCCTTATTTGTAAATCTTAGGGAAGAATTGGTAAGAAAAGGGAAGGGGTACAACCCTACTTCACTACGAGAACCATGGAAATAATTAGCAGGTGTGGTCCAAAGATATGTTACATGTGATGGTCGCTATGATGTAGTAAGGGGGCGACACCTAAAGCTTCTAGCGGCACTGAGACAAAAGGTAACCTTGAACCTACCTCATTTTTTAAATTCTTTAATGCACGAGACCACTGTAAGACTAAAGAGGTATAAGGATCAAACTTTAGTGGAGAGCCACTATGGGCTCATAAAACTGATAATTGTTAGCAATGTGAATCAATCACATTCAAATTGGGAAGAATTCTTGGGAATTCCTGAAATTCCACCAAGAAACGAAGCACCTAGTGAGGAACCTGAACATATTCCATTTGATGATAAGAAGCTGGAGGGAAATTCAGAAACCAATAAAAATGAGAACGTTACAATGGAAGAGACCTTGCATATCCCTTCCCGTCAACAATTAACAAGGTTAGAAAATAGGATGGCCTCTCTCTTGGTCTCCTTACTCAAGAAAATAAGGAAATCAGCCAGGTTGGCTAAGTCCTTAAATTCCATAAACTGTGCGGAACAATTGTTGGAGGGTAGCGAACCCAAAAATTTCTGAACATACCAGAAAACTCATGAGGAGCACCCTCCTCAAGAACATGAAATGGAGGCAGCCCAAGTTTTAGAGGGATTGGAAAATTTTGTGAATTATATGAACTTTAAAGGAGTTGTAAGTTGTTAAAAGGAATCTCCTAATCATCGGAAAACACCCATATCATTAGTCTCTCCTTCCAATTCCATCTCTATTGTTATCTTAGAACCTTTGGGAGAACCTAAGAATAAGTTTCTCCTAGAAGACTTTATTTATTTTGTTGCCACCATCCGAAAACCCTCCTCTTCTGGAGAGGTACCCTTAAAATATCCTTGATAAAGTATGGAACGAGAAGTCAATGTTGACTCTCCAAAGGGACCCCAAGACAATAAAAACCTTGTTGAATATATAACTGATGCTATTGTTGAGCCTGCTAGGGAACTAGTGATTGAAAACCTAGTGGTCATTGCCACAGTTCCCTCTCCTGTAGTCACCCTAGCAAGGAATTTTATGAAGAAGGTTAATAGAGGATTGGGAAATGAATGAGAACACAAGAAAAGTAAAGAGAATAAGATTTTAAAGAAGGAAAATAGGAAATTACAAAGAAGGGTACTTTATCTTAAGAAATGGTTCTGAAATAGAAAAACCCAAAAGTAGTCTGAGAAAAGAAACAATAAAAAGAAGGAAGTTCGAAAAAATGAGACCCAATTTGAAACTGAAAATTATGTTGTTTCCTTTACTGTAGGGACCAAGACTGAGTCAGACATGGCCAATATTGATGTTTTAACTGCCGAAGCTGGAACTTAGACAGAAGTACCAAATTCTATCACAAGAGAAACACAACCTGAGCCTATGCCTCCATACACTCCTATGATAGTGGAAGCTATTATCCAAGTCTTGAAAAATAATATGGAACAACAACAAGATACTATCATACGATATCAAAAGGAGGTAGTTCCTAAAAAAGAACATCATGACCTATTGCGAAAGTCTAAGGCATTGACAGTCATAGAAGATGAAACTTATGCTAAATTGTAAGCAACCAAGAAAAAGATAGAATTTTTTGGAGAAACAGTTTGAAAAATCCACATAAAAAATAAAAAATTCTTCTCTATATACTCAAATTCTTTGCCATCGAGGTCCCCAGCTAAGAATTATGCCTTATTTTTACTGGAATGATACTTATTACTCAAAGTTAAGGTTGTATGGTCTAGGAAACCTTATGAATTTAGAAATGTTTCATAATTTTTTGATTCATTCCATAACCAAGAAGAGAATATGAGGTATTTCTTATGCGAACTTTACATGCATAATTTCTTTCTGGAAGAATAGAGAGATGATAATCCTACCCCTTTTATAGGGGATGTAGAGTTCCAAGCTTTCATATCTTTTTCTAAAAGTCAAATACGGTGGGAAAAGAATTATAATGTGTTGCAAAGAAGAGAACTTGGTATAGACCTTTGGGTCAGAGGAGAACCGCAAATCCCTTTACGTACACTCATCCTCCACAATAAATTCGAGTAGTGTTGGGTAGCACAAGCCTCGCGGAACAAGTATGGGGTGTGAAGCCCGGAATTTTGGGTAATAATAGGGTAAAAGAATCTGCGGAAAGCAAGAAGCGCGAACTATAGTAGGTTGAGTCAAAGGGTAGTCCGCCCAAAATAATGTAAAGAAATAGTAATAGAGTCGGCCCGCGAGGGATCACGGGAAAAGGGAAAGTATAAATAAAGTGGGGCTCTATGAGGGAAAGTAGTTCTTTTGGAAGATGGAATGTAATGGGTTCTGAAAGGAAATAGCTTGAAAGCGTCTATAAGTATGAGTCAAGGGAGTAGGGTAGAAGGTAGAGGCTCTGCAGCTGTGTGCACAGAGGCCTGGAAAGTCTACAGCTGTGTGCGCGGACCCCTGCAGCTGAGTGCGCAGGGTGGATTTGGATGTATTGTTGAAGATTGATAATAAAGATAAGTTTCTTCCAAATTCTGTGTTGGTTGCGACTTTACTCTTTTATGATAAATGAACTGTTATGATTTTTGCATTTGCTACAGTTGAATACATTTGAACTGGATTAATCTTGATGTGCAAATTAACCAAGGTAATAAATGTTTGCTTAAAGATCATTTTAACTAGATCAAACCAGTAATAAGTGATTTAATCTGTAATAAAAGTGATAAGGGCATTCCGATCTGCACGGATCTAGCGTAGCGTGAGGCTGCAGAACAACGCACGAGCCCCAAACCACATCCAAGACATCCCCAGGGTGTGGAAACCTGGTTCCATCACCCTCCCCTGCTACCTCGGGTGAGACCTTAGTCTGCACTTCGTGGGCTGTTGCCGAAAGGGCCGGTAGCTGCGGGATTTGTTTGGGTAAATAATTCTTCCGAACCTAGGTCAAGCCCATATAAGCCAACAAATAGTTCTATTGCTGGGACCAGGATTTGCCTAAGGGGTGTCTGGTGTGAAAGGCGGGGACGCTAGAAGAAAGAGCGACGAAGGATCAGGACGGCAGTAATGGTGAGTGCCATCCAGTTACCAATATTCAAGGGAGCAGGAAGTGAAGATCCAGAAAAGTTTTGGTTTGTATTGAATTCAGTATGGAATGCGCAGCAGACCACGAATGATGATATCAAGAAAGCTGTCTTAGTCAGCACACTGCAAGCCGAGCACTAACATGGTATATGAAGTATTCAGGCATCAACCCAATGGCGGGGATAGCGTACATCTACACGGAGTTAAAAAAAGAGTTCAACCAGCCAAAATCGGAGTCGCTGTCAGTCGTAGGATTCAAAGAAATCACGATGATGCCCGGTGAGACCCCGTGGGATCTGGATCAGAGGTTAAAAGCACTATTCGCGAAGCCAACATGACCCTGACGGATGCACAACACTGTGCTTGGTTCATCGCGTCACTAACGCCATATCTGAAATCGACTTTGTCACAACAGAAGATCTCAACCCAAGTAGAAGTGCTGGAGGCAGCAATGCAGATGCACAAAACCCCGGTACAAGACCCAGGGTTGGGAGTTCAGCAAATCCAAGTGCAGGTCCAAAATTTTTGTTTGGAAATACCAAATTTAAAACAATACCAGGCGTCAGAAGTTTGGGAAGAAGTTTGGTGCATCAAGTGTAGGGGCCAGGGACATGATAAAGACCATTGTCCAGTCACAGTAAACCTTGTGGTCATGGGGAAACCAGCACCATTGCGACGAGAGGCACAGGCAGGGCCGAGCGTGATCGCCCCGCTCTGGTGTGTAATTTTTCAAGTAGGAGGAAAACACAACATGGATAATTGCCATCTGTTGCTGAAATACAATCAGACCCCCCAGCAGATCTTTTGCAACTTTTGTAGATCTGTGGGTCATGAGGATAGAGATTGCCAAATTTTGGTGGATCAAGCATCTGCATACCGAATACAGACTGCGAGACGAGGTCAAAATCTGGTTGCAACATTTGCGTGCAGTGGATTCCAAGGACGGGGTCGAGGACGCGGAAAAATGGGACCAGGAAGGGGTCGAGGACAGCTAATTTGTTACAATTGTGGAGGACCAGGACACTATGTGCGAGATTGCACAAATCCAACTCAAGTATCATGTCCCTATTGTGAACAATTCGACCTTGAACTATTAGATTTCCCTATGTTGCTAGCACAGATTCACGAAAAAAGGAAAGCACCTCCTACGATGACACAGAATGTCCAGATGATAAGGTCCGAACCACATGATGAAGAAACTAAAGTAAATATGGTACTAAGGAGCGGTGCAATCTTAGAAGGAGATCAGTCTAAGCTGTACAAAGGTCCCTCGATGTTAACAACTTTCATAGAAACTTGCATGAAGTTACTTCGCGATAATAGGGTAGTGAAAGGATTGTAGGAGGTAATTAAAAAATACGCAGGATGGGGAGAACCTCGCATAGTCCGATGAATGGGGAGCCATACGTCGCGGACCGGACAAGAAATGCGTGTAACAGTTCGGATTGGTGACTATGATATGGATCAGGTCATTCTGGACCTCGGTTCAGATGCAAACGTCTTGCCCAAGCAGACGTGGGAGTGTATCAGCAAGCCCCCACTCCAATGGTCTCCGATCCAATTACGGATGGAAAATCAGCAGAAGATCTTGCCCATGGGTAGGCTGCAAGGAATCACCGTAGACCTGGATGGTGCAAGCACTAGAATGGATTTTGAATTTATTAAGATAGTGGATGAGAAAAGCCCGTACCCTGCGTTGTTGGGAATAGACTGGGCCATCGACATGAATGGGATTATTAATTTCAAGCACAGGAAGATGATATTTGAGAAAAAGTCACGCCGCGTAGTTGTTCCGCTAGATCCAACCGAGGGACCCCGCTACACGGAACCTGTGCGCGACGACGAGTAGGACGAAGCATTGGATTGCATCTACCAAATTGCTACACAAAGGCCAATAAAGGGTAAGGTAATGGAGGAATGGAGAATTTCACAGGGTTACACGAAACCATACACCGATGATTCGGAGGAAGAAGATGAGCAATGGCAGAACAGAATGAATGGGGCAACTACTTTAAGCTGCAATATGCTGACAAAATCCGTGTAGTGCGTTAAAGCTAAGGACCGTGAGCTACCAGTGTATGACGGGCTCACAGTAGTAAATGAATTCCTGGAGAAGTTTGAGAGCGCAGTACTAGAGTACCAGTGATTTGATGTGCTCAAATGGGCCTTGCGCGCAACACCAGTGCGATGGTGGGGTACACATGAAGGCACTTTCGCAGATTGGCGAAGCTGTAAGCGCATGATGCAGATATGATTTGGGAAACCAGCACTCCAATTAACGGCGAAATATGATGGATGAGAAAATCTGCACATACATCTGAGCAAATGGACCAAAGCCTATGGCAAAGGGCTGCAACCAAAATGGGTGCACCTATTTTATCATACCTTAGATGTCATCCCAAGGAATTGGTATACTGAAACAAAGCTCTGACGTGGCATAGGTGAGTGGGATATCTTGGGCAAAAGGTTTCTGTCAACCTTTGTTTTTGAGGATCAATGGATGGATACAGTGGATGACACGTTAAAGCTAGTAAAGACCGCAATTTTCATGTTGCCACTTGAACCAAAAGAAGTTGTACAACCAGACTGGTCACGACAGCTAAGCGGGCCTTGGAATGTTACAATGTAAAAGTAGAAGGTGACGAGGATGATCCACGCGACATTAATATACCAGAATCCGAAGGAAGTCGAGAAGTGTGCGGCCCTGAAATAGAAGATCCAAACATCGCAGCGCCATTAAAAACGAAGTAAGTGAATATCGGAACAGAGGAATAACCGAAGTATGCTATGCTTGGGGATTACTGAGACAACGCTACCGTGGAAAAGGTCATCGAGCTACTCAAGGAGTATCGAGACCTCTTCCCTACTAAGATTATGGAGATGAAAGGGATTTGGGGTGAACTAGGAATGATGAAGATAACCTTGAAGCCTGATGTGAAGCCAGTAAAGCAACGACCTTACCGATTGAATCCAAAATACAAAGCAAAAGTACAAGAAGAGCTAGACAAGATGCTGGCAGTCGGGATCATTGAACCAGTCAAGGAGTCTGATTGGGTAAGTCCGATCGTGGTACAGGAGAAGAAACAGAAGGGTGAGATCTGCATCTACGCGGATCTACAGAAACTCAATGATGCTTGTGTTAATGATCCATTTCCCACACCTTTTACCGATGAAGTCTTAGAAAATGTGGGCAGACAAGAAGCGTATTCCTTTACGGATGGGTTCTCTGGATACCATCAAATCAAGATCAGACCAAAAGATCGAAGCAAGACAACATTTACTATGGAATAGGGTTGTTTTCAGTATACAGTGATGCCATTTGGGCTGAAGAACGTACCGACAATATTTTCCCGCATTGTGGTAGCTGCATTCAAGGAATTTATACATAAATTCTTGGAAGTCTATCTTGACGATTGGACTGTCTTTGGCTTGGTTAAGAAACATCTTGAGAGCTTATGATTAATGCCGGACACCTGTCGTTGACACCAGATTGTGCTCAATCTAAAGAAGTGTATGTTCCTTGTTCCTTTCAGGAACTTGCTGGGTCACGTAGTTTGTAGGCAAGGCCTGATGGTGGATCCGGCAAAGATTGCTGTCATATTAGGTCTGCAAGCACCGCGCAGTGTCAAACAGCTCTGCGCTACACTGGGACACACAGGGTACTATCAGAAGTTCATAAAAGGTTATGCCCAGATCATGGCTCCAATGGAACAATTGTTAAAAAAGGATGCTACGTATTGCTGGAACGAAGAATGTAACAAAAGCTTGGAATTGTTGAAGGAAAAAATGATGTCTGCCCCTATTTTGATCTTTCCAAAATGGGACGTGGAGTTCCATGTGCATGTCGACTCGTCGTGTATCGCGTTAGGAGCAGTACTTACTCAGGAAGGCGTGGAGGGAGTTGACCACTCGATTGCGTTTGCAAGTCAAAGGTTGTCAAAAGCTGAGAGAAATTACTCTACTACTGAGCGAGAGGGATTGGCGATGGTGTACAAACTCCAAAAGTATCGTCACTATTTTCTTGGAGGACATTTTAAGATGTATACACTCTATGCTAAAATACCTAGTGAATAAGCCTATGTTGGGGTGGCACATCCGTCGATGGTTGTTGTTGTTTCAGGAGTATTATTTTGGGGTTTTTGTAAAGCCAGGATGTTTGAATGCGGGTCCAGACCACTTATCCCGAATTGAGACGGGCGAGGAACCAACGAATCTAGAAGAAGGACTCCCGGACGCCCAGTTGTATGCAGTGTGCATTACGAACGACCACTTTGAAGATATAATCTATTTTTTGACTACCGGCATTGCGCTGCAAGGGTATTTGGTGCAACGAAAGAAGGAATTGGTGACACAAGCAGTAGATTTCACTGTGATTGTCGGCCATCTCTACAAGATGGGCCATGATGAGATATTACGCCGATATGTACCAAAGTTTGAGCGAGAATAGATCCTTGTCGAAGCACATGGAGGGGTTGCTAGCGGACATTATGCAGGCCGCACCACAGCCCAGAAGGTTCTTCGCGCTGGATTATGGTGGCCCACCCTACATCAAGATTCAAAAGCATACTGTCGGGCCTGCGATGTATGCCAACGAATAGGCAAGTCATTGCAAAGGGATGAAATGCCACTTCACCCACAGGTAACACTACAGCCATTTGAGAAATGGGTGATCGACTTCGTTGGGCCTATTGAACTGCGAGGGAAGATGGGCACGTGCTATATTATCACTGTGATCGAATACTTGACCCGATGGGCAGAAGCACAGCCAGTTAAAGATTGCATAGCCACGACAACGACAAATTTCTTGTTCGAGAATGTGTTGACCAGGTTTGGGTGTCCTAAGATTCTCATGAGTGATCGAGGAATGCATTTTTTGAATGAAACATCAGTGCGCTCACTGAGGAATTCCAAATATATCACCAACAGAGCATGCCATATCATCCGCAAGCAAATGGGACCATTGATGTATTCAACAAAATTTTGGAAACCGTACTAACTAAGATCTGCAATGCACGACGGAATGATTGGGACTTGTGCATCCCTGCTGTGCTATGGGCATATCGAACCATGTGCAAAAAGTTGATAGGCCAGACACCGTTTCGACTAGTCTATAGTAAGGAGGCCGTGATGCCTATGGAATATATCGTGCCCAGCCTATGGATTGCAGTAGCTACATGAATGGAAAATCAGGGGGCTTTGGAGGAAAGGCTCACACAACTTGACGAACTAGACGAAGAACGAATTCTGGTGGGATTTCATCGGTAGGTACAAAAACAACGCGAGAAAGCATGGCATGATCGCCATATCAAGGTGCGCACGTTCAAGAAGGATGATATCGTATTATTATATGACAGTAAGTTCAAAAAATTCCCAGGTAAACTCCGTATGCATTGGTTGGGACCTTATGTCGTTAAAGAAGTAACTGATGGGGGCACAATTTAGCTGGCTAAGCTCAACAGAGACCCCTTCCCAGGAAGAGTGAATGGCAGTCACTTGAAGCTCTATACGGGCAGGCTGACCGCCTGACTAACCATTCCACAGAGAGTCCCACTGCTCTGACCAGTTGAAAGAGAGCGAGGGACGATAAAGTAGTCTGGGGAAAAGATGCATCAGTATCAGGGTACGTGTACAAGTGGCCAACAATCAGGGGCGTGGTTCCATGGACAGAGCCAGGCGGGTGCGCCGCTCCAATGAATGATGATCGTTAAAACCACTGTTCATGACAAGATGGCTACATTATGGCAAAAGGGAGCGGGTGGCGAGCAATTAAGAGCCACAGTATGTGCCAAATATGAAATGATCAACCATAAATTTCACATGGGAAGGTTACACGAGCTGGAACAAGTGGAAATTTGAGCATTTGAAGTTCGCATGGCTTATAAATTACCATGGGGAATCCACTGGGCAACCTACGCTTTGAAAATACAGATGGAGCTGTTCATCATCTTTGCACCCGACATGCGCCCAAAGGTAGTAATCTAGCCGAAGAAGGGGCATGACTCTATAAGGAGTCCGGTATTGACAACTGCGGGTATCCCGCAGGCTGCAGCATCGCTAGCAGGGGATGTACCGGAAAAAAGGGAATGCGAAGTAGAATTGGTCCGGATGCCATTGCCCCGCCTAGGTTCAGGATGGCGTGTTACAACAGAACAACAGAAGGATGGACAGACAGCGACCATGGGTGGAGATGCAGTCAATAAGTTGCCTATGATGGTTCTTGACGAGTGGGATCTGGCAGACAGCAGCCAGGGTCTTGCAAAATTGCAACACAGGTTGTAGTACATGGTGCAAAGAGAAAATACATCAGTCGGAAAGGGCTACGGTGGTACCAGGAGGTCCTGTATTCATCTCACCCGCTCATGCTAAAATCCTTGAAGGGGGTGTTCTGTGTTAACCGAGTAGAGCAAAATGAGCATCATCAGTTGCGAGATAGGGTAGAAACACTGAAGCTAGAAAAGCGTTGCAGGAGACAAAGTAGGAGCAGCCAGATGACGAGTGCCACTCAACGAACGGTGAACTGCGAAGCCAAGACTGAGCGTCTAGCCACGCTAGTAAGTGACTTGGGACGAGTCACGATGATTGTGTTGGGGGATTTTTGGGTAGCACAAGCCCCACGGAACGAGTATGGGGTGCGAATCTTGGAATTTTGGTTAATAATAGGGTAAAAGACTCCGTGGAAAGCATGGAGCGCGAACTATAGTAGGTTGAGTCAAAGGGTAGTTTGCCCAAAAATAATGTAAAGAAATAGTAATAGAGTCAGCCCGCGGAGGGATCGCGGGCCAAGGGAAAGTATAAATAGAGCGGGGCTCTATGAGGGAAAGTAGTTCTTTTGGAAGATGGAATGTAATGGGTTCTGAAAGGAAATAGCTTGAAAGTGTTTGTAAGTCCGAGTCGAGGGAGTAGGGTAGAAGGTAGAGGCTCTGTAGCTGTGTGCGCAGAGGCCTGGAAAGTCTGCAGCTGTGTGCGTAGACCCCTGTAGTTGAGTGCGCAGGGTGGATCTGGATGTATTGTTGAAGATTGATAATAAAGATAAGTTTCTTTCGAATTCTGTGTTGGTTGCGACTTTACTCCTTTATGATAAATGAACTGTTATGATTTCTTCATTTTCTACGGTTGAATACATGTGAATTGGATTAATATTTATGTGCGAAGTAACCAAGGTAATAAATGTTTTCTTAAAGGCCGTTTTAACTAGATCAAACCAATAATAAGTGATTTAATATGTAATAAAAGTGATAAGGGTATTCCGATCTGCGCGGATCTAGTGTAGCGCGAGGCTGCAGAACAACGCGTTAGCCCCAAACCACATCCAAGACATCCCTAGGGTGCGGAAACCTGGTTCCAGCACCCTCCCCTGCTACCTTGGGTGAGACCTCAGTCGGTGCTTCTAGGGCTGTTGCCGAAAGGGCTAGTAGCTACGGGATTTGTTTGGCTAAATAATTCTTCCGAACCTGGGTCAAGCCCATATAAGCTAACAAGAAGTCTGGTGTTGTCAGTATCTTAGCACCTATTCATAATGTTGTATTAAAGGAAGGGTTATAATATTTGTGAGATATGAGGTCTGAAGCGCTACAAGGGGCCAAACAAAGGTGGAGAGCTTCACTTGGGGAAATAAAAAACACAGAACCATTCAATTATCAAAATTTCCAGGCTACAATGGGAAGAGCACATGATTACACTCACATGGTATTAGAAGAAGGCCCTAAATGGATAGGGTGTAGGTACAAGTGTCCAATAATTTGGTGTCCTCAGGATAATTATAAGTCTGAATATGCTTTAACTGAAGCAGGTAAGTATGTCGCTCTCCAAGAAGTCCAAATAAGAAATGGTTTCTAGCTTTATGGAGAAGATTCTCACCCAGCTTATTCTTTAACTGCCCTCCATATCAATCATTTATTTGCATGAGGTTATGCAAACATGTAAGCTGGGGGGTGATGTTGGGCCTCAGAATTGATACATTCTCTTACCTTGTTTCCTTACCTTTTTATTAGATTTCTTATATTTATATGTAAATAATATGGTAATTTGTGTGATGTGAACCTTAGAAGTAGTTAATAAGCGTGTCACCATTTTATTCTTTAAAAGAGTTAATTTAACTATGAAAAGATGAGTTATGTTTACAATTTGAGGTGTTAACTAAAAGAGAATTTTGATGGAGGATGTTGTTCCCTAGGATAGGTTGACATGAATGAGTCACACAGAGATGCTTGGGTTAGTTATAACCTGACTGGGCGAGACCAACAGTCATCACGAGAAGATCAGCTATGATCTTGGACACATATTCCAAGAAAATATGGGATATTTTGTAATTTGAATTGAGCATCTCGAGAATCTTCAGATTCTCAGGATTTGCTTCTTTACTTTTAAAAATATATTTGATTGTAATATAAAGGCGAGGAACTAAACCTTGGGAAAAGGAGGAGAAGAGAAGAAACTACTGTCATTTTGATCTATTCTATAAGTTTTACAAACATCTTTTGTAATATTGTTCTTGATTAATTTAACGAAGACTTTCATGGTTCAACTTTAACTTCTTGCACTAAATTTGCTCTAAGGCAGTTGAATTCCAGTGTTCATGGGCCCAATCCTAGAATGAATACTTCCCTTCCTTGTGTTATTAAATTTACATTTTAGCTTTCATTTATTGTTTATAAATTATTCAATTATTTCTCTCAATCCTTGATTTGCAATTATTCTGTCACTTTTTGGATTTAAACATTGGTTATTGAATTGTTTTATCATAGTGAAAGTTGCTACAATAGTTGAGTGAAGATCATAAGATTATACTTTTGTTAATCGGTTCTCTAAAGAATTATTCGTTCTACGATTTCTTGTGACTGATAAAGATTTGTTACATGTGAGATTTGATATTTCTTTCAGCAAAACCATTTTTATTTAGAAGTGTTGTTCCTTACTTATAGTTGCAGTTTGTCAAGAAAGAGTTTGTGATTTACATAACTATTTCAATGTTGCAGTAGAATATTTAATGCTTTGATAATAGTAAAGTAGATTTGATTGTTTATGTTGTTCCTTTAGGAAATCCTAGCTTTTCCTTGTATTTTACATGCATTTACCTTTCAGTAGGGCTAGACCGATTAGAATACATTGGCACTATTTTTTGCACATATTGTGTAGACAACCTTGAAATAAATAAATGAATTATGGGTTGACAATTTAATGAGTGGAAGTCAGTTGGTATTTTTAAGAGAAACTAAGTAACCCAATAGTAGGTGAGGCCAACTTAGTTGACACAAAGCACTCCCAGTTTATTTTGCATGAAATGAAAAAAAGAGAAAAAAAAAAGAAAAAAAAAAAGAAAAAATAGTGGACCCACCACCTCTTGGCATGCAAACTGGTTGCTATAGGATTATACATGATATAGTCAGGTTGCTATAGGTTGCTACAGGAAGCCGACAAAGTGTTACAAGAAGGCCAATTTTGCCCAAAAGAACCATTAGAGCCTCGAGATGCAAGGAAATATTAAGAGGAAATGTAAGTAAAAATTCCTCTTCTCCAACATTTGGCATGATTAGTCCAAAAACACCTCAGTCATCAAGAAAAACCACTCTGCATTTTACATTTTGAACACTGCATTTTACAATTTTGAATTCCAATGGAAACAACGACTAAATGGGTTGAGTATTTGCTTAAGAACATGGAGTTTCAAATAAGGGTGGGGTAGATGATGTAATTCTTCCTTTCCCCAATCTCAAAGGAACTAACAAATGTTCTCTACTACCAAATTTACCACTGTATCAGAAACTACAAGATTTGAAAACCACTGCTACAAGAAGATCATAGAGTGTTATAGGAAGATCATAGGGTGCTACAAGATGCTCATTTTTTGCCATAATTTCCATCAAACCCTGAAGAACAAAGGAAAACTATCAGGAAGGGTGTAAGTACAAATTTTCCTCACCATAATTTGATATAGGAACTTAAGAAATCACTTCAATTACTAGGAAAACACTTTGTATTTCTCACATTCTTAAATTTTAGAAAGGAAAAGTAGTGAATTAATTGAGTGTTTATGTTAAGTGCATTTTAAATTTTTCCTTCCCCTTAGCCTTGTAGAATAAATTTTCCAATTTGCCTCTATTTCAACAACTTCCACTACAAAAGAAACCCTAGGATCTTGTATCAACAAAATAAAAATATGTTGTTCCAATTTAATTAGAAATATATTAAACCATGGGAGGAGGATTTAGAAAAAGAAGAAGCTCGGATTGAAGGGAAGGAATCAAAGAAAGAATCAGAAAAAGGACAGGAAAAAAAGCAGAAATAAAGGTTGAGCCAAACCCAAAGGAAGTAATTGAAGAGCATGCATGGTTCCACCTAGCAGGGGAGGCTACATCCACATCAATATGGGACATTAGAAAACTCATCTGAGCAATACAAGAAGAACAATAGGGAAACAATATGAGTAAGTTTCTCATAAGATGAGCAACAAAGTTAGTAGGGGGGTATGATTGGCCTTTGAATTAGATACAAATCTAGGCCCATCTGAGCTTTCCTAGGCACATAAAGGCTATATTAAACCTCTTCTTTTGCACTTAATAATGTTCTCTTAGCTTTAATAAGATAATTAGGAATGTTTAGAGATAATTTCATATTATGTGCCTAATATTATTTATTTTTGTAAAATATTGTGGGTATATTGGGCAGATTATGAAGATATGGAAGATGAAATAATATAGGGGATTTTTCCCTACTACAGGATGGAACAAGAATGGAAAATAAATGAACAAGATATTGTGAAATTATTAAACATATTATGGAGATCTAGTGATGGATAAAATCTAGGAATGCACTCATCATTTAATGAAGACTCTTGTTGCTCAGGACAAAATCCATTATTTGAGGGATTTTTGGGTAGAAATCAGTCCTCCTATCAAGGAGGCTAATTCCCCATCATTGTGTATAAGTACCAATTCGAATTAGCCTCTAGGGGTTAGAATTTTTCATCATTTTTATGAAGAACACTTGATATTCAGCAGTTCTACTTCCACCTCCAACAGTGATGTACTTGATTTGTTCTCAATCATGAAAGACAACTTCATTTTTAGCTTCTAAAGATTGGTTTTCTTCATGGGACTCTGATTCTCCTTGGGCTTGGCCATCCCAAGAGCCTTAGAGCCTTGTTGTGTACCATTTATTTCATTTCTCTTCATTTTCAGCATTTCTCTACTTAGTTCCTAGTTTGCATTGTTGAGTTTAATATTCATGCTCCATTTGATGTAGGTTAGCTTAATTAATGATTGAAGTAATATTGTTCTTATTTTATTTATACAGTGACAAGTATGATTTATTCTTCTCATAGATTTTCAAGGTTCCTTTCATCATTGGAATGCTTGGATTTGTTTACTAGCTCATATTTTGGAGCCCATAGTTTTCTTAGTAGTAATTTTCTCTTGAATTCTAGCACATGTTAATGAAGTTAATTTGATTTGTTTCCACTTTGATTAAGTCCTAAAAACATTATACTTAATAAAAGGTTCAACCCACAACATTTTCTCTTGATTAACTTAAGAATTGAGACACTTAGATTAGCTTATTGGTTCATTCTTCTGACATTTCTGATAAACTTTAGCAAATGTTAATGAGCTTCTTTCGAGGTAATTCCACTTGGATTGAATCCTTAAAACATCCAAATTAATAAAAAAATTACCCCATATCATTTTCTCTTGATTATCTTAGGCATTTGGGTTCTTAGATCGACTTACTAGTTCACAGTTCCACAAATTTGGTTTTGTCTCTACAAGTTGGTTAGCCAATTCTCTTGAAAATCTTGGTTGTAGGCCCTATAATATCTACTGTTTAAGAGGACAAGAATAGCATCATTTCCCATCATCAAAATCATCTCATTCAAAACCCTTCTCCTAATTTCCATTCGTTCCTCCAAGCTATTTGCACACAGAAAATTACATTACATGGTTGCAATAGACCTTTGGTTTGAATTTTCCCCTTCTGCAAGATGGGCTACTAAGTATATCTAAGCTTGGCAAGGTCCGATACACCATTTCCCAACCTTCCACCATCTTTCCTGACCTTCAAATCACTTCTAGAGTCCTTATAATTCTTTCGTATGCAATCTTGTAGCAATCATGTAGTATCTAGTGGCACTTCATAGAATTGATTAAAACTTAGCCAGAATTGCCTCTTAAGCCTATCTTTTGGTTTTCATTACTACATCCCCCAAGCCTTGGAATCCAAATGGAAGAGACCAAAGACCATTTTAACATCATCTTTTCGTCATTGTAACTTTAAATTTATTGTTTTGATCATGAATTAAATAACATAGAAATAGTTTGCATTGATTTCTTTTGAGCACTGGATGGGTTTAGAAAATATATTAGAGTTTCTTTGATGCAACAAGACAAGTAAAGTTTCAATTGTTGAATGAAGGCTTCTGTGATCCATATCAAGTTTTTTGAGAAGATTTTTCGGCGTAAATCACATTAGAATACATTTGTTGATGCGTTTCGAACCAGCGAATGTGGTTCATCGTCAGGACAAGTTGAAGACCAGATCCCGGCTGCATGTTAAATATATAGAGAAAATCATCCAACGACTATATTTGACTAGGAAATGGCTATATTCGACTGGGTACATAGACCTGTTAACGGCTATATTTGACTCGGAAACAACTAATTAGACTAGACCAAGGGATAGAGACAGGAAAATAAAATAAGTTAAATAGTGAGTAAGTCATTTATATATCTACTATTATATGTGTATGTTTAATAAATAGGATTCAATTAAATACCGAAAGGACTTTAAAGTTATATAATTAAATATATAGTTAGTTAATTGTAAGTTAGTTTAATATATAAAAATGTAATGAATTTAATTACTATGGGGGAAATATTAATATAAAAAATTTATATAATAAATAATTAATATTATATTAAAGTCATATAATTAAATATATAGTTAAATAATTATAAGTTAGTTATAATAGTATTTACTCAAAGGGGCTAATATTAAATATTTAATATTATTCAAGTCATATAATTAAATTTTTTTATAAATAATTGAAAGTTAGTTTTAATGGCATTTAATCAAAGGGCTAATATTAAAGTAAATAGTAAATTTTAAGTTTTATTATAGTTATTACCATAACAACTAATTGTTTTTATAACCTCTTAATAGATCATATTAAAACTAATAACATAAATATAAACTTAACTCACTAAGCCATAAACTTAAAACTATCTAATTAAATCTAAAATTTGAATCATATATAATAAGAAAAATACATTAAAATGATAACTTATTAAAATAATGGATCTTCTAATAAATTTAAGGAAATGAAAAGTGGAAAATTTTCCTAAAAATAACTAAAATGATGAGGAACAAATTAGTTTGTTTTGAATAGGTTAGTTAATTAAAAATAGTCCTTATCTTAAATATTTAGGCAAAGAAAGTTTAATGAAAGGATTTTTATTCCTGAACTAACAATTTGATCTTATTATGAATCGATAAGGAGATAAAACACAAAAAATAAAGGGCCGATGAAAAGGGAAACACTGACGATCCAGAAATCGAGTGAAAAAACAAGGAAGATGCCACAGAGAAGAAAACCAACAGGAGCGGGGGCGGGGGGAGAGAAAAACGACTAGGAAGAGAGGGCAGGGATCCAACAACTACTGATCTTCCAGCTGTCATCTCCATTGAGATTGCTTGGCCTTTTTCAATCTCTATGGCTTCCCTAAATTTCCGGTAATGAAATTGCGCAACCTTAGCAATAACATGGGTCTCTCAATACACACATGATATCGGCATTTCCCTTTTTATCGACCCTTTATTTTTTATGTTTTCTCTCCTTCTTGATTAATAATAAGATCGAATTGTTAGTTCAGGAATAAATATCCTTTCATTAAAAAAAAATTTGGCTAGATATTTAAGATAAGGGCTTTTTTTAATTAACTAACCTATTCAAAACAACCTAATTTGTTCCTCATTATTTTAGTTATTTTTAGGAAAATTTTCCACTTTTCATTTCCTTAAATTTATTAGAAGATCCATTATTTTAATAAGTTATCCTTTTAATGTATTTTTCTTATTATATATGATTCAAATTTTAGATTTAATTAGATAGTTTTAAGTTTATGGCTTAGTGAGTTAGGTTTATATTTATGTTATTAGTTTTAATTTGATCTATTTAAGAGGTTATAAAAACAATTAGTTGTTATGGTAATAACTATAATAAAACTTAAAATTTACTATTTACTTTAATATTAGCCCTTTGATTAAATGCCATTAAAACTAACTTTCAATTATTTATAAAGAAAATTAATTATATGACTAGAATATAATATTAAATATTTAATATTAGCCCCCTTGAGTAAATACTATTATAACTAACTTATAATTATTTAACTATATATTTAATTATATGACTTTAATATAATGTTAATTATTTATTATATAATTTTTTTATATTAATATTGCCCCCTTTTAATTCATAGTAATTAAATTCATTACATTTTTATATATTAAACTAACTTTTTTTTTTTTTTTTTGTAAGCTCGGGTGGGACTCTCCGATTTACATGTCCGTTATGTACCCCTCTACGGGGGAGAGGTAGCCGAAGATTTGAACCCAAGACTTCCGGTACGGTGAGACTTCATTTCCACGGCCCTTGTCGCTTGAGCTACCCCATGTGGACATATATTAAACTAACTTAATATTAACTAACTATATATTTAATTATATAACTTTAAAGTCCTTTCGGTATTTAATTGATTCCTATTGATTAAACATACACATATAATAGTAGATATATAACTAACTTACTGACTATTTAACTTATCTTATTTACTTGTCCCTATCCCTTGGTCTAGTCCAATTAGTCATTTCCTAGTCTAATATAGCCGTTAGCAGGTTTATGTACCCAGTCGAATATACCCATTGCTTGGTCAAATATATCCGTTGGATGATCTACTTTATATATTTAACATGCAGTTGGGATCTAGTCTTCAACTTGTCCTGACAATGAACCACACTCGTTGGTTCGAAACGCATCGACAAATGTATTCTAATGTGATTTACGCCAAAAAATCTTCTCAAAAAAGTAAAGTTTCAATTGTTTCTTTCTTGTAAATTTATGTCTAGTAGTTTTCCTCCTTATAATTATGCAAAGTGGTTTCTACACATCTTAATTCACTTCATTGCATCATATCAAGGAAAGGAGGACACGTTGCATGATGTACACATAGTTCTGACACCTCTTAAGTTTGTATGAACCTCAGGATGATAATTATAGTTGGTAGCCTTGGGAGTTGCAACATTCTTGTTTCAAATTTCAATACTAGGGCTCACTACATTTTGGCAATGTTTTTGAGGAGTGTCAAAGTATGCATTCTTTTCTTCTCTAGTTGATTCATTTCGTTTACTTTTTGCATAGACAATGTTATTTTTCATTAGGCATTATTCATTTCAAAAATAGAAAATTTACATTTCATTAACATTCTCATTCAAAAATTTATAAAAATAGAAAAAAAAATACTTTTCCAATACCACAACCCCCCACTTGATCATGTGGTGCAGTAAGAACCACATCACCATCCACTTTTGCATGTAGAAGAAGAAGAGGTGGCAGAGAAGATAGAAGAAATGGATGGATATTATGACAATGAGGAAGATCCTCTTTAATTTCTCATTTAGGATACTGATATCAACGTTCCTATGAATAAAATCCCTCCATCGTTTCATCCAAAATTTCATGGTATGAGGTCAGAAGATCTCGAAACATTTCTCTTTAAATTTGAAATACTTTGTAGATATTATGGTTACTTATTAAGCACTTAAAAAATTAGATTGTTTCTAGAAACACTGAAGATAGAACTCTTAAATGGTTCACAAGTTTAGGGACTAATTGAATAAGATTATGGAATGATATGCAAAGGACATTTCTAGAAAAATATAAAGAATATTGTACATATCATGATATTAAAGAGGAAATCTTTGGAATGACTCAAAAATAAGATGAGAGCTTTCAGGATATGATAGAGATATTTATGTATAATGTTAGGAGGGAAAAATTACATAATTTGGGACTTAACACACTAAAAACCATCTTACTAAGAACAATCAGAAAAGGGTGGATTGATATCCATGATCTAATGAGTAGAGGGGATGTATACTAATTATCTTTTGCATAAAGTTTTGAAAGATGCAATAACATATTAAGAGGAAGTGCACAAGTAAATCGACATTGAGTTTGGTAAGACAAGCTAAACTTGGTAATTTACTAGATAGCTTTAAAACATAAATTCTTAGTGCTCTAAGTGCACAAATAGATATGTTAAGAATGAAAAAAGAGAGTTTTAAAATTTGTGCTCTTTGTGCATAGTCACAAGCCACTAAATATTTCCCATCATTTCCAAGTTTGAAGGAAGTTTAACAGGAGGACAGTGGAGAAAATCAAACACCATAGAAACTTTGTTATCTAGCTCCAAGAATACCATGACATCCTAGTTAATTGGGCATGATGCAAGAACCTAATTCACAATTTCAAGGTTATGCACAATGATATTAAAGTAATTGAAGCACACCCTTTCCTTGGAAATCTTTTCCATCTCAACCTCATAACCAATCGTGGCAACAAGGTTCGCAAGGACCTTATGGAAGAAATCCATAACATGCTCAATGTTATCCATACCATCCACCTCCACCACAACCACAACCTCGACCACATCCATATCAAAGGTCCACTACCACTCAAATACCTACATAACCATTTCTGAACCCAAAAAATAAAGTAACTCAACCCACTTACAATGTTGAGGTACAAAATTTTCAGACAACTCCTCTTGATCTAAATGGTATTCATCTTAGATTAGGATAAGTATTGCAAAAAAAGATCCCTCAGTTGTCATTAAGAGATAACATCCAAAAGAAGAAGATCCATAGGAGACTAAGGAATCATGGACCACATTTGATGGAGAGAAGCCATTGGAGCCTAAGGTTGAAGAATTTATACTATGCTTATCATCAAATTATTTATGTCTTAAAGAGACTAATCAACAAAAAGTAGAAGATCTGAATGTCATGGAAAAATAGGACATAGAAGGTGATCTAGATGAGAAAGAGAACCAAGGCATCACAACTATATTGTAACAACCCTGATGAAAATTCCATGTAATAAAAGTTAATAAATGAAAAATAAGACCATGGTTAAGGGAAACTTATTCCAAGTTGAATGTTGGGCATGACATCTTGGTGTGGGTATTCATTCAATTTATTATGGCTAAGGAAATTGGCAAATGGCATTTTTGGCACATTTATTTATGAAAATAAAGGAAATTAGGAGAAAAGTAAGGTGAAAGGTCACATGTTGCATGTGAGGATGAAATTGAAGAAAATAATGGAAAGTTAAGAAAATAGAGGCCTAATTGATAAAAAGGCTTCTGAGGATCAGTTGACAGCCTTGGTTAGTACAGTTTTAGAGCTCTCTCATTATTCTCTCTCTCTCACACACTCTTGGACACTTAGAATTTTCTTGGAGCATTCTATCTTTGGAGCAAGGAAGGAAAGCGAGGATCAAGCAACTTCAGTAGGAATACTTGTAGGTAACATATTGCATGTGTGATTTCCTAGCTGGTTTTGACATGCATGACTTTGCATGTCGGTGTATGGTTCTGTTTCTATCGGTGACATGATTTTTCTGGGTTATGACAGTGGTTTTTAGCCTAGCCTTTCCTTTTTCTAGATTCCATGGTGTGTTGGGATGTTGATCTCGGTTTTGAGCTTTGGAATTTTCAGAAGGATTTCAGAATCCTAGGCAGTGGTGATCTCAAGGTTCATTAACAAAGGCCTAGGAATGCCTTCACTAATTTTGGAGGGATACATGGTAAAGCTTGAGGGAGGTGTCTCAGTTTAGGGCCTAGTGATCGGAGATTGGATTGCAGTAAATCCTGAGAGACAGGGAGATAGAAAATTCCTTGAGGATAATGATGGATTCTGGATGGCATTCCAAGTTCGGTTTGGTTTTGTGATTAGAGAACTTGTTTTGATGTGATCACAATTTGGTGAGGGTGGAGGTGGTTTAACCTATGGATTCCCTTGGTTCTTTTGGATTAGCTTTTCCATGAGATCCCACATTCATGCTTGGAATATGGCAGAAGGGTGAATGGATGAAAGAATATTTGATTCAACGGTGTCTATGGTTGGGTGGTATGTGGAAGTCCTGAAACTCATCATATTTGCCTATGTTTAATAAAATCTAAGTTCTCTTTCTTTTATACTTGTTAATATGTGGCTTTAATGGCTGATATCTCACTGTTATTTTCATGGTTTTATGAAAAATATAATCATGGTTAAGTGACTGGTTGATGTCATTGCTATTTCATGTATTTACATGTAGTTCTTAAAATGATGGATTTAAGACCTAATTGATGTCATAAAAATTTAAAGGAGAATACGGTGATCCTTCTTGTCATGTCTCATAAGAGTTTTCAATCATCCATGCTTTGTCTTGTATCTTAGACCTATAGATTTCTTTAATGCCAAGTGTTTTATAGAACTTCAATCCCGGTTGGTGATGGTAAGGCCCAGTCTTGGAGTTAGCTTTTGGTCTATTAGTCTTGTCATCATGTGTTTAATGGATTCCAGAAGTTAAAGCAAGTTCTAGGTAGTGGACAGAGTTTTGGGCTTGAAAGGTGCCTTAAATATCGTGGACTCTAGTACAGGTCTGTTGGAAATAGTCCCTGGATGCAGGCATGCAAATTCATGGGAGAGTCCAGAGCTCTTCGACGTTGGCATGCCTATAGCATGGGATCGTCCAGAGTGTAATAGCTTAAAAACGAAGTGGGACCCAGGGCCATGATACCTGTGTGGTTGGGATGGCTCATGGGAGTGTTTTTGCTGATGTGGCAAGTATGTTTGGCGTGTTTCTATTGATTCCACTTCCTTAATGACACCTAGGAGGTTGAATCATATCATAGTAGCCTCTCTTCACATGTTTTCCCCAGTTGGCTGGTCACTATTGTACTATGTAACAACCCCCCCATTTATATATAGTAATAGTTAATATTAGACATATAAATGGGGACCTTTTTATTTTTTAGTCTTTGAAAAATAAATCCTAACTCTAAGAAATTGCCTTGAAAACTCTTAGAAAACAACCCAAGTTTAGGATCCTTATCGCATTTCATATTTTTTCATGTAAAAACCTTTAAGTAATCCCGAAATGTGATATGCGATCAACCCTCCCGTTGCGATATTCCGATCAAAACGCCTTGAGAATTCGCAATCGCACTTCGCAGAAATCACAAACAAACAAGCCTTGCCATTGTGTCACCCTTTAACAATTTGCGAAATGCGATATTGTGATAATTGTAATCGCATTTCACATTATAAATAGGAAACACTATATTACATCATTTAAAAGTTGCGATGTGCGAATAAAGCACCAAGCGTGGAAAGTAATTGTGTTAATGGACAATTTGATAAGGTAACTAATGTTTAGGAGCCCAAGGAGAAGTAATGACGTTTCAAGTTATGGCTAGTTAACATTGAATATCTCATTTGAAATCCTCCCATGATTCAGAGTCATTTCAGATAGCTTTCAGCCTTAATTTCCCTATATCGTCTATGCTAATATATCTCTTCCATTTTAGGTGAGCTTCAAAAGACATGTCATTCCAGAAGGTGATGCAAAAATAGAAAAAGCATAGCATTATGGAGTCTAAGCTATCAAAAATGTATCATATGTTCTCTGATACGGTCTGCATCACTGATGGGGGAGCAACATCATGGGGGGTCATATACAACATGCTTGAGCATGAGAGTCCCAAAGTTGTTGTCGTAAAGGCAACAACCGACTCAATAAAACCTTCAGGATTCCAATTCAAAGATGTTGCATGTTCTTTCCTTCAAAGAATAGGAGCGAGAACAAAGATACTCCCATATACTGATATGCTTAGATGGGTGGTGGAAAATCTCACTATTAAAGACAGTAAATTCAAAAACTCGAGAATGGAACTCATGGGGTCATTCAAAGTTGAATACCTAAAGAAAATGTACCATATACCTGACCCTTAACACATATATGACAGCTCATACCTCGCCAACTTTGCAAAGAATAACAAAGAACCTTTCAAGATGATCCAGTGTTGGAGGGTATTAGAAAACAAGTTCAAATTCAATAAAACGGGTATGTATCCTATAGCCTCTTTGGCTAACCCCTACAACTATGCAGCTGCTATGTTATGTAGGCTATACAGATTACCTAATAATGGTAAGTTTTCCATAGAATGGATTCCTCTGATTGATGGCTATGTCAATTCCCACATTATGAATTGGGCCACTATCCTATTTGATAACCTAGCCATTGTCATCCACGAGTATCGTCAGAAGATATCCTCCTCCGTAGAGAACCTTCCTCCATTCTATTTCAGTGCCTAGATCATGGATGCCATTTGTTTCTGCACTAAATTTCCAATCATGGGTTGTAAATGGACCTTGCAGGACCCCTACCCTATCCATCTCAGCCATAAACAGATTTGGGAATCCCATTACATACCTCATTTCTATAAAATATGCCATGACATTATTTTTCCATTACATCAATTAATTTTTAATAAGAAAGCCCCTAGGTTTGCTAAAGAAGCTGATATAGACCTTCGAGTAGTGGGTAAGTGTTTTGTTGAAGAATGGCTTACATACATCAAGGTTTTTGGTAGTACAGTGGACCCGCATGTCCTTCCTTTGTATGTCTTTGATAAATTATTAGCAAGATAAATATCCCACCAGATTGTGGGAAAAGTCTTGACCAAATTCCTAAAAGAAAGCAAGAAGCTATTATGGCTACCTTTTCCTATTCGATGTGATTCCTTTTCATTAGAAAATTTTAACCATGCAACCAAAGAGTTAGTAAGCCTAGAAAACCTCAGGCTCCATACTTTGTTGAAAAGGCAATTAGATCCAAAAAAAATAGCACATAACATTACTATTGCAGTAAATATCAAGCCTTATAATCATGAGGCTAATAATTCTGAAGACGTTTTACATTCAGTTGAATCCTTCGAACAAGAATTCGAGTGGTAAAGGGAAAATATGAGTCATGAAGATTTTGGAAGCTTTCAATAGTTCAGAAATAAAAGGCTCGAAATAATTCCGCTGCATTTGTTAAAAATCGAGGACAAGCCTACACCCAGTGTGACTCTCAATAGCGAGGGACCTAATTATCACATAGAGTCTCAAATAGATACATTGAAAACAATGGATATAAGGAGGGTCCAAGACACCGATAATACAATCAATCCAGCAAGAGGTCAGCTGAAAAGTAGGGAACAAGCATCCCACCTAGAGATATCGGTTCTAAGATCAAAACTAGCAGTTTGGAACAGGAGTGGGACCAATTCAATACAAAACTACAAAACGATCCCAAGACAACAGATACCCATGAAACCATGGAGTATCAAACTCCTCTACATATTTAGAAAAATACAGAGTTTAAACTGATGGATGAGCAAGAGACAACGTCTCAGTAGACTAAAATCATTCCCGCTTTTCCCACATCGGAAATTTTCTTAAAGGTGATTGAAATCCCTCCTCTAGATGTGTTTTGTAGCCCGCCGCACAAGGCTCTAGTAAGAAGGCAAAGGAAAAGAAGGAGGGTATAGACACCCGAAATCCCACCTGGTAATGAACTGATGGACATAGTCTAGAAGGACATTCCTTCCAATCCAGCTGAAAACTTGACCATAATGTCACAGTTTACAGGGGCATATGCAACGTTCACCATGGACAAAGCTACCGAGAAATCTATTTTGTTGAAGGAAAAGGAAGAGAAGATTGCATAGCTCAAGAAAAAGCGCGAAACATAGAAGGCAAGTGTGAACAAGCAGGTCACTAAGCAGCTAGCCCAATTGCTACAAAACATGGAGATGTCACATATCACTCCTTATCTGATCACCAGTGACTAGCTAACAGATAAAGCGATTGGCCAAGGAATTGAATTTACTGATCTAAATACAAGAATCTCAGAATTCATCGAGTGGCAAGAAAAATAAGAGGGAAGAAAAGCTAATCTGCCTGAGATCAAAGAGACACACAATGACATTCTATTCACGGATTGGGATGCGAGGATCAAACAAGATGAATTAGCAGTGGCAAGAGCAGATCAAGAAAACATAGTAAATGCGGTAAACCACACTTTATTTACTACCAACCTAGTGAAGGAACACAACCCGAAAGAACTGCCCGATCTAAATGACTTGCATAAAAGATGGAAGGAAAGAGCGGAAATCCAAAGGGAAGCAATCACAAACATAGTAAAGACTGACTAGGAGGCATATTAGCAATACCTTGTCAAACCACATAGCCAAACCATGACCCTTAACTTCTCACTCCATTCAACTCAGCGAATGTTGCTACCTCTCACAGATGCATTTTTCGCAGGAGAGGTCAGAACAAAATTTAGGGCACCTCCTCAAGTCAAACCAATGACCGATATATGGGATTTAAAAGACAAGCTAGCAGACAACAAATCATTACCATAGCCTCTGCTCATCAAGTCACTTTTATTTTTGGAGTTAGTTAACTAGTTTAGATGAAGGTTGTTTAAAACCTCCCCAAATTTTTGTATAATCTATTTTTGAACATTAGATAGAATAGTATTTATACCCTTCTCATGCATTTAGAGAAGGGTCTAGAATTTTATCAAAAAGATTTGCAAAGAATGCAATTTTGTAAGTTTGTGAATGATTTGGTGAAATTATGGAACATGATTGTTTCTTTTAAATATCAGACTACTTTCCTTTTTTGATGCACTATTGTATAGTTGGAAGATAATTTGATATGAAGAAATAAGTTGATCTATGTCATTAGTCAAATAAGCAGAACCTCACATATATGGTACTTCTATCTTGTATGATTAGTTATGTTTCTGTTTAATTGATGATAACACTTTATTTTCATGAATTGTTTATGAGATATGTTCTTTCCGTTAAGCGTTAATTGCACTAATGTATGATGCCTAGCTGAAATTGCTTATTTTCATATATAAATCATCAGATATATGCGATATAGTTTATACATTTCTTTGAGTAACTATTTAGTCAAAGAAATTATCTTTACATGTTATCACCTTTGTTTTATGCGTGATTTATCTTCATTATCACATGTTAAACATATATATTGTTTAATCACATATCACACAGAAATACCTGGGTTTATATTAGATTAAGTTAGCTAGAGATTTGCATGATAGAATAGGTCATTTAGTTATCATTATTCTATTGCAGTCGCTTGAAAACCACCCACTCTCATTTTAAAACCCACACTAGGAAATTGGTCCCATCATCCCTAGTCAGAGCCACCACTTTAAACAGAAAAGGAGTTGTCTTAATGTCTGGATGGGGTGGTTATCCCCCATGTTGGAGCAGTAGAAATTTGAGGCTTCAACATTTTGGTGCTAGAAGGAGGGCCATCTGACTATGAATGGAATATAAATCTAAAGATCAATCGAAAAACATTCATAAGAGTCGAAACCCCTCCACAACTTCTACACTTTCTAAATCTCACTCAAAATCTTCGGATCATAAATCCGAAGTTGTAGAAACATCTCCCTTGCCTCCTGAAGTAGTAAGGCAACCACCTTCTCCAGATTACACTCCCAAGTCTCTTGAAGTTCATTCTTTGATACAAAAATTAGAACAGATATCCATTTCTTCCAAGAAACCAGAGAGGCCCAAAGCTTCCGAAGAATGTGTTACTTCCTTATTACGAGAAACTAGTGTATTAACTAGATTGCAAAGTGGAAAGCTTGGAGTAACTCCTTTTGAGTTTCCCATCCCTACACGATGTAGGAAAGTTATAACATCAAGATCTCAATCATAGACCAGCGAGATCACATCACCCTTCCATCCATTCACTTCTCCATTCACTTCTACTCAATCCACTTCTCCAACTATTACTACTACTAGTAGTACTAAACCAGTAGTAATTTCTTCGCCATCTATACCTATTTCTGGACCAGCCTTCCTATCTTCACAGTCTCCAACTCAAGTTATGGCCAATCAACCCGCTCAACCTTGGACAAATTCTGGTGTTGTTCTTGTTGCTAATCCAAATGCTCTCCCATCAAACCCAGAAAAATGGTTACCTAAGTACAATCTTGATGATGGTCTTCCTACTGAAGAACATCTTAATAACTTTATGCTAGCCATCAATCTTAATGGAATTGCACATGAAGATGTTGTAAACAGAATGTTTCCTTATACCTTCCAAGGATCTGCTGGATCTTAGTATTTTTCCCTTCCAGTAGGCTCAATAAGGGACTGGGACACTTTTCAGGAAATATTTTTTTGCAGAATTTGGTGATGACAGGACCATAGCATCCTTAATCAATGATCTTTCTTTTTTAAAAGAAAAATCAAATGAAAGGATCAAAGACTTCAACTCTAGATTTAACAAGTTACTAAACAAAATCCCAGCCACCTCAAAACCTGCAGTCAATGTACAAATAGAATGGTACACATCCTCCCTTCCTTTTAATATAGCGATTTTTGTAGATAGAGCCAATAAGACTACCCTTGTAGAAAACATGAAGGAAGCTTTGTTTGTAGAAAGAAGAATTATTTCTTTATAAAAGAGGTCACAGGCAGATGAAAGGAAGTCTAAAAAGGTAACATTAAAAGATGATTCAAAAAAGAAAACTTCAAAGGACCCTTTCGATCTTGAAGGCCTTCAGAAAGTGTTAAAGACCATGTCTAATGAAATGGTCGAAATCAAGAAGCAGGTCACAGAGTCTTCTTCTCCAAAGAAACCTTTTCACTCATTTAAAAGAAACCTTTCTTCTGCATCGCAACGACCAAATATTATTTCTAATGCTGAATCAGATCAAGAAATAGAAGAATACTCATGAGCCGAAGAGGAAGCCAAAACGGAAGAAGAATTTGAATTAAATGGAATGTTGGATTTATTTCTATAAGCTGAAGAGGAAGCACTAGCTATGCCAGTAACTACAAGAAGTAAAAACTCTCCTGATATGTCTATAACAAATCAGAAACAGAAAACTGCTACTCCTATAAAGGACAAAATGGTAAGTAAGAAGTCTAAGACTAGTCAAACTAATCCTATTCCACTAGATCCCCCAAATGCTTCCAAAACATTGGTAATATCAGATACAGTGGAATATAACATAGTCGAAGATATGAAAAAGACCAGAGAAAATATTTCATTACATGAGCTGACTAAACTCAAACAACAATAGAAAATTCTATTAAGGGAGTTAAAAGAAGTTCCTGTATCCCCTCTACCATCCTCTATAGTTACTCAAGATGCCTACGATATGGGAAAACCTCCCTCCTCTTAAAATAAAGTAAATCCCATAGATTTAGTTTTAATAGTTGATAGGTCTATTTCTCATACACCTCCATTCCTCCTTACTTATGAGATTTTCAACAGAAATGTTCATGATTTCCTTGTTGATTCAGGAGCCTCTTCAAATATTATGCCCAGGACTGTGTGTACTAAATTGAACATTATGCATCAAAAATATACAATACACATAGTTCAATTGGACAGGACAAAAGTAGAGGTTCTTGGAGAAATAGCATTAGTGTCAATTAGGCTTTCCTCTAATCCAAAAGTTTCACAGATAATCGATATTCTAGTGGTTGATATCGTTGGATTTTATGGTTTAATTTTAAGTAGGGATTGGTCTGAAAAGCTGCACGGATACTTCGCAATTGATTCGTCTCACATGTGGTTGCCACATAATGGTAATCAAACCAAATCAGAGTAGATAGAGATAAGTTCATGAAATACACAGGCACCAATCTCGAGGGAAGCAATGAACCTATTGATTTCACCAATAATATCATTGGAAATTACTCAGCTGAGTCATTTTTGGGATCTTTTAATGCCCAAAGATCTCCTTTTCCAAATAATGTTGTAGTGTCTCAAATAGGAATTTTTTTACAACCTGATGCTTCGAAGTGTGTAAATATAGTCAATAAAGTTTTAGATAATTCATTGTTTTGGACTCTCTGTTTTCATGGTTCCAAATATGAAGATGGTGCAGGTGTTGGATGTATTTTAATCAACCCGCAAGGAGAGAAAACCATGTTAGCATGCAGGCTTGAATTTCAATGCACTTACAATACTGCGAAATATGAAGCATTGATTCAAGGGCTGTATAAATCCATTGGCCTTAAAGTCAAGTATTTGCAAGTATATGGAGATTCTGAAATATTCATTAAACAGGTAAGAAACACAATTCATTGTGTGTCTGGGTACCTTAAACATTATCAATCTCTAGCCCAGAATCTTACTTCTCATTTCACTGCTTTTAACATTTCTTCAGTTCCCAGATTGAAAAAGGCAAGTGTTGACTTACCTACTAATGTGGCATCCAATCTTATACCTTCGAAAGAATTTAGTCTAGATATATTTTCTATAGAATTATTTTTTAGGCCATCCATTCCTGATAGTGTAACAAATTGGAGAGTGTTTAATAATGATGTTGATATAATCAATTTCCTTACATTAGAAGGATCTTATGAAGAAAAAATCATACATGAACATGAGAATGACTTGCAAACCAACCATAAACAAGATCAAAACCCGATCCCAAAGTCTGTAGTTAAGATGGAAGATCTCTTTGATTTAAAGGACAAATTTGAGAAAACTACCAACTCCAAAACTCAGAGTTCTACTTTAAGATTTGAAGTAGTAAACCTAGGTTCAACCAAAAACCCCAAAATGTCAACCTAGGTCTTGGTTTGTCATCTGAAGAAAGAATATCATTCATTAAGTTGTTAAAAACATATAAAGGTGTCTTTGCCTAGGATTACACAGATATCAAGACCTATGATACCTCTGTAATTCAACATACCATACCAATGACTTCTAATGAAAATCCAGTTCAACAGAAGCTTAGGAAAATTCACTCAAACCTTGAAAGTCAAATCAAATCTGAATTGAACAAGATTTTGAAAGCCAAAATAATCTTTCCCGTTAGACACTTAAAGTGGGTATCAAATATGGTCCCTATGAGGAAAAATAACAGTGATATTAGGAATTGTATTGATTTTAGAAACCTGAATAGAGCTTGTTAAAAGGATAACTTTCCTTTGCCTACCATGGAGAAAATATTGCACTCCGTTGCAAGTTCCGAATTAATTCCTTTTCTAGATGTATTTTCAGGATATAAGACAACATTCAAGACCAAGTGGGGGACATATGCTTATCAGAAGATGCCTTTCGGACTCATTAATGCAGGTGCTACGTTTCAATGTGCTATAGATATTGCTTTCAAAGGTTTGATTAATAAATCAATTTTTATTTACCTAGATGACATTATAGTCTATTCTAAGGATAGAAACAATCACTTAAATGACCTAAAACACATTTTTGAAAGATGCAAGAAATATGGCATTTCTTTAAATCCCAAAAAATCATATTTTTCTTTACCAAAAGGCAAACTCCTTAGATTTATAGTGTCCAAGAAAGGGCTTTATATTGATCCTGATAGAGTCCAAGAAATTGAAAAGATTCCTCTCCCACATAATAAAAAGACCATGCAATCATTCCTAGGCCAAATTAATTTTGTAAAAAGATTTGTTCCAGATTTTTCACAGATTGTCCTACCCCTTCAAGCAATGATAAGAAAGAAAGCAATTTTCAAATGGGGTAAATATGAAAGAGAGTCATTGAGTTGATAAAAAAAGCCATTATCAATGCTCCTTCTTTAGAAACTCTTGACTTTCTCAAACCTTTTGTGTTATACACTTTTTCATCCAATACATCATATGTAGTTGTTTTAACACAACTGAATGATCAAAATATAGAGGCACCCATCTCTTTTCTCAATTCAAACTTGCAAGGTGCCGAGTTAAATTATTCAGCTGTTGAGAAACAAGCTTTTGTTTTTCTTAAACATTAAAATATTTTAGACCTTTTCTTCTGAAAACCCATACAAAGATAGTAGTACCTTACCCTGCAGTAAGGCAATTATTGATTCAAAGAGAAGTAGGGGAGAAAATAGCCATTTGGGTTACTGCGCTTCAAGAGTACGATGAAAAAATTCCGCAAGCTAAAATTGCTAGGGGCCAAGGTTTTTATAGGATGCTAACTGGAGCTTTCCATTTATCAGCAGAAGAAGACCAAAGTAATGAAGTTCAAATACCATAGGTAAGCCTCAATAATGCACAATCACAATATGCTGATTTGAAGTTTTATTTAGAGAATGGATATGCTCCTATGCATCTCAATTATAAAACAAAGCATGCTTTAAGGTTAAAATCAAATCAGTATGAATTGATTGATGATGTATCTTTTAGAAAAAAGTATGATTCGGTATTATTAAGATGCCTAGAAAAACCTGAAGCTAAAAAGGTCATGCAAGAATTACATGATGGACTAGCTAGAGGTCATTTCAGAGGAAACACCACAACTCACAAAATCCTACATGAAGGTTATTATTGGCCAACAATATTCAAGGATGCACATGAATATGCAAGAAAATTCAAAACTTGTCAAACTACAGCTAGAAGAGAAAAGAAACCAGCATTCCCTTTGCAGCCAGTCAATATCCAACAACCATTTGAACAATGGGGAGTGGATATAATTGGTGAGATTGTTCCTAACTCTTCCAAGAAGCACAAATACATCCTTACTACTATTGATTATTTCACAAAATGGGTAGAAGCTACTCCACTAAAGATAGCTAATACATAAAATATTACAGATTTCATTTATCAATACATAATTATTAGGTTTGGCTTACCCATAGCTTTAATGTTTGACAATGCATCTTATTTCTCTGGAAATACCATGGTAGAATTTGCTTTAAAGCGAGGTTTCAAATTAAAGTATTCAACCAACTATTATCCACAAGGTAATGGATTAGCATAATCAACAAACAAAAACCTTATTAGAATCATCAAGAGGACTATAGACCAAAATCATAGGAATTGGAACAAAGCATTGACATTCGCTCTTTCGGCAGACAAAATTACATAGAAGGCCTCCATCGGTTCTTCTCCTTTTGCTTTAGTTTATGGAAAATAAGTTGTTCTCCCCACAAACATAGCAATCCCATATCTCGTCCTAGTGCAATTTATTGATGAAAACCTTTCCTCTTCTCTTCAAGAAAGACAATTCCAAATTATTAAGCTTGAAGAAGAAAGATAGAAGGCTAAAGAAACCCACTTCCATCATCAACAATTAGTCAAAGCCTCTTTTGATACAACCTCAACCAGTCATAAAAATTTTGAGGTAGGTGATTTGGTTTTGAAATGGGACAAAGAACACGAGGAAAAAGGTAAACATACCAAATTCCAAAGACTATGGCTTGGCCCTTTCCAAATCATTGATAAAATTGGTCAATCAACATTTCTTTTATAGGACTTGTCAGGTAGGATGGATTCCTTACCCGTTAATGGGAAAATTCTAAAAAATTACTTTTCCTAGAAGATAACCTCTTCTAATTTTGTACCATATCGCCTTTAAGATTCTTAGGAAAATAAATTTTAAGTAGTCATTACTTTTGGCTTCTCAAAATAAAATCTTTGATAAATTTTCGATTTTTTTCTTCTATAAGTAGGAAAAGTTAAAGAAATAATTAGGACATTTGAGTATCAAAATAACCTGATTTCTTCGGAAAAACTTGACCTTGCTAAAACATTTATTCTATGAACAAGCTCTTATCTTTATAAAGTATAGATGTTTTGTTATCAGTCAAGAAAATAATCTTTAACCTAGTAAGGACTTTCTATAGATAAGTATCTCAAAACTCTATCATTATCATCCAAAACTCTTAAAAGAGCCAATGATTCACCCCATCTGATAAAATTTTCCTTTTTCAGAGTGTAATTCTAAAATATGCAAAACTTAGAAGATAATAAGTCTCATTACGAGCTTGTTTACCATGATCATAGGGGAATAATTAAACTGATATTACCAAAACTGCATACCAAAACAGGGTAATAGCCAATGATCTAATCAATCAAAAGACAAGGTGTCTCATCAAGATGCAGCTTGTTCAGTTTAGTTACAACTAGTGAATGGCACTGTCATTATTAGGTTACCAAGCCTAGACAATGTCTTTTAAGGGACTTAAAAGGAAAGATTATATAAGAAATAAAAAGGACACGATCCAAATTAGATTGAAAGAAATTGAATATCATTTTGAATTTCGAAAATTGCTTCAGATGGGACAATGATTCATTGTTAGTTAAAATATAACCCTGTCGAGGCTATAAACGCCTGCTAGCAGTAGAGGCTCTATCTATGATAAATGACTAAACAATAAAAACTAATATGTGGAAGACACTTGCTATATCTCTTTAAAATATTAATATTGACTGATGCAAATATTTATATTTTTATCACTACAAGAGAAAAGTAGTTGAATAAACAAGTTGAGTAAGTGATTATGATTCCAGAGAAATGTTGTTTAGTTTATAACTCATGTAATTATTATTCCTATAACTCTTATAATTTTGAAAGCTCTAGAAATTTCAGAAAAACATCAGATATAACTAGTTCTCCCAAGTGAATCACCAATTGTTGTACTATGTAACAACCCCCCCATTTATATATAGTAATAGCTAATATTAGACATATAAATAGGGACCCTTTTAAATTTTTAGTCTTTGAAAAATAAATCCTAACTCTAAGAAATTTCCTTGAAAACACTTAGAAAAAAACCCAAGTTTAAGATCCTTATCGCAAATCGCATTTCACATTTTTAATGTAAACACCTTTAAGTAATCCCAAATTCTGATATAATATCAACCCTCCCACTGCAATATTCCGATCAAAACGCCTTCAGAATTCGCAATCGCACTTCGCAGAAATCACAAATAAATAAGCCTTGCCATTGTGTCATCCTTTAATGATTTGTGAAATGTGATATTGTGATAATTGTAATCGCATTTCACATTATAAATAGGTAATGCTATATTACATCATTTAAAAGTCGTGATGCGCAAATAAAACACCAAGCGTGGGAAGTAATTGTGTTAATGGATGGTTTGACAGGGTAATATATTTTTTGCAGCCCAAGGAGAAATAATGATGTTTCAAGTTATGGCTAGTTAACGTTGAATATCTCATTTGAAATCCTCCCACGATTCAAAGTCATTTCACAAAGCTTTCAGCCTTAATTGCCCTATATCGTCTGCACTAATATATCTCTTCCATTTTTGGCAAGATTCAATAGACATGTCATTGCAGAAGGTGATGCAAAAATAGAAAAAGCAGAGCATTATAGAGTTGGAGCTATCAGAAATGTCTCCTATATTCACTGATACGGTCTGTAGTGTTGATGGCGGAGCAATAGCATGGGAGGTCATATACAACAGGCTTGAGGATGAGCATCCCAAAGTTATTTTCATAAAGGAAACAACCGACTCAATAAAACCTTCGGGAGTCTAATTCAAAGATGCTTCCTATTCTTTCCTTCATATAATAGGAGTGAGAGTGAAAATACTCCCATATACTAATATGGTTAGATGGGTGGTGGAAAACCTCACTATTGAAGATAGGAAATTCAGAAACTCGAGAATGGAACTGATGGCGTCATTCAATGCTGAAGACCTGAAGCCAATGTACCATATACTTGACCCTCAAGACATATATGATAGCTCATACCTTACCAACTTTGCAAAGAAGAATGAAGAACCTTTCAAGATGATCCAGTGTTGGAGGGTACTGGAAAACAAGTTCAAATTCGATAAAACGGGTATGTATCCTATAGCCTCTTTGTCTAACCCCTACAACTATGCAACTTCTATGTTATGTAGGGTATACGGATTACCTAATAATTCTAAGTTTTCCATAGAATGGATTCCTCTAATTGATGCCTGTGTCAATTCCCACATTATGAATTAGGCCACTATCCTATCTGATAACCTAGGCACTTTCATCCATGAGTATCGTCAGAAGAGATCCTCCTCCGCAGAGAACATTCCTCCATTCTATTTCAGTGCCTACATCATGGATGCCATATGTTTCTGCACTAAATTTCCAATCATGGGTTGGAAATGGACCTTGCAGGACCCCTACCCTATCCATCTCAGCCATAAATAGATTTGGGAATCCCATTACATACCTCATTTTTATAAAATATGCCATGCCGTTATTTTTCCATTGCATCAATTAATTTTTAATAAGAAAGCCCCCAAGTTTTCCAAAGAAGCTGCTACATACCTTCTAGTAGTGGGCAAGTATTTTGTTGAAGAATGGTTTACATACATCAGGGTTTTTGGCAGTACAGTGGACCCACATGTCCTCCCTTTGTATGTCTCTGATAAATTATTAGCAAGAGAAATATCCCACCAAACTGTGGGAAAAGGCTTGACCAAAGTCCTAAAAGAAAGAAAGAAGTTATTATGGCCACCTTTTCCTATTCGGTGTGGTTCCTTTTCATTAGAAAATTTTAACCATGCAACCAAAGAGTTAGTAAGCCTAGAAAGCCTCAAGCTCCATACTTTTCTGAAAAGGAAATTCGATCCAGACAAAATAGCACATAACATTACTACTGCAGTAAAGATCAAGCCTTATAATCATGAGGCTAATAATTCTAAAGACCTTTTACAGTCAGTTGAATCCTTCGAACAAGCGTTCGAGTGGGCAAGGGAAAATCTAAGTCCTGAAGATTTTGGAAGCTTTCAAGAGTTCAGAAACAAAAGGCTCGAAATAATTCCGCTGCATTTGTTAAAAATCAAGGACAAGCCTACACCTAGTGTGATTGTCAATAGCGAGGGACCTAATTCTCGCATAGAGTCTCAAATGGATACAGGGAAAACACTAGATACAGGGAGGGCCCAAGACATTGAGAACACAGCCGAATCCAACAAGAGGTTAGCCGAAAATTTGGGTATGAGCAACCCACCTAGAGATATCGGTTCTAAGATCAAAAGTAGTAGTTTGGAACAGGAGTGGAACCAATTCAATAAAAAACTACAAAACACTCCCAAGACGATAGATACCCAGGAAACCATGGAGTATCAAACTCCTTTGCATATTTAGAAAAATACAGAGTCTGAACTGATGGATGAGCAAGTGACAACGTCTCAGCAGAATGAAATCATTCCTGCTTTGCCCACATTGGAAATTGTCTTAAAGGTGACTGAAATCCCTGCTCTAGATGTGTTATACAGCTCGCTGCACAAGGTTGTAGTAAGAAGGAAGAGGAAAAGAAGGAGGGTAGAGACACCTGAAATGCCACTTGGCAATGAACTCATGGACATAGTCTAGAACGACATTCCTTCCAATCTAGCTAAAAACTTGACCAAACTGTCACAGTTTATAGGGGCATATGCAACAACTACCATGGATAAAGCTACCGAGATATCTATTTTGTTGAAGGAAAAAGAAGAGAACATTTCACAACTTGAGAAACAACTCGAAACAGAGAAGGCAAGTGTGAATAGGCAGGCCACTGTGCAGCTAGCCCAATTGCAATAGAAGATGGAAGTGTTGAAAATAAGCCATGAAGCGGACATATCGACCAAAAATATGCAACTCCAAGACTTGGATCAAGCCATGGAAATATATAAGGATGTTCCTACTATCGAGGAATTCATCAAAGAGGCACTAGAGCTAAATTCTCTCTTATTAAAACAACAAGAACAATTTTTCCAAAAGATGTCACATATCGCTCCTTATTTGATCACCAGTGACCAGCTAATAGATTAATCGATTGACCAAATAACTGAATTTACTGATCTAAATACAAGAATCTCAAAATTCATCGAGTGGCAAGAAACAGAAGAGGGAAGAAAATCTAATCTGCCTGAGATCGAAGAGACACATAAGGACATTCTATTCACGGATTGGGATGCGAGGATCAAACAAGCTGAATTAGCAGTGGCAAGAGCGGCTGGGGTATCAAAAAAGATAGTAAAGGCTATAAACCACACTTCATTTGCTACCAAGCTGGTGAAGGAAGGCAACTCGAAAGAACTACTCGATTTGAATGACTTGCATAAAAGATGGAAGCAAAGATGGGAATCCAAGGGGAAGCAATCACAAAGATAACAAAGACTGACTGGGAGCCGTATTGGCAATACCTTGTCAAACCACATGCCCAAATCATGACCCTTAACTTCTCACTCCATTCAACTCAACGGATGCTGCCACCTCTCACAGATGTAATTTTCGCGGGACAGGTTAGAACATAGTTTAAGGCACCTCCTCAAGTCAAACCGATGGCCGATATATGTGATTTAAAAGGTAAGCTGGCAAACAACAAATCATTATCATAGCCTCTGCTCATCAAGTCACTTTTATTTTTGGAGTTAGTTAACTAGTTAAGAGGAAGGTTGTTTGAAACCTCCTCAAATTTTTGTATAATCTATTTTTGAACATTAGTTAGAATAGTATTTATACCCTTCTCATGCATTTAGAGAAGGGTCTATAATTTTATCAAAAACATTTGCAAATAATGCACTTTTGTAAGTTTGTGAATGCTTTGGTGAAATTATGGAACATGATCGTTTCTTTTAAATATCAGACTACTTTCCTTTGTTGATGCACTATTGTATACTTGGAAGATAATTTGATTTGAAGAAAGAAGTTGATCTATGTCATTAGTCAAATGAGCAGAACTTCACATATATGGTACTTCTATCTTGTATGATTAGTTCTGTTTCTGTTTAATTAGTGATAACACTTTATTTTCATGAATTGTATATGAGATATGTTCTTTTTGTTAAGTGTTAATTGTGCTACTGTATGATGCCTAGCTGAAATTGTTTATTTTCATATATGAATCATCAGATATATGTGATATAGTTTATACATTTCTTTGACTAACTATTTAGTCAAAGAAATTATCTTTATATGTTATCACCTTTGTTTTATGCGTGATTGATCTTTATTATCACATGTTAAACATATATCTTTTTAGATCACATATCACACAGAAATACCCAAGTTTATATTAGATTAAGTTAGCTAGAGATTTGCATGATAGAATAGGTCGTTTAGTTATCATTATTCTATTGCAATTGCTTGAAAACCACCCACTCTCATTTTAAAACCCACACTGGGAAACTGGTCCCATCATCCCCAGTCGGAGCCACCACTTTAAATGAAAAAGGAGTTGTCTTAAGGTCGGGACTAGGTGGTTATCCCCCATGTTGGAGCACCAGAAATCCGAGGCTTCAATAGTTACCTGGGTATATACAGGATGAGGATGATCCAGATTTAAGCAGGAATGCAATAGATTACAGAGATAACCATAAATACAGAGATGCGATAACCATAAAAACAGAGATAACCATAAACATAGATATGCAGCGGGAATAATACTTTACTTCATTAATGTAGAATACTGAAATATGCTTACAAACAATAATGGAAATAACCCAGCTAGGGCGATGGTAGCTTATCTCTAAGAAGAGATGTGGTGGCTACATGCCTCTGGACTGTCTTACAATGAGGCTCGAAGGCCTATTTATTGTTGAGAAACAGTGGAAAAACCCTTAACATTCCAAAACCTAACCCTAGAAGATGAAACGCCAAACTATGGGCCCCGTTTGGGGTAAGTTGGTACATCAACTTCCCGGGGTCGTAACTTTGGCATACGATCTCCGTTTGACGCATACAATAGCTCGTTAGAAAGATCTATCCGAGCACTACCATTGTTGGAACGAGCAACATATGGAACCATGTTGCCCCCGGATTCCCCAAAAAACGTCGTTTAGGGCCTCAAAACGGCTCCGGAAGTTCAGGACCCGAAAAACTGCTAAAAATAGTAAGTTGTGCTACAATTAAGGAAACTGAAAATGCTGAGAAGAACAATGGTGGGGGTCCAGGTGGGCTTGGCAGGTGGCCACCAAGATCCACCTGGATCATTCCTCCCCCCTTAGGAAGCAATGGTCCCCATTGCATTGAGTTCCTCCATGAGATGAGGAAACTTTTGCTGAACTTGGTCCCTGGTGAACCACTTGCCCTGGTGAAGGAATTGGCCTGCTTTGACAACTCGATATAGTTGGATATTCTGTTGGCGAGTGTTCTTGATTTGTGTGTCCATGATACGATCAGTTGCAGCCTGTTCCATGCAATCTGGGTTTAATTCTATGGGTGTGAGCTGCTCTGCAATGTCGGATGTGTCTAGCAATGGTGGAAAGTATGGCTGAAGGCGATCCACATTGAACACTGGGTGTAGGCCAAGGAATGGGGGAATGCTGAGCTCAAATGAATTGTCCCCCACAGCCTTAGTAATGGTGTAAGGACCATATCGGAGTGGTCTCAGTTTCCGATAGGCTCCAGTAAGGCGTTCCTTTTGCAGATGCAACCAGACTTTCTCGCCCACCTGAAACTTGTGTGGCACCCGGTGTTGATCATGTCGCTGCTTGTACTTGGCATTTGATTTCTCCAGAATGTCATGGACCTACTGGCGAATATGTTGGATGTGCTAAATGAAGCTGGTTGCCTTATCTGTTTCGGATTGGACATGAGCTGAAGCTGTGTGAGTAGCTGCAAGTGGCAGGGCCACATCAATGGGGCATAGTGGTTGGAATCCCAAGCCCACCTGAAAAGGGATGTGGCCAGTCGAGCTGTGAAGAGCTCGGTTGTAGCTGTGCTGAACATAGGGGAGGCTCTCATCCCATGTGCGTGGATGCTTTGAGTTGTACATGCGCAGAATGTGTACAATCATTCGATTGACAACCTCGGTCTGGCCATCAGTTTGAGGATGGAAGGTTGTGGACTTAGTGAGTTTGGTGTCTAGCATTGACCAGAGACTGGACCAAAATGTACTGAGGAACTGACTATCCCGATCTGAGATGATAGACTGTGGGATCCCAAAGTGCACCCACACTCGTTCAAAGAAGAGTTTAGCAGTGGCTTCTGCTGTGATATTCTTCTTGCAGGCCGCCATAATGGCCATCTTCGAGAACCTATCGACGACCACAAAAACACAATCATTTCCATGCTTGGTGGAAGGAAGCCCTGACATGTAATCCATGGAGATGGATTCCCAAGGTTGACTAGGGGTAGGCAACGGGGTATAGAGGCCTTGCTTCTTGATGGTTGGTTTGGCAATGGCACAGGCAGTACATGATCTGATGTACTTCCCGACATCCTGTCGAAGATTTGGCCAATAGAAATACTTTTGTAGTACTGCCACTGTTTTCTCAACCCCGAAATGTCCAGCAGCCCGACTGTAGTGTGCTTCCCAAATCATCTTAGCACGCTCGCTTGAAGGAACACAAAGATGACCCAGGTGGCATAATAGTGCACCTTGGAGGTGAAAGTCTGGAACATGCTGACCCCCCAAGAGTGTCTGGTATGTGTGGCCAAATTCTCGGTCACTTTTGTAGAGAAGTGGCCAATCAAAAGTCTCGTGCCCACAAGAGTTGAGCACAGTGGTTAACGCCATGATTGGTGGTCGACTGAGGCAATCTGCAACATGATTGGTGCTGCCCTTCTTGTACTTGATATTCAGATGGAACTGTTGCAGATATGTAGACCACTTCTGATGGCAATCATTCTGCAATTTCCCTTGGGTCTGTATGAACTGCAGGGGTCGGTGGTCTGTGTGGATGACTGTTTCCTTCCCCAAAATGTAATGCTTCCATTGTCGGCAGGCCTGCACAATGGAGTACATCTCTTTATCATAGGTTGGATACTTCCGGACTGTGTCTGAAAGTGTTTCACTGTGATATGCCACTGGATGCCCGTGTTGAGTAAGGACTGCCCCAATAGCATAGTCAGAGGCATTCATCTCGACCTCAAATGGTTGTTGTAAATCTGGTAACGTGAGCACTGGTGCTGTGCAAAGGCGATCTTTCAATTCTATGAATGCCTTCTGTTGAGATTCAGACCAAAAGAATTTCGCTTTCACTCCTCCCTTGGTGACTTGACTCAAGGGCCAAGCGATATGAGAAAACCCCAACACGAACCTGCGATAGAAGTTGGCAAGGCCTAGAAAGATGCGGAGCTCTGTCAGAGTGGTCGGGGCTGGCCAATCCCGAATGACTTGGATCTTGGCCGGATCCACATGCACCCCCTGTTCATCAATAATGTATCCCAGATACTGAACCTGGGTCATGCCAAAAGTGCATTTCTCCAAATTGGCACACAGCTTGTGTTGTCGCAGTGTTTGAAGAACCTGTCGGATGTGGTGGAGGTGCTCTTCCCAACTCTGGCTGAAGATCAGAATGTCATCCAAGTATACCACTACAAATGAGTTGGTGAATGGCCGCAAGATGTCATCCATTAGCCTCATGAAGGTTGCAGGAGCATTCGTCAATCTGAAAGGCATGACCAACCATTCGAAGAGGCCCTCCTTGGCTTTGAAGGTAGTCTTCCACACATCAGAGGGTTCGATCAGTACCTGGTGATATCCTGACTTCAGATCGATCTTGCTGAAGTACTTTTCCCCCTTTAGTTGGTCCAAGAGGTCATCAATCCGTGGGATCGGGTACCTATTACGAACAGTGATCTTGTTCAACGCCCGATAGTCAATACAGAGTCTCCAAGTCCTATCCTTCTTCTGTACCAACACGATCGGGCTCCCACAAGGCGATGAGCTCGGACGGATGTGACCTTTCTGCAGCAACTCCTAAATCTGCCTCTTGATTTCATCGTTCTCTAGAACTGAACGCCGATAAATTGGTCCATTGGGTAGCGGCGCACCTGGGGTTAGATCGATGGAGTGCTTGACCTGACAGTGCAGAGGAACCCCTGCGGGGGAGGTGAAGATGTCCTCGTACTCCTTCGCGACCTTATCCATCTATAGTTTCCGTGCGGAGGGGTCCTGTCTGGAGGTCGTGGCCACCAGCTTCTTCTTTCCTTGAGGGTGTATCATCAAGAAAACAAACTTCCCAGTCTTGGAAATGAGCTTACTACATTGTTTTGCAATAATCAAGGAGATGGCGGTAGGAGGTGCTACCTCTGGTATCCTGTACAACTTATTCCCCAATGTAACAATAACAGCCCGGGGCCTTGATTCATACACAGCATGTCGCTTCCACAAGTATGGTTGTCCTAATAATACATCACAAACTTCAAGGGGAGCGATGTCACACAATACCTCATCCGTGAAGGGCTTGATGTTGTACGGAAGGCGACATTGTTGGCTCACGCGAAGATCCCGTCCTTGGTGAAGCCACCCAATGGTGTATGGTTGTGGGTGTGCTGTGGTCGGTAAGCCCAACCACTTCACGAACTCCGCCGAAATGAGGTTCTTTTGGCTCCCGTTATCGACAATGAACTGTAGCGGGGAGCCCTTTACCCACATCTGGGAGTGGAAGAGACGCTCCTCCTCCTCTAGATCTTCGGGTTCACTTTTCTGGATCTTGGCGGTAGCAACAGTGGCATTGGGATCCGCGTCAATGATCTACTTCCCTTTTTCATTCCCCTTGTCGAGTTCTGACTCAGAGTCGGAATAGGTATCTGATTCTGGACCCTTTAGCTCGGCCACCAGTGACTGCTTGGCCCGACACTCACCGGTGTTGTGAGTGGAGCTCTTATGGAACTCACACAATTTTCCCGTGTCCTTTTTCGTCTTCGCGGTGCCGTTCTTTGTCTGCAGCTTTGGCGGGTTGTCTTGGGCTGCCCCGCCTTGGCTTTGCCCTTTGTTCTGCGTTTTAGGGGCACCTTTCCCTTGCTTCGGAGTCGCAGATCCAAAGTCTCGCTTCTTTTGTTTAAACTTCTGCTCGACCTTGACGGCATATCGGTATGCTATGCTGAGCGAGGGGATGTTCAGGAATTGTATTTCTTCCTGAATGTACTTGTGCAGGCACGTCTTGGTCCCTTCCCTGCCGCAGCGTGGTCCATTTTATGTATTCATCCTCATAGCTTCCGACAGGGTAGTACTGCTCCTTGATGGCATCGCGGAATGAATCCCAAGTGGGTGCGGCTGAAAATAGCGAGCCGGTAGTTTCATCCTTCTGCTCGCAGTAGGTTTCCCACCAGTCCTTGACGTGGGGGGCTGCTTTGAGAAGAGCGAAAACAATCTTTTCTCGACTTGAAAATTCATGAACAGAAAAATACCCTTCTAGCATATTTAACCATTTATCTACCGCATCTGCGTCTATTTTACCCTCGAAGATGGGGATTTCAAAATTAACTTGTACCTTAAAGGGCGTGGCATTTCCAGAGTAGCTGCTAGAAGCTGAAGCGTCGCTTCTGGGTAGCCGCTGAAGGATCTGGGCGAAACTGTCCATCATCGCGTTCCATTGTCGCTCAAGGGCTTCTTCGAGCAAGATTTTGATAGGATCTCTTGCCCCCTCGTCTTTCTTCTCGTCTGCCATGGAAGGCCATCGGGATTTGCGAGGCTGGTCTTGTAAAGGTTCGACCAGTTCAAGCCCTAACTCCTTATATCCCGACCTCGTTGGGGACATGCAAAGAAAAACAGAGAAAAAGCAGACCGCTCTAATACCACTGATCCAGATTTAAGCAGGAACGCAATAGATTACAGAGATAACCATAAATACAGAGATGCGATAACCATAAAAACAGAGATAACCATAAACATAGATATGCAGCTGGAATAATACTTTACTTCATTAATGTAGAATACTGAAATATGCTTACAAACAGTCATGGAAATAACCCAGCTAGGGCGATGGTAGCTTATCTCTGAGAAGAGATGTGGTGGCTACATGCCTCTGAGCTGTCTTACAATGAGGCTCGAAGGCCTATTTATTGTTGAGAAACAGTGGAAAAACCCTTAACATTCCAAAACCTAACCCTAGAAGATGAAACGCCAAACTATGGGCCCCGTTTGGGGTAAGTTGGTACATCAACTTCCCGGGGTCGTAACTTTGGCATACGATCTCCGTTTGACACATACAATAGCTCATTAGAAAGATCTATCCGAGCACTACCATTGTTGGAACGGGCAACATATGGACCCATTTTGCCCCCAGATTCCCCAAAAAACGTCGTTTAGGGCCTCAAAACGGCTCCAGAAGTTCAGGACCCGAAAAACTGCTAAAAATAGTAAGTTGTGCTACAATTAAGGAAACTGAAAATGCTGAGAAGAACAATGGTGGGGGTCCAGGTGGGCTTGGCAGGTGGCCACCAAGATCCACCTGGATCAGAGGATGTTATAGAGTGGTATCTCAGCAGATTGCACTCTCTTTGGGTCATATCCAATAGAACAGAGTGATGTCAGATTCAATTGCGCTCTCTTTAGGTCATATGTGATTCCACAGAGTGGTATCAGAACACGGTTCACCCCTCATACTAGATTGGCAGTGTGTTGGTCATGCATTCATGTTAGTTGCATATTTTCTTTTTATGCTTGTAGTCCATGTGCTTGTTGCATTTGCATGGGGCTGATCATGGTTCTAGTGATATTTGCATGTGAATGTTGATTGCATTGTTGTGGAATGTGTTGTCATGAGTGTATGGTTGTATACACAATTGTTATCCATGTCAGTTTTTATATGTTGGTATGCATGAGGTCATTGTATGCAATTAGGTCATCAAGATGCTATTGGTATGTTATGATGCTAATGTGTTGGTTGAGATAGAGCAGGAGATGTAGATCATCAAAGTGAAGTTGCATCATTGGACCTCCACGCAAAAGCATGTCATCATATAGGTTTGTATGATGGGCATGTAGGTATGTAGGTTAAGGATTGTTGTATGAATTATGGTTATGTGTATGCCTTTCATGTCTATTGATATTATGGTTACATACATGATAGATGCTATTTGATTAATGTAGTCATATGCACATGTGTCAGATAGTCATGAGTTGTAGTAACATGTGGTTGTATGCATTTCTCTTGTTGTTTTATGTTATATAACTTGATGATTATGTTATATGTTGTTGATGAGTATGGTATAGGTTAACCTGTTGTTGTTAAATGATAATTAGCTTGATGATTAGGTTATATGTTGTTGAGGAGCTTGATATATAATTTCTTATTGCTATATTCTAGTAACTTGATGATTAGGGTTATTAAATTAATATCACGATGTTACATGTATCATGCTAAATTGGATTGGCCTATGTAGATGGTTTAGGTTATGAAATTAAGGTATGAGTCGAATTATTTGTGACGATGTGTTGTACTAATGTGATTTCTATGCAGAAATGACAAATGTTTATGAGTTTATGATGTGAACATGTTAGCGAGTGATTATTGTGGATATCATGACGTTATTTATTTTGAGTTGATATGTCGTGAAGTTATATCATGCTAATCTAGATTGATTGTGCAAACAAGATAGCCTCCCCTAAGATAACTTAAGGTATGATATTTCTTATGTCATCTACTTTGTGCTTGAATGTTTGATTATGTCATTTAATTATTGTTTGAGTGTTGGTGTCTATTATGCCACCTATATGTTGTCTGAATGTTTGATTAATTTCATGATATGAGTATGTGTATGTAAGATTTCCTTAATGAATGCTCTTGTCTTAAGATGATTGTACTAACACATGTGTTGAGCCAGCTGACATGTACTTGAGTGTAATAGGTGATAGTTGTAGTATTATGTCTAATGACTATGAGTTGACTATGAATTATGACATGATTACTAGTCTTGGTAAAGGTTTATTTCAAATTGATATATATGATTGTCTTGATATTTGGAACATGTGTTTCACATGTGCAAACAATGTAGGAAACATGCTTGGTATTAGCATGAAAAGGTAATCGTTGATATGTTTATATAAATAACAGTTGGGTGATGTGACACTGCATAGTAACACTCAATTTCAACAAGGAAAAGGTCAAAGAAAGGAATTGGGAAATAATTATTTTGGCTATGTTTGGATACCCTAATTCCAAAAGAATGAGTGCTTTGCATAAAAGAAGTCTTCTTAACCTTAATCTTATGTTACATTCTATGGATATATGCTAGATGCATGAACTTGCATTTGACAAGTATATTAGCTAGTCTCTAATTATAGGTGGATCTGTCAAGGGAATTGGAGTCTCTTAAGAGATGGCATGGATGTGCTTAGTTGCAAGCATCACGCTTGAAACAACAAGGTAAGGTAACCAGTGTATTGTTATGTTTATTTAAGAACTAACAGTTATGTGTTGATGGAAGTATGATGCAAGGGATTGCATGGAAAAGAAATTTCCATGGAATCTTGAAGAAGGCTCAGGTTGAGCATTCCCTTGGAATCACAGGGAACCATGGGGACTAAGTCATAGTGTCTATTGTTAGTCTTGTGTTTTTGGTATTTTGGTGATTTTTTGTGCTTGATTGCATTTTTTTTTCGTCTTGTGCATGGCCATGCCACTTTGGTTGTGGTGTCGTATTGTTGTTGGTTTGCCATGGTTTTATTCTTGTTTGTTTCTTGTCTTTCCTTTTATTTTTTGGGTCTGGGGAATTGGTTGTGAAAGTGGAAAGTTAATGGAGCCCAAGGAGAGTTGAATGAAACCCAAAAAGTGATGTAAGGCCTCGATGAAGCTGAGTGCATGTATAAGGGCAACTGAAGGCAAGTGCTTAACAACTAGTTGGATTGGTTGGGTCCATTGGTGTAAATGGATGATGGCATGATAGTCATGAGAAACATAATCAGGAAAGGTAAAGTAAATCGATTTGAGGTGTCATATGACTTAGCTACATTGGGAATTATTGTTCTCAATGTTGTACATGCATTACATGGATAAAGGAAGTTCTCTTCACCTTGACCTTATGATATATGGTAATTATGTTGTGATCATGATTATGTTGATGTATATATATGTATACATGTATATATGTAGGTATGTCATTTTATGAGAAGATCATGACCATTTTGTGCTAATTTTATATGTATGTATGCATGTGTATATCTATGTCATTATCTGGCAGGGTGATCAGAGATCATTCTTGTGGAGGAATGATTGCTTATGCAGGTGAATGTCATGAAGAGATTCTTAGTTCATGAGGAATCAAGTGGGAAGAGTAGTCATTAAAAATATATGAGGTCAGTATCATGTGGATATGAATTGATATTGTAGGCTTGTATTACGACTAGGTTTATGCTATGACATGTAACGCTGAAGGATACATCAGTGGAATGAAAACAATGTGATTTGCGACATGCTAAGATAAGGATGGATGACAGGGAGACATGGGAAGTAATGTTTCTTGGTAGAGACAATATGGTTTTGAATGTGTAGTGCTACTGTTGTGCATATGTTGTATATGTTGCATCTGTGATGTGGTTGCAATATGATGCATGTGTTGTACTTGATGGCAACCCACTTGTAGTATAACAACTCACTTGTATATGGTAACTAGATCAATCTATAGAAGAGATATCAGATGTGATAGAATGCATGGCAGTTGTGTTTATAGATGTGAAAAAATGCAGGAATCAGTTCAGAAGTCATGTACAAGGGAAACTATCTCAGATGACAGTTCACAGTGCAACAGGTTAACAACAAATAATTACAGATCAGACTACAAAGAATGAAGAAAGAGAGGTATACGCAGGTTCACCTTGAGCAAGATGCATATACACGCAGGTTCACTGAACACAAGTAGCGTATACATACACACACACTTTCACAGAAGGAAAAGAGCGTATATCTTAGAAAACTAAGTTTTTGGTCTGAGCTATTTGGTCCATGGTATTTTGATCCATGGTATTGGTCCAAGGTATTTGGTCCGAGGTATTGACCCTAGGTATTTGGTCCAAGGTATTGGTCCTAAGTAGTTTTGGTCCTATTATGAGAGAGGCCTAAAAACTATAAAAGGAGGAGAAGATCATTAGGCCAAGCGTGCACGTATTGAATATCTAATGAAGTGTGAGATCCAGTATGCAGGTTATTAGCTTATGGTGCTTTGTTTGATCTGAACCAAGGATGAACCTTAGCGGTTGATGGAGGATAAGATCTAATGATGGATCGGGATCTTAAGGCTTGAAATGAATTATATTTATATGGTTTGATCATGTTTATTCTAGATCTGAATACTGACGCATGTGTTGTTCTGTAAATGTTATGATCTAGGTATGACTAAAGTTTGGAATAGCTACAAAATTATGAATTAATATTTACAGACATATACGTTGGTTGGCTTTGATAAAAGCGCATATACACGCTAGTTCAACACATCTAAGTAGCATATACATTATGTAATATGATATTTGAAGTTACAAGTGGATTTGACTGTTGTTGCAGAATTCTGGGTTCTGCTCTGTGTTCTGGTGACTGTAGTTTGATGACAGTATACTGAATGTTCAGATTGATTGATTGTGATTTGCTTCAGTGACGATGGGCTTTCAGTGATTCAGTTATGGGTGATTCAAAGATTTATGATTGAGTTTCAATGATTGGTTAATGTAGATGTATTTGATGGTTGTAGTGTAGTGGTGATTGATTTTGAGCTTCAATGTTGATAATGGGTCCAATATGAAAATTAGATGAAACGAGGCCTTCATGTGTATTGTTGTGTACCAGGAGCATCCAGTCTGAAAATTTATGAAACGTGGTCCCTGGAGGAAGAGAGAAGGTTGTAGCCTTCTGTAGGTCGACGCCTACGTACTAGTAAACATATTGGCTAGTACAAGAGCTAGGGGGTTGTAGCTCCCTTCCAGTAGAAGCTGGAGAATGAGAGAAGGTAGTAACCTTCTGCAGGTAGAAGCCTGCATACTGGTATGAGCCTGCACCAATACAATGTTGTAAATAGATTTTCTTATTATTAAAAGAAGACAGAGATGACAGTAGCAGGTGCTTTTCACCCACATTGGGTTTCCACTTTAAATCTTGGTGTTCAAGTGTGTTTCTTATGTGAGATGGTTCATTCTGTTATTAACTGCGCATGGTTACTGTTTAATGTTTAATAAAGTACTCATGCACAGATTAAAGATCAACATATGATGAATTAACTTAATCATTAGTTTTTTGGATATACGCTTGTTTCCTTAAACACAGTTGCGTGTACACGCGGGTTACCTTCATTGAAGTAGCGTATATAAATTTGAGTATGAAAAGAAAAAGATTATTGACTTGACTAATACTGATTCACCTGCCCCTCTTAGTATTATTTCCAACAATTGGTATCAGAGTAGGTCCTTTGGTAGAAGCTTGATCGCTTGATGTAGATCCATAGAACAATGGGAAAGAAGCTAAAGAAGAAAGCGTCTCAGAAGAAGAAGACATCTCAAAGGAACTATGACAGTGGGAGAGTTAATTGGGGATTATGTGGAAGCAACTCTTCAGATTTAGAATCACCTTAGAATGAAGATGAACAAACAAAAGAACTATCAGGTATGAATTTGTTATCCTTTGGTGATACATTTCTCTGTCCATTTGAAGATGATGAAAGTGATAGCAAAACAACTGAATTTTCTCTTATGGGTGAGAGAGAAATATATCAAATAGAGTCATAATTTAAAAGGCTCATAGACAAAATTAGAGATCAACAAGATCTATTGGACAGAAGGGAGTGTGCCTTCAAAGAAGAAGCTACCAAACTAAAAGCTCAATTAGAGGAAGGAAACAAGGAAAAGGAAGATCAATGTCAAAAGCTGCAGGATGAAGTGACATCATTAAGAAATGAAGTAAATAAAAGGAGCAAAACAATGAAGAAACTCAAAGATAGATCCAGTTACTATGAAAGTCTTGAAGCTAAGATCCTCTCTCTAAAAGAAGATCTTGAAGAATCAAACAAGAAGAATTAAGAACTACTCCAAGCTCTTGAAGAAAAAGAAAACAAAGTTCTTGAATTCAGGCAACAGATGGAAGAAGGAAGAAAAGCTGAAGAAATCATGAAGAAACAGTATCTTGAAAAGGAAGAGCTATATCAAGTTGAGGTAAATACACTAAAAGTTAAATTAGAAGAAAAGGATAAGATTTTACGATTTCAAGATAGTACTAAGTTTTTGGATGATATTCTTAGTAGTCAAAGGTCTCCTACCATCAAAACTGGTCTTGGTTTTCATGAATCTGTTGAAGGTGAATCTAGCTCACAAAGTGAGGCAAGAAACTCTATTGCGAAATCTGGAATGCTCAACAAGGAGATGAGAGGTCAACTCCATCAACAACTAAGGAAAGAAAATCTTTTACTCCTAACTATGGTCGGTCATTTCCTCAAATGAATAATGTTGAATGTTTTATATGTCATAATCTTGGACATGTTGCAGCGAGATGCAAAAGTAGAATGGTTCAAGATCATCACACAGAAAGATCATCAGCTTCCAGGTAATTTAAGGGATATTGTTTTTCTTGCAATATGTTTGGTCAAAAAGCCATTGACTGCTATAGAAGAAATATGAAACATGTAAGACGTTATGAATGTAACAAGTTTGGACATATAGCAAAGGAATGCAGGAGAAAATTTCGGGCACCATACCAAAAGGAGAAAACATCATCACACTCGAAGATATGGAAGAAGAAGGAAGTACAGTCAGAAAAATGTGGCTTGACACAGTGTACAGACATGACAGACTCAGGGGAAGCCGAAAGTATGAAACTTCAATGTTCCAAATCTAATATGAAAATTTCATGAAGAAAAGTCGCGTATATACGTGACTTCGAAGCTGCACAGTCGCGTATATGTAGTTTGAGAAAAATGTTGTGGGACAGTCTTAGAAAAACCGATGTGATATGATTCAGACAATTATCAATTATCTTCTCTGTCGTAGACGACTACAGTCTCTAGATGGTATTTAGAAGTGTTTTTCCTCACAAGTTGTTGATAAATTGATGTATATCTGATTGATGATGATGCCTTGATACTTCTTACTAATATATGCAATGATTAGATCTGACAGTGAATAGGTGGAACAGGTTCATGGGGAGAACATGCTATGCTTCTAACAAAGCATTGTTGGCGTTATGTTTAGAAGTCTTTGGCACCTAATCAATGATGATGAGTCTTATGCTGCTAAAGTGTTTAATTGATACATCTTTCTATGTGACAGTTATGAGTTTCCCATGATGAAATCTCAGATGATACTTGTATTGATTGGGGTTACATAATTGTTATTCAGATCAGATTTATGGATGACTGTGGATGAATTTTTGATGATGCATACAATATGTTGCTTACATGGTGATCCTCATAAGGATAAGGAGAAGTACAAAGCTTGAGTGCACAACTTCATTATTTGATGATAAGCCACTCATTTCTTTTATGCTGGTGTCATCATGCCTTAAAAAATGCATATGGTGTAGTTATGATTCAAGATTCCTATAGTTCTCACATCGTTGAGGATTGTTGTTGTTGATGATATCAAGAAAGATGGACAAATTACCATGCACTCATGATTTGCTAGATACATAATTAATGGACACACATTATGTTGGATACATGGATGATTACTTAAGTTGCATATTCATAAATATTGTTGGCTGGCCAAGAGAATGGTGTTTTTGCAGGTCACATGAAGACATAGATATTTGAAGACATGGCTTACTTAATCACATAATGATGATGATTTCTTACCTTGTGATGATAGGTTTATGCTCACATATGTTGATTATCATGGTTGATGCTTATCAGATGTGGGATATGCCCTAGTGATGATACATGGTTGATATATTGAAGGTTCTTGTGAAAAGATCATGCAGTTCTTGATAATGATGTTATGATCATATATGATGTCTATGATGTTTTCACATACATATGATATGATGTGAATGATTTTGTGCTACCACTTGGAGATATGACATATGCTTAGTTGATTCATGGAAGGTTATGAAAAGGCTCTTTCTACTAAGGAAATAAAGCAAGTGTATCTTGATGAGATCAAGAGGATGAGTTGATATCTATATGTAGACATACCTTGTCATAGGCTGTTGATATTTACCCTATCATATCTTGGGAACTAATGGTGGACATACACAGGTTGTTGGTCTGGAGGTTGTTTACAGATTATTATAGAGTAGATCATACATGGTGTATGATAGTTGTTGATGACTATCATGGTCTTGTTTAGATATTTGGTCTCTGTTATAAATTTCATGTATATCATTCGAAGTAAAAGTCATATAAACACCCATGATGTAATAATTTGTCTCTGTCTATTGTAGTCTTTTGATGAGTCCCTAATGTAATTTGTAACCCCACAATGCATGGGAAGGATGATGTAATAATTGACATATTTCAGTCATGTATATCCCCACTTGGTTGGGAGATTGATATATGTATGAGTCATTGGTGATAGGAAGGTCAAAATCACTTAGTTGAGTTATAGAGTCATGTTATTCTTTTGGAAAATATGTGTAGACTCTACATGTGCTCAGGGGGAGCATGGATGATATAGTGCATCTTAGCATGTACAAAGGGGGAGTTTAATTAGAAAATTTAGCATGTTCTTAGGGGGAGAATGATCAATGTTTATATTCAGCTGTTCTGATATGAAAGTCTTCTTTTTGGTCAACCCTTTGCCCTTGATATCAAAGGGGAAGAATATCCTGGTCTTCCCTTTGCCCTTGATGTCAAAGGGGGAGAGTATTTTGGTGTTGCTTGTTATCTCTAACAGTTTCTACAACTTGCGGTAATCAACACCAACATGGTTGCCATCAAGTCCAAAGGGGGAGATTGTTGGCATTATGATGCATGTGTTGCACTTGATGGCAACCCACTTGTAGCAGAACAACCCACTTGTATATGGTAACTAGATGAATCTACAAAAGAGATATCAAATGTTATAGAATGCATGGTAGTTGTGTTTACAGATCTGACAAAATGCAGGAATCAGTTCAGAAGTAATGTACAAGGGCAACTATCTCAGATGACAGTTCACAGTGCACCAGGTTAACAGCAAAGAATTACATATCAGACTACAAAGAATGAAGAAAGAGAGGTATACGCAAGTTCGCCTTGACCAAGCTGCGTATACATGCTAGTTCAGTGAACACAAGTAGCTTATATGTACACATGCACTTTCATAGAAGGAAAATCATGTATATCTTGGAAAACTAAGTTTTGGTCCAAGGTATTTGATCCATGGTATTTTGATCCATGGTATTGATCCAAGGTATCTGGTCCGAGGTATTGACCCTAGGTATTTGGTCCAAGGTATTGGTCCTAAGTGGTTTTGGTCCATGGTATTGAGAAAGGCCTAAAAACTATAAAAGGAGGAGAAGATCATTAGGCCAAGCATGCAAGTATTGAATATCTGATGAAGTGTGAGATCTAGTATGCATGTTATCAGCTTATGGTGCTTTGTTTGATCTGAACCAAGGATGAACCTTAGTAGTTGATGCAGGATAAGATCTAATGATGGATCGGGAACTTAACGCTTGAAATGAATTATCTTTATATGGTTTGATCGTGTTTATTCTAGATTTGAATACTGACACATGTGTTCTTCTGTAAATGTTATGATCTGGGTATGATTGAAGTCTGGAATAGATGCAAAATTATGAATTAATATTTACAAACATATACATTGGTTGGCTTTGATAAAAGCACATATACACGCTATTTCAAGACATCTAAGTAGCGTATACATTATGTAATATGATATTTGAAGTTACAAGTGGATCTCACTGTTGTTTCAGAATTCTGGGTTCTGCTCTATGTTCTGGTGGCTACAGTTTGATGACAGTATACTGAATGTTCAGATTGATTGATTGTGATTTGCTTCAGTGACGATGGGCTTTCAGTGATTCAGTTATGGGTGATTCAGAGATTTATGATTGAGTTTCAATGATTGGTTAATGCATATGTATTTGATGGTTGTAGTGCAGTGGTGATTGATTTTGAGCTTCAATGTTGATAATGGGTCCAGTATGAAAATTAGATGAAATGAGGCCTTCATGTGTATTGTTGTGTACCAGGAGCATCCAGTCTGAAAATTTATGAAACATGGTCCCTGGAGGAAGAGAGAAGGTTGTAGCCTTTTGTAGGTCAGCACCTACGTACTAGTAAACATATTGGCTAGTACAAGAGCTAGGGGGTTGTAGCTCCCTTCCAATAGAAGCTGGAGAATGAGAGAAGGTAGTAACCTTCTGCAGGTAGAAGCCTGCGTACTGGTATGAGTCTACACCAGTACAATGTTGTAAATAGATTTTCTTATTATTAAAAGAAGATAGAGACAACAACAGTAGGTGGTTTTCACCCACATTGGGTTTCCACCTTAAATCTTGGTGTTCATGTGTGTTTCTTATGTGTGATGGTTCATTATGTTATTAACTGCACATGGTTACTGTTTAATGTTTAATAAAGTACTGATGCACAGATTAAAGATCAACATATGATGAATTAAATGAATCATTAGTTTGTTGGATATACGCTTGTTTCCTTAAACACAGTTGCGTGTACACGTGGGTTACCTTCATTGAAGTAGCGCATATAAATTTGAGTATGAAAAGAAAAATATTATTGACTTGAATAAAACTGATTCACCCCCCTCTTAGTATTATTTCCAACATGATGTTGTGCACATGTAGTGTTGTGTATATATAGTGTGTGTACACATTTTTATGAAATGTTATGTATAGGGTGGTACAGATAGTGTTGTGTGAATATTGCATATGCATTGTTGGGCATAGATGGTGCTATGTACATATTGGATATGTGACATTGTGTGCGTATGGTGTTGTGCACATGTTGGATATGCAGTTGTGTATGGATGATGCTACGTACATGTTGGATATGCAGTGCTATGTACATGTGGTGTTGCATGCATTTTGTACATGTGGTGCTATGTACATATGGTATTGTGTGCATGATTGTACAAGTGGTGCTGTGAGCATGTGGTGATGTGTACATGTTGTACATATGGTTTTGTGTGCAGGTGGTGTTGTGTACATGTCATGCATATGGTACGGCGTACATGTGGTGTCATGTAGATGTCGTGCATGTGGTGTTGTGTACATCTAGTGTTCTATACACATTGTACAGGTGGTACAATGGATATGTGGAATTGTGTACATGATTTACAGGTGGTGTCATGTACATGTGATGTTGTGTACACATTATGCATGTGGTGTTGTGAATAGGTGGGACTGTGTACATGTTGTACATGTGGTATTATGTGCATGTTGTACATGTTTTGTTTTTTACATGCAGTATTATGTATGTGCATGGTGTAGTCGTGGTATCATGACATATCTATTCGTTGTGTTGTGCTCTATGTACATATAGGTATTATGTTGTACATTGGGTGTAGGTGTATGTAAGGTGTTGTGGTGTACACCAAATGTAGATGTATGTATTGTGTTGTGTTGTACACTAGGTGTAGGTGTATGCATTGTATGTCAGGTATAGGTGCATGTATTGTATGGTGTTGTATGTCGTTTGTGGTTCTATGTGTGTGATGCACATTATGTGTATGTGCAATTGGTTGAGGAGAAGGCACTATGTGTTTGTTGGGTATGGAAATTGATCCGAAGTGCATATGGAATAACGACAAAGGTAGAAGCTAAGGATTGATTAAAGGATAAGTATCAATATTTTTTTTCAGTTTTATTATGCATGTGAATTATGATTCTGGTTTATGATGGTTACATGTGATTTATGATTTTGATCTATGATGGTTGTGTTTTGAGCTAACCTGATGTGATATATTTATACATGATGATTTGGTCAAAGATGCTAGTTTGACTTGTTGTGACTAGAAGTAAACAGGATTTCAAGTGTACCTTATTGACGAACTCCCAATGAGGTATGATTTGAAGTTATTCCACTTTATTTTAATCGAATGGAAGTTATGTGCTTGGTACAGGAAGCATGGAAATTCTCAGTTGGGTGGTTGAAATCGACTATAAGCATTAGTAGCAATGACAAAAGGAATTGGAACATGCACTAGTATGTTGGTAAAACACTTCAGGAGTAGGGACATTATGGGACATTTTTTCCCAATAGTGTCCACTGATTTCCATGAGCATTCTATGATCAATATTATGGTTTGAGGCATGTATATGCCTTGGTTGTTTGACTTTCCGATGCAAGGAAGCATTTACAAGGGATGGATCACCTGGGATAGGGATTGTCGAGGAACTTGGAAGGTGACTGACTGTATGGAAGGGGTGAACAGATTTCCCGAGGGACTGTGTAGTAGAGAAGGGAAGGTCGGGGATATATTCATTTTAGTCATTAGCATTGCCAGATGCAATCAAATGCACACTGGTAGTGTGCCCTGGAACAATAAGATGGTAACTATTCACTGAGAAGATAAGTGGCGCAAGATTGTAGCGTTGGACATTGGATGCAGCTTTGACTATGGTAGTGGATTATGGACTCCCTGGGAAGGAGATGAATTTGAGTATTACTCTGAGGGTGGAGGTGTGAGCCTCTGGATTCCCTTATTGATTAATATGTGCATTGTATCCTTTTATTTGCTAGCTTAGAAAATGTGCATATGTGGTTATTGTAAATACCATAATGAGCTATGTTCTAAAGCTCCAGTAAGTGGTATGGTTATTGTTGTGGAGGTAAATCCCCTCTGCGGGCAGAGGCGATCCCTACCGGTCACGATCCCCACGATCTCCGTGATTGGACACCTGCACATGTAAAGAACAACACAAATACAAGCATAAAATCCAATAGATGCAATTATATATCAGTCAGAAAAGATATAACTCAACATCAATCATTACGAAGGACAATGAGAGTGGAACCATAATGATAGTCATCTATTATTGATAATCAAAGAAGAATACAACCATAGTTCTGACGTCAAATCCTCCTTTGGCTGGGTGATCAGCTACACAAGTCTTGCAAAGCTTGTTGGGATGGGAAACAAGCCTCTCTCTCCTTGGTGACAAGAATATCCTCACTTAGATTTGGCCTTATGGATGCGATGAAGGCTCTTGCAACTTCAATCTCTTGAACTCCTGGAATTCTTACTATCACTAGCACTCTGTTGGAACTAGCTTGCTCAAGGCATAAAAACAAGCTTTTATAGATAGAGGGGAAGGAGATAAGATCAATCACAATTTCCATGGGATTGGCTTTATCACTTAGAAGCTTCCATGAGAGGTGGCAAAACACTTCCCTTCTATGGAGATTCAAAGCAAAACCATCCTAGCTCAACATAGATTCAGTTGACGAATGGGTTAGGGAGAACCTTCAGAAGTTTGTTTGTTAAAAACTTTACCAAACTGGGTTGGCGCGAGTGCGACTCTGAGACAGAGCGCCAACTGGCGCGCCCTCTTTAGAGGATTTCCCCCATTGGCGTGAGCAGTACACTGTGGAACCGCGCCAATGCAAAAAGAGGTCTTTTTATGGGTATTCTGTAGGAGATGTCTTCAGGGCATATGAAGCTCATAATTAGAGGAATATAATGCAAGTGGTTTCAGGTCATGTCACTTCTCACAGGTCCCGAAATGAGTCCTCCAGTGTGCGGGAGAGGGGTAACAGGGACGGTGACAAACGGTGACAAATTACTGTGTAATAGATGCCCCCTAAAGCATGAGGCCCGAGGGAGAGAGGGGGGTGAAATGCTTTACAAGAACATGCGTAACTGAAAACACTGCCGCCGGAGAACCTGCGTAAAGAAGTACAACTGATATCTCAAGTACATGATATGTGGTATGGGCACAGCCATCCATAACAAAGTACACAATAATCTAGATCCAAGGTATGGGCGCAGCCATCCAGTGAGGATCGATAAATAGACTCAGGCATGGTTGCAGCCATCTAGTGAATGAGTCATGTAAGATCATAATAAGCCACAAATCGCAGCCTGGATTCCAACAAACAAAATCCAAGGTCTTGTGTTCCATCTCGACCTGAACAGAGTACAAGTTCAGGCATGCGGATACATGAGTTGAAGTCGAACATGCATGAACATCGTCTGATTACCAGTTAATGATGAAAATTGTTAACAGACGCAAGAGGTACCACCAATAATGACAATGGTCCTCAAGGTACTATAGGTACAATCCACGGCATGTGAATTAATGAGCTGGCGTCGAACACCCGCAGAATCATTCGATCAGAGGCCAATGATGAAAACCTTGCGTCGAACACGAAGAACCTGCCATTGAGGCATGCAGGCTCCAAGGCACCGGAAGGGAGTCTCTAGATCAGCTTCCTGGATAATGAGCTGAAGTCAACAGGAAGTGACCTTAATCAAAGGTGGGCCATAGTTTTTCCCACATCATTGACACGAGACAGAGGAAGAATGTTGTGGTGAATCAGAATTATGTGAGGTATCAGAGGGAGGTTGTAATTCTGCAGAGGTCAACTTCTCTTGAACATATCGGCGGCACGATAGTGGACTTGGCAGTATTTGACATCAACGGATCAAAGGTCATGGTGACGAGGTAATGAGTAGATGAGAGGTCAAACAGGATAACCCAAACCCATGGAGGCCAGTGTAAAACAAGATGAGATGTTCCCACCCAGACACGAATGCAGACAGGTGCCATGTTCAAGAGCGACATACTGCCGACACGACAATAATTGTGGTTCCATTTTCCCCACCATTGCTGGCTAGTACCCCAGTTATTTTTATCAACAAGCTTGATGGGGATAGCATATGCTTGTGAGCGTCATTTCGACGGAATCCTATGTCATTAGGTTTTAACGAGTCTGACAAAGGAAGAACTCGGTGTCTTTTCATGTTTAGCGAGTTTGAAAAGACAGCAGAAAAGTAAACTCTAGGGGGGTCCTTTTTCGTAAAGTTGTGTCTCTCGAGCCCGAAAAAGTATAAAACAATTCTCTAAAGAACCGCCCGATCATTATGATTGAGGAGTACTTTTCATGAGTAGTGATTCCGACCTGAATAAGTAAAAAAGTGATTGAAACCACGTCGCTTCGTAACCGTTAACGAACCTGAAACGATAAGGGTCCGACGATATTTTCGTCTTTACACGGTTGGAAAAGGGTTTAAAGACGACCACCTCTTATTTACGTTTAACGAGTCAAGAGGAATAACTCGGCAATATTTTCATATTTAGACAGTCAGAAAAGAGCTAAAAGTAGACCTCCATTTTTATTCTCTTTAACGAGTCAAAAAGGGAAAATACTCGGCAATCTTTCCATATTTTACGAGTCAGAAAAGAGCTTAAAGGTGACTCATCCTAGAGGAACGAGTGGTATAAAGGGTAGCAACTGGTTCCGACAATGGTGGAACTGCTCAAAACATGTAATGGTCAAGAGGTTGGCTAACAAAACCACTCATCACTGCGGTCCCTCAGGAAAGGAAAAACAACCAAGTGAAAGCATATGATCGGCCAAAGAGATGGTGGTGATGGAATGAAAACAACCAAGGCTCATCTAGCAGAATTTAGCAGATAAAGACAACAATCACAAGATGTAAAATGGGTATGGGTTCATTTTTACATAAGCTTGAACAATGGAGAACTCTGCTTGGATTCGGTTTCATGTTTACACAAGCTTGAAACGAAAAAATATGCTTGTTATAAGTTCACATGCCCCCAGCATAATGGCGCAAATCGAGGTACATGCCCCCCAAGCTTCATTGCATTCAACAAAGTGGATGGAATGAAGGTTCACTTTAGAGATCTTGGAAAGACTCGACTTGGATTTTACGAGATCTTAATCAAAGACTCGATTTGGAAAAGGAGAAGTTGTTTCACTTTTTAATGAGGTTGACACAGTAAAAGAACTATCCTCATAACCCTTGTTTCATTTTTTAACGAGCTTGACACAAGATCAAGAACTATGCTCCGACCAAGCCTAGTTTCATTTTTTAAGGAGCTTGACATAGGAAAGGAACTATGCTCCGCCCAAACTTCATCATAATGAGTAGAAAGTCGGGGCTTCCAAGATTGCCACTCCTGATGGAAGGCCAACATCTTGGAAGTCAGGGCCCAATGCCTCCAGGACACTATGCACGACGGCGGCATCACTGGATCCAGACACGGGATAGGTGGCCACGTAGTTGATCTGTGGTGGGGTAGATGCAACCGGTGGATGAAAACTAGGAGGGGACGACAACGGCACAGGAGGCATCGGGGGACTAACGAATGACACTTGATCGATAGTCACAATTCTTCCATCGTGCGGAAAGCAAACCACACAGAAAAGCGAAGAAATGAGGGCCCCCATTGTATAAACATAGTCGCGACCAAGGAGAAGACTAAAGTCTAAAACACCTTGGGTAACCAAGACGTCTATATAGACGGTTTTGCCTCCCAAAGTAATAGGGAACTTCGGGAGAACTCCTAGAGATGGACAAGCTCCTCTGTCGAAGGCCAACAGATTCTGAGTGACTGTCCCAAGCTGCAGGGAACCTAAAGCTTGCCAAGTAGTGTACGGCATAAGACTAACCGATGCTCCCTCATCCAACACAGTGCCAGGTATCGCCTTATTATAGGCATGTACCGTGACCTAGAAAGGCACATGGGATGGAAGGGGGGAGGTAGTCAAACGACTCCAGTTGAAGGAAACGATTGAACTACTTGGTGGGGGAATCATATGATTGACCCCCTACTCTAAAGGAACTGAAGCAGGACTCTAGGGAGTAGCTGGGATAGGAGAGTCATTTCTGGACTCAGGAGAATCTGAGGAGACGATAAGAACATGGGAGTGATGCTCTTCCGAAACAGAGTGATCGACGAGTGGTGAACTCGAATCGACACTCTTTCAGACCAATGGTTGGTCTGGAACAGGCTGGGCACAGCCAGGTTCGGGGAGAGGAGGCTGGACAAGAGAAGAATACGAATCATTCTCTTTGTCAACAGGGGAACGATCTGAGGCTACAGAGAGACGTTGATAACCAACGGGAAGTTGGGGTGAAGTGTTGGAAATAATACTAAGAGGGGGGGTGAATCAGTATTATCAAATTCTTTTCAATATATCTTCCTTATTTATACTTTGAATAATTCTTCAAATATTGATCATTACTTTGTATGTCAGTATCATAAAATAATGAGCAGGAACAAGAAAAGAAAATAGTCACACAAAAGAACACCAGATATAAGGTGGAAACCCAATGTGGGTGAAAACCACCTGCTGCAATATGTCTCTATCTTCTTTTAATAAGAAACTCCTTTTACAATGATTTTGTACTGGTGCAGTCCTTTACCAGTATGCAGGCTACAACCTGCAGAGAGCTACAACTCTCTCTCTCTCGTTTTCCAGTCTCTCCTGGAAGGGAACTACAACCCCCTACTTCTTTTCTTTCAAGGACCACTTTTCATTAATTTTCAGACTGGATCCAAGAACATCAAAAACCCATCAAGTACACTTGCATCATCAATCTCTGATTTATCCAATACTAAATCAATGCTTTCACCAAAGCCAACCCGCATACAGATCTGCAAATATTTCCTTATAGCTTTGCAGTATACCCAGATGATAACATCTGTACAATAAAACATGCATCAATAATTCAGATCTATAAATTCATTCTTTCAAATATTTAGATATTAGTTAACCCAGATTATTAGATTTATAGATCAAGCGTGCGCCACATACCACAGATCAAAATCATATAGAGATACCACTATTCCAGCCTTAAGATTTTGACCCATCAATAGAACTTATCCTTCTCCTTACGCTCAGGTTCCTTCTTCATTCAAATCCAGATCTGCACCATAACCCAATCACCATATTCCAGATCTAGCACTTTATCAGATATTCAATAATTCAGAAGATGCTTTGCCAAATGATCTCCTTCCTCTTTTATAGCCTTAGTCCTTTCTCAATACTACGGTCCAAAACCATAGGATCAAAAAACTATTGGACTAATACCATGAACCAACCATGAAAGTGCGTGAGATCAACACTTTTGGATGCAATACCACGGACCAAAACCATAGGATCAAAAACTATCGGACTAATACCATGAACCAACCATGAAAGTGCGTGAGATCAACACTTTTGGATGCAATACCACGGACCAAAACCATAGGATCAAAAACTGTCGGACTAATACCATGAACCAACCATGAAAGTGTGTGAACTTTTCTCTTGCATGAAGGGAACTTTTCTTTGCATGAAAGTGCGTAAACTTTTCTCTACTTGAAATAAACTTTTATCTGCATAAAAGTGCATGAACATTTCTCTACATGAAATAAACTCTTCTCTGCATAAAAGTGCGTGAACTTTTCTCTACATGAAATAAACTTTTCTCTGCATAAAAGTGCATGAACTTTTCTCTACATGGAATAAACTTTTCTCTGCATAAAAGTGCGTTAACTTTTCTCTACATGGAATAAACTTTTCTCTGCATAAAAGTGCGTGAACTTTTCTTTACATGAAGGAAACTTTGTTGCACTATAATTTATCAATTAAATTTGCTGCACTATAATTTATCATTTGTGTGATTTGCTATCAAGGACAACACTTGTCTCATAATGCCAACAATCTCCCCCTTTGGACTTGTCATACTGAGAATTGTCATCTGATATCTCTTCCGTAGATTCATCTAGATATATATAAGTGAGTTGATCTTCTATGAGTTGTTTGCCATCAAGTACAACACATGCATCATAATGCCAACATGAAGGAGCTGTAAGACTTTCCAAGACAACGGAGGCTTTATCCATGAGTGGACAAAGGTGAAGGGGATGATTGCCTTCACAAAGTCTACAGGGGATTCAAATCTTCCCTTTACCCTTACCTTTCCCGACTGATAAGGTAGCATCGCCGTGAGCTTTAGAGGACGATGAGGGGCGGGCTGGATCGCGAGACCATACTTCTAGTACCCTAGGAATGCCAGGACAATTGCGAAGAAGATGGTCCTCCTTGCATAATCGACAAGGAAACTTAACCTTCCGCGGAGGAGCGGAAGGGGGCCCGACTTCAGGTGTACTCGAGGGGGTAGCTGCACTTGTAACCTCTCCTTTAGGAGCCTTCTTCTTCTTCATCTTCTTCTTCTTCTTCTTCTTATCCACCTGGTTACTCGAATCTATACTTTCACCAAGTGAAGTAGAAGATGAGGATGTAGAAGTGGGCATAGAAGGGGAGAGATCCACCGTAGAATCAACATGATGTTGTTCAGGTGGAGGGATGGATTGACTAGACGATGAGACGGCGGGGACCAAAGAGGTTGAGAACAACCAAACTGGCAACCCAACAGTTAACCCTAGGAGGGACAACGTTGCCATATAAGGAGCACCAACATTTCCAAAAGGAGCGAAATGACCAGGGTTCCCATTAGAGGGGATCCCTCGGTTGGTGAACCCCGGAAAAGTTGCCATCGAGAACGAAAAGAAGCCTACTCAAGCTAACGCAAACAAGATCTAACCGGGTAAATGTGTACGTGGCCAAATAAACTTTAAGACAAAGGAACTGAGCTTGACCTGTTCATGTTTTAAGAGTCGAGAAAAGGAAAAAAGGTGACTCTAGTCGCCTTCGAATGTTTTGTGAGCCCGAAGTGACAAGTGCTCAAGTGAGCCTTTTCTTTTAAGGAGTCTGAAAAGGATCAAAAGTGACTACTCTGGAGAGCTATGCAAAAACGTTTACCAAACAAATCCGTAAAACTGCATATACACCTTGGCAGTCATATGAAAACCAAGGACTTCCCGTACGACAGTCAATCTTCCCGAATGCTGTGTTCGGTGCGTTACGGCTTGTAAGGCGGCAGACACAGCTTCCTGTGGATCATATTTCCATAAAAATTCATTCACAACAGACAGTTTTCTCTCCAAGCTTTCAGCAATCTTTGATTATGGAAAAACTTAGGTATACACAGCGAGTCTCTAGTGAACTTCTCAATTGACCAACCCTTAAAACTATACAGAGGGTGGTATATATAGGGTAAAAACTCTCTGCAGAGTTCCTTTATTACATCTTGACCTAATTAGGTCATAAAGAAAAATGACTACTTAACCTAATTCTATCCAGAAATAAATGCAAAAAATATCCCGGGCTGAGCTCAGGGCCGCCGTATCAAAACTGAATAAATGATGTTGTCCTTGGTGGCTTGCTGCAGTGTTTTCTGAAATAAATGAGTATGGGTTTTTGCACCTTCGCTGTCTGTATGCATTTAAAGCTTTAACTATGATTTGAGGGCGAGGATGGGCTTACGCCTCCTGATTTGACTTTCTGAGGGGCCTCATCAATGTTCAGGTGCCTCGAGCCCCTAAAAAATCTTGACTGATGCTCTTTGGCTCTTCTTCTTCCTCTAATACTCTTTGGCAATAAATTGATGTTGTTCTAACGTGCCATGGGTTTTATTCACAAATTAATGGCCGCTGCTCAGCCTCTGTTTCCTTCAAAACTGTTATCTGCTCCTTTTGGCAAGTTTCGCGAAGAAAAATGGGTCTTTCGGCGCCTTTCGGGCTTGCTGGGGGCCGCAGAATGAAAAGATTCCCTGAAGATTCCCCATTCAGGCCCAAAAAATCTAGCGATGAGTGATTTGCGCTAGGCGCAAATCGCTTATCAAAAACTGCCTCAGAATCTGATTCCGGGCTCCGAAGTGCGATTTTTTGCCCTTCGCACCAAAAAAGTGCTGATGACGTCAGCATGATGTGACATTGTACGGCGGGTGATGTCAGCATGACGTCAGCAGGACGACGTGGTGGGATGACGTCAGCATGATGTCATCATGTACGGATGGTGACGTGGCAGGTACGGTGGCAGGGGTACGTGGCAGTGACGTGGCAGGAGGCCACGCAGGCAGATGACTCGACATGGTGACTGGGCAGGGGGGTGACGTCACTAGGCAGGCGGGTGACGCAGGCAGGGGCGGTTTCTGGTTTTGGGCGCCCCGCTTATGGAAAAAGGCGGTTTCGGGGGAGAGGGGTCCACCACTGCCCAACACTTGACGCGTGGCGGGAGGTACGACGGCAATACCGCCCATCTCCCAGATGCTAAAGCTCGGGCGTTTTGGAGATGGGACGGCCCGCTCACCGTCGATCTGCGGGGTGGAAGATCCAATGGTTGGCGATAGATGTGAGGCGGCGACGGGTTAATGGGTGGGGATATTCGTGGGAATATTCCCATTTAAATATAGCGCGCGGTGGGTTTAGACTTAGGAAATGGCGGGTTTATGGGTTTTTTTTAGCGCGGGTTAACAATTTATGCCCGAAACTTGGGGTAAAGGGATAAAAAGTGGGTTTTTTTAGGGTTTTTAGGGTTAGGGAAGAGGTTATTAATCTGACCAGGTGTCAGATTAATCCCTGCTATGACTCGGATGGGCTAAAAACAGCCCCAGATGGACCATTTTTTCCCGGACTTATGAAAATATGGCTATATTGCCAGGGAGGGAATATTTACATAGGGGTGTTTTATAAGTATAGTTTAATAGGGGGATGGGAAAAACTGATAGGGAGTTTATATAATAAAGTTAGTAGTTAATATGGAGATGAACAGAGGGCGCTAAGGTCAAGGACCTTAGGCTAAATTTGGGGAAAAGAACGTGTAGAGAAATGAAATCCTTGAGTGAAACAAATCTTTCACCAAGGCAACTAATATGGAGTATGATGAGACTAAGAGGCTCAAGCAGATCTTGACCTCTTTGGGGAGTTAGTAAGTGACTTTGGGGAATTAGAAGAAGGGGGAGTTAGTGATGTCCAGCTCTGAGCTCTTCTGAATGCAAAACTGCCTGCACTGTGATATGAAAAGATAAACATTTTGAAACACAAAATTGATCATGAATCACCATTCTACAACCACAGCTACCTACCCAGCCTACTTCCTAACATTTTTTCTTCTTTTGATTTGGGTGCAATTAGAATTGCAGACCCATATTTACAATTTTTATTTTCTTTTTTCTGATTTCCTATCTAAATCTACACTTATTTCTGCCAGGGCCCAGATTAAACAGTTGGGTCCCTTTGATTCTCTACCTATCTACACAATCTGCCAAGATTAAACTGTTTGGACAGATATCATTCTCTATATTCTACAACAGGAAATTGAAACCTAGGGAGACCAAGATTGGACTGTTTGGACCTCCCTCGAAAACTCTCCAAAACTAGAACACAACAGTGGCCTTTGAACTAGCACATTTCATGGCTTTTTCTTTGGTCCGTTATGGAAATATGGAACACAGCAGCTTGCAAAGTATGACATATTTGGCATGTAAAAATGTCAATCATGAAAAATGATATCCTGTTGTAACAGGAGGCTAACAGTGGCTCCACTTGGGGATGGCTTTTCCTTGTGAAAAGCCAAGAACAGTAGGTCAGACTGCCTTGTATTCAATTGCTATTGTATTCTGCAAAATTTGCTTGGCTGGTTGCCTTATTAATCATACCTACCTACCCTAACCAGCACTTACTTTGCCGTTAGGTAAAATGAAATAGCCAATGCAGCCACTTAAGCATTATAAACATGAATGGCCCCTGCTGCTTGTGCTTGCTGTTACCTAAAATGGAGATCTTGCAATCTGATATGGCTTTATTAATCTTTGAGAAGATCAGGAAGCTGCTGACCTTCTTTGCTGAAACAAGAAACTGTACAAAAGGGTCCTGTAGCATATATACATTATTGCTGGACTGACTTGAAGAACTGTACAAAAGTTTGGGATAGCTATCATGCTTTGAAATTGGGGAATCATCAACAACTTGATTTTGAGCTTTGCAGCCTGCTAATGGAGAAAATCACTGATCTCTTTCATCATTCTGCCTACCAGCAGATAGGTCATTCAAAACTTGCAGAGGTGCTTGCAATTTACAATCTGGCTCGAATAGGACTTGACTGATTTGCGCAGGCTGCTCCTCTTCTTCTTCTTCAAATAACTCAGATGGCTGAAAACAAAGAGGCAGGGGATCCACTTGGATCATTTGATCATATGCTGCTGCTTCCAAGTCTTCCTCAATCTGATATTCGATGGCTCTTTGGGTTTGCAAAATTAGAGGCAATACATTTTGAACAATGATTTGATCATCCTCCAGACAGTCAATATTAACGCTTGCTGATACTTGCTTATTAATTGCATGATAGTGCTCTTTAATAAATTGAAAAGATTCAAAACAGAAAGGTAAAGTTCCTTCACTGAAATCAACACACTCTGCGTTTTCTTCCTTTTCTTCATAGCTGAGATGGGCATTCTGATCATTGTGTTCAGGCAGCTGATCCTGAACTGTGCTCTGTGCAAAAATAAGGTGCAACTCATCTACAAGACCGATTTGGTCGTTAGGCTCACAATCATCATCATACTGATCATATTTGGGCAGACCATTGAAAGAAGAGAAGCTATGATATTCATACGTTATATCAGGAGACTGCTCCATCATGTATGGCGGTATGAATATGTCATCTGTTTTGTGGCAGGTTTGTTCATGAATATCATTACTTTCCTTTTGCAAAACAGATTTGTTCTGGTGCTCTAAACATTCAACTTCTATTGTGCACATCTGCTTTAATTCCTCTGCTTTCTTTACAAAGATATCAAGTTTATCCCCTTTTTCTACTTTCAACCTCCTCTCCCTAATTTTCAGATTGACCTCTACATCTACTGCCATGTTTTGCATCTGTTGCATAGTAGAGGGGCTCCTTTCTCTTAGATGAAATTCTATTTCTGGATCAAATGCTGTTGGATAATGCAATAGAGCCAAATCAGGGGGAGGTCTTATATTCAATGGTATAGAATGATAAACTTGATTGAATCGATCAGAAAATTGCTGAACAGATTCATTTGGAATCCTTTTTAACTGATTATATTCTTCTATGAGCACGAGGAAATTGACTTTGATCATCCATCTATCAAGGAAGAGTTTGAATAACTGCTGGAGATTTGAGATGCTTGCCTCAGGCAATGCTTTAAACCAAGTCCTAACTTCACTTTGTAAAGAAAGGGCAAACAGCCTAACACTAACATCCTCATCCTCCACTTCAAAAATGTTCAAATAATCTTCAAAAGCCTGAATGTGCTTTTGGGCAGTCACTCCTTTCTCTCCATCAAATCTTGGGAGACACATGGGATGATTTTTGGGCAAAGGTTTAAGCACGGGAGGCAAAATGAGTGGCTTATATCTATCAGGAACCTTACGAGGCAAGGGATTGTGTACAGGGGCTAAATGATTGGGTTCGGTGTGAACAGGGATGGGATGATTTGATCTGACAGTAGTGTCCCCCTTGACTATAAGGTGAGCATCAACAGCATTTAGAGGTTGTTGTTCTAATGTGCAAGGAGGGCTTTCTTCAACATTTTCTACGGGAAAAACATAAAAGTTCGAACAATATGTACAACAAAATTTTATGGAGGAGAAAGGACATGACCTCTTGGATAATAATCCAGGTCAAAAGCCTGATCTGCTCATAAATTTCTTTTGGGTTCATCTCTCCAGTGGAGTCTTTATTATGAGGATGATGTGGAGTCGCCAGGTGGATATATTAACTTTGAGTGCCTGATCTCTGTCCACCATCAAAGATCAGAACTAAACTTTGAAAAAGCAGTTCTGAAGGTCTGGTTCTCTCAGTGGAGCTTTCTTACCTTCTTCGTGAAACTATCTGAAATTATCTAAGGAAAGTCCCCAGTGGAGTCGCCATTATGTTATCACTCTGGTTGTCCTTAAGCTCCGGAAAAGGATACGGCCGAGGTAACCACAAACCAACTTTGGACTGCAGGTTCTAGCCAACCTGCAATCAGAGAGAGCTCTCTCTTTATGATTTAGCTTTGTTTGAAAAGGATTTTAGGCTAGGTCTCAAGTTCAGAGGGTTTTTGTTTTGTTTTTGGTGGGAAAATTGATTTTTCAGATAGAGAGGCAGAGCATAGTCTAAGGGTTTCGAACCATTGGGCGTGGAGTCGAGGAGAAAAACTGCTGGTGCTTTTCCTTAATAACAGTGAGGGAAAATGGAGCAAGATAGTTGGGCATGAAACAATGTTTCAGGTTAAAGGGATGGAAAGAAATGCTAAGTAATGAGAGGCAATTAAGAATCTCTCAATCATGCTTAACAGGGGAAGGTAACAGGGCGCTACCTAGGGGCATTTAAGAATCCCTAGATAATTGGCAAACACAGGTAAATCGCGGTAAACATGAGCCAGAAGGAATTCACATTCATAACCAATTCAATCAGAAGAAAACATAAAGAAATAGCAGAAATTGAGCATAGAGAGTATTTAAACTAATTCTAGGCTATTCTTTCTTCCTGCTACTTAGATAGTGGTAAACAATAAACAGAGGTAAGATTCACTTATTGCTTCAGGCTGCAGCACGAGAATTCCATCTTCATATTTCCATAAACATTCATTCACAACAGATAGTTTGCTCTCCAAGCTTTCGGCAATCTTTGATTATGGAAAAACTTAGGTATACACAGCGAGTCTCTAGTGAACTTCTCAATTGACCAACCCTTAAAACTATACAGAGGGTGGTATATATAGCGTAAAAACTCTCTGCAGAGTTCCTTTATTACATCTTGACCTAATTAGGTCATAAAGAAAAATGACTACTTAACCTAATTCTATCCAGAAATAAATGCAAAAAATATCCCGGGCTGAGCTCAGGGCCGCCGTATCAAAACTGAATAAATGATGTTGTCCTTGGTGGCTTGCTGCAGTGTTTTCTGAAATAAATGAGTATGGGTTTTTGCACCTTCGCTGTCTGTATGCATTTAAAGCTTTAACTATGATTTGAGGGCGAGGATGGGCTTACGCCTCCTGATTTGACTTTCTGAGGGGCCTCATCAATGTTCAGGTGCCTCGAGCCCCTAAAAAATCTTGACTGATACTCTTTGGCTCTTCTTCTTCCTCTAATACTCTTTGTCAATAAATTGATGTTGTTCTAACGTGCCGTGGGTTTTATTCACAAATTAATGGCCGTTGCTCGGCCTCTGTTTCCTTCAAAACTGTTATATGCTCCTTCCAGCAAGTTTCGCGAAGAAAAATGGGTCTTTCGGTGCCTTTCGGGCTTGCTGGGGGCCGCAAAATGAAAAGATTCCCTGAAGATTCCCCATTCAGGCCCAAAAAATATAGCGATGAGCGATTTGCGCAAATCGCTCATCAAAAACTACCTCAAAATCTGATTTTGGGGCTCCGAAGTGCGATTTTTTTCCCTTCGCGCCAAAAAAGTGCTGATGACGTCAGCATGATGTGACATTGTATGGCGGGTGATGTCAGCAGGACGACGTGGCGGGATGATGTCAGCATGACGTCATCATGTACGGATGGTGACATGGTAGGTACGGTGGCAGGGGTACGTGGCAGTGATGTGGCAGGAGGCCACGCAGGCAGATGACTCGACATGGTGACTGGGCAGGGGGGTGACGTCACTAGGCAGGCGGGTGATGCAGGCAGGGGCGGTTTTCAGTTTTGGGCGCACCGCTTATGGACAAAGGCGGTTTCAGGGGAGAGGGGTCCGCCACGGCCCAACGCTTGACACGTGGCGGGAGGTACGGCGGCAATACCGCCCATCTCCCGGACGCTAAAGCTCGGGCATTTTGGAGATGGGACGGCCCGCCCACCGTCGATCTGCGGGGCAGAAGATCCAAAAGTTGGCGGTAGACGTGAGGCGGCGGCGGGTTAATGGGCGGGGATATTCATGGGAATATTCCCATTTAAATATAGCGCGCGATGGATTTAGACTTAGGAAATGGCAGGTTTATGGGTTTTTTTGAGCGCAAGTTAACAATTTATGCTCGAAACTTGGGGTAAAGGGATAAAAAGTGGGTTTTTTGAGGGTTTTTAGGGTTAGGGAAGAGGTTATTAATCTGACCAGGTGTCAGATTAATCCCTGTTATGACTTGGATGGGCTAAAAACAGCCCCAGATGGACCATTTTTTCCCGGACTTATGAAAATATGGCTATATTGCCAGGGAGGGAATATTTACATAGGGGTGTTTTATAAGTATAGTTTAATAGGGGAATGGGAAAAACTGATAGGGAGTTTATATAATAAAGTTAGTAGTTAATATGGAGATGAACAGAGGGCACTAAGGTCAGGGACCTTAGGCTAAATTTGGGGAAAAGAACGTGTAGAGAAATGAAATCCTTGAGTGAAACAGATCTTTCACCAAGGCAACTGATATGGAGTATGATGAGACTAACAGGCTAAAGTAGATCTTGACCTCTTTGGGGAGCTAGTAAGTGACTTTGGGGAATTAGAAGAAGGGGGAGTTAGTGATGTCCAGCTCTGAGCTCTTCTGAATGCAAAACTGCCTGCACTGTGATCTGAAAAGATAAACATTTTGAAACACAAAATTGATCATGAATCACCATTCTACAACCACAGCTACCTACCCAGCCTACTTCCTAACATTTTTTCTTCTTTTGATTTGGGTGCACTTAGACTTGCAGACCCATATTTACAATTTTTATTTTCTTTTTTCTGATTTCCTATCTAAATCTACACTTATTTCTGCCAGGGCCCAAATTAAACAGTTGGGTCCCTTTGATTCTCTACCTATCTACACAATCTGCCAAGATTAAACTGTTTGGACAGATATCATTCTCTATATTCTACAACAGGAAATTGAAACCTAGGGAGACCAAGATTGGACTGTTTGGACATCCCTATAAAACTCTCCAAAACTGGAACACAGCAGTGGCCTTTGAACTAGCACATTTCATGGCTTTTTCTTTGGTCTGTTCTGGAAATATGGAACACAGCAGCTTGCAAAGTATGACATATTTGGCATGTAAAAATGTCAATCATGAAAAATGATACCCTGTTGCAACAGGAGGCTAACAGGGTCAACCACATTATTCATGGGATTGGCTTTATCACTTAGAAACTTCCATGAAAGGTGGCAAACTACTTCCCTTCTATGGAGATTCGAAGCCAAACCATCCTAGCTCAACATAGATTCAGTTGGTGAATGGGTTAAAGAGAACCTTCGGAAGCTGGTTGGTTAAAAAATTTACTCAATTCGGTTGGCGCGAGTGCGACTCTGAGACAGAGCGCCAATGGCGCACCCTCTTTAGAGGATTTCCCCCATTGGCGCGAACAGTACACTGTGGACCCGCGCTAATGCAAAAAGAGCTGTTTTCATGGATATTCTGCAGGAGATGTCTCCGGGGCATATGAAGCTCATACTTAGAGGAATATGATGCAAGTGGTTTTAGGTCATGTCACTTCTCACAGGTCCCAGAATGAGTCCTCCAGTGTGTGGGAGAGGGGTAATAGGGACGGTGACAAACGGTGACAAATTACTGTGTAACAATTATTATCTGGTCATGTTGTCATGATGTTTTTCTTTTGAGAAGGTCATTCATTGTAAATACTGCAATGAGTTAAGTTATAGTATGGATGTTTTTCACTTAAGAACAGGGGAGGGTTCCCACAACAACCCTATCATCCATCCATCACACCATTTGACACTTTTCCCACCTTCATTCCTATCTCTTTCCATCAAAAGCATTGTCCTTCATCCCCTTTTCCACATCTTTCATCACCATAGAACTCAATGACAACCATTATCAACTTCCTTATAAATTATCAATATTTTTTGAAGTAGTACTTGGAGGAAATGGTGATCCTAGAAGGTTTTGTTTGACTGTTACAAGAGACACACAATCCTGTAGTAGTATGCACATACTCTATAAGAACACATTCAAGGCACAAAGTTGAGAAATATAATCACCATGAAGCATTGGAGGACTACAACACTAGTCCTGAGAAGCTATAGAATCCTCTGCAGACTGTTATAGGATCCATGTTCAACAAACAAAAACATTATTTTATCAACAATTGAACCTATATCTTGAAGTACCGACATCATAAATATTAAATCAACAAATGACACTAAAAAAAATCAAGATAGTGCATTGAGCAATAAAGAAAAAAAAATTCACCTCAAAAGAAATTCAAACCACCTCATCCATGTTCAACAACCTCATGCAAGCGTCAAATGAAAAAATCATCAACTACAACCCCATCTACAAAAGCACACCCAAGGTAAGGCTTAGGTATGCAATCCTATAAACCTTTCCTACAAACTTATTTTAGCTTGAAGAAACATTGCAAGTGTATGAAGGAAAATGTTTTTTATAGTCAGCCTTAGTAGCAGAGTAACTTCGACCTTATCAAGCAACCAACCTCACTTTTCCACTAGGCCACCCACACGTGTGAGAGAGGAACAAGAAAAAAGTAAAAAAAAGACTCGAGAAATTGGGTTGTTATCATTTAGTCATGATAGAGGAAAAGGAGTGTGAAGGGTTAGGTGGGGCCGATTGAGTTGACTCAAAGCACTCCCAGTTTATTTTTCATGCAACGAAAAAAAGAGACAAAAAACAAAAAATATAAAAAGATAAAAATAAGAATAAAAATAAAATGGTGGCCCACCACCTCTTGGCATGAAAACTGGCTGCTACATGATCCTACAGTTGTTGCTATAGCATACATACGAGCTGCTACAGGATCCTACAGGGTGCTACAGGAAGCTAACAAAGTGCTACAGAAAGGCCAATTTTGGCCAGAACAACCATCAGAGCCTAAAGATGCAAGGAAATAGTTAGAGGAAATGTAAGTAAAAATCCTCCCTCCAACATTTGGCATAACTATTCCAAAAACACCTCACTCATCAAGAAAAAACAATCTTCAATTTACAGTTTGAACACTTTGCATTTTACAATTTTGAATTTAAAAGGAGAAAGCGACTGACTGAGCTGAGTATTTACTTAAAAACATGGATTTTCAAATAAGTGAGGGGTGCATGATGTAATTCTTCCTTTCCCTTATCTCAAAGGAACTATCAATTGTTCTCTACTACCACATTTCCTAATGTATAGGAAGTTACAATATTTACAAACCAGTGATACAGGAAGATCACAGAGTGCTACAGGAAGATCACAGGGTGCTATAGGATGCTCATTTTTTTCCATAATTTACATCATACCCTAAAGAACAAAGGAAAATTATCAAGAAGGGTGAAAGTACAAATTTTCATCACCATCATTTGATATAGGAACTTAAGGAATCACTTCAATTCTCAAAAAAGTACTCTATAGTTCTCACATTATTAAATTTTAGAAAGGAAAAGTAGTTAATTAACTGAGTGTTTATGTCATAAATATGGTGGGATGAAAGAATAAGGTGTATTGAGCAAGAAGAAATGCATTTTGAATATATCCTTCCCCTCAACCTTGTAGAACAAATTACCCAATTTTCCTCTATTTCAACAACTTCCACTGCACAGGAAACCCTAGGATTTTGTAGCAGCAGAAGAAAAATATTTTGCTCCACTCTAATTAGAAATATATTAAGCCATGGGAGGAGGATTTAGTAGAATAAGAAGATGATATTGAAGGGGATGAATCAACGAAAGAATCGTAATAAAGGAAAGGAAGCTACATCAAGGTTCCATCCAATAAGTGATGCTACATCCACATTAGTATTGTTAGGATATTCCGACACATAGGATATAGTTAAGTTCAACTTGGTCTAGTATAGAGTTAGGTATAGAGTTAGGTAAAGTGTCTTTCTTTACCGTTGTGCATTTTGTAACTTACAATCCGACGGTCACGATATGTAGTGATCCGACGGTTCACTCTCACCTCGGTATTACCGACACTTGATCCGTGGCTTGACACCCGATTGGTCCATGAGTTCTATTTAAAGCGCATGGAGGGTCATTGTTCGGGTAATCCGTGCATGAGAGAAGCTTATGTAAATTTTCATTCTTTGATTAATAAATTGCCTGTAGTAGCCACGTTGGCGCAGGCCGTGGACTGTTTCCCTCCTTGCACTTTGAGGGTTTTAACCACGTCAAAAATACTGGTGTATTGATTTGAGATCTAGTTGTGAGCGATGTCCTTTTGGTGTTCTTTCTGAGGAACTTACCCTGTAAATTCCTACATGGTATCGGAGCAATTTGAGGGCCGCGTCCGTTGGTGATCCAAATCTGAAGCCGGTAGAACTGCATGCGGCTGTCGTTTCCTAGATCTGCTGTTTCTGATTGCTTTCGGGCCGAGAGGACTGCTCTGTTGCGTTCAGAGCATCTTTTCCAGTGAGGAACCCCTTTCGTTTCACGCGAAAAGGTTTCCGGTAGCCCTAGCTGCGTCATTTTTCAGATCGGGAGGTATACAGTGTTTTTTTTGCAGTTCACTGTTATTTTCTCTCTGCTTATTTTGTTTCGGTTTATTTAGCCTTTTTTTTTAACCGGATCTATACCTTTCATTTCTGCGTATGCTCTTTGCCCTGCAACTCTGTGCGATCTAGGCAAATCAGAAACATAAAGGAAGGATTTTTCTCATGCGTATGCTCTTTTCCCTGCACCTTAGTGTGATCTCGGAAAATCAGAAACATTGAGAAAAATATTTAGTTTTTCGGCTAAAGCTAACTTTGAGATTTTTTTAAAAATTTCTAGTTTTTTGGCTAAAGCTAACTTCGAGCCGCAAGGTTCGTTTTTCTTTGCATATTCGTGTTGGGTTTTGTGTTTTGTGTTTTGTAGGGAAAAAGAGCTTTCTCAAGGCAAGCACGCAAACCAAGGCCCCCCCCCCCTCTCTCTCTCTCTCTCTCTCTCTCAAATTTTTTGTATAGATCAATTGGTTCAAAGCTATTTTTAGAGAGTAGAGGTCTTGGGTTCAAGTCTCCATTTTGTGGGGGCGGATTTTTTCATTCCCGCACATTCGCGCACTTTGCCGGCAACATCAACAATTTGTTTTTCAAAAAGCCATAACTTCTTCATCCGGAAGCCTTTTTCAGAGCCGTTTTTTTTAAAACCGCCTATTTTTTCGAGATATATCCATTGGAACACTTACTTTCAGCATCTTCAGCTTCAGTTTTTAAAAAAAATGGAAAGTCCATGCCAAGTCATTCTTGACAGCACTAACTACTTCCAATGGGTAGCCTACATGGAAGATTTACTTAGAAGTAAAGGTCTCTTCAGAATAGCCACAGACCAAGAGAAGAAACCAAAAGATGAAGACAAGGCTGCAAAATGGGAAAATAGACAAGATCAAGCATGTGGTTTGATAGGGATGTCTATTTCTCCTGATCTTAGATTCCACATTGCAGAACTTGAGACTCCTCATGAAGCATTAGAAAAATTCGCTAAAGTTTTTGGGATTAAAAATGAAATTAGAGCCCATCAACTTGAAAATGAGTTGCTTACTTTGGATCCTAATAATTTTTCTTGCATTGAAGATTTCTTGTCCAAATTCAAGACCCTTAGATATCTCTTGGAAGGTGTTAAAGTTAAGAAAGAAGATGGTAACCTTATTTATTCCATCCTTACTAAGTTGGGACCAACCTACTCTGTATTTGTTTCCACTTTCCATTCTACAAGGGAAGCTTTCATTTGTCAAGGAAAAGACTACAAGGCCCCTTCCTTTGACTCCTTTTGTGATTCCTTAATAAGAGAACAAGAAAAACTCTTACACCTTGGTCTTCTTAATCTTGGAAACTCTTCCACGAAAGCGTTAGCCGCCCAGCAGCAACCAAATTCAAAGAATCCTAAGAAGTCATATCCTCAAAAGAATGGTCCTAAACCAACTCAGCCTCAAAATGAAAGATCATTTCAGCAAAATGATAAAACCAATAAAAACAAATGGAAGAAGACTGATAGACATTGTAACTTTTGTAATCGAGATGGCCACTTAGAATCTAAATGCTTTAAGAAGATGGAAGCCTTGGAAGCCGCAATGAAGAAACATAACATCCATGTGGAGCCTACTTCAACTTCAACTTCCGCAATGGCACTCTCTGCATGTCGTTGTCAATCATCTCAGTCTGGTTATGCATTAAATGTATCTTCTTCTTCTTCTCATTCTCATGAGTGGCTCATTGATTCTGGAGCCTCTTATCACATGGCCAAAAACCAAGCCATGTTTTCTTCTTTAAATGATTGTAACACCAAAAATATATATGTTGGTGATGATAGATCTCTTAATGTTGTAGGGACTGGAACTGTTCATCTAGACAATGGTCAGTTTAATGATGTATTATGTGTTCCAACCTTATCCTGCAACCTTCTATCTGTCTATGAAATAACTCATTCAGGTGAAGGTAAAATTGTTGAATTTTCACCTCATGATGTTGTAATCAAGGATCTAAAAGATCCTAAACAGATTCTAGCTACTGGTCTTGCTGATGATTCCACAAGGTTGTATAAGTTTCACAACTTTGGGTCATCCAGTCTTCCCTCAGTATTTGTTGCTCATAATGATGAAGTGAGCAAACTTTGGCATGAGCGATTTGGTCACTTAAACTATCGCTCCCTTCAGCATCTATGTAAAGAAAATATGGTGACAGGTCTTCCTATGGTATCTTGCAGAGATGGTGTTTGTTCCGGATGTGTACTCGGAAAACATCATCGGGACAGTTTTGACAAACGTGCCTCTTGGCATGCCTCAGCCCCTTTACAGCTTGTGCACAGTGATTTATGTGGTCCTCTTCCTGTTGCTTCATTCTCTGGCTGCAAGTACTTCTTAACTTTCATTGATGATTTCTCCAGACGGACTTGGGTATACTTCTTAAAACTCAAGAGCGAAGTATTTAACACATTTTTGGCCTTCAAAGCCTTTGTTGAAAAACAATCTGGACATCAAATTCTTAAGCTAAGAACTGATAATGGTGGAGAATATGTTAAAAACACATTCATCAACTTTTGCACCGAAAATGGAATTCAAATGCAACATACTGTTCCATACACTCCACAACAAAATGGTGTAGCTGAAAGGAAAAATCGCACCTTAAAGGAAATGGCTAATTGTATGTTGCAATCTAAAGGACTCAGTCTTAGTTTTTGGGCCGAAGCAATTAATTGTGCAAATTATATAATGAATCGCACTCCTACTAAGGTTCTAGAGAATATCACTCCAGAAGAAGCTTGGAGTTCCATTAAACCAGATGTAAGTCACTTTCGTGTGTTTGGAAGTGAAGCATGGGCCCATATTCCAGATGAAAAGCATAAAGCTTTAGAACCTAAGAGTGAGAAATGTACTTTTGTTGGATATCCTGAAGATGTAAAAGGTTATAGACTTATTCCATTTAGGTCCAAAAATGTTATCATTAGAAGAGATGTAAAATTTGATGAAAATAAATCGGCCTGCGAGCCTAGTCCGGCGGATGTGCCACCTCTTCCTATCTCTTCTACTTTTGAAAACATTTCTTCTTCAGATGATGAAAGCGAGGATGATAATCCTCCCCCACCTTCTCAGGATCCTCAACTTCCAAGATGGGTCCGTGCTACTCGGGATGCAGCAGGTGATCTTGTCGGTGATCCTACAGATCAGCGACGTACACGTTCTCAGTTTGAAAGAGCCTCTTCTTTACTGGCTCAAGCTCCAGTAAATCATGATCCTGACACTTTTGCAGAAGCTTCAGGCCATCCACATTGGGAAGCAGCTATGAATGAAGAATATCATTCATTGATGACAAATGATACATGGGATCTTGTTCCTCTACCAAAGGGACGCAAACTTGTTAGATGTAAATGGGTTTACAGAACCAAGTATGGACCAGATGGGAAAGTTGATAAACATAAAGCTCGTCTCGTTGCTAAGGGCTTTTCACAGGTTGAAGGCATTGACTACACTGAAACCTTCTCCCCTGTTGCCAAAATGAACTCTATCCGCCTTGTTCTTTCCCTTGCTGCCTCTTTAAATTGGGAAGTTCATCAGATGGATGTTAAATCTGCCTTCTTGCATGGGGACTTGCATGAAGAAATCTATATGGAACAACCCATTGGCTTCATCCAAACAGACTCCAGCCTTGTTTGTCAACTTAAGAAATCCCTTTATGGTCTCAAGCAAGCTCCTCGGGCTTGGTATGCCAAAATGGATAGCTTTCTTTTAGAATCTGGCTTTTCTAGGTGTCATTCTGACAATACTGTCTACACCAAGAAAGTGGGCACCTCTCTTATCATCCTTGTTCTTTATGTTGATGATCTTTACTGGTAGTGATCCCAACCTTATCAACCATGTGAAGTCCAGCCTTAAAAAGAAATTTGAAATGACAGACTTAGGACACTTACACTATTTTCTCGGTCTTCAAGTCTTGCAATCCAAAGAGGGTATTTCCCTTTCCCAGTCCAAGTATGCTTGTGATATTCTTCGTCATTTTCACATGGAAGACTATAAGCCAGCCCCTTCTCCCTTTCAGTCTGGAGTCAAACTTTCAGTCTCTTGTACTTCTCCTGAAGTTGATGCTACATTATACCGTCAACTTGTAGGAAAACTCTTGTATTTAACCCATACTCATCCTGATCTTTCCTTTGTTGTTGGCCTTGTTGCTCGTTTTATGCAAAACCCCCGTGAAAGCCATTGGAAAGCAGCCAAAAGAATACTTCGTTATGTTCGAGGTACAGTACAGTTTGGGATTCATTACAGTGCCAAAGCAGCTCCTCTATGAGTTGGTTTCACTGATTCTGATTGGGCTGGTGACCCTGATGATCGGAAGTCTACTGCCGGTTATGTCTTCACTCTTGGTTCAGGACCTATTACATGGGCTTGTAAGAAACAGGCTGCCATTTCTCTTTCGTCAGCAGAAGCAGAGTATCGTGGTGCCGTGGAAGCTAGTAAGGAAGCCTTGTGGCTTCGTCAGATCCTATCAGAGTTTGGCTTTGAGCAGCAACATCCTACCACACTTTGGTGTGATAATCAAAGTGCCATTCAGCTATGCAAAGATCCAGTCCAGCATCAGCGCAGCAAACACATTGAACTACACATGCACTTCATCAGAAAGCTCATTCATGACCATGTTCTTGAAATGCAATATTGTTCAACAGATGATCAGGTTGCAGACATCTTCACAAAGGCTCTCACAGAGGCGAAGTTCACTAAACTTCGATATATGCTTGGAGTTCAGGAAGTTGTCACTAAGGGGGGATAGGCTCTAGTGCCTCCTTCCTTCTCCTATTGTGTCATATTTGTAAATCCTTCAATCCTATCCCAAGTTGTTCTTAAGGGGGGATGTTAGGATATTCCGACACATAGGATATAGTTAAGTTCAACTTGGTCTAGTATAGAGTTAGGTATAGAGTTAGGTAAAGTGTCTTTCTTTACCGTTGTACATTTTGTAACTTACAATCTGACGGTCACGATATGTAGTGATCCGACGGTTCACTCTCACCTCGGTATTACCGACACTTGATCCGTGGCTTGACACCCGATTGGTCCATGAGTTCTATTTAAAGCGCATGGAGGGTCATTGTTCGGGTAATCCGTGCATGAGAGAAGCTTATGTAAATTTTCATTCTTTGATTAATAAATTGCCTGTAGTAGCCACGTTGGCGCAGGCCGTGGACTGTTTCCCTCCTTGCACTTTGAGGGTTTTAACCACGTCAAAAATACTGGTGTATTGATTTGAGATCTGGTTGTGAGCGGTGTCCTTTTGGTGTTCTTTCTGAGGAACTTACCCTGTAAATTCCTACAAGTATGGGACATTAGAAAAGTCATCTGAGGCATGCAAGAAGAACATCAAGGAAAGAATATGAGCAAGTTGCTTAGAGGATGATAATTTTTTTTAGTAGGGGTATGATGGGCCTCCAAATTACATACAAATCTAGGCCCACCTAACTTTTCCTAGGGACATAAAGGCTATATTAAATCTCTCCTTCTGTACTTAATAATTTTTTCTTAGCTTTAATAAGTTCAACCGGAATGTTTAGAGATATTTTCATATTATGTGCCTAATATTATTTATTTTTGTAGAATATATTTAGAATATTGGGCAATCTATGAAGATTTGGAAGATGAGATAATCTAGGGTCTTTCTCCCTGGTATAGGATGGACCAAGATTAGATAATAAATGAATATGATATTATGAAATTATTGAAAAGATTCTTGAGATCCAATGATTGAGAAAATCTAGGAATGTGCTCCCTGTCATCTAATGAAGGCTCTTGCTGTTGAGGACCAGATACACTATTTGAGGGATTTTTTGGGGTAAATCAATCCTCCTTTCAAGGAGGTTGATTCCCCATCATTGTGTATAAGTGCCAATTTGAATTAGCCTTTAGGGGTTATATTGTTTGATCATTTTTATGAAGAACACTTGATATTAAACAATTCTACTTTAACGTCTAGCAATGATGTACTTGATTTTTTCTCAGTCATGAAAGATAACTTCATTTTCAATGAATTGGAGCTAGGTTGTATTGTTTGGAACCCTAGCTCGTATGTGGTATTCTAGGACGTGGGTGAATTTCTAAAGAGGAGAGGTGGGCTACACCTAGTTGGCAGTGTTTCTTCAAGATTGGTAGTGGAGATTTCCTCTCCTCCTCGGGCTCAGCTACTGTTGTCTTGTTTTTTGTGTGTTTTTGTTTCGCATTTCTTAGGTTGTGTCTCTGGTGTGGGATATTGTATCTAGTTTTGGTTGGCAGGGGAGGAATCTAGGATTGATAGTGTAACAACCCTAATTAAAAATCCATGTAAAATATATAAGACCACAGTCATGGGACACATATTCCAAGCTGAATGGTGGAAAAGACATCTTAGTTAGTGTTCATTTCAGTTATTATGGCTAAGGAAATTGGCAAAGGAAATGGAAAAGGATTTGGAAAGGCATGAGGTATTTATTGGCATTTTGTTTATGAAAATAATGGAAAGTAGGAGAAAAGAAGGTGAAAGGTCACATGTTGCATGTGATGAGGAAAATGAAGGAAAATAATGGAAAATGAAGAAAATAGAGGCCTCATTGATAAAAAGGCCTTTGAGGATTAGTTGGTAAGATTTTGGCTCAAGATTTTGCTCAGCTTTGGAGTAAGGAAGGGAAAAGTAAGCAAAGGAAGGACAAGGAAAACATAGGAAAACAAAGAAAAAGAAAGGAAGAGCAAGATCAAGCAGCTACAACAAGATTCATTATAGGTATTGATTTGCATGTGTGTTTTCCTTGCTAGATTTGGCATTCATGGTATTGCATGTAGTTATTTGTTGTCAAGACATGGGTTTTCCAGGTGTGACAGTGTTTTCAGCCTAGCCTTTCCATTTCTAGATAGACATGGTGTGATGAGGTTCTCATGTTTTGGTTGAGCTAGATTTCTCGATGGATTCGAAGCTGAGTGAGGTGGATCTCTGAATATTAGAACACATGGCCTAGTAACCCCTGAACCAGACTATGGGTTGCAGTAAAGCCAAATTTTTTGTTGCTTCGGTGGGCATAGGAATCCTTGAACAATGAATGGAAAGATATACGGTAAAGCCTAGAGGTGGGTTCTCTCCATTAGGCCTAGTAATCCCAAGATGGGATATGCGATAAATCATGGAGAGTGGGTCTCGATTTAGGGCTCAGTGATCTGGTGTGGATTGCGGCAAAGCCTGAGAGACTAGGAGACATAAAAAATCTTCACGATGTAGGTGGAGAAATATAGTGGAATCCATGCTTGTTGTCCTAGTGATCTAGTGGAGATCATGGTAAAGCTCGTTATTACATGTTTATTATTTTGGCCTAGTTATCCAGGATGGATTATAGTAAAGCTTAGTTTTTATTGATGAGAGTGAGGTGGTTTAGCCTTAGGATGCCCTGGTTGGTTCTTTTGGTTGTTATTATGATGGTTATAAGCATGTTTTATGACAGAGATGATGTATGAATTTCCTCATGTTTTGATTTATAAATGAATGAACAATGTGTCTATGACCTAATAGATGATAATGCAGCTAATGATATAAGGGAACAATGCTTCTTAGTGATTCTCAAATAAGTATGAGACCCCTATGATTAGATCTGTTGTTTACTCCTATAGATTACATATTTGTGATACGTTTGACGAAATGCTTGTCATGGTTAGTAGTGGTCCAATGAATCCCTTATTTAAGTAATTGCATTTGTATAATCATTCCACTGTTATCTTTTTGTTCTGAAGGTGTCATTTCGTTATGGGCCACTCGGCATTGGGCTTGAAAAAGTGGCTCAAATCCCAAGGATGTAGTCACAGCAGTGGGCAGAAAATTACCTGGACACTGGAATACGATGTTGTGGGAGTGTCCAAATCCCTCTAGACCCATGCATGCTCATATCAAGGGGGCGTTTGGGAGTTTAATGGTCTAAAACATTAGCAGGACCTAGGGGTTAGTTACCTGAGAGGCTGGGATGGTTCCTGGGAGTCTTGTTACTTATGTGGAAGGTATGTATGGTGTGTTTCCGTCGATTCCACTTCCTTAAGGTCATCTAGGAGGTTGAACCCCATCATAGTAGCCTTTTGTCATATGTTTACCTTGTTTTTTTGATTACATGGGTAGATGTGGGAGGAGGGTGTTACAAAGTCGTATCAAATCATGTTTCACCCCTCATACTAGATGGGTGGTGTGTTGGTCATGAATTCATGTCAGCTGCATATGGGTTCCTTATGCTTTTAGTCCATGTGCTCATTGAATTTGCATGGTGTTGGTCATGGGTGTAGTGATGTCGCCATGTGAATACTGATGGTGGTTTTGTGGGATGTTTCATCATGATTGTATGGTTGTATATGCATTTCTTATGCATGTTGGTGTCTGTAGGTTGTTATGCATGCATTTTCATGGTTATGCATGTACAGTAGGCCAGACATGTAGTGTGAGGTCATTGTATGCATTTTAGGTCACCATGATATTGTTGTTTTTTATGATGCTAATGTGTTGGTTGAGATAGAGTAGGAGATGTAGATCACTAGAGTGAGATTGAAACACTAGACTTCGAGGTAAGAGCAGATCATGATACAGGTTTGTATGGTGGGAATGTAGGTATGTAAGTTAAGGATTGTTATATGCATTATGGTTATGTATATGCCTTTCATTCTATTGATGTTATGGTTACATACATGATAGATGCTAGTTGATTAGTATAGTCATATGCACATGTGTCGAATAGTCATGAATGATCTCAGACATTATGCTTCTGTGATTTATGATATATTGTTCATATCTTTCGGAAAAATCAAATTGAGAACAAAGGGTCGACGCATTTCAAACCTAAATCTAGGTTCATCAGCAGGACCAAGATGAGGGGAAAGATTAACTAACAGAAATTTATAGATCTCAGAGATGAAACGGTAAATTCCAACGGTTAAATAAAACATGTGAACATTACAGGATCAAAGTCAAATCATATCATTTTTATTTTTATTGTAGTCTATTTTATTTTAATTTTTAATTTTAAAAGTAGATTCGAACAAATTTTATAACTTATATATATATATATATATATATATATATATATATATATATATATATATATATAGTAATAATATTAATAAATTCATTAATTAATTTAATTAGATTCTAATTTTTGTTAATAACAGATTTTAATTAAAAAGAAGAAAAAATAATAATAATAATAATAAATAAATAAATAAAATCAAGATAAATAAATAAATAAATAAATATAAATATATATATATATATATATATATATATATATATATATATATATATATATATATATATATATATATATATATATATATATATATATATATATATATAAAGGAATAAATGAATAGAATGATAGATTAAAAAAAAAAAAAAACTAACAAGGGAGAGAACAAAGAGAAGGGACCCACGAGTTGTTTAACTTGCATCCATCATCCCTATTAAGAGTTTTTCTCCTTCTTTTCAATTTCAATGACTTCTCTTAATTTTCGGTGATGGAAATAATCAACCATTGCGAGGACCTTAGAATCCTCTAAGCAAATATGGTGCTTCGTTAATTCAACATGCTCGGCTAGAGCAGATGAGTAGGTCCTACAATGCTTAAGGTCTGTCGCATGCTCTTGAATCCTTTGTGAAATGGAACAACCAGTCTCATTGATGTAGGGGGTTCAAGACGAACATGGGATTAAATAAACACCCTTCATGCATTTGGGATCAATAGGGTCTTTTACAGATCTATCATTCTATTGATTTATTCCTTTGTTTATTTGATATATCTAGATATATATATATATATATATATATATATATATATATATATATATATATATATATATATATATATATATATATATATATATATAATCTTGATTTATTTATTATTATTATTTATTATTTTTTTCTTACTTTTTTTTTGCTTCTGATAATATGTTATTTATTTATTTTTAATTAAAATTTGTTATTAACAAAAAATAGAATCTAATTAAATTAATTAATGAATTTATTAATATTTTTTTTTTGTAAACTTGGCAGATCTTTATTTATCATCTATTTTCCAAAACTTTTTACATCCATTTGTTCTGGGTAGTCACCTGCCCGGAGGAGACCAGGTAACCACCGATTAGCTTTAAAACCTGTCCAAAATTTAAATAAGTTCATGGCAATCCATCCACTATTTCTATGTTGACTATCTCTACTGCTATCTCTAAAGATCAAAATAAACATGTTTGTATTCTTCATCATAGTCAAAATTCAAAGCATTCTGGTTCTCTTGATCATTCCTCATCTGAGGATATTACCGGAGCTGGTGCCTTGGCGCTGGATCCTGGCATCTCGCTTCTCTGTTCCATTTTCCACTTTATTTCTTTCAGGTTCTGTTCAATCCTTCCTAAGGCAAGATTGTTTCGGTATGTCTGGATCTATATGGTCACTATTTCCCTTAGAAGTTCAACTTGGACTGGGTCCTTCTCCTTTTTGTCTTCTTGTTTTTCGACTTCTTCCCCTACCATGTGCTTGCAGTGGAGGGTCATGGCCTGTGCCACTACGTTTTTCATAACCCAGTACTGGTGCAGGGTTTTTCTGAACAGAGATTGTCTTCCATTGGTAGTCCCAGGGTCTGGGACCATTCTTTCCCATTCGTCCATAGGTATATCTCTATACCTAATATTATCTCTTAGGTCTCTCTCCCAGCTTGCTATCTGATCTCTGACTTCCTTCAGGTTTCCTTCCATGTAGGAGTCAATAATTGTCTTCATTTGGTCTCCATCTGTCTTCCTGCCTCTTTTCTTTGTCTGACCACTTGTTCCTTCTTCCTTCTTAGCTACCCTCTTTCCTCTCCTGGGAGCCATTCTACTTGTAGCTTGGCGGTTGTTACCTGTAGTCTTGTGCTCTCTGACCTGTTCTAAGTGCCTTCCCTGATCTGATACTGAACCTAGCACAGAATCAAAGCATATGTCAAACATATTGTTTTGGTTTAAAACATTTTCCCCGGTTTCTTTCTCCTTCCTCCTTCTTGAGCTTCCTACCTTCTGGTTTCCCACCAGTATGGGTTTGGCTCCATCTCTTTTTATTCCTAGGGTCAAAAGGAATCGATAGGTTCTTCTCTTATTCCGTCCCATGCAGAAGTTCAACTCCTACCTTTTTCCCTCCTCACTCCCAGGGACTCACCCTTAGTTAATGGTAGGTGAAAGAGGTATCCCCTGGACCCAGGTTTCTCAGGCTTTTTTACAGGGTTTCTGCTGGCTGCACTCCCACCCCTCCCCCTAGATTGCAATGCCTCCACACTAGAAATCGGGAATTTCCTTTCCCAGCTTCCTTCTCTCAGGTCTTCAGGCACTTTGCCTTTCATACCTATGGGGCTAGCTATGAACCATATTTTGAAGGGGGAACTGCTGAATTTTTTCTCAGGGTGGCCCTTGCTCTCATAGGTTTCTATGCCTTTCCTCTCGCTCTCTCTGTCCTGGGTAGACTGTTTTTCCCCATTCCACTGGAACTGCTAGAGGAATTGAAATGAAGATGCCATATTTGATTGCAAAACCAATTTCCTAGAGTCCTACTTCTCAAACATTCAATGTTTTCAGAAGTTAGAGACAGGGGTATTACATACCGGCTTGCCAAGCTTTGCCTTTCTTCCGCCTTCTACGTCTTCTCACTTCCGCCACTTCCTTTCTTGTCACCTTTGCTCATCTTCGCCTACATGCATAATGCCTCTTTCCTATTTTCCTTGGGATTTATCTCTCTTTTGTTCCTGGTTCTTATCTTTACCGCCAGCTGTCTTGTTTTATTCCCAGCATGGATCCCTTCCTTCCTATGTTAGGATGCTGCCCTCCTGTCTTGTCTACCGTTGTCTTTCATTAATTTCTTTCCTCTCCCAGCTGCTCTTGCCGTAGTAATTCTAACTCTGTTCTACCACTTGTCTTTATTCCTCTGCCCGCCTTCGTTTTCTCTATCCTACCCTTTCCTTTGACATTCCTTTCTAGCTCCTCCCCCGTACTCTCGGGAGGTGTACCTCCTCTTCCCTGCTCCATCATCCTTTCGATCACTTGTCTACTCCTGTCCTATTCCTCCCCTGTCCTTTCCTGCGTCTGTCCTTTTCCCTCTCCGCTCCGATCATCTCTCTTCGATTTCTCTATATTTTCGCTCGTATTCATATCTTTTTCTATGAGTTGTATCAGGTGTGCCATTTCCTCCTTCTAGTTTAGCTTTGCCTCACTTACATCCAGCTGCTAGTCTCCATTCTTGCATCCCCAATTTGCTAGGTAGTCTGTTGGTTCATTACCGCTTCTTCTCACATGGGTTGGTAGTGTGTATGCTATCTTTCTCAGCAATTTGCTTATCTCCTTGACTATCCATGTGGTCCGCCAGCTGCGACTCAGCTTTTCTGCTGGTGTTCCACTCTGTAGCTGTTTAAATATGTCTATAGCTAGCTTCAAATCTCCTTCTACCTGAAGTTTCTGGTACCCCTCTCATATGGCTATTTCTATCCCCCTTTTCAGCGCATGGAATTCTGCTTCATTATTCGATGCATTTCCACAGTCCATCGCATATACCCTTAGCATCCTTCCCCTATCATCTATGAATATTCCCCCAATTCCTGCCTCCCCTGGGTTTCCTTTTGCAGCTCCATAAAAATTCAACTTTATGAATCCCTGCTGAGGATTCCTATAGTAATTTTTGTCCTCTACTTCTTTGGCCTGGTGTTTCCTTGTAGCCATATCTATTTTGCTTATTTTTAGTTGCAGACGGTTCAGAATTTGTGTCTCTGTTTGGTCCGCTTTCCAATCTTCGTCGTTCCACTTCTCTATAACTATGGTCTCTCTTATGTTCTAGACTTTTTGGTTCCATGTATCATTCGTTTCTCTGCCATATTCCTTAAAAATCAATCGGTTGCTTTCTTTCCATATGTTCCATAGGATGAACCTTATGGAAAGGTTCCAAGTTCTATTCAAGACTGCATTTTGGTACGGTTTACTCCTCCATTTTTCTACCGTTAATTTCATAATGTTTATGTCTTTTTCACTGATTTCGAAGAGTTGTTGGTCGTGTCACCACAGGATGTTGCTGACTCAACAGATGTTAGTCAGGTGTTCCATCATTTCTTATTGTTCCTGGAATAGTACGTAGCGCAAGGGGTCTTGAGTCCCCTTCCTTCGCAACTGGTCCCAAGTTAAAGCTCACCCATGGGTCATAATCCAGGTAAACAATGTTATCTTCAGCCAAGATTTCATTTTCCAAATTCTGTCCCATTTTTTTGTTTCAGGGTTGCTAGTATTTCTTGCTTTTATGTAGTATCCTTCTGATATCATGAACATCCCTTTCATTCTTTTTCCCCATCTTATGATGTTCATCCCTTCTTTTACCGCTATTCTTCTTGTCACCATCTCCTTTTCATAGTTTTCCCATTGTTCTATTTCTATTGCTTCTTTCCAATCTTCCTTTTTTTCCATTTTCTCCAATATCCGTTCATTTCAAGGAGCCAGTAGTTTCGGACTGCATCTTCCTCCGTTTGGGTGGTGAACTGGTGAATTTCTTGGAGTTGAGGTTGTTGACGAAGTTTCTCTCTTTGTTGCCATGCCTCATCCCAGAAGTTCACTTTATCCCCCTCCCTTATTTCCCAGAAGCTATGTTCTCTTATTAGGTCCCTATTTGATCTTGCCAAGTTCCATATTGCAGAGCCTTTTTTTCTCAATTGGCTTCTGAGTTTTCCTTGTGGAGATCTAGCCATCTCGTATTTTTTATCCCACAGCTTTTTCCACAAGTCTTATCCTCCTTGTATCCATATCCACCACAATTTTCCCCCCATTACCTGATTTAGGATATATGGGTCTCGCAGCCCTAGTCCTCCTTTTGTTAATTTTTTACTTAGCCATTTCCAGGATAACAACGCCCAATTTTTAGCTTTTCTCGTCCCTTGCCATAGGAATTTTTTTAAAATCTCCACCATTTTTTGACATATTGTTTTTGGTATAGCTTGGCTAGTCATTTGATAAATTGGAATGGATTGGAGAATTGATTTGAGGAGGATGATGCAGCTCGGGGTGTTCATAGCCTTGAAAGTCCAGTTGTCCATTCGTTTTTGTATCTTTCCCATAAGGCCTTCCTAGTTAGCAATTCTGTTTTGCTTATCACATAGTTGAATGCCTATATATTTTGTGGAGAATTTTCCTGCTCTAAATCCCATGGTTCTTGCTAGGAATGATTGGGAAGTCATTTGAGTGTTGAAGAAGTAAATTTCTGATTTTTCTTTGTTTGTCTCAGTACCTGTTGCTCTTGTAAATTTGCTGAGGATTTCCATTATTTTCTTTGCTTCTTTGAGGTTGGTTTGTCCATACAACATGAAATCATCCACAAATTGTTGTTGGGTTAGGGGTAGTTCATCTCCCCACAGTCTTAGTCCTTTTAGTTGTCCGCTAGTAACTTTAGCTTTTATCAGTCTTCCTAGACCATCAACAGCTAGGATAAACAGAAATGGGGATAGTGGGTCACCCTGCCTGAGTCCTATGGATGGGTTAAAGGCTTCTGAAGGTGTTCTGTTTAGCAATATGGACATGACTGGCGTAGTTATCATGGACATTACCCAATCTATCCATCTGTCATCAAAGGCATAAACTTTGAGTATTTTTTGGAGATATTACCAGCTTAGCCTATCATATGCTTTAGCTAAGTCTAGTTTGATCATCATCCCCTTATGTTTTGAATTCTTCAGTGAATGGATTGCTTCTTGAGCTACTATAATTCCATCCACTATTTGTCTCCCTTTGACAAACCCCGTCTGTTCCTGTGAAATCAGCTCTGGTAGTATAGGTTTTAGTCTATTCACCATTATAGTAGCTAGGATTTTGTAAATTACATTACATAGTGTTATCGGTCTGAATCCTTGTGGTTCCTTAGCCTTTTCTGTCTTTGGAATCAGGGCAAGGAAGGTAGCATTCAAAGCCGGGTGCATTCTTTTCATGCATCTGGATTCTTCCACTGCATTTACAATATCTTGACTCATGAAGCTCCATGTGGCTTGGAAGAATTCCGAGGTATATCCATCCAGTCCTGGTGCTTTGTTCTTTGCCATCGCCTTCACTGTCTCTTCTACTTCTGTTTCTGTTATAACCCTTAGGAGTGCCATGTTCTGTTCTCTATTCACCATTTTGGGTATATATTGGCTTATTTTAGCTATATCTTCCTCTCTATTGTTTTGTGTTTCAGTCAAGATTCCTTTGAAGTGTTGTACCAACAAGTTCTCCATTTCCTCTTTCTGAGTTAACCTGTTGCCTTGGTTATCTATTAGAGAGAATATTTTGTTTTGCTGTCTATGTTGTTGCATAGCCTTATGAAAGAATTTTGTATTTCTCTCCCCCTCTTTCAACCATTGTATTCTCGATTTTTGTCTCTATAAGATTTCCTCTTGTTTTCTTCTTTCCTCCAACTTCTTTAGTACCATTCCTTCTTCCTCTGTTAATTCTTCTGTTCTCTCGTATTCTATGATTTTCTGTTGGATTATTTTCATTTCTATTTGAAGCTTTTCTTGGTCTTTTTGAATATTTCCAAATTCCTCTCTATTCCACTTCTTTATTTTACCTTTGAGATCTTTTAATCTTAGCTATAGAGTGTGCATTTTGTTTCTTCTATTCATTCAGTCTCATTCTCCTTCTACCAATTTTTCATTTTTTCTATGAAGGTTGGATCTCTCAACCAAAATGCCTCAAACCTGAAGGGTCTATTCTTCTTTTGTTGGTTCATGGCGATTTCTAATTTTATGGGCCAGTGGTCAGACCCCTGACAGGGTAGGATTGTTGCTTCGTAAAAAATGTCCCTCCCTATGAAATGTTATGTTGCAAGGAATCTATCAAGCTTGGAAGCTATTTGCTTGCTTCCTCCTCTACGGTTGTTCCAAGTGTATTTTCCATTAATGGTTTGGATGTCTATCATTTTCAGTTCTGATTGTATGTCCCTAAATCTTTCCATGTCTAGTTCTTCTCTTTGCATTCCACCCTTCTTTTCATCCTTTAAGGTTGTCATATTAAAATCTCCAGCTATCAGCCACAACTTTTCTTTGTGCAGGTTTCCTAGCTGTTGCAGTTGAAGGAGGAAACTTCCTCTTTCCACTGGTATATGGGGTCCATATACTGCTGAAACCAAGAACCATTCTCTATGGCCTATAAGCTGGAACCTCCCGGTGAGTATCCTTTTCATTCCTATCCAGTAATCTACTGTGACTTCTGCAGGGTTCCATAAAATTGCAATTCCCCCTGCGCTGCCTTTTGCATCAATTGTCATACATTCATATGTAGGTTTGATTTTGTTTAAGATTTCCTCCATTTTCCTCCCTGCTATTTTTGTTTCCTGTAACAACATTATTTGGGGTCTTTCTCTTTTTATCCTTTCTGCTAGGTATCTCTGTTTACCTTTGTTGTTAAGTCCTTGTATATTCCAGGATGTGATTATCATTGGGTGATTGGGTTTGTTTGATGCAATACTGCCGAGAGCAGAAATACTCTTCCAATGTTCACTAACATTTCCCCCATAATCTGTATCGATTCCTGAATATTCCACCTGCCTCTTTTTTTTCCTCCTTTCGCTTTACTTTGTTGGTCTTGATTATTATCTGGTTGGATGCCTAGCTGTTCAACCATTTCTGTCTTTCCCTGATCTTGTTTTTCTTTGTATTTTTGAAAGGTTTCTCTGTATAATTTTTTTCCCTCTTCTGGGATGAGCCTTTCATCCAAGTGTCTTCATTCATCTAGAAGTTTCCTCAGTATTTATTCTTCTGATGTTGGATCTTCCCCTTTGTTGATATCGATTTCTAGCACTTTATTTTCCATTTTCTCTCCCTTTTCCTTTCCTTCCTTTTCCGTTGATTCACTTTGGGTTTTTCTCTTAGTATGTTTTGTGCCTTGACTTGTGCTGCCCTCCTGCCCTTTCTCCTCCTGATAGTCCATTATTCAAATTTCCATATCTTCTTCTTCTTCTTGTAGAAATTCAAATCGGTTTGACTTATTTGGTTTGGTTTGTTGTTCCTTTCTTGCTTCCTTAGGGTTTTCCTTTGTAAGTCTTTTTTTGTTTTTTATCTCCTGAAACCCTTCTTTATCTTCTTGATTTTTCCTTTGTTGCTTATTTCTCTGTTCTTCCTCTTTTGTGTTAAGAGGACATTCCTTAAAAAGATGTCCATATTCATGACACCTTCTGCATCTGAAAGGGATATGCACGTAGTCCAATGTTTGTTGCCATACCTCCTCAGGGTATTCTAGCTCGACTGACCCCGGGATCGAGTTAGCTATGTTCATATAAACACAGATTCTTGCATATGAAGTGTATCTTCCCTTCTTTGTTGATTCAACTATTTTAACAAAGCTTCCTATGGTATTTCCTATTCCCTCTAGGATCTTTGGATCCTAGAAATCCATAGGTAATCTGAACAATCTTACCCAAACCAGGGCTGCTAGGAATTTTTCGTTATCAGGGTTATAACATTCCTCCCAATACCTCATGAACAATCCTTCATTATAATGGAAATAAGGACCATTTTCAAACACTCTCTCTTTATCTTGCAGGTTTGATAAAATTACCATAAAGAAGCCTCTTGCTCCCAACTTTAACTCTATGTGACCTCGGGGTTGCCATTTTTGCTGGATCCATCTGGTGAGGTCCTTTTTCGATGGCCAAACTCCAATAAACTTGCATATTAGTGCATGGTACTTCATGTAGCTTCTATAGCACTCCAGTGTATTCATTGGAATATGAATCTCGGTTTTTCTACAGCCCAAGGTAAGCACTTGCCTCTACTACGTGCCTGCCATCTTGCTCTGAGAACAGGTCCCTGTGTCTTCGTCTCCTCCTCTGGGTTGCTATTGCTCTGTCCTTCTCCTTATGTTACGTCTCTATAGGAGGGGATCTCTCCCCTCCTGTCTTCCTCTGTTATTGTTGTAATCTCTTGGTTTCAATGCCACTTTCTGACTGCGATTTGTGGTTTTTCGTGTCGCCTACCTCATGGCCGCATGACCATTAGGGTTGCAGAGCTCCAAAAAACCTGGGGGTATGAGAGCTTCTTGAGAATCCCTGATTGTAACTTTAATTTATAAATATTATTATATTTATATATATATTTAAATAAATTATAAAATTTGTTAGAATCTACTTTTAAATTTAAAAATTAAAATAAAATAGACTAAAATAAAATTAAAAAATTATATGATTTGACTTTGACCCTGTAACGTTCACAAGCTTTATTTAACCATTGGAATTTACTGTTTCGTCTCTGAGATCTATAAATTTGTGTCAGTTAATCTTCTCCTCATCATGGTTGTGATGATGAACCTAGATTTAGGTTCGAAAAGCATCGACCCTTTGTTCTCAATGTGATTTTTCCGGAAGATATGAACAATAAGTCATGAATCATATTAACCTGTAGTTTTATACACTTATATTGTTGTTTTAGGTTAGGTAGCTTGATGATTAGGTTATATTTTGATGATGAGCATGATATATAACTTGTTGTTGTTATATGCTAGTAACTTAATGATTAGGGTTATAGCAATAATATCTTGATGTTATATGTTTCATGCTAAATTGGATTGGCTTATGCAGAAGGTTAGGGTTACAACATTCAGGTATGAGTCGACTTATTTGTAACATTGTGTTGTACTAATATAGACTAACTGTGCAGATGTGATTATTATGCATGAATGACAATTATTTATGAGCTTATGATGTGAACATGTTAGCTAGTTACTATTATGGATATCATGGCCTTATTTATGTTGATTTGATATGTTGTGAAGTAATATCGTGCTAATCTAGATTGATTGTGCAGACAATACAACCTCCCCTAAGATACATCAAGGTATGAGTTTGCTTATGTTGTATATTTGGTGATTGAATGTTTGACTATGTTGTTTATTTGGTGTTTATTATGTTGTCTATTTGTTGTCTGAATGTTTGATTACTTGAATGATATGAGTATGTGTCTATAATATTTCTTGCCGAAATGATCTTGATTTAATATGCTTGTACTAATACATATGTGTTGAGACAACTAATATGTACTTGAGTGTAAGTAGGTGATAGTTGTAGCATTATATATAATGACTGATGAATGTGAGTTGATTGTTGAGTATGACATGGTTGTTAGACTTGGTGAAGGTTTATTTCAAATTAATATACATGATGTCTTGATCTTTGGAATGTGAGACTGACATGTGTGATTAGTTGCAAGGAAACATGCTTGGTATTAGCTTAAGAAGGTAATAGTTGATGTGTTTATATAACTAATAGTTGGGTGATGTGAGAGTGCATAGTAATACTCAATTGGAACAAGGAAAAGGTAAAAGAAACGAATTGGGTGAAAAGTCCTTTGGCTATGTTTGGAAACTGCAATTCCAAACGAATGAGTGCTTTACATACAGGAAGTTTTATTAACCTTGAATTTGTCTGACATTATGAGGATATCTGTTAGATTCATAAATATGTATTTGAGGGGTATAACAGTTGGTTATAGTTATGGCTAGATTCGTCAAAGGATTGGAGTCCCTTAAGAGATGGCTTGGGTGTGTTCAATTGCAAGAAACATACTTGGCATAATAAGGTAAGCTAACTGGTATATTGTTATATTTATTTATACATTGAAAATTATGTGTTTATGGTAGTGTGGTGCAGGGAGTTGCATGGCAAGAGAAGTTTCCATGAAATCTTGAAGAAGACTCACGTTGATATTTCCTTGGGAACCATGGGATTGAGTTATGGTGTTTGTTTCCAGCCTTGTGTTTTTGGTCTTTTGTGATTTGTTGAGATCGATTTGTGGTTTTGTTTATGTCTGGTGCAAGGCCTTGCCACTTTTTTGTGGTGTCGTGTTATTATTGGTTTTCATTCCTGTTTGATTCTTCGTATTTCCTTTTATGTTTTGAGAGCCTTGGGAATTGGTTGGGAAAAGAGGAAATTTAATGGAGCTCAGGGAGAGCTAAATGAAACCCAATAGGTAAGGAAAGACTCAGATGAAGTTGGTGCATGTGTAAGGGAAACTAAAGGTAAGAGTACGACGGTCAGCTAAGTTGGTTGGGTTTATTAGTGTAAATGTACAATGGTAAGATAGTCATGAGAAAGGAAACATAAAAGGTAAAGTAAATAGACTTGAGGCCTGAGATGCCTTAGTTGCGTTGGGAATTCGATGTTGTGCATGCATTGCACAGATAAAGGAAGTTCTCTTAACCTTGACCTTATGATATCTAGTAATTATGTTGTGATCATGATTACGCTGATATCCATGTATGTATGTATGTCATTTTCTAACAGGATTATCAGAAATCATGATTGTTTATTGCTAATATTTATATGTATATATGTATGTATGTATGTATATATGTTGTTTTCTAAAGGGATCATGATTTGTTTACGCTAATGTTTATATGTATGTATCTATCTATCCATGTTATTGTTTGACAAGGCCATCCAAGATCATTCTTGTGAAGGAATGATTGCTTACATGGGTGAATGACATGAAGAGGTTCCTGGTTTATGAGGGATAAAGTGGGAAGAGTAGTCTTGTAAAATCTACGAGGTTAGTATCATGTGGTTGTGATTTTATATTATGTAATTATATTATGTCTATGTTATGGACAGGCTATACCGAGGGATGCATTAGTGAAATGAAAGTAGTGTGGTCTGCGACATGTTGGGATAAGCATGGATGGCAGAGAGACACTAGAAACAAGGTTTCCTGGTAGAGACAATGTGGTTTTGGATGTGAAATACTACGATTATGTTTATGTTGTGCATGGTGTATATTCAATGATTGTACCTATGGTGATCTGTACATGTAATATACGTAGTATTATGTACATATGATGTTATGTGTCTGTTGTATGTATCGTGTTGTGTGTACATTGCATATGCAATTCTAGATATACATGGTGTTATGTTTATGTCGGATATGCGGTGTTGTGTACATATTGTATTGTGTTCATGATGGATATGCAATGTTGTGCACATGTTGGATATGCAGTGATGTGTACATAGGGTGTTATGTACATGTTGTATATGCATTGCTATGTACATATGGTGTTGTGTGCATGTTGTACATGTGGTGCTACATACAAATGGTGTTGTGTGCACCTTGTACTTGTGGTGCTATGTACATATGGTTTTGTGTGCATGATAGTGCACATGGTATTGTGTACATGTTTTACATATGGTGTTGTGTGCAGGTGGTGTTGTGTACATGTCATGCATGTTATGTTCTGTACATGTGGTGTCATGTACATGTTGTGCATGTGGTACTATGTACATATGGTATTATGTATATGTTGTACAGGTGGTGCAGTCTACATGTGGCGATGTGTACACATTGTGTAGGTGGTTCCATGTACATGTGAAGTTGTGCACATGTTGTGCAGGTGGTGCCGTGTATAGGTGGTAGTGTGTACATATGGTACTGATGTACATGTGATATTGTGCGCATGTCGTACATGTGGTATTGCGGGCATGCAGTACTATGTATGTGTATTGTGTGGTCGTGGTATCGTGACATATGTATTCATTGTGTTGTACTCTATGTACGTACTTGTGTGTGTACATTGGGTGTAGGAGTATGTATTGTTTTTTGGTGTACACTAGATGTAGGAGTATGTGTTTTGTTGTGTTGTGTTGTACACTAGGTGTAGATATATGTGTGGTATTGTTACACTAAAAAATGTCACCATGGCTATTTATAGTTAGTATGGCCCTATCAACAGTCATGCTATCCTCCTGGGCAAGTCTTATGCCTCTGCTCTCCATGTCAAACTCCAAAAAGAGAGAAAGTCTTTGTAAATGTGTTTATCTCTGGGTACGCAGATTCTCTCGGCCTTACCTGCGTGTACGCACCTAATGTTCACAAAAACTACGTACTTGTACGCTCTGTATGTAAAGGGGCAGGTGCGTACCCCTGTAAAGGTCAAAAGGCGTGAGTTTCATCTTTAAAAAGTTACTTGTGGTCATTTCTAGAGCATTCTAGAAGGTTGTTCGACGTGTATTGAGCGCCTCCAGATGGTTCATGTACCCCTATGAAAGAGGAACTTATCCCATCAAGAGAGGAGCTATCCCATCCAAAGAGGGGATTATCCCATTGATGGTGGACCTGATTAACTTCCTCTTGAGCACTATAAATACAGGCATTGGGCCAGAAGGAGGGGAGGTTGAAAGCTAAACATTTCTAAGGGTAGATGCTGCAGGAATTAGGACTCCCATTTAGAAGCTTGTGAGGAGAGATTGTCATCTTTACTTGTTCTATTTGGAAGTGGGTGAGCTTTGTCAAAGTAAAGGAGAACTCTTGATGGACCCTGGGAGGGACTTGCACAACACCAAGGCTCAGGTTGTAATTGTTCCTTTTGTTTCCTATTAATGCAAATGAGTCCATTCTTCTCAATAAATTGTTATTTATGAGTTGTTTCATGTACTCCTTGGTCTATGTGTTAAATATGTTTTATTCTATGAGATTATCAAGTGCTATTTAATCGTTTGATTGTTAGTGGATGCAGGTTTCAAAGTGAAGGAGGAGCTCATCCGGATCCGCGGAGCTGGACTGCTACAACAGCGTTGGACTACAGGTAGGATCTAAACACTTGATTTCTTATATAATAAATGCATGTTTAGAGAAGGATTGCTCTTGTTTGTCTTGTTTGTCACTAGAGAGTCTTAGGCTCCTAGGGAGGTTGATTTGTGTCTGCACTATCGACTCTTTCCGCCTGACAAAATGGCGACTCCGCTGGGGATTCCATGAATGTGTTTGAGTTCTTTTTGATTTGATATTTTGGTCTGAGAAAAATTGCTTGTTTTCTGATTTTTGGTTGTCTAGCTGTGTATTTGGGTGGGTTAGCTTAGAGTCAATTTAGTTTTTTATTTTTCTTAGCTTTGCTAGAAGTACGCAGTCTCTGGGTTTAACACAATGCGTACTTGTACGCACTGCGTCTTTGTGCACAGTGCGTACCCGCGCCTGTGTGAACAGATGACCTGCGTACCCCTGTCAATTTTGAGAAAATTTTAATTTTTGCTTTTTTGCTCTTTAGTTTTTGTTTTTAATTTGTTTTTACTGCCCAGATCCATTGGTTTACTATCAGAAATCTTCACCTAAGCTTGTTTCACTGGCATTTCTACTCTAAGCTTTCATCAATTGGGTGTTTTGAGTCTCTTTTTTGAGAAATTCTTGATTTGATTTCCTTTGGTCATTACTTGGAGGTTTCTCTCAGTCCTTTCACAATTTTGCATCTTTTTGCTTTCGTTTTTGCAAAAAAAATTTCCCCCTCATTCGCCGGGGGGGCTAAATTGTGTATGAGTGTTAATCGCCTTTGAGTGTTTTTATGTTTTGATCTTTGGAACTCTCACCCAATTTTCTCGACTTGCACTTGATTGGTTCTTAGATTACATTAGAATCGTCTTGTGTTTGAGAATTCTCTTGCATAGATCACATTTGCATAATTAGAATTCTCATTTTCAGAATATGAATGAAAAATGTGCATAGATTACATTTGCATACTTTTCAAGTGAATTGTGCTTAGATTACCATTGCATAGTTTACATTCTGAAAAATCAATCGTAGATTTAGATCAGTTTTCTTTGATTTGAATTTACACAAAAAAAAAAAAACTATTTTGGAGTTGATTTGCATTAGTTTTTCTTGATGAAATTAGTGCATTAGAGAATTTGTTATTTTTTCTCTTAGTGATCAATTCTTGCATTGTTGGAAGTGAATGGAAACTCTCTCCTTACTTTAGTTAGGATTCATCGAATTGAAAGATTACATTATCATATTCGATTGCATTCAGTTGAGTCGGGTCATAACACCATTGGTTTCGTATCCATTTACCCATTTGAGTAATAACAGCCTTAATAACACAACGGTTAATTAAAATTCATCTAGTAATTTTTACATTTCTAGGGCTCTGATACACCAACTAGCTTAGGCTAGTGTCTTGGATTAGGATCTAATAAACTCTCCAAGACAGCAAAACCAAACAAGTAGCTCATCTTGTGGTAGGATAAATCCAACTGTTTCATTTGTACTCTGGGAAAGCTCCTCTTAAAGGAGAAGCACGAGACCGTGTCCGAACCAGTGAGGGGATCAATCCTCCTTCATTGGGAAAGACACCAGATACACACATACTACAAACGGTAAACCTCGGATTATTGTCGAGGAGCCTGGGGTCACTTGTCGGTAAACCTTGGATTATTGTCAAGGAGCCGGCAAGGGGATTGAGCTTGTTACTCTACCCTTGCGTGCTATCGGGTCGTAGACTGTTCCCCCAGGTATATTTGTTGCTGTTGGTAACCTTAGTGACCATTATCTTTAGGGTTCTACCCAAGGTGACGGTGGAGGGAAGATCCCACTGTACCTGGAGCAGACGTCGGCTAGACTCACTTGGATTTTCTGGGGGTTCACTTCACTCGAGACGGTTAAAGTGGAGGAACTTGGTCCAGTCTATTCATTAAGCAGGTTGCCGGGGTAACTGTTCCACCCACCACTTCTGTATTGAATTCGGCGATGTTGGGATTCATCACCAACTAGTGTTTTCGGTCTGGAAGGTTACTGTTTGTGTGTGGTTTGACTCCTAGATTTGATAGCGCGTGTTAATTTGTTTGTTTACTTTTAGAGACCATAGGTGTGAATTGTGAGTTTTAATTGTTAGGTGTGAATTGTGAATTGTTAATTTTAGTTTTAATTTGTTAATAAAATTCACATAAGTTGAATATAATGGCAAATGTTCCGGAATTTATCAACCTAGGAACCCCTCCTAATGAGAATCCTAGTACTTTTCCTTACTTTGGAAATGTTGGTCCTCCTTATATGGCTACTTTGTCATTACCTGGATTTACAATAGGATTACCGATATGGTTATTTTCAACTTCGTTGGCCCAAAGTACTCCAATTGTTCCATCTCAACCGAATGCTTCACCTCAACAGAGTTCACCATCTCAACATCACCAACCTTCTGTTGACCCTTTACCTTCTTCGCCTAATTTTTCTTCCTCCATTTCTTCCTCTTTGCCTGGTAAAAGCCTCGATGCTAGTAACCAGGTGTCTAAGAAGAAGAAGAAGAAAGGGAAGAAGAAGAAGAAGAAGAAGAAGCAAGATAAGAAAGAAGTCAACCAACCAACCACGACTGTAAGTGTTAGTGGTGTTGAGGAAACCTCCAACATGCATCGTAAACCCAAATACCCTTGCAGGCTTTGTAAGGGTGACCACTTCCTTGTCAATTGTCCTGGTATTCCAAAGGTCTTGGAAGTATGGTCAGAAAAATCTCATCAACTTTCCATTGATCCATCAACCAGTGATAGTCAAGTTCCTGGGAAAAAGGGTAAAGTTAGGTTTCCTTGTAAGTTATGCAAAGGGGGTCATCAAACTCACATTTGCCCTCACATGGATGAATCCTCAAAATTGTTGGAAAACCTTACTGTTCCACAGCAAGAATTTCCAACCGGTTACCGTAAACTTTCTCCCAACCTACCGTCAACTGACGGAGTGATTGATTTAATATCAAGTACAGTCAATCACACTCTTCCATTGGAGAGTGAAACTCATGTCACTCAGGTTGATGATCCATTAGTTGATCAAGCGGTCAATTCAATTTCACATTTGGTTGATCACACTCTCCCTTTCGAGAGTAAATTTCATACTGCTGATGTTCTTCTTGTTACATCGGATTCTTCTATGCCGGGGGGCATTTCACCTGTTTCTACAGAACCCCCTCCAAGTACTGAGGTCTTTTCCTTTGATTGGAATAGACTGACAGAACCTCATCTTCCTTCCTCCATCCCTTTCCAAATCATTGTCAAGGCTGGTGGTAGGGACATACATCGTACACAGGTAGATGAAGGTGCTTCTGTTAGTATTTTATCCTCAACTGTTTGGAAAGCTTTGGGTTCCCCTCAGCTTGCACCTATTACGCAGAATCTGAAAGCTTTTAACAGAACCATTAGTGAACCTTTAGGGATCCTTCCTAAGTTTTCTATTACCTTGGAAGGTAAAACTGTCTGTATTGATCTTATGGTAGTTCGAGGTCCCTTGGATTTCAATTTACTCCTTGGGCGGGACTATGTTTATGCAATGAAAGCTGTCGTATCGACACTCTTTCGCGTGATGTCTTTCCCTCACAATGGCAGTATTGTGACTGTGGACTAGCTTTCGTTCCCTAGTCTTGTTTCAACTACCAATAATATGACACCCCTAAATGTTCCTGATTCTAAAGTGGTATCTACCCCGCCACGGGTTAATTATGTGGCAACTGGTCCCATGTTTTCAGTTACCAATGAAAGTGAGCCTCTCACTGTTTGCTCATCTTCCTTTGATTTAGATCCGGTAATTGACATGGAAAACTCTATGGGATTACATGAACACAATGTTCTTATCCCTTTTGAGTCCCTTGACATGTGTTCCTTCCAAAGAAGTATTCTTCCTTCTGATGAGGACCTCTTGGAAGCCATGATCAAGGTGTGTCCATTGACATGTATTTCTTCCAGTTGGAAGCCATGATCAGTGAATATGAGGATAGTTCTTTTACTGAGTCAACCTCATTAAAAAATGAATCAGCTAGATTGTAGAAAGCAAGGGTTTTGAGGATAGTTCCTGTTACTGAGTCAACCTCGTTAAAAAATGAATCAGGTATGAGGATAGTTCTTGTGTCAACCTCCTTAAAAATGAAACAACTCCCTTTTCAAGTTAAATATTGAAATTAAACCTTCATTCCATCCATCTGGTTGAATGCAATGAAGCTTGGGGGGCATGTACCTCGTTTTGCATCATTATACTGGGGGCATGCGAACTTTTTGAGCATAGTTCCTTGTCTTGTGTCAAGCTCGTTAAAAAATGAAACAAGGGTAGGTTAAGTAGGTAGATTGTAGAGAGTAGTTATGAGCAAAGTTCCTTGTCTTGTGTCAAGCTCGTTAAAAAATGAATCAAGGATTTTAGAGCACAGTTCCTTGTCTTGTGTCAAGCTCATTAAAAAATGAATCAAGATTTTTTAGGTATAGTTCCTTGTTAGGTAGATTGTAGAGTAGTTTTGAGCATAGTTCCTTGTCTTTTGTCAAGCTCGTTAAAAAATGAAACAAGGGTAGGTTAAGTAGGTAGATTGTAGAGAGTAGTTATGAGCAAAGTTCCTTGTCTTGTGTCAAGCTCGTTAAAAAATGAATCAAGGATTTTAGAGCACAGTTCCTTGTCTTGTGTCAAGCTCATTAAAAAATGAATCAAGGTTTTTTAGGTATAGTTCCTTGTTAGGTAGATTGTAGAGTAGTTCTGAGCATAGTTCCTTATCTTGTGTCAAGCTCGTTTAAAACATGAAACAAGGGTTTTGAGGATAGTTCTTTTCCTGTGTCAACCTCACTAAAAAATGAAACAACTCCCACGAGTCTTTCCAAGATTTCGAAAGTAAAACTTCATTTCATCCACCTGGTTGAATGCAATGAAGCTTGGGGGGCATGTACCTTGATTTGCGTCATTATGCTGGGGGCATGTGAACTGTAACAAGCATAGTTTTTCGTTTCAAGCTTGCGTAAACATGAAACCGAATCCGAGCATAGTTCTTTTCCTGTGTCAAGCTCGTTAAAAAATGAAACAAATCCTCCTCTAATTGAGTCGAGAGTTTGACTAGATCTCATAAATGATTAAGTTGTATATTTAGGTTAGTAATTTTAGTTTTTTCTTACAGTTTTAGGTCGGGTCTCTCAAATGATCTCGTCACTGAACCTTCATTTCATCCAACTGGTTGAATGAAATGAAGCTGGGGGGCATGCGCTCTAGCAGTTATGCCTAGGGGGCATCAAGCACAGTTTTCTCTTTGTTTCAAGCTTGTGTAAAATGAAACTACTTTGAAGCATAGTTTTTCTCTGTTTCAAGCTTTTGTAAAAATGAAACCTATCTCGAGTCAATTTCAGTTATTTTCAAGGCTCGTTAAACTCATGAAAATCCCGAGATTATTTTGCTATCTTTCATTCTCGTAAAAAAAATGAAAATGCCGAGTTCTTTCCGTTGTTTCCTGCTCGTAAATTAAATTGAAAGTCGGCCATATGAGTACATTTTTATCATTTTTTCGAACTCATCAAAACTTACGAAAAAATGAAAACCATGAGTACATTTTTATCATTTTTTCGAACTCGTTAAAACTTACGAAAAAGTGAAACCTCAGAGTCATCTTTTAAACCCTTTTCTGACTCCTAAAATATGAAAAGATTGCCGAGCGTTTCTTTTACACTCGTTAAAATGGAATTAAAAGACGGTCCCCTTATAGCCCTTTTCTGATCGTAAAAACAGGAAAAGATTGCCGGATTTTTGTCATTTCAAATTCGATACTGGAAATAAAACGACGTGTCCTTGATCGCTTTTTACTTTTCAGGTCAGTGGCACTAATCATGAAAGTACTCCTTGGTCGCAAGATCAAGTGGTTCTCCCAGGTATTATTTTATACTTTTTCGGGCTTGGGGGACACAAATTTACGAAAAAGTTCAACCTGGAGTCTTCTTAAGTTTTTCAAACTCTCTAAAATTGAAAAACGCCGAGTTTCTCCTATACTGGGCTCGTTAAAATTTCACAGTAAAGGGCCTGTTCAATTATAAACAGGAACGAACCACTCCTTCCTAGGGTTTGAATCAAAACTAAGTTGGACTCATCCGAAGGATGAGCTTATAATCAAGCATATGTTATCCTCCTCAAGCTTGTTAAAAATAAAGAGGTACTTGCCAGAAATGGTGGGGGGAAAAGAGAGAAAAATGAGCTTATTTGTTATCCTTTGTCTCAGAAGAAACCTTATTACCACTCTTGAACACGACACTTTTCATTCACCTGGGTTGGGAAATCCTTTGCCTCACAGTTGATCAAATCACATTGAAAGTCTTCAGCCGGGTATTGGGGATTAACTTTGAGTCATTCGTCACCAAGCCATCTGTTGTGTCGTTATGTGTTCAAGAGGTCTGCAAATAAAACTTTCATCTGCAAAATACTTGTCATCCATTTTTACCATCCCTGAGTCAGTCCTTACAGCAACATTTTCTCCAACTTGAACTATGATTTCGTGTTGTGGGCCTGCCTGCAACAGGTCGCTTTCTATCAACATCAGCACATTATCTAGAGAGATGACATAGAAATCGTCAGTACCTTGAAATCTGCATGCATCAATGGCAGGTTTCTCGCCTTGGACGACAGTTTACATCATTGACTTTCGATCGAAGGATTCCGTGAAATGTTTGACATCAACTCATTCATTCACATCTCATGGATTGTACTTGGTACTTTGAGAACCATTGACATTACTGGTGGTCTCTCTCACACTTGTTAACAGTTTACATCATCGACTGGTAATCAAGTGGTTTCTACCATGTTCGACATCAACTCATTTATTCGCATGGCTAGAATCGTACCAATTCGGGAAGTAGAAATGAAGACGCTGGATCTAGTTCCCACCATCCAGGCTGCGAGGAGTTTTGTATTCATTATATAGTAGACCAATTATAAACAGATGGCTGCGTCCATACTGTGTCTACAAAAGTCTATGATTATGATGTACTGCAAGATCATTCCTGTATCAGAGTAGTTAGTCTGTTAGTTAAAGTTTTGATCTGAGTATGGGAATGCCTACCTCAGTGATGATATAATCTTATACATGTATTTTGTGTTGAAAATTGCAGGTTCTGACTAGGCTCTCCACGAGATAATCCTTGAAATGATAAAGCGCTTCACCCTTCCTAGACAATACACAACCCTAATCTACTACAGGCTTCGCACTTTAGGGGGCAATCTGTTACACTAAAAAATGTCACCATGGCTATTTACAGTTAGTATGGCCCTATCAACAGTCATGCTATCCTCTTGGGCAAGTCTTATGCCTCTGCTCTCCATGTCAAACTCCAAAAAGAGAGAAAGTCTTTGTAAATGTGTTTATCTCTGGGTACGCAGATTCTCTCGGCCTTACCTGCGTGTACGCACCTAATGTTCACAAAAAATGCGTACTTGTACGCTCTGTATGTAAAGGGGCAGGTGCGTACCCCTGTAAAGGTCAAAAGGCGCGAGTTTTATCTTTAAAAAGTTACTTGTGGCCATTTCTAGAGCATTCTAGAAGGTTGTTCGACGTGTATTGAGCACCTCCAGATGGTTCATGTACCCCTATGAAAGAGGAACTTATCCCATCAAGAGAGGAGCTATCCCATCCAAAGAGGGGATTATCCCATTGATGGTGGACCTGATTAACTTCCTCTTGAGCACTATAAATACAGGCATTGGGCCAGAAGGAGGGGAGGTTGAAAGCTAAACATTTCTAAGGGTAGATGCTGCAGGAATTAGGACTCCCATTTAGAAGCTTGTGAGGAGAGATTGTCATATTTACTTGTTCTATTTGGAAGTGGGTGAGCTTTGTCAAAGTAAAGGAGAACTCTTGATGGACCCTGGGAGGGACTTGCACAACACCAAGGCTCAGGTTGTAATTGTTCCTTTTGTTTCCTATTAATGCAAATGAGTCCATTCTTCTCAATAACTTGTTATTTATGAGTTGTTTCATGTACTCCTTGGTCTATGTGTTAAATATGTTTTATTCTATGAGATTATCAAGTGCTATTTAATCGTTTGATTGTTAGTGGATGCAGGTTTCAAAGTGAAGGAGGAGCTCATCCGGATCCGCGGAGCTGGACTGCTACAACAGCGTTGGACTACAGGTAGGATCTAAACACTTGATTTCTTATATAATAAATGCATGTTTAGAGAAGGATTGCTCTTGTTTGTCTTGTTTGTCACTAGAGAGTCTTAGGCTCCTAGGGAGGTTGATTTGTGTCTGCACTATCGACTCTTTCCGCCTGACAGGTATGTCAAGTGTAGGTGCATGTATTGCATGGTTTTGTATGTCATGTGTGGTGGTATGTGTGTGATGCACATTATGTGTATATGTACATGGTTGAGGAGAAGACACTGGGTGTTTGTCGTGAGTGGCAACCAGTCCGGTGTGCGTACAGAATAAGGACAAAGGTAGAAGCTAAGGATTGACTAAAGGATAAGTATCAATATTTTATTCAAGTTTTATTATGCATGTGATTTATGATTATGGTCTATGATGATTACGTGTGATCTATGATTCTAGTTTATGATGGTTACATGTGATTTATGATGTTGATCTATGATGGTTGAGTTTGAGCTAAATAGATGTGATATTTTTATTCATTATGATTTTATCAAACAATTAGTTTAACTTGTTGTGACAGGAAATAAACAGGATTGCAAGTGTACCTTATTGATGAGCTACTAATGAGATATGATGTGAATTTATTTCAATTTATTTTAAATCTAATGGAAGTTATGTTCTTGGTACAGGAAGAATGAAAATGCCCTGTTGGGTGGTCGAAATTGACTACAAGAATTAGCAGCAACAACAAAAGGAATTTGAACAAGAAGTAGTATGCTGGTAAATCACTTCAAGAGCAGGGCCATTATGGGATATGTGTGCCCAATAGTATCCATTAATTTCCATGAGCATGCTATGACTATTATGATAGTTTTGAGGTAGGTATATGCCTTGGTGTTTTCAACTTACGATGCGAGAAAGCCTTACCAAGGGATGGATTACCTAGGATAGGGGATTTCCGAGAACTTGGAAGGTGAGTGACTGCATGAAAGGGGTGACCGGATTACCTGAGGGACTATGTAGTAGAGAAGGGAAGGTTGGGGATGGGTTTGTTTTGGTCAGTAGAATTTCCAGATGGAATCAGATGCACATTGGGAGTGCAGCTTGGAACAATGAGCCGACAATTGTTCACTGAGAGGACACGTGGTGCGAGATTATAGCGCTAGACATTGAATGCAAATTTGACCTTGTAGTGGATTATGGACTTCTTGGGAAGGAGGTGAATCCTGGTATTACTTTGAGGGTGGAGGTGTGAGCCTTTGGATTACCTTGTTGTAGATGCAGGCATTGTATACTTTTATTTGCTAGTTGAGCAAATGTGAATATGTGTGTATTATTGTAAATATTGTATCGAGTTGGATTTATAATGCTCCATACATAGTATGATTATTTTCTGGGTGAAGAAAATATGCATGTGTCTATACATGTTTATTCTTGTAAATACCATAATGAGTTGTGTTATAAAGCTCCAGTAAATCGTATGTTTGTCATGTTTTAGCAGATGGTCATTATAAATACTACAATGAGCTATGTTATAAAGCTCCATGGGAAGTATGTTTTGTTTTCAGTGGTTTGTAGGTGTCACTGAACACCGAGGACAATGTTCCCCCAAGGGAGGGGGTTATGTAACATCCCTGGTTTAAAATCCATGTAAAACATATAATACCATCATCATGGGACATGTATTCCAAGTTGAATGGTGGGAAAGACATCCTAGTTGGTGTTCATTTTAGTTGTTATGGCTAGGGAAATTAGCGAAAGCAATGGAAAAGGATTTGGAAAGGCATGAGACATTTATTGGCATTTTATTTATGAAAATAATGGAAATTATGAGAAAAGGAAGGTGAAATGTCACATGTTGCATGTGAGGAGGAAAATGAAGGAAAATAATGGAAAATGAAGAAAATAGGGGCCTCATTGATAAAAAGGATTTTGAGGATCAATTGGTAAGATTTTGGCTCAATATTTTTCTCAACTTTGGAGTAAGGAAGGGAAAAGTAAGCAAAGGAAGGACAATGAAAAGAAAGGAAAGAAAAGAGAAAGCAAGGAAGCGCAAGATCAAGCAGCTACAACAGGATTCTTTGTAGGTATTGATTTGCATGTGTGTTTTCCTTACTAGATTTGGCATGCATGGTATTTCATGTGGTTCTTTGTTGTCATGTCATGGGTTTTGCCATGTGTGATAGTGTTTTCAGCCTAGCCTTTCTAATTTTGGATAGACATGGTGTGATCGGGTTCTCATGTTTTGGTTGAGCTAGATTGCTAGATGGATTTGAAGCTGAGTGAGGTGGATCTCTGAATATTAGAACACATGTCCTAGTAACCCCTGAACCAAACTGTGGGTTGAGGTAAAGCCGGATTTTGTGTTGCCTCAGTGGGCCTAGGAATCCTCAACCGGTGAATGGAGGGTGTTGTCCTCTGAGATGATTCTAGGTTAATTAATCATGCCAGAGCATCTAAAATGTTTTATTTATTTTTTATTTTTTTAGATGAGCAATGTTATGAATAGTTTTAAAATAGATGCTTAAACCTTAACAGTTGTCAAATAAAATGAAAGGGTTGTTTATTTGTCTAAAATAGTAAATTGATTTTAATTGAGTGAATAGAAGAGTCTTAAGGAGTTATAACTTACTAAATATTCAAACAAAATATTTGATTGACTATAAGAAGGAAAGTAGGTAAACAATGTTTGCCTGGTCAACAAAATATTAATCTAATGTAGATGGGTGTGACAATTTATTGATATAGAGGAGCTTATAATAACAGACAGTTTTATAAACTCATCTCTAATTATTGCTTATAACTTCACAAGGGATTTAAGATGGACTGGTACTTAGTTTGATCTTACCCAGATTTCTGCATAAATACTTAAATACATGAAGAAAAGCATAATGGAATGAACACATGAGAAAAAATTACAAGAAGACAAACTATTTGAGGCAAATTCAGAATCCTTTCATTAATTTGAAGCAAATCTTGAGCTTGATTACAATTCTATTTTGAAATCTCATCCAAGAGTTCAAACTCTAATAACTCGAAGGAAGAGTTATTTATACAAAATGAAAGATCTTCTAGAGACATTTTAAAACAAAATACAAAAATAGCACTAAATTATAGGAATTCTAAAACTGTTGAATGCTGGCACTATCTTTAAGGAATTTGTTGGTGATTTGGTCCCCAAAAAGTGTTGCCTAGCTGTCTATCAGTTGGTGATGAAAGTTACTCGATAATTTAACATAGGTGATCCCACCTATCTTCACTTGGTATAGAAAGATTAACCAACTTCCTGTAAACTTCATCAACCTCGGTATACTTTTCAAAGCTAGGCTTATTAACAAAAATATGTTTGATTTCATGCTTGATTATTAAATCAAAATCCAAAGCTTCTAATATTTCCTTCCCTGTAATATGACCCTTTGTACCTACAAATCTAGCTTTATCAATTGCAATTGCATAAATCTTTTGACAATATTCCTCCAAACTGATCAACCTGTCATCTGATGCCACTAATCCTAGTAGTCCTCTCCGTTTGAGTAAGTTGAACATGAAATGAAACCTTTGGACAATATTTTTCAAGGCTTGGCACTTGGTCGTCAACTGAGTCATGAGATTATTTTTCTGCAAAACCTTCTTAATCTCCATAATAGTTTGTGTTCTATCCAAAATCTAAATTTTATCTAACTCAACTCTGGTTTTTCAATTCAGAAATTTAATCATGTCTATGGCTTCACTTGGTTTATCCTTAAGAACTTTTCTAACTTCTTCAATAATTGTCTGGCACATATTTATCATCTCTTCCTATTAAAAAATAATCTATATGGAGGACTAAATTTCAGTTATAGCCTGAGTGATGTCTACCCAAATATTTTGCTTGGCTTGGGCCAAGGTTTGAGCCATTAATGAATCATTTTCCAACTCTTCTATCCTTCTATTCAATCTGTGGGTCTTCTGAATCTCTTCAACATAAAGAGTGTCATTTTTAATCTTCTGAGTCTCCAAATTTTTAAATTTCTAGTGAAGCCTTTCATTCTCTTGCCTTTGGAGAGACAACTCCTATATGACTATGTTTAAATCTCCCGTTGTTGATGTAGACTCTACTATTGTTGATGTCGATTCCCCTATTGTACTTGACAATGTAATAGGTATAGATGTAATTGGAGCTATGGCTACTTGAACAGGTTCCTCTTTTTCTTTAAGCAATTTCTCAATTTTCTCTTCCATTGTCTTTATCTGTACATTTTTCTCAATGATCAACTTGAGCATTTCTTCTTTGTGTCACTCACTTTATGCTATCTCCTTGGTTTGAGGATCCTCTGTAGAAGGTAATTTGAGTTGTTTCCTTAATGATGAAATGTCTTCATTCTTCGTTCTAATAATGTCCTTTGCAGCTTTACCATCAGTGGGATCATACCCAATTTTAATCAATAAATCTTCTAATGATTTTACCATGTTATCCTTTGATAAACAAGATATATTTTCTATCTTCAATTGTGATTGTACATTTGAAAGAGTTGTCCTAAGTTTTGATAATGCCATAGCAGTGTTGGTCATGGTATAGAAACACATCTCACGAGACTGTCTATGCATGCCCATCTGATCAATTGGATGTATCTAGTTGGCATCAAAAGAAAATACAGTCTTATTATAATCTGAAGAAGCCTTTGGAAAAGGAACTTGGTTTTGTAGGAATTCCATTTGCATCCTGCCTTTTTCACTATCAAAAGCTACCAATAACCTATTTTGTGAAGTTGAAATCTGTTTCCAATATTGAGCATATACATTTTCCTTCAAAGATTCATTCTTCTTTTTAGTTTCAAGGAAATTAGTGAAGATGTTTGGCTTCTCTTTATCACTTGCTCCTGAAGACTGGGTGATCTCCAAAAAATTATGTGAAACTGAAGTGGAAGATGGAGGAGTGATTACAGTTCCTTCAGTCCCTGTAGAAACCTGTGAATCATCCAAATTGATGATTATAGGCTCTTTGTGACTTAGAGTAGTACTGCCTTTGGAGTTAGTCCTTAATTTCTTATTATAATGAATGAATTATTTTTCACCTTTTGCTGATGATGAAGATTCTTCTTTGGGCCTCTTTTTTTGCTTTCTTTGAGAAGTGGGAGTCTGGAGGGTAGAAGGAGGTAAAATCCATTCTTCTACTTCCTGAAGTGTATTCTCCTACCATTGTTCCTGATTTTTGTATTTTTCAAAATCTGGTCTTGGAGTATGATTGTAAGGTGTGGTTTTGAGTTCCACCCTTAAGTTGGAGATTATACTGAATGGGTCATAAGACCAGGTGAAACTTGGTTGGAATCCCATTTGTTTGAGGATTGAATCTACTTCAATACCTATTGATCTGGTATTGCAAATAAATGATCCTACTTGTGACTTGATTTTGAACTGAGATTTCCTCTTCCCTGAAATGAAATGAAGTTCATCCATATTAATCATTTGCCTAATATATTCCAGAGAGAAAATTCTCATTGGAACATATTTGGGCAATTTGTATGGAGCTAGTTCATAGCCATACACTCTAATCTCTGTATAATTCTAGTAAAGATACCAATCCCCTGTCTTGGCTTGGTCACTCAGATGCAGGATCCTTTTGATTTCTGGAATGATTCTCGGCTCGATCTAGCTGCTGAGAATATGTTCAACTAGATGAATAAAACAGTCAATGAAGTTTGAAACCCTGAACTCAGTTGATTTCCTCCTTATCAATGAATTCCATTGTGTGACTGCTTGAATCACTTGCTGATCATCCTACTTGTGTAAATCTATAGGCAACCAGTCTCCCCATTGAAAAAGAATCATATGTACTAGCACATAGGAATAATTAAATACTCCTTTAGTAGTATTTCTCATCAAGTGTTCATGCATACATTCAGCCAAAAATTAACTGTAATTATACATGAAAGTAGGTTTGTTTTCCTTCGAGACGATGGATAGATAACCTATGATAGATTCATCTACCCATTGATCTATTTGGTAACCTAACAAGCAAGGAATTAAGGAAATGATTTTTTTAGCTATCTCAGGGAACATGGATGCTAGATATGGTGGGTTCTTTTTAGGAAGTTCAAGATCTTCTAGAAGGAAGATCTCAAAGATTTGAGCTCTATGGGGGAAGGTGAGCTTATTTTATAGATCCATTAAAACAACAGTGGAGAAAAGGATAAGGGAATAGTTTTCAAGGATAAGAAGCATCCCTTTGATAGTTTTAGGGGTGATGGATATCAGAATGTCTCCATTCTGAGCTACCATAGTTCTCTATAGGGGATTGTACTTAGCTTGACACCACATGAATAAGTCAAGAAAAGGATGGGTTTGAGGAAACAAGTACACGGGAAATAAAGATTCCCATAATTAATTTCATCTTCAGAGTCCTGGTAAGTCTACTTTAACCAATGGTGCAATTCAAACATGTCGAATTCACACTCTGTGCCTGTAATTTTGAAGAATTGGTCAACCAAGGGAATGTGATCAAGGTCTAGGGCATCAGAGGCTTTGATATTTTATTGTGATGAAGTTTGACTAGCAAAGGGCTGATCTTTTATTTTAGGAGCCATTATTTGCAGAATTAAGAAGAGGAAATAACAAAAGTTTTAGGAATGAAAGTACCTAACAGAACGAAGGTTTCATTGTGATGGTAATTTCAACTATGTTGTAGAGAATAAATGAGAAACAGTTGAATTTATGAGACCACTGGATCTAAATAAAAGAAAAATCAGGGAAATAGCGTAGTGGGATAAGGGACTTATTTATAATAGATAATTCATTACGTTTTAAAGGGAATCTATTACTGAATGGAAGGATTTTCATTTATTTCCAATGGGAGAATATAACAGCTGGAAAAAATAGATAAGCGGATAGACTACAATATATATGGACACGTGGAGTGAAATAGTTTAGGAATGGAAGGCATGAGAAATGGAATGATATTGGCGGGATGACGTACGCGAGGAGTGGATAAGCAGATTTCAGAATGGGGGTAGTGGTAAGTAGTAATGAGCGGTGGGTGAAACGTAAGGAGGATATACCACATTGTGAGGGGCCCATGTGAACAAAAATCATTTTTCGGACCCCCCCTTGCTATTATCGTGCAACGGTGGGAGGGGGTACAAAATGGATTCCTCGCCATTGATCTGGGAAGGGAAGTGGATCACCGTCCAAAAGTGTCGGTTGCTTAGTGCTTCGTAACAAATTTGATTTGTCGTTTATGACCTTGGCTTAAAACATAATCAATCTTAAATATGTACAAAAATTAATCACCCTTAAGAGGTAATTAAGTACTAATCAATCCAATCCTTAATCTAATATATCTCTTGGCCAAATTTTGAGAATTTTAGGCCACAATTTATTCTATTCTATCCTATCTAATAATGTTCTACCAAGATTAAAAAAATTGGTAAAATTATTCACTAATATAAACATAAATTTAAATGATTTGGTCATGATTAAACAATATCATTCAAATCAAACAAACTGTTGTGGCATTTAAACATGATGCACACAAAACCTTAATTTATTATAATGCAATTTATTTCTTTGAAGTGGCATTTAAACACGCTCACTTGTAAAAAATTTGTTTTTCTTTTGATGGGGTTTGATCTCCTTTTATTTTCTATTTTTCATTTTAATTTTTTTTTTTCTTTATTTTTTCATACCCTCTTTTATAAATAAAAACTAACTTATCAAAAATAAAGGATGTTACAACAACGGAATATATGATAAAGCCTAGAGGTGTGTGCTCTCCATCAGACCTAGTAATCCCAAGATGGGATATGCGGTAAATCCTGGAGAGTTGGTATCGGTTTAGGGCCTAGTGATCCAGTATGGATTGCGGTAAAGCCTGAGAGACTAGGAGACAGGAAAATTCCTCACGGTGTAGGTGGAGAAATCTGGTGGCATCCATGCTTGTTCACCTAGTGATATGGTGTAGATCATGGTAAAGACCATTATTACATGTTTATTGCTTTTCCCTAGTGATTCGGGATAGATTATGGTAAAGCCACATTTCTATTGATGAGGGTGAGGTCATTTAGCCTCGGGATTCCCTGGTTGGTTCTTTTGGTTTAAGTCCCACATTCATCCTTGGAATATGGCACAAGGCTAACTGGATGAAGAGAGATTTGACTCAACCAATATATGGTCGGGTGGAATCTGGTAGTCCCATATAGGGTTGGCTTTCGCATTCGTTAATAAGAGGTTCCTTCCTTGACATCTTATGTATAAATGTACTGGTTTATATGTGGATTCTATGGCTAAGCATGTTATATGAGGTTACTATGTATAAATGTACTGGTTATTATTATGCTGGTTATAAGCATGTTTTATGAAAGAGATGATATATGGATTTCCTCATGTTTTGATTTGTAAATGAATGAACAATGTATCTATGACATAATATATGATAATTCAGTTAATGTTATAAGGAAACGAAGCTTCTTAGTGATTCTCAGATAGGTATGAGAGCCCTATTCTCATATATGTTGTTTACTCCTATAGATTACATATTTGTGAAATGTTTGACGAAATGCATGTCATGGTTAGTAGGGGTACATTCAAGCCCTTGTTTAAGTAATTTCATTTGTATCACCATTCCACTGTTATCTTTATATTCTATAGGTGTCATTTAGTTATGGTAAGTAACCTGGGCTCTGGGCCTGAAAAAGTGGCTCAAACCCGGGGGATGCAAGCACAACACTGGGCAAAAAAATCCATGGAAGTTGGCATACCATGTCATGGGAGCACATAGATCCCTTTGGATGCATGATGCCCATATCAAGGGAGTGTCTAGGAGTTTAATGGTCTAAAAATTTAGTGGGACCCAAGGGTTTGTTACCTGAGAGGTTGGGATGGTTCCTGGGAGTCCTATTACTAATGCGGAAGGTATGTATGGTGTGTTTCCGTCGATTCCACTTCCTTAAGGTCATCTAGGAGGTTGAATCCCATCATAGTAACCTCTTGTCACATGTTTACCTCGGTTGTTTGGTTACTTCGGTAGATGTTGGAGGAAGGTGTTACAAAAATATTCCCTTCTATGGTTTAGAACCTCACGTGTTTTTGTTCTTTGTCTTCGACTACTTATGGAGAGGGTGTGTATGTATTGTTTGGAGGGATTGATTCGTTGGTCCTAGGGGTCTAGCCAAGGAACTATGTTCTAAAGGTGAGGGTGCATTTTATTTTTGGTTGGTGGTTTAGTGGATTGGGGGTAGTCTTTGGAGTGACGTGGCGTGGGCCCAATCTAGATAGAAAGTCAAATTGTGGTTGACCTACTTTTTAAGTTATTATCAGTCTTTCGATTTCCTTGGGAATAGATATCTTGACAATCGACTTGGAGAATAGGGTTTGGTGGAAGCTTTATTCTTATGCAGGTGGTGTTCCAAGGTGAGGTTTCTGGAGTGTTTTGTGCGAAGGGATTGGGCTTAACGTTATGCAACATCAACATAGAAAAGTTAGGAGGAGACCTAGCCCATGAGGCCAGAGCGCAATTCATCATGCGGTGCCACATGACTATGGCTAGAAGGTGGAACAACTACGTGCTCTTTCACTAGGGCTAGTGGTTTTATGTCCACCTTTTGACTCCTTGGAGGAACAAATTAACCAAATTACAACACTAGTGGAGCAGATAGTTTATGATTACCACAATGATCAAAATGAGGTCATAGATTTCATGAATCACCTCTAGCATAATCACTGGCATATGTTAGACTAGTTGGCTTCCCTTTGTCATAGACAAAAGAGACTCCAAGAAAGGTTGGAACGCCTTGAAGGAAGAATGGCACACACGGAAGCACATGTACATGTCGAATTTTGTCAGGAGCATGTAAACGTCTGGAGGAACAGGTTCTAGGAATATTGTCGATTGAGAATGAGAGCTGGGTGTATTTTTATACTTGGGTATTTTTGGTCATTGTGGCAAATCTATGTGTGGTCCTCCAAAATACTATTGTTTTTTTTCTGTAGTTTTTTGTCGTTACCACTTGGCCAATAAGTCAGGTAGGAATGAGGCTGGTGGAAGGTTGAATATAAGTGCTTCTTGATGTAACTATTCTCAAAATTATTCAAACAGGAATCTTTGTTGGGTGGAATAACTGAGTCTACAACTAGCTTACAGAGTCCTTGACCTCTAACGATTTGTGTAGGTTTGATTTTGATATCATACTCTTACAACATTATTGTCCAATGCACTCTTTTCTCATTGAGCTCCTTTTGAACCAACAAATTCCTCATTGTTGCGTAAGGGACAATGATTTTAGTCTTAGATTTCAATAGTAAGGTCTAAAATGTCTCACTGGCTTAAAGAAAACAAAACGGTTGTTTTTAAACTATTGAATAATTTAGTTCTTCCCCTTTGAAAGAAGATCTCATGAAGTCAATAGGAATTTCATAATTTTGGCTATTATTATGAGTGAGAACAAAAACAAATGCAATTTTTTTTTTTCTAATAAAATCAAGACTCATCAAATAGGAGATTTAGAAATGGCTTTCTTGATTGTTTGGAAGGCTTGCTTTTATTGGTCTCCCCACTTAAAAACATAATTCTTCTTGACCATATTTTGTAAAGGTTTGACTATCTCTAAAAATCTTGGATTGAATCTCCTAATAAGGTTAATTTTTTCAAGAAAATATTGCATTCCCTTTTAGAAGTAGGATGTGATAAGCTGACAATTGTTTGGGTTCTTATAGGATATATCACCATTTCATTCTTAGATACAATGAAGCCACAAATATTTCCCTTTGTAACAACAAAAATGGATTTTTGTGGATTGAGGGAAACACTGAATTTTATACATCTCTCAAATACTTATCTCAAGTGAGATAAATAGTCAGATCTATTTTTTGAAAACATAGTGACATCATCTAGATATACAACAATTGATTGATTAATCAAGCCATGAAAATAAACATCCATAGCCCTTTGGAAGGTTTCCTTGACATTAATCAATCTAAAATTTATCTTATTGTAGGAAAAGATTCCCCATGGGGTTCGAAATGTGGTTTTACATTGATTAGAAGGTGCAACCGTTACTTGGTTATAGATTGAAAAATTGTCAATAAGGAAAACATTTCAAAGCTTGAAACACAATACATGATCTCCTCCATGGGTGGAAAAGGATAATTATATTTATCAGAGACTTTGTTTAGATTTGGAAGTCAACACATAATCGAATATCTCTGTTGTTGGGGATCTCGAATTTGATTAGTTTTCCTGGGAAAACGATATAAATCCTATTCCTTTAAAGGTGAGTAAAGGTCTAGATAGGTCAAAATTCTTCACCTGGCGACTCCACTATGCCAAACTGGAACCTTTTAAACACACTAGATCCCATTTTGAATCTGACACAGTTAGTCCTCTATCAGATCCAGAAAAACTTGTGAGAAGGGCCAATTACAAAAGAAGACTTCAACCATCTTCTTCTTCTTCAACCTTGCAGTCTCAAGATATATTATCATCAGATCCCTTTAGCAACATTCCATCCAATCCAGATTGGACACAATTATCACCTAGGGTTTTTGAACTTTTAGATAGGGGAGTTGATTTTAAATCATCTTTCCTTATTAACTCAATTGAAACGTGTCAAGAACCCCCACTACCATTAGGATCACCTAAATTTGAGTCTAACTTGGGTGTTCATTTACCTTAATACAAACCTACAAATTTCATATCCCCCACTACTTATTCATTCCCTTCTACTTTTGATCAACCTAAGATGTTGTAACATGATTAGTTTTGATAATTTAAATTTGTTGATATAACAGGTTTTAGTAGTTTATAAATAATAAATGGGTCCGCAAGAGTAAATTCGCCATCAAAATGTAAATTTAAGTTTCATTAGCTGGTTGATTTAGTTAATCATGAATTTAAACATGATTAAATGATGTAATAAAGTAAATTCAAACATGGTTTACAAACAGCTGAGAACGAATTTTCAGAAACTAAAAAAAGTTTTGTTGCCAACATCCTCATGTACAGAACCCTCTCTCAGTTTTCTTACAACTATTATGGTTTAGGAGATGCTAATGCTTCTTTAAAGGCATATTTTCTAGAAATTTCTTGTTTCGGTCACCTATTTGCAGAGCCTATTGTGGATAATTAGAAATGAATTGTGGTAAACTGGAGAAGGTTTTTTTTCCTAAGATTATCATATACAAAAACCACTCTTAGTTTTGTAATAGACGTTATGGTTTGGGATATTCGGATGAATCTTTGCAGGCATGTTTTCCAGAATTTTCTTGTTTTTAGCCAGTGTTTTCAAATGCGCTTTCCGAGCAGTGGAAATGAATTTTGAAAACCTAAAAGAGGTTTTTGTCTTCCACATCATGACCCTACTTTTTAGAATTTTAGGAGGAAAAAGCTCAAAGACAGTTAGTGACTTGGAGGCCACCTCATAAAATATGAGTTTCAATCAATTTCGAATTGCTCTTCTTTAACAACATAAATCCTCAAGGATAGTACCATAACTCTTGAAATAGTTTTAGTTACCTTTATTTGTGTTCTATTTTTGCAATACATTTTTCAGATATTTGTAATAGCTCTTGATATTTTTATCAAGATATTTTATGAGGAAATTGTATAAATGCTTCATCAATTGAAGTAATATGTGTAGGGTTTTGATGCCAAGGCTCTTCACTTTGTAATAGCTTCCATTATAAGATTTATAATGAAAGCCTTCCAACTCCAGTTTGACAAAATTTTGTGATTTCTAGTATGTATTTCTAGTGTTCCATATCTTATTTCTACACGTTTTCAAAGCATTTATAGTAAGGTCTAGATAAGTGTGGATTGAGTATCAATTTATTCTTAAATCCCCTACAAAATCATAACATTTAGAAAGAAATTAGCTTATTGGACTGTTTGTCCAAGATAACTCCTCTTTGATTGGTTTTTGCTTTATGCCTTCTGATAGCCATTAAAAAAGATTAGCTTATTTGACTATCTTTTTAAAATATCTCCTCTTAGAATTGGTTTCACTTTGGCCTTCTTGAATACTTTGTAATTGTTGGGCTATAGCAATTTTCTACACGCATCCAGATTTCCCTAGTTGTTTTGTCAGGTTGGAAGCTGACACGTTATTAAGGGACCCTGTGAGATAGGCCTTTAATCATGGATAGAGATTGCTATTGATCACCAAACACCCCAAATTAAAACCATAAATCTAGTCATTGTGCTTCAAAGGCTGTTGTTCAGTGATAGGTGAACAACGTTAAACAAGGCCTCATAACCACTGAGGGAACCCCCTCTGGTTCAAGGGCCAGCTTGAACCTAAAGGCTGGTTGAGTTAGTTTCCTTGCATAGTTTTTGCAGCCAAAGACTGCCTACGGGAAACAGGTTCAACATCTAGTGTCGTTGCCAGGGAGCGAAGTAACAAAGATATCTTTCTCTGGGGAACGATAAAGATTAGATCTATTCCTTGCTAGTGAACAAGGAGTAGGCATTTATTATTGGTTGCATTTCTTTCACCTGGCGACTCCACTTTGTCATATGGTGATTCCACTGGGTAACCAATCCCACAGTTTCGAAATTTCAGCTACCTTTACTACTATGCAAGGTTCATTTATACTTGCAATCAACAGTATATGCCTCTCCCTCTCATCCTGTTGTGGCCAGCAACAACCCCCCCTTTTTTCATTTAAGTGTTGTCCAAAATACTAAATGAATGGGGACCCTTAGTTAAAATTTAGGAAAAGCAAGAGTTTCCCTTCTTCAAAATAAGGTTACCATCGTAAGCTTAGGAAGATCTTTTGAATACTTTAAAACCTAAGTTTATGGTAAGGAAAAATTCTTTAAAAAGCCGCATCGTAAAATGATAGAAAAACACCTCCATTTGGGTATAATCCTGGTATGTGCAAGATTCTTGTACTAAGCAATATATCGCATCGCAATAAAGTAATGCTAATAAGAAAAACTTCAAGATTTTCCGATTTGCGATAACACCGATCGCAAGATCGCATATCGCAGGAAATGGGCTAACAAAATATGGCAAGCATAAAACTTCTGCGATCTGCGATGTTGCGATATCACGATAAAGCGATGGTTGCGATATTAAGCCAAATCAGCTCTGCGATGTTATATTTGTGAGTCAGTGCGAGAGCGCGATAGTGCAATAATGCGATTTTGCGATCTGCGACGATTGCGAACCAAATCGCAAAATCACTCCATCACAAATCTTTCGGGCACGCTATTCAAGAAAAGCCACTTACCATAATCTCAATCAAGATCATGCGCTTTTAATGATAATAAATGAATTAGTTGTCATCTATTAATGTAGACGCGTGCTTTTGCAAAGAATTACTTCACGTAAGGTGGCATATTTGATATATCTACTGCATTTAAGGCTCTCCCATCACCTTTCTTGATCAGTCATTTCCATTTCACTTGTGAGCTGCAGGAATGGAGAATGAAGGACGATACCAAGCCATACGCAGGAAGAAATGGGAAAGAAAAATAAAGCTCAGGGCTCTGAGGTGAAAGAAATGGCACCTTTATATACAGACACGGCTTGTAGCAGAGACATAGGGATATCGATGTGGGAAAGCATGTACAGACTACTTGAGGAAGAAAACCCCAGAATAATGAAGGTTACCACTGTCGTAGACTCACAGGGCTCTTCCGAAGCATCCTTAGAAGAACTAGCATGCTCATTCCTTCATCGGATAGCAGCAAGGCCCAAAATTCTCCCATATAAGGATATGATCAACTGGATTCTTGACAAGGCAGAAATGAACAACAGACAGTTCAAGATTCTGGGACATGGGCTCATCGGGTCATTCGCTGCACAAGATTTAAAGCTCATGTATCATCTTCCTGAACCGCAAGTGACTTACAATGCACAATTCATTAAAAAATTTGTGGCGGAGAACCCAAACCTATCAGAGACCACCAAAGATTGGTCCAGAAAAGATGAACCACTCAAGAAAGACAAAAATGGTATGTACAGCACTGGTTCCCTCACCTCTCTGTATTGTTTTGTTGCGGCCATGCTTTGTAGATTATTTGGGATGCCAGATATCAATAAGTTTTCGTCTGAATGGTTACCATTAATAGATGCTGCAACAAATGCCGTTATTATAGATTGGGCCAAGATCTTTTCTGATAACCTATTCACGACTATTATCAATTACCGGTCTAAAAGATCCATGTCTCAAAGGATCTATCCTCCTTTTTACCTATCCGCATATGTTATGGATTCTATTTGTTATGTGTCTAAATTTCCTGCTATGGGTTGGAAATGGACAACTCACGACCCATTACCCATCCATGTTTATCATAAGATATTATGGGATTCTCAGTTCATTCCACATTTCCACCAGATTTGTCACAGGCTTATCTTACCCATGTATAGAATGATGTATGATAAAGACCCCCCGAGATGCTCACCTGAGGCACAGATAGATATCATCCCCATCGCAAGATGGTTCGGGGAAGAATGGTTCACCTATATTAGAGTATTTGGAAGCACCGTCCCCCCTCATGTCCTACCTTTGTATATCCCTGACAAACTTTTGGCTCGAGAAATTGCATATCAAACCTGTTCAGAAGGCGGCCTAACTAAAGACCTAAAAGACAAAAAGAAGGCCATATGGCCACAGTTTCCTGTAGCTTGTGGGGCCTTTTCGTTGTTCGATGTAGGTCACGCATTCACCAAAGTACATAATATGACGTGTCTACAATTATTTAAATTCTCGACAAGACCATTTGACCCAAATGAGGTTGCCCAGGATTTCACAATGACAGTGAAGATAAAAGTGTTCGTTGGAAAAAAGGATTTATTTGATGATATATTTCAGAGTAAAAGCTCACTTCAGGAAATTTTGCGGGAAGCCCAATCACGATTGTCTCCAGATGACCTCCAAAGATTCATGGTATACAGGGAAAGAAGACTAGCCAGTGTTCCTCTAGAAAAGCTGCTACTACCTGCTAGAGAACCGACTCCAAGCGTTAGCCTCAGTGGGAATTCAAGCACTTCCAGATCTAAATCTAAGACTAGACAAGAGATGCCTGAGCATTCTAAAAGATCCGAAAACAACCAAGATAGGAGCGAAGAGTCAGCTAAAGACACCGCTCAGTCGATGGAATTTCCACAACAGCAAGTTATCGCCTCCCCGCCAAGAGATGTCCCCCCTCTCGTCATTGAAGCACCACCCGTCACAACAGAATTAGATAAGGAATGGGAAACCTTCAACGAACTGATCAATCTTGAAGGAAAAGCCCCAAAAACATCTGTGAGCAATACACAAGTAGCGCAAGAAAAGGGAAAAGCGGTCCAAGCACTAAACAGGTTAAATTGGGAGTGTTACTGGGCATACTTGGTGAAGCCGCATAGTCAGTGGATGACTGTGAAATGTATCATAAATGCGGCCGAAAAAGTGGTGCCAGCTCTCATAGATTCCATTTTCTCAGCCCAACTCAAAGCAGAAGTCAGCCAGCCGACTCTCCTTAAACCAATGATGAATGCATGCAGCTTTAAAGACCAGATTCAGAAGTAGCTTAATTTAGAATGTTGTTTTTTCTTAAAAATTAGATTAGAAAAAGGACGGTCATTTGAAAACCGCATCCTAAATTTTGTAAATAAACTATTATTAGAATTAGGAAGTAGTATTTAAACCCTTCTCGTGCATTTAGAGAAGGGTCCAGAAATTTGTCAAAAACTTGTCCTCAGAACATGCACTTCTGCACCCTCAGAGGAGGTTTTGATGAATGAATGGATCAAGGTTTATTAATGTTTGCATTTGATATCTGCTACTGATGTTGCACTTCTGTACTCTTGGTAGATATTAGAACAAGTAGAGATAAATCATTGTTGCTTGAAGCTTATGAGTAGGACCAGTCATAAATGGTACTTTTATCTCTTGACCATTTCTGCTTATATTCTTAAAGTGATATAAAGTTTTTAGTTGTTTATATGTTATTGCATGAATGTTTGAGTTACCATTTGGAACTTTTGTACGGTGGAGTCATTTATTTATGTTTGATATATGAATAACTTATTATGCGATATGCTGTTCACAACTGTTTTTCCTAACTTTTTATGCAAAGTGATTCATCTTCATTGATTTCCATTCTTATGATAGCTGAATGATCTTTATTACCAGTTATTATTTGAAATCTCTTTAGATCGCATAATAGAAGAAATACATCCCGGGTTAGAATAGATTAGATGTGTTGTTTTCATTAGATTACAATAGCATAGAATTAGATTAAAGTAGCTTAGATTAGAACTCTTAGATCAGTATCATCCAACTCTGCACATACACACACCCTTAGATTGGGAAACTGGTCCCATTATCCCCAGTCGGACCCGCTATACCAAACAGATAAGTAGCTGCCAACCAAGGTCCGGACCGGGCGGGTATCCCCCTTGTTGTCGACCCGATTTTCGGGGCTTCAACATATTTGGCGCTAGAAGGAGGGCCTGAGCATAGTGTCTGTTGGAATGATTTGGAATCGTAACATTTGAATTAGGATGGCTTCTCACAAACTTCCCATTTGGAGTTGTATCCATGTTCGTGCCTCTTCCAACACTCCACCTGAAGTGGTAAGAATCTTGTCTCAGGTAAAATTCAATGGTAAGAATAATTCTTCTGCTTTTAATCATGCCCTTCAATTTATTCAAAATGTTTCAAGTTCAAACGTTCAAAGAATTGATGAAGGCATTTTATGCAGAATTTTTACTCTCACATTCACGGCGGAAGCTAGAAAATGGTGCAGAACCCTCCCAGTTGCCTCAATTCACAGCTGGGATCAATTTGTCGAGGCTTTCATTTGTAAATTTGATTGCTATGATTATGATCAGGTATATGATGAAATTGAGTATCTACGAAAAGAAGATGAATCTGTTAGGGATTTTAATATGCGATTTCATCTTGATTGTCTAAAATATGATCTTGAAAATGAACTCATGAATGAAGAATCTTCAGATCTGACTGAGCATTCCCTGCCTCCTATGTCTGATCCATTAGAAATTAGTCCAAGTCTTGTTTTATTTTCTTCTAATAGGAATGAAAATTCCAATTTGAATGTGCGAATCACTCATGATGAAGAAACTTCCCAAAGCTTAGGAAACATGCCCGCTCTAATGCAAGAAGACAAAAGCAAGAATGTTGAAAGAAAGCCTACCTTGGAACCAGAAAGCAACTTGGAGACAAGATTAGATAATATCATCGCAAGTCAACAAATGCAGATGCCAAGGTTAGAACAGCAAATTAATTCTCTTTCGGAAAATACAAACACGCAAAGGTATGATCTAAAGCCCGATGTCTACAATGAATGTGATGAACAAGAATTTTTTCACGATGATGTTTTCAAATGCATTGTTTCAGAATCACATTTTTCTCTTTATCCTAATGTTTTTAGTGATGATAATTTTTTCCCCTCAGTATTAATGATATCTCAAAAAGTACAGAGGATTATTCAAATGAATCACCATTAGGTTTTCAAGATAAAGAGGCAGCTATAGAACATCCTTTGGTCATTTACAAACAAGAACGACTTGACCTTCCTTTTCTGAAAATATTGGATGAAAAATAAAAATGTAGAGAAACCCGTAAAATCATTTATGATAGCTACTTTGATGATGATGATGTTTATTTATCTCAAGTAACTCAACAGAGCTCAGATAATGAGAGATATTCTAATTCAAGAATCATATCAGTCGATCCTCATTCCACGACGGATCATTTGCATGATTTTACTATCCAAAACAATACCCCGATCTATGATTCGTATCATGAGCAAACCCCCATGCCTGTTACCAATCATAACTTGTTTTCTGATTCACAAGACGTAATTCGAAATTACTCGGATCCCATAATTCTGGCCAGTTCTTGTGAAAAAGAAAATATTTCAAGTCAATCCCAGTTGTGCTGTAACATTAGTTGTACAGATAATCATTGCATTCTTTTTCGCTTGCACTCATTTTGTATAAAATCGGATTGTATTTTAAATTTTTAGACTTTTGATAGATTACTATGGTATATTGAGCACCTTATTAAAGAACATTCGAGAGATGTATTACCATTTTGGAAAACTAAATTGTGTCAAGGAAATACAGAACTTTTTCAATTCCAAGATCAATCAATATCAGCCTTTCTGGAAAAACTTCTATGTCACCCAAAACATCATCAACGAAAGAAAGTATTTTTGGAAACTTGCCAGCAATTCACATTGATTGATAAATCTCTTTCAAGAAATTTCCATCTATTCTTCATTGATTTATTTAGTGATTTATATGTGGAAACTTTCCTTTTACGAGAAATTGCTAAAAGCTTGACTTTAACGCATAGTATATTACAGGCCATTAAAACTAAAAAATCATATTCGCAACCTGGCTTGTCATCTTTCCTATTACACAATCACCAATCCATAACAGAAATTCATCCTGAGTTTTATGATCCAATAGGTATCCAATTGGAAAGAAGATTTCATAAGAAAGAAATTTCAACCGGAATTCCGACTGAAGTTACACTTTCTAATCCTACATTCAATGTTCACAGTCCAAGAAATTTTTTATTCTTAACACTGATGTTTAAAAGGTACATACGTGTAGGAATAAAAATGAAAAGATGGTTTCACTGGAAATATCATTTTACCTAGTTAATTTTTTTGTGTATAGTTAGAATAGAAGTAGGGGTAGTTTAGCTAGGTTATTAGGTAGATAATTTAATTTTTAAATGTTGGTAGGCAAAATAAGAGAAGAAATTATCCCTATCGTGTACATAATCCAAGGGAATAGTTACCTCTCATTTCTTTAAATATTTTTCTCCCTAATAAAATTTGTTGTGGTTAACAGCATTTGACATTTACTAAAGACACCATTTCTCTATCAGATTTTGAACTTCTTCTTGTATAAATAGAAAATCTTTTGGTCACTTGATCTTTATTATCAATAGATACGATTAAAAACTTTAACCCATATATGATACTAGTTTCAACTTCAGGAAATTTGATGAAAGCAATCTAAGTGAAGGAATTGTTTCATATCAGTACAATGAAAGGTATCAATAACAAAATGAGGATTCCCTGTAGAACAGACATTTCCAAAAACTCTATTATCGTCGTCCAGAGCTTTCTTAAGGAAAAAATGACTTCCTCCCTGCTAAAGAAAATCGCAACATTTAGAGAAGCAACCTAAGGATACACTATATCTTGAAGAATAAGAGGTCTCATCACGAGCCGACTTATCATGATCACAGATATTATAACTTGTTGTCTTTGCCATTACTGTCCACCAAAACAGGGCAACGACTTAAGATTGTCAAGATCAAAAGACAAGGGGTCTCATCACGAGCCAGCTTGTTCAGCAAAAGTGTAAATCAAGTGAATGACTGTGTCATAATTTGGCTACCAAACCAATACATTGTTCTTTAAGAATAAAAAAGAAAAAAGTGTCAATATGGGTTTTTCTTTGAAAGTTGTAGATCACCTTAAGCAGGATAAAGGATCATTATTGGGTAATAGGTAACCTTGTCAAGGCTATGGACGCCTGCTGGCAGCAGAGGCTCTACCTACGACGAATGAGCATATTTTAAAAAAACTGGTACACAGGGAAGACCTTATTTTATCTTTACAAGACCAAGTAATGGCTGATGTAAATGCAAGGACAAGCTGAGGAAGCAAATATTTAAAATAGAAAGAGGTTGGAATAAAATGTCATTGACAGTTTGGAGTATAATGTGCTTTATCTTTTTATAATAAAGTTTAAATTTTATAAAAAAAATTTGTTCAGGAAATTTGAAAAGTTTAATAGAAAATCAGAGATAATTGGTTCTCCCAAGTGAATCGCCAATTGTTGTGGCCAGCAACAACCCCCCCTTTTTTCATTTAAGTGTTGTCCAAAATACTAAATGAATGGGGACCCTTAGTTAAAATTTAGGAAAAGCAAGAGTTTCCCTTCTTCAAAATAAGGTTACCATCATAAGCTTAGGAAGATCTTTTGAATACTTTAAAACCTAACTTTATGGTAAGGAAAAATTCTTTAAAAAGCTGCATCATAAAATGATAGAAAAACACCTCCATTTGGGTATAATCCTGGTATGTGCAAGATTCTCGTACTAAGCAATATATCGCATCGCAATAAAGTAATGCTAATAAGAAAAACTTCAAGATTTTCCGATTTGCGATAACACTGATCGCAAGATCGCATATCGCAGGAAATGGGCTAAGAAAATATGGCAAGCATAAAACTTCTACGACCTGCGATGGTTGCGATATTAAGCCAAATCAGCTCTGCAATGTTATATTTGTGAGTCAGTGCGAAGAGCGCGATAGTGCAATAATGCGATTTTGCGATCTGCGACGATTGCGAACCAAATCGCAAAATCACTCCATCACGAATCTTTTGGGCACGCTATTCAAGAAAAGCCACTTACCATAATCTGACTCAAGATCATGCGCTTTTAATGATAATAAATGAATTAGTTGTCATCTATTAATGTAGACGCGTGCTTTTGCAAAGAATTACTTCACCTAAGGTGGCATATTTGATATATCTGCTGCATTTAAGGCTCTCCCATCACCTTTCTTGATCAGTCATTTCCATTTCACTTGTGAGCTGCAGGAATGGAGAACGAAGGACGATACCAAGCCATACGCAGGAAGAAATGGGAAAGAAAAATAAAGCTCAGGGCTCTGAGGTGAAAGAAATGGCACCTTTATATACAGACACGGATTGTAGCAGAGGCGTAGGGATATCGACGTGGGAAAGCATGTACAGACTGCTTGAGGAAGAAAACCCCAGAATAATGAAGGTTACCGCTGTCGCAGACTCACAGGGCTCTTCCGAAGCATCCTTAGAAGAACTAGCATGCTCATTCCTTCATCGGATAGCAGCAAGGCCCAAAATTCTCCCATATACAGATATGATCAAGTGGATACTTGACAACGCAGAATTGAACAACAGACAGTTCAAGATTTTGGGACATGGGCTCATCGGGTCATTCGCTGCACGAGATTTAAAGGTCATGTATCATCTTCTTGAACCGCAGGCGACTTACAATGCACAATTCATTAAAAAATTTGTGGCCGAGAACCCAAACCTATCAGGGACCACCAAAGATTGGTCCAGAAAAGATGAACCACTCAAGAAAGACAAAAACGGTATGTACAGCACTGGTTCCCTCACCTCGCCGTATTGTTTTGCTGCGGCCATGCTTTGTAGATTATTTGGGATGCCAGATATCAATAAGTTTTCGTCTAAATGGTTACCATTAATAGATGCTGCCACAAATGCCGTTATTATAGATTGGGCCAAGATCTTTTCTGATAACCTATTCACGGCTATTATCAATTACCGGTCTAAAAGATCCATGTCTCAAAGGATCTATCCTCCTTTTTACCTATCCGCATATGTTATGGATTCTATTTGTTATGTGTCTAAATTTACCACTATGGGCTGGAAATGGACAACTCAGGACCCATTACCCATCCATGTTTATCATAAGATATTATGGGATTCTCAGTTCATTCCACATTTCTACCAGATTTGTCACGGGCTTATCTTACCCATGTATAGAATGATGTACGATAAAGACCCCCCGAGATGCTCACCTGAGGCACAGATAGATATCATCCCCATTGCAAGATGGTTCGGGGAAGAATGGTTCACCTATATTAGAGTATTTGGAAGCACCGTCCCCCCTCATGTCCTACCTTTGTATATCCCTGACGAACTTCTGGCTTGAGAAATTGCATATCAAACCTGTTCAGAAGGCGGCCTAACTAAAGACCTAAAAGACAAAAAGAAGGCCATATGGCCACAGTTTCCTGTAGCTTGTGGGGCCTTTTCGTTGTTCGATGTAGGTCACGCATTCACCGAAGTACAGAATATGACGTGTCTACAATTATTTAAATTCTCGGCAAGACCATTTGACCCAAATGAGGTTGCCCAGGATTTCACAACGACAGTCAAGATAAAAGTGTTCGTTGGAAAAAAGGATTTATTTGATGATATATTTCAGAGTAAAAGCTCACTTCAGGAAATTTTGCGGGAAGCCCAATCATGATTGTCTCCAGATGACCCCCAAAGATTCATGGTATACAGGGAAAGAAGACTAGCCAATGTTCCTCTAGAAAAGCTGCTACTACCTTCCAAAGAACCGACTCCAAGCGTTAGCCTCAGTGGGAATTCAAGCACTTCCGGATCTAAATCTAAGACTAGACAAGAGATGCCTGAGCATTCTAAAAGATCCGAAAACAACCAAGATAGGAGCGAAGGATCAGCTAAAGACACCGCTCAGTCGATGGAATTTCCACAACAGCAAGTTATCGCCTCCCCGCCAAGAGATGTCCCCCCTCTCTTCATTGAAGCACCACCTGTCACAACAGAATTAGATAAGGAATGGGAAACCTTCAACGAACTAATCAATCTTGAAGGACAAGCCCCAAAAACATTTGTGAGCAATGCACAGGTAGCGCAAGAAAAGGGAAAAGCAGTCCAAGCACTAAACAGGTTAAATTGGGAGTGTTACTGGGCATACTTGGTGAATCCGCATAGTCAGTGGATGACTGTGAAATGTATCATAAATGCGGTCGAAAAAGTGGTGCCAGCTCTCATATATTCCGTTTTCTCAGCCCAGCTCAAAGCAGAAGTCAGCCAGCCGACTCTCCTTAAACCAATGATGAATGCATGCAGCTTTAAAGACCAGATTCAGAAGTAGCTTAATTTAGAATGTTGTTTTTTCTTAAAAATTAGATTAGAAAAAGGATGGTCATTTGAAAACCGCATCCTAAATTTTGTAAATAAACTATTATTAGAATTAGGAAGTAGTATTTAAACCCTTCTCATGCATTTAGAGAAGGGTCCAGAAATTTGTCAAAAACTTGTCCTTAGAACATGCACTTCTGCACCCTCAGAGGAGGTTTTGATGAATGAATGGATCAAGGTTTATTAATGTTTGCATTTGATATCTGCTACTAATGTTGCACTTCTGTACTCTTGGTAGATATTAGAACAAGTAGAGATAAATCATTGTTGCTTGAAGCTTATGAGTAGGACCAGTCATAAATGGTACTTTTATCTCTTGACCATTTTTGCTTATATTCTTAAAGTGATATACAGTTTTTAGTTGTTTATATGTTATTGCATGAATGTTTGAGTTACCATTTGGCACTTTTGTACGGTGGAGTCATTTATTTATGTTTGATATATGAATAACTTATTAATGCGATATGCTGTTCACAAATGTTTTGCCTAACTTTTTATGCAAAGTGGTTCATCTTCATTGATTTCCATTCTTATGATAGTTGAATGATCTTTATTACCAGTTATTGTTGGAGAGGTAAATCCCCTCTACGGATAGAGGCGATCCCTACTAGCCCAGCAAGGGTCTAGCAACAATCAAACAATGCTGCTATGCATGTTCCTAATTACAATTAAACAAGAGGTAAAGAGCACCTACTTGGATTCCAGCGCTGTCGTTTGACGAAGAGATGTTGCCTTCGCTCCTTCGTTTTGGCTGATCACGATCCTCCGCGATCTCCGCGAATAGATATCTGCACACACGAAGAGGAAACAAACGCAAGCGTGAAATCTAGTAAAAGCAACCATACATCGGTCAGAAAAGATGTAATTCACATTTAACCATTGCAAGTACAAATGAGAATGGAACAATAATAACAGTCATCTATTATTAATCAGGATAGAGAAGAGTACAACCAAATGTTCTGACGTCGGTAACCTTCTCAGGAGGGGCCAGTCAGCATGTATCTCAAGCATTCACCTTTGAGGATGATTCTCCCAAGACAAACAACTCTCTCTCTCACACAAGCAACACAAAACAACCTTCCCTAAGCAATCAATCACTTCCACACCTAGCACACCAAATACCTATAGTAGCAGCAATCTGAGCACTATAAGCTCTATACAATCCAAGCTATGTCTAACTAGCTGCTCATGGTAATGGTGGAAGTATATGTAGGAGAAGGAGCCTCCTAAAAGGGTGGAAGGATGAGCTTATCTTTGAGGGAAATGGTTGCAAAGGGTCGAACAGACATGCCATGGAAGGGAGTCGACATTCACAAAGCTAACAACCAAGCCTGGAGTTATCTGGAAGGCTGGTTGTTCGAACAAAATCGCCCAAACTGGATCAGCGCGGATTATGAGGTAACTGACGCGATGTCGCCGCGTCTACATAACTAGGAAAGTCATGTCAGCGCGGAAGAACACGGGAAAGGCGCGCTGGCGACCAGCGCGGAAAAGTGATGTCCTTCCGAGCTGGCAGCGCGCGGAATACACTATGGAGCGCCAGTCATCGCGGGTATTTTGCGAACAGACGCGCTGATGAATAAAACTTTAGGAAAATGGGTTTTTGGGCCAGTTCAGAAGGCATGAAGCTTAGTGATTGGCACAGCAGGGTGACTGACAGGAAGGCAGTGACAAATTACTGTGTAACAGTTATTATTTGAAATCTCTTTAGATCGCATAATAGAAGAAATACATCCCTGGTTAGCATAGATTAGATGTGCTATTTTCATTAGATTACAATAGCATAGAATTATATTAAAGTAGCTTAGATTAGAACTCTTAGATCAGTATCATCCAACTCTGCACATACACACACCCTTAGATTGGGAAACTGGTCCCATTATCCCCTGTCGGACCCGCTATACCAAACGGATAAGGAGCTGCCAACCAAGGTCTGGCCCAGGCGGGTATCCCCCTTGTTGTCGACCCGATTTTCGGGGCTTCAACACATCCATGGTTAGAAATGTAAGATGTCTACAGAGGAAGCAACTGTTAAAGTGCATCTATGAGTATAAGTTTTCCATGGGCTTTCATGTTCACATTGTATATATTCTTCATATTTTCAGCTGCTGGCAACGTGGTTTGTCAATAAATCCACTCTGCACTTGGTTACATTGGAAAGAAGATTACACTTAACAGTGTAAAGTTTTTCAGTTCAGTTAGATAGAGGGGGGGGATTGAATAGGTATTCTAAATTTCAGTATGCAGTAGATCAACATGTTCATTGTTTATGAGTGATGCGATTTGAAGAGTATATGATAGATCAACTTATATTTTTAGTCTTTGGAAATTTTTAGTTTTCAGATTTCAATATAGAAGAGTATCTGAATTAGTGCAAGCATATGGTTGTCATTCACACTTGCAGGTTTAATATGCAGTAGCTTGATGATGGGGATTATTTATAAATTACATGATGGAAGATCAGCGATTGATGGTTTTAAGGTATGAATCCATTCCCAACACTAAAGGCAACTAGTCTACTAGTTCTCTGCATCCCACAAGGGGAAGTAGTCCCCATTGGAGTCGATGATGTAACATGATTAGTTTTGATAATTTAAAGTTGTTGATATAATATTTTTTAATAGTTTAGAAATAATAAATGGGTCTGAAAGAGTATATGCACCCTCAAAATGTAAATTTAAGTTTCATTAGCTGGTTGATTTAGTTAATTGGGCATTTAAATATGATTAAATGATGTAATAAAGGAAATTAAAACATGGTTTACAAACACTTGAGAACGAATTTTCAAAAACTGAAAGAGGTTTTTGTTACCACCATACTTCTGTACAAAAACCTCTCTCATTTTGCTTCCACCTATTATTGTTTGGGAGCTTCTAATGATTCATTAAAGGCATATTTTCCAGAGATTTCTTGTTTCAGTCACCTATTTGCAGAGCCTATTGTGGATAATGAGAAATGAATTGTGGTAAAATGGAGGAGGTTTTTGTTCCTAATATTCTAATATAAAAAAACTCTCTCAGTTGTGTGACATTGGTTATTTTTAGGGATATTCGGATGAATCTTTGCAGGCATGTTTTCCCGAATTTTCCTATGTTTAGCTAGTGTTTTCAAATGCGGTTTCCGAGCAGGTGGAAATGAATTTTTAAAAACGGAAAGAGGGTGTTGGGTACCAAATCGGGCCATCTTTCTCACCATTTCCACTACCCTTTTTGAACTTTTTGCACTCATTTACCTATGCTGTTATGTTAAACTTACAAGGTAAATTCCCCTTACTTGTCCAATTGGTATATTTTAATCAATGAAGTAAAAACGCACAGAGTCTATCTATTTGCGGTATTAAATGATGTGTTTGACCGCAGCATGAGAACAGGAACCCTCACTTCAGTGTATTGCAACGAATCTGGTAACGGCCGGCCAAAGGAGGTCACGCAGCTCGGGGAACAAGCTCCCTGAACTATTCTTAGGCCTTCTTGCTATCATAGACATCTGATGTTGATACCGTTCCAACTGATGTACATCTTTGTATCTGCAGTTACTATGTTTCCGGGAGATCTATTAATCTCCCTCACAGTGTATAAATTGCAGTTTGTTCCTGTGAATGGGGGTTCAACCATCAGTATTGTAAACATTTGTTACTGAGTAATAAAAGATCATCTATTTTGTTGTTCTAGTTCTTTCAGTGGCTAACACAGCCCTGATCAGAGAGCTGGGCCCGCTCTTCTGATTAGGTGTTGCGTCTTTGTGTGTGTGTGATTTATCGGTTTATGGTTGTTGTTACAGTTCTTTACTATTTATGATTATTTCTACAGTTCTGTAATTTGTTAATCTTACAGTTATGTTTTGAATCTTAAACCACGAGCCCTTGGTTGGAAAGGATTACGTGTCTGCCCCTACATATACCTTGCGCATTGCCTTGAAAGGATACACACCCGGATTGATAAAATTAATGTCAGAACAAGGTGGATAAATCACCCCTACCTGGACACCAACATTTTGGCGCCGTTGCCGGGGAGGCTAACAAGGTGCAAACAACAATCCAGATTGACCAGGGGTCAATCTCTCGTCCTAGGGAGAGAATGAGTTTTCTCACTCTGCTTCAGGTCCTGAGCATAGGTACTTTTTTTGTTCGTTTATTTTTTTTTATGATAATTTTGGGCCATTCTCTTGTCATGGGGAGGGAGGAGTCTTTTGACGCCCTGCTCCAGACCTTGAGCTAGTTTTTTTTTTTTTTTTTTCTCTTATAACCTATGTGTGCTTTTTTTTTGGGAAATCCCTAGCTTTTACCCTGGGGAGGGACAGTTTTTACACCCTGCTTCAGATCTGGGAATATTAGGGCTTCCCGTGGTTTTTGATTGTTTTTGGTTCTTGTCCCCGGGGAGGGAGGAGTCCTTCTACGCCCTACTCCAAGCTTGAAACCCTAGATTTTTTACTACAACTGACTTTCTTTTTGTGAGTTCTTTCATCTTGGGGAAGGAATGTTATTTTTGACACCTTACTCCAGGGTTGAAGTATTGTAGGTTCATACCAAGACCCTCCATCAATCCAACTTTTGTATGAACAAAGAACCAAATAAAAGGGGCAGAGGGAGAGCCCCAAGGAGGGGAAGACCAGACCTGGGAAGAAAAACTTATATACAAGAGATAATAGAAAAGGCTGAATCCGAAGCATCCTCTCACGTAGCTGTGAGACTAGGAGCAAGAAGGGTGAAGTCAGAAGGACAATCAGTGGAACAGCCAGTATCAGCTGCAGCATTCTGTGGTGACTCAACACAGCAGGTTCCTCTGACCATGGAGGAAACATCTAGCAGTAGACCTGATCCAGAGAATCTTGCGCTGGTGTTAGCAGAGGAGGAAGTTGCAAGCAGAGCATCGGTAGGATTACACTGTTCTAGTAAAGGAAAGGGAGTTGCAACCGAAGGATCAAGCCATCAGGCCGCAGGAGAAAGAGACGAGGAGATACTTACATCACCAAGAGACCAGGGAAGTGCTACCAAAGCAGCTCGAATTCCGGTAGCAAAGAATCCTCAGGCACCCTCTACAGAGCCTGTTGAAATCCCCAGTGATTATTGGAAAATATTCATGGCTCCTACAAACTCCACCATCGATTTCCCTATTGGAGATCTGGGAACCGGTGTGCCTACAAAGCCTATTCCATTGGCAACTCTACCAACCTTCCATGGGCTTATCTCGGAAGACCCCGACACATTTCTATTTGAGTTTGATATAGTATGTCGAGGGTATGACTATACAACAGATGCCCAGAAGTTGAAGATTTTCCCTTCCACTCTAAAAGGGATGGCTCTATGATGGTTCATGGGCCTTGGAGGAAAATCCATTTCTACATGGGAGGATATGCAGATGGCTTTCCTGGAGAAATACCAGGATTACTGTAAATCCCGGAACATTAAGGAGGAACTCTTCAAGTTCACACAGAAAGAAGATGAAAGCTTGGAATATTGTGTGGAGAGGTTCAACTACACCTTACAGAGGTCAGGTCATTCTGACCTAGATAAGGAAATATTAAAGATTATCCTCCTTCGATCCCTTCAAGAAGACTCGATGGAACTATTGAACATTGTGGGAAAGGGAGATATCTCCAAGGAGAATTTCGAAGATATTTGCAAATTATGTATTTAGTGCTCAAGGGGGCTTGCGAGAAACAAGCAGGGGATCCATTTAGTAAAGGGATCTGGCAGGGGCATTACAAAAGAAGAAATCAGAAATTTGCTAGACAACCTGAGAACAGATATCCTTAGTACCCTGTCAGCACAGATGAACACTTTGTAAGTAAAACAAAAGCAACTAGAGCTGGACAAGACTATGGCAGTATATTGTCCGAAGTGCAGAAAGAAACACCCGGAGAGGGAATGTCCACTGAATTCCATAGAGGAATGTGTGATCTGCGAACTCAATCATGTGACAAGCTCATGCCCTTCCTTACTAGGCTTGAAAGCAGTATTCCAAGGAACAGGGGAGGACATGGATCAGTTGTGCCTCATGGGATCTAGGAAGCCATGGCAGCCTCAACCATCGATGGGAAATCAAGGTATGTACCTGGATCCATCTCAGTATTTTAACAATTGTAATATGAATTCTTAGCCCATGCCTTATCCTCCCTTGTGGCCACAATACCAGTACCCACCTTGGCAACAGTGGAATCCCCAAGCCAGTATGAGCTCTTCGTGGGCTCCAACCTAGCGAGGATCCACTCCTAGTCAGTTTCCTCAATAGATGCCACCACAGATGCCACAACAGATGCCCTAGTAGTAGCTTCAACTGCCCTCCAATGTGCCTCTTGGTAACCAGCCTGCCCGTCCTCAGTTCCCAACGTAGCCTAACACTAACCCCAACAATAAGGGAGCTCATCAAGTTGATGTTCTTAACCTGCCTTTATATAGTATCTCCACTGCAGAGTTTTATGAAATGAATCTGCGATCAGGTCGGACAGTTAATGTCCAACCTCCTCCAATTATTATTGAACAGCTTGATAGTGAAGGTAAGGAGACAGAGCTTTTCAGTAAAGAGCCAAAGCGAATCGATAGAACCCAGATGCCTCCTGTCAAGTAGCATCAATCTGAACCACCTTACCCAAAGAGATTAATCATGAGTAAACCAGGTCCTCAATCTGAATTTGATTTATTAGGAGAATTGCAGAACTTATTTGTTAAAATTCCCTTATTACAAGCTATGAAGGATGTGCCAATCTATGCAAAGACTCTTAGGGAATATTGTTCAAAGAAACCTGCCAAGAAAATTAAAGATCCCCTCACTATACATGTTATGGGAAAGTTGTCGGATTTTATGATGGGAAAATCAATGCCAGTGAAATATGGAGATCCGGGGAACCTGATCTTGACAGTACAGATTAATGGGGTAGATATTCCAAATGTGTTGGTAGACCTGGGAGCTGCCATCAATGTCATCACCACTGAAACTATGCATATGTTAGGACTTTGTAATTTAAAGAATACACTTACAGTACTGGAATTAGTAGATTGATCTATAGTCAAATCTATAGGAAAGTTGGAAGATGTGACAATTTTAGTGGATTCATGGCATTACCCCATAGACTTCCTGGTATTACATACACAATCTTCATTGGGCGGTCATCCCCTAATTTTGGGTAGGCCATGGCTGGCCACTGCAGATGCTTACATTGGGTGCCACTCAGGGAATATGGTCATTTCTAATGGGCATAACACTAAGAATTTAGTGTTATATCCACTTGCAGAACCGAATTCACCTATAAAACTAGCAAGCAATAAGAAGGCTATATTTGCGATGGAGGATGGAACAGAAGATGAAGAAGTAAGACCCATCCTTACTATCAGACAGGCCTTGCAATTGAAAATGGAATCAGAAGACTTCCTTCATGGATGATCCTTGTTTCGTTTCGAAATCGAACCAGCAGATCCTAGAATCTGTCCTAAGCTGTGAGACTTAGGAAACTATGGAAGCAACAGAAGGATTAGAGGAACCACCTATTGATGCACCTCATGAAAGTATGCAAGTGGAATTGGAACCTGGGAAAACCTTGAATATTAATTTGAACCTATCAGAATCTCAGAAGGAGCAACTTATAGATGTTCTGCCGAAACATAAAGAGGCCTTCGCCTAGGATTATGCAGATATGAAGGGAATCCCTGCCAACTTATGCACCCATCACATATACATCAAGGAAGATTGTCTTCCTATAAGACAACCTCAGAGAAGAATGAACCCTACATTGAAGAATGTGGTGAAAGAAGAACTTCAGAAATGACTGGATGTAGGTTTCATCTACCCTATCTCAGATAGCCAATGGGTCTCACCATTGGTAATGGTCCCCAAAAAGAACGGCAAATGGAGTATTTGCGTAGATTATCGAGAGTTGAATAAGGCGACGCAGAAAGACCACTTTCCCTTGCTGTTTATTGAACAAGTGTTAGAAACATTGGCTGGTAAGAAGTATTTCTCTTTTCTGGATGGGTTTAGTGGATATAAGCAGATCCAGATTGCTCCTGAGGACCAGGACAAGACCACGTTCACATGCCTCTGGGGGACATTTGCATATCGGGTCCTTCCTTTTGGCCTGTGTAATGCTCCTGCAACGTTCCAGAGGGCAATTCTGGGAATCTTCTCTGACTTAATAAATGATAGTGTTGAGATATATATGGATGACTTTACTCCGTATGGGGATTCGTTCATGGTGGGATTGAAAAATATGGAAAAGGTTCTCGCAAGGTGTATACAAGCACGTGTCTCTCTAAGTACAGTGAAATGTCACATGATGATGGAAGAAGGAATCGTTCTAGGACATTGGCTCTCAGCTGGAGGAATCATGATGGATCCAGTAAAGATATAGGTAATTTTGCACTTCCCAACACCTAAAATGGTCACACAGGCACGCAGTTTCATTGGTTGTGCTAGTTATTATAGACATTTCATAGAAAATTTTGCAAAAGTAGCACACCCATTGTTTCAATTACTAATGAAAGATTCAGAATTTGTATGGAAAAAAGACTGTGACGCAGCGTTTGCAAAAATTAAAGAGTTAGTTTGCAGTGCTTCGATCCTTAGAGGACCTAACTGGGCATTACCTTTCCACATTCATATGGATGCCTCTCAAATATCAATCGGTGCAGTATTGGGACAACAAGAGGATAAGGTACCTTACGCAGTCTACTATGTTAGTAAAAATTTGGCTTTTGCTGAATTAAACTACATAGTGACTAAGAAAGAATTTCTTGCCGTCGTTTATGCCATCAACAAGTTCTGGCACTACATTACTAAGTATCCTACTTTTGTGCACACTGATCATGCAGCCTTCAGGTATTTAATGAATAAACCTGTTACCCCTGGTCGCGTTACAAGATGGTTGTTTTTATTACAGGAATTTGATATCACTATAGTAGATAAACCAGGGAAAGACAATGTGGTCGCATATTTTTTATCTAGGATAGAACATGATGGTAAGCAAACGCCAATTGAAGATGATTTTCCGAATGAGCATCTTTTTGCATTTTCTGCTAACACTCCGTGGTATGCAGATACTGCTAATTATCTTGCTACAGGTAAAGTGCCTCGTCATCTATCCTATAAGGAGCAAAGGAAGATCATTCACCAAAGTACCCGATATTCATGGATGGCAGGATATCTCTTCCATACGGGAGTTTATCAGAAAATTCGGTGTTGTTGGGCAGGAGATGATATTTTCGAGATATTAAAAGCTGCACATGGTGGACCCTGTGGGGGACACTTTGCAGACAAAAGAACATGTCATAAAGTACTACAAATGGGATATCACTGGTCCTCCATATTTCGTGACGATCGAGATTACGTGCGGAGGTGTGATAGCTATCAACGGATGGGACAACCTGGGAAAGCAGATGAAATTCCCTTGCAGCCCCAGATAGTCCTTGAACCATTCGAGAAATGGGCCATCGATTTCGTTGGTCCCTTCAACCCACCTTCGCATCAGAAGGCTTACATCTTGGTCTGTACCGACTATGTAACTAAATGGGTGGAAGCTAGGGCAGTCACGAGAGCAACAAAGCAAGTGGTGGCAGACTTCCTTTTTGAAGAAATCTTTGCCAGGTACGGGACTCCAAGAGAAATTGTATCAGACGGTGGATCAAAGTTTACATCTCATATGATAGAAAAGCTAATTCAGAAATATGGGGTCAAACATAGAGTGACAACCACCTATCATCCCTGGGCAAATGGACAGGTAGAAAGCACAAATAAGGTATTGGAAAATATCTTGACAAAGATGGTAGCAAGCCATCGCCGGGACTGGGCACAGAAACTCCCAGAAGCTCTATGGGCATACAGAGCAACATGGCGGAATACAACAGGGTTTTCTCCATATGAATTAGTCAATGGAAAATCCCCCTTGTTTCCGGTGGAATTTGAAATTAGTACACTCAGAACAGCTCTAGAAGTAGTCCTAGATTTATCAGAAGCCCAGAAACACTGATTGGAACAGCTGAATGAGTTGGATGAGATTTGAGCAGTGGTTGTCGAAAGAACTACTACTGTTCAATAGTAGAGAATGAAATGGCACGATAAATTTATCAAAACTAAGGTGTTTCATGTGGGGGACTGGGCGTTACTGTATGACTTCAGATTTAATGATTTCAAAGGCAAGCTCTGCACTCGCTGGATGGGCCCATATCAAGTGGATGCAGTGTTTGACAATGGAAAAGTTAGACTAAGTACAATAGATGAAAACCATACCTCATTCTTAGTAAACGGACACTGTCTTAAATTATATCATCGTCCAACCTCTAAAGATGCTTTTGTTAAAAATCTTTCTGCTTCATCTGATTTAATGGTCATTGGAAAACAAGATACCCTCACTTTGTTCTAATATATATATATATATATATTGCTATTTACTTGTTTATCTTTTGCAGGAACAACAAAGAAATATGGCGAGGAGAAATGTAACACTCGGCGTTGTCACTTCATCAGTCATTAAGATATTGTTATATTCCACTGGTGTATACCACTAAGGTTGTTACTGCACTAAGTGTGGTTATTTCATTAAGAGTTTTTACTCCATAACTAAGGTTACTCGGTAGCTACCGTTATTCCACTAAGTGTTGTGACTCCACTAAGTACCATTACACTAGTTGTTGTTACTCCATCAGGGTAGTTACTCCATAACTGCCGTTACACCGTAGCTACTGTTACTCCGCAACTGCCGTTACACTGTAGCTGCTGTTACTCCGAAACTGCCGTTACACCGTAGCTGTTGTTACTCCGCAACTGCCGTTACACCATAGCTGCTATTACTCCACAACTGCTATTACACCGTAGCTGTTGTACTCCATAACTGCCGTTACACCGTAACCGTTGTTACTCCGCAACTGTCGTTACACTGTAACTGTTGTTACTCATTGTTGCTGCTACTCACTGTGTTGCTACCCACTGTGCTATCACTCCGCCAGATAAGTCCGCAGGTACGTCTCTATCGTTTTATGGATTTAATTAAATATTCCAAAAAGGACAATTAAACGTGCCAAGGATGGTTGTCATTAAGTTGGCGGGGGAAACCGTCATAAGAAATGATGGCGTACCATGAAAAATCATTTAGTGCACATAAATCCCTCTTAACTGAATCTAATGATTTTGGTACCTCGTAATAATACTTTTAAAAGCATTGGGATGCGGATTTGTACGTGCCAAGTCATATCGGTCATTCCCCACACGCCGCATTTAATTTCTAGAACACACCATAGTACCATCTTAACTTGCCATTATTTCCAAGCGTACCAGTACTATACTTGTCATTATTCCCATACGTACCTGTATGTTCATCCGATTGTTTCCAAATCAACCATGACGTTATTTCAATCTTCAATGGTTTGGAGACCTGTCACTCTCCCTTGCCAACCAACTGCAGTCGACGTGTTGATTCCGCCTTTGCAACAATGGGTGGCCGATCTATTCGACATGAACCTGAGAACACAAGGGCAATTCGGAATAATCGGGAGGTATGGCAGGTTTTCGAGAACGCAGGATGGGATGTGTATTTCGACAGGTTGAGGGGGTTGAATGAAGAAATGACAGTGGAATTTTCATTAAACTTGGGAGAAGGAGGCTCTCGGGTTCGCGGAGTGGAGATCCCCGTAACAGAAGAAACCATTGCAGAAGTTAGTGGGCTTCCTCAAGTTGGGCAACGATGGTTTGTGAGAAGAACTACCCTTCTGGAATTCCCCGAGGCCTTCCTTCAAGTCAGAGAAAGTATAGCACAAAAAGGTCGGGGGTATGACAAAATTCGATACCATATCCATGGGGAGAAGTAGCAGAATTCGTCATAAAATATATGACGTGTGAAGGAAGATACTCCACAATATTCAAATACCATCTCCGCATATTAGCTCACTTGTGATTCCCACAGGCAGAAGCTTTCTCCATGAATGTGCCCTACTTCCTGCTAAGGAGCCTTCACTTAATGGCACATTCATCTTAGGGGGTGCGATAGGTATTGGTGGTCATCACTCATCATGGCTTGGTTCGACTGCTAATAATGAACAACATTGGACAGTTTCTGATTCCGTGGGAGTTGTTTTAGGAATCCACGAAGGAACAAATAGCAGTTGTTATGGCCACCAGGGCAGAAGAATCCAAAGCTATGGAGGAGGATCCTGTAGAAGATGATTATGTTGACCAGGAGGAACCATAAGAAATGGAGATGGAAACAGAGGAATTGGGGGATGAGGTAGCTCCCCAAAATCAAGAAGAAATTATGGAGGCAATGGTAGATATGGGGGCTAATGCAGAAAGGCCCACTAGTACCACGAATGAGGCTGTCCCACAAGAACCAGCTTCACCCGTGGAACTATCAGAGCAAATTGATGATATGCCAGTCACGAGACCAGACCCACAACAAGCCAGCGTGGGCGAAGCGGTTGATATGGTGATCGAAGGAGCCCCACGGGGATCTCCTGCTACCATGGAGATGATGGAGGAGGAAAATCTGGCTGAAAAGGAGATCGTGACCACTCCGACTTTGGAACTCGGAGAAGACTAAGGACAATGACAAGAAGGGCCCAGAGTTGAGGAAACTGTGGGACCCATGGAGGAAGCAGCAGAAGGACCAGGGCGCGAGGTTGACACTGAACCACAAGAACCAGCATCAACTTCGGGGAAAAACGTAGAAGATGCACCCCAGTTCCCTTTCTTCGCCTCAATTCCAAGAGGAGCAAGGGTAACTCGTTCCCCTCGATAGGAAGAAAAAGGAGATTTTACAATTCTGGTGGCTCTGAATCTATTACAAAGGCTACAAGCTTACAGAGTGGAAGCCACTCAAGTGGCGAGTACCTTGGAGCAGGAGTGGAGAAAAGAAATTCTAGAGGCTGGAGAACCGGGACGAATCCCAATAGACATAGCAACAGGAGAGTATCTCGCCAGCACATCGCCATTCGCGGTGCGTGTGCACGAAGAGGAGATTGTTGTTGGCGAAAAGGAGGGACCAAGTGAAATGGTCCTGATGAATGAGCCAACAATACAGTCAGGTGAGGGGGCTTTTGGGCATGAAATAAGTGGAGAAGAGCGAGAAGGGAAGGAAAACCCCCCAGTCAACATAGCAGAATATGTTTCGAGGGATTTACCTCCAGTTGAAGAAATATTAGTTAAGCAAGAGTGGATAGAGCTATGTGAACAGCGAAGGCTTCCAGTGAAACAAAAGTATCAGATGCAGTTCAAGGAAACAATGCAGCTCAAAATGGAAGTAAGGAAACTGAGAAAGAAGGTGCACAGAATGAAAAAAAAATAAAGAAGCACAAGCGGCAAGCCAAAAAGGCCAAAACTATCGAGGTTGACACAGAAACCCAAGTAGACCAGATAGTCATGACCTCTACTGCCACTCAGACAGACTCGATTGAATGACTGTTTGAAGATCGGGAGTATGCCTTAACAGCTGAAATACAGTCTTGGAAATCTACTGCGGCTCAATACAAAAATGAGATCAGAAGGACTGAGGAAAGGGCCTCCACAACAATTTTTGGATATGTGGAGCACATAGATATTATGAGGTTACGGCATGTGAAACAACAACTCAAGATGGAGCAGCTGGAGAAGAAAGTGGCAGAACTGAAGGTCGACAAGGAGAAGATGTTCAATCTGGTGCAAGAGGTTATGGCATGTCGTCCCCCTGCTTCTTGTTATTCCTTATTTTTGCATGAATGTTTCCTTTTATTTTGCATGGAAAGTACTAAGAATGAGATCAGCTATGAGATGGAGGATGGTGTGCAATTTCTCCGAATTTTGAGGAGCCACGATGTACCAACACAACATCTAATGTCTGAGTTTTACTTGCACAAGTACTTACTGTCGCTGGACAGAGATTTTAGCCTAGTCCTGTATGTAGGGGACATTCATTTAAGGGCCCTCACCTCTTACGCTTTTAACCAGATTCACTAGCAGAAGGCTTGTAACACTTTTGAGTCCAATCGAGTTACAAAGCCATTTATAGTAAGAGGGGAACATGAGAGGTCAGACACAATGTTCAATAAGCACAACACCTTTCTGGGGATTAGGGGAAATAAAGATAGAATGGTGAGGACACAAATATGGTGTCTTGATCTTTGTGTCAAGCAACTCACCACATTTCAAAAAGAGGCCCTTAGCTGCTGTTAGAGGAGGTGGATGATGTCACCTACAGCTGTCCGAAACATAGAACCTTTTGGGGAACCAAATTTTGCATGAGTACTTACTAGGGTGCCTCGGTATGTGGCATGTGTCCAGACATGTGGGACCCGGTGGATGGGGCTCCGGTTTCAGTTTCCTGTTCTCTGGTTGCCTACCAAAATTTATACTCCAGCTTATGATGTCCCAAAGGATTGGTGGAAGGAAGTTGTTCTTTCGGATGGATTTAAAGTTCCAGGAACAGAAATGGCTGTGGAATATGATCTTGCCCAGCTTCATGAAACATACAGTCTACAGAACCCATATTTGTGAGGGCGGCAGACTGCATGAGGACATGCAGAAGGCTGGTTGGGGGGAGATGTTGGGTACCAAATCGGGCCATCTTTCTCACCATTTCCACTACCCTTTTTCACATTTTTGCACTCATTTACCTATGCTCTTATGTTAAACTTATAAGTTAAATTCCCCCTTACTTGTCCAATTTGTATATTTTAATTAATGAAGTAAAAACGCATGGAGTCTATCTATTTGCGGTACTAAATGATGTGTTTGATCGCAACATGAGAACAGGTGTTATAGACATATTTTGGCACTGCAACCCCAATATTATATGTCGATAAACCAAGGGCTCTTTAACTCCTAAAAGTGTTGTTTCATACCCTAAAAGATCATGGTCAACTGATTACATCATTCCCCAAAAGTTCCACCTGGAAAATCACTCAGAATTGGCCAAAACTGGACCATACTCACTGCCCCACTGTCAAGGTGCGATGCATACTGACTTATACACTAGCCAGGTGCGATGCATACTAAAGAGGCCTTATGTAGGGTGCGATGAGTGAGGATGGACAAATGTCTAAGACAGTTTTCTAAGTGGATGCTCAAGGAATCTTTCAGAAACTTCTCCTATGACACTTGCTTCTCTAAATTCGCCCAGGGATGAGTAAGAGATCCAAGAAAACTCCAAGTGGAACCAAGAACAACAAGTGGAATGACACTAATCAAAAACCTCGAGATGACTCACACCCTTGTAGACATCTATAAATGGATCCCTCATTTGAGAGATCTAGGGGCTGGAATTTTGTAATTTGTAAGGAAGTGCTGATAGTTTATCTTTGAGAAAAGACATTGTATTGTTGGGTGATCTTGGTTTTCATGAGGTGAAGAGGGCTTTGATGCTGGGAGGATGATGCTGGATCAGAAAGTTGGGTTGTAATTCTCCATTCTACTATTAATAAAGTTCTTTGAGTTTTCCTCCATACGATCATGTATTTATGAATGTTTTTATTTGTGAATTCCATTGTATGATCAATGTATTTCTGATTCTGCATTGTTTATGATATAATATATCGAGATGCTTTGATGGTGTTTTGTTACTTTTTCTCTACAAGTATTCATTGAGCAGGATAAGTAGGAGAAGAGGTGCAAGCTCTATCAAGGGAGAGAGAAATCAAGCAAGGAGTCAAGAAGAAGATCCAGGTTGGTCCCTCTACTTCTCTCTTATCTATCATACATAAAGGAAATTGCAATTTGCTTTTGTTGTTTGTTTCTAGGATAGCTACCAATCCTAGTGGGACTAGCAGATCGAAAAGACACTAGTTTTCCCGGAAACAAAATGGCAACTCCGCTGGGGATCAAATAGTTTGTTTATTTGTTGTTGATTGCTTGTTTTATAAACTATAGATGGAGCTTGAAGTTAGCCAGATAGCCTTCGAACTGCTCTTGCTCTGCAATTGCAAAGTAGATGAATGCTGCTTTAGTCAATCTCTGGTTTAGTTTATGATTTGAACATCTAACTTACAAGCATTCTAGATGCCCTGTTGGTAGCTCAATAACCTCCCAATATTATACCCCTGTACTTTGTTCTTTACTGTCCATAATAGCTCAGCTTAACTAACTGAATTCAGCTGCAAATTTGAGCCAAAACCCACCTCAGTTGCCCTCCCTGGCCCATCGAACTGTCTATCACTAGAAGCTAGTATGCATCACACTTCCTGAGTGTAGCAAGTGAGATGCATCCCTATTTTTGTGAAGCACATGTGCGATGATTGAGTAGTCCTATTTCTCTCCTTGAAATTTGGATTTTTTGTCCTTGTTTTCAGCTCTGTTCAATTGTTTTGCTACTTATGAACAATACCTCATTGTTGAAGCCTCCTTGCTTTACATAGTTCAGCCTCCATTGATTAGGATTAGTAAATGTTTTTATGTATTTTTCCATCATTTGCAATCCTTTGTCGAAAAGTTGCTTAAATTGAATTGCCGTTTTGGTGCAAAAAGTGGCGTAATTGTCGTTTTGTATCAAAAAGAGAAGTGTCGTTGAGTCTTCCTTCCTTGGATAGTCGATTGAACTTTTTGTCATGTATTCTATTTGATTTGTTGATATTTTGAAGTTTCGAAAGCATTCTCTATTCGAAATCGAAAAGTGTCGTTTAGTCTTCCTTTCATTTTGAAGAGAAATTGTCGAAGTATCGCTTTGAAGAAAATATTTCAGATCTATACTTAGTTTTCATTTTGGCTTTCTTCACATTAAAGGGAATGAAAAACAAATACATGCATTTGCATTTGCATTTAGACTATGTGCGAAAATTGATTTAGCAAAAGTGCATTTAGTGTGTGCTCTTTTCTCTTTGTTTGAAAGAATCGTAGCCTTCTTTCCTTAGTAGCTAGGATTTTCATTGCTAAAAGTAAACAATGATTGTTTATCATTTTAGATTGCATATTTAGGAATTTTACATCTACATCACGCGGTGAACCTTGAAAGACAAACTTCTAAGCAAGATCAACTCTAAAATAAATTTCAATGAACTTAAAAACGCTTTGGAACCTAACGCAACACATCTAGAGGTCTAGGCTAGAGACGTGTTCCAACGTCATAAAATCTAGTAACTATCATTTTCATCGACTGGTTGGGTGATTCCTCCTCTTTGATACGACAAGTGCTAGCACGGACTTGTGCTCCTCGTATCGTCGAGTATATATTGGGAGACCACAATAGGCTTATATCCTTTATCCATAAGAGGCCGTGTCTGCCGCCCTATCGATCACAATGCACTAAACACAACATTCGGGAAGATTGACTGCTGTACATAAGTCCTTGGTAATTTCTCTTTAATTTATCACCAAGGTGTATTTTGCAGTTTTGTGATCAGTTTGGTAATCCCTCTGTCTAGATCTCCAGAGTAGTCACTTTCGTTCCTTTTTGACTCCTTAAAAGAAAAGGTCCATATGAGCACTTGTCACTTCAGGCTCATTAAAAATCGAAGGGGACTAGAGTCATATTTAGTTTTTTCTCGACTCTTAAAAATTGAAAAAGAAAAGTTGTGTCAAAGCATCATTAAAATTTATTTAAATTCGGAATATCATCCCTATTCCTTTGTTGATCTTAGGTTGAGATAATGGATTCCACCAATCAAGGAATCCCTTTGGAGGGGATTCCTAGTCCTTTTACATCTTGGGGAAATATTGGTGCACCTCATATGGCCACTTTGTCCCTTCTAGGACTTACTATTGGCCTGCCAGTATGGCTATTCTCAACCTCTGTGGTTCAAAATAACGTGATTCCTCAGCAATCGAATCAGCATCCAGTTGATGTTAAAATTGACCCCTCGCCTTCTTCTTCGTTTGTTTCTCCCTCCCTTTCTTCCTCTTCACTTGGTGAAAGTAGTAACGCTAATAACCAAGTGGCTAAGAAGAAGAAGAAAGGTAAGGAGAAGAAGAAAAAGCCAATTAAGCAAGCAGGCAACCAACCAACCATAGATTTGGATGCATCAGCTGGTGAAAATTTGCACACTAAATCTCCTAAATATCCTTGTGTAATTTGCAAAGGAAACCATTTCCATTGAGATTGTCCATACATTCCTCGGATCTTAAGAGAATGGTTCCCCCATTCGCACCAACCAGTGTCATCAACCTCTGCTGATCATGTTGATAATACACCATCAACTAGTGATAGTGAAGTCCACAGACAAGAAACGAAAGTCAAAGTTCCATGTGCGTTGTGTGAAGGGAACCATATACTTCCCCGTTGTCCTTTTTTGGGTGAGGCCAAAAAAGTCTTGCATAACTATCCTGCTTCACCGCAACAACTTCCACCTGGATACAAGAAACTATCCCCCAGTCCTTTACTTGTTGAAAATCCGACTGACTTAACTGAACCGTTGGTTGAAACATCTATCGTTGAAAGTGAATCTTCTGAGTCCATATCGGACCAAAGTCAACCGGTTGAAATAACAGTAGACCTAGTCTTGCCTTCAGATGATATCATTCCCAAAGGGAGTGAGAACGATATTGTTCAAATTCTTTTTGTCAATTCAGAGTCCGGTGAACTTGGGGGTAATCCGCCCGTTCCTTCACAATAGGAAGAAAATCCCCCAGTTCCCGTTACTCAAGGGGTTATTTCACCCATTTATTCAGTACCCCCTCCAAGCATTCTAATCGCTTCCTTTGATTAGAATCGACTAGAAAGATCTCGCCTTCCTTATAATGTACCATTCTGGATCATAGTACAAGTTTACAAAATGATCGTGTCTGGTACTATCATAGATGAAGGGGCTTCAGTGAGTATCCTTTCTTCAACTGCTTGGAAAGCGCTTGGTTCACCATCACTTATGCCTGTTAGCAGAATATGTCAGGCTTTAATAAAGGAACCACTCAACCATTAGGGATCCTTCCCAAGTTGTCGATAACTTTGAGAAGGAAAACCGTTCACTTGAACGTGATGGTAGTCCAAGGACCGTTATATTACAATCTACTACTCGGACGTGACTATGTTTACAACATGGAAGCTATTGTTTCAACACTCTTTCGAGTGATGTGTTTCCAGCATGAAGGAAAAATTGTCATTGTTGACCAGCTTTCATTTCCCGGTTCAAACATAGAGTCAAGTAAAACATCATCTCTAAATGGTCCTTTTGCATCAAGAATGTCTCTTCAACCTTCATTTCATCCACCTAATTACCGCAAGTAGTCTAGAGAATGAAACAAAGCTTAGTTGGCATGCACCCTTGTCTATTTGGTGGACGAATCTAGCCGAAAAAATAAGTTTCCTTGTGAGTTATGTGATTGGTCTCTGACACCTTTCACCTTCGTTTATTCTGTGGACAAAGTGCAGGAAGTGTTTTGTCTAACCACTGACAGAAAATCATCATGCTTAACCACAGTAAGTTTCCATATGGTTACCTGGAGACTCTCTTTTGATGCTTGGGGGCATGCAAACCTTCTTATGCAAGCAAAAAGTGACCAATTTCATTTTTTAGATTTTTAGCTTTCTAGCTTTTTAATTTTTCTAGTATTTCAACTTCTTAGGCTAGGTGATTGGTGTATCAGACCAATCACCTAACCTAAGAAGTTGAAATACTAGAAAAACTAGAAAGCTAAAAAATGAAATTGGTCGTTTTTTGCTTGCATAAGAAGGTTTGCATGCCCCCAGGCATCAAAAGAGAGTCTCTAGGTAAACATATGGAAACTTACTGTGGTTAAGCAGGATGATTTTCTGTAAGTGGTTAGACAAAACACTTCCTACACTTTGTCCACAAAATAGACGAAGGTGAAAGGTGTCAGAGACCAATCACATAACTCACAGGGAAACTTATTTTTTTGGCTGGAATTTGGTAATTTGTAAGGAATTGCTGATAGTTTGTCTTTGGGAAAAGGCATTGTATTGTTGGAAGATCTTTCTTTTCATGAGGTGAAGAGGGCTTTGATGCTGGGAGGATGCTGCTGGATCAGACAGCTGGGTTGTAATTCTCCCTCTTACTATTAATAAAGTTCTTTGATTTTTCCTCCATATAATCGTGTATTTGTGAATGTTATTATTTGTGAATGCCATTATATGATCAATGTATTTATGATTCTGCATTGTTTATGATATAATAGATCGAAATGCTTTGATGGTGTTTTGTTACTTTGTTTCTACAGGTATTCATTGAGCTGGATAAGTAGGAGAAGAGGTGCAAGCTCTATCAAGGGAGAGAGAAATCAGGCAAGGAGTCAAGCAGAAGATCCATGTTGGCCCCTTTGTTTCTCTCTTATCTATCATACATAAATGAAATCGCAATTTTATTTGGTTGTTTGTTTCTAGGATAGCTACCAATCCTAGTGGGACTAGTAGATCGAAAAGACACTAGTTTTCCCGGAAACAAACTATTATAGACATATTTGGGAACTGCAACACCAATCTTATATGTCGATAAACCAAGGGATCTTTAACCCCTAAAAGTGTTGTTTCATACCCTAGTCGCCATTTTGTTTCCGGGAAAAATAGTGTCTTTTCAATCTGCTAGTCCCACTAGGATTGGTAGCTATCCTAGAAACAAACAACCAAAGAAAATTGTGATTTCCTTTATGTATGATAGATAAGAGAGAAACAAAGGGGCCAACCTGGATCTTCCGCTTGACTCCTTGCCTAATTTCTCTCTCCCTTGATATAGCTTGCACCTCTTCTTCTACTTATCCAGCTCAATGAATACCTGTAGAGACAAAGTAATAAAACACCATCAAAGCATCTCGATCTATTATATCATAAACAATGCAGAATCAGAAATACATTGATCATACAATGGCATTCACAAATAATAACATTCACAAATACACGATTGTATGGAGGAAAACTCAAAGAAATTTATTAATAGTAGAAGGGAGAATTACAACCTAGTTATTTGATCTAGCATCATCCTCCCAGCATCAAAGCCATATTCACCTCATGAAAAGCAAGATCTCCCAACAATACAATGCCTTTTCCCAAAGACAAGGTATCAACACTTCCTTACAAAGTACCAAATTCCAGCCTCTGGATCTCTTAGATGAGGGATCCATTTATAGATGTTTGCAATGGTGTGAGTCATCTCTAGGTTTTTGATTAGTGTCATTCCACTTTTTGTTCTTGGCTCCACTTGTAGATTTCTTGGATCTCTTACTCATCCCTGGGCGAATTCAGAGAGGCAAGTGTCATAGAAGAAGTATCTGAAAGATTCCATTAGCATGCACTTAGAAAACTGTCTTGGACATTTTTCCATCCTCACTCATTGCACCCTACAGAAGGCCTCTTTATTATGCATCACACCTGGCTAGTGCAAAAGTCAGTATGCATTTCACCTTGATAGTGGGGCAATCAGTATGGTCCAGTTTTGGCCAGTTCTGAGTGGTTTTTCAGGTGGAACTTTTTGGGAATGATGTAATCAGTTGACCATGATCTTTTAAGGTATGAAACAACATTTTTAGGGGTTTAAGAGCCCATTGTTTATCGACATATAAGATTGGGGTTGCAGTGCCAAAATATGTCTATAACAGTTTTCGGACTTAAGGGATTATGCTACGAAAAAAGAACTACTGGAGTTCTCTTTTCGTCCCTTTTCAAACTCTCTAAAAATGAAAAGGATTGAGTTGTCTTTGTCGTTAAACTCATTAAAACAATAGTGACAAACTTGTCCACGCAGACAAGAACGAGTTTCACTGTCGCTAAACTCGCTCAAACATAGTGACAGGTTTTCCCGAAGGGCAAATTATAGAACAATCATATGTTATCCTCCTCAAGATTGACAAAAATAAAGAGGTACTGGTCAGCAATGACTGGGGAAAATGGGAAGAAAACAAGGCTCGCCTCTGATCCACCATTCACCTTCGTCTATGCTGCGGACAGAGCAAAGGAAGGGTTTTTTCTAAATTGTTGATGAAACCATCCTACCTAACCTCAGTAGTTCCTTAGCTTTTTAGTGTTTCTTAGCTTTGTAGTTTGGTCATTTCTAGTCTACATAAAAAGGCAATGATAAATGTTTCTGCAAGGTTCAAGCTCGTTAAAAAATAAACCTGCCAAATGAGCAATGTTATCGTATGGTTCAAGCTCGTTAAAAAATAAACCTACCACTGAGCATATGTTCCCCCAGAGTTCAAGCTCATTAAAAAATGAACCTACCTTCGGTAAATAACCCTTCTGTTCGCAATTATATTAGCCTTTTGAACCTTGGTTGTGTTTCCTCCATCACCTCCATCCGTTTAGTCGATCATACACTTCCACTTAATTGTTTACCATTTTTGAGGAACAGCTGCGACGAGTGGTCTTGTTTGCCACCCTCTTCACATCACCATGTTTTGAGAAGTTCCAAGATTACCCGAAACCAATTGCTACCCAGGATACCACTCGTTCCTTAAAAAACGAGTCCACTTTAAACCCTTTTCAGACTTGCTAAATATGAAAAGATTGTTGAGCAATTGGCCTCTCCAGCTCGCTAAAGTGATTGGAAGTGCCATCCCTCCTGTATATTTTAAAATTTTCAGACCTGAGGGATTATCTCATGAAAAAGTTCGAGCGCTTGTCTTTTTCGGCTCGCTAAAGTGATCGGAAAAGTCATCCCTTTTGTATTATTTTAATATTTTTTAGACTTAAGGGATTATGCTACGAAAAAGAACTACTGGAGTTCTCTTTTCATCCCTTTTCAAACTCTCTAAACATGAAAAGGACCGAGTTGTCTTTTTTGTTAAACTCGTTAAAACAATAGCGAAAAACTTGTCCACCCAGACAAGAACGAGTTTCACTGTCACTAAACTCGCTAAAACATAGCGACAGGTTTTCCCGAAAGGAAAATTATAGAACAAGCATATGTTATCCTCCTCAAGCTTGACAAAAATAAAGAGGTACTAGTCAGCAATGACTAGGGAAAAGGGAAGAAAACTTGAAGAATTTTATGGTAGCAACTCACTCTTGAACATGACACTTTCACTTTGTTAGCGCTTGAAATTTCAAATCAGGCTGAGAAAGGTAAACTTCAAGGCAACATCAAACCACTTAGCCTCGTAGCTAGCCCTACGGGGCAGGAGAGGGCTCTCTCTGGTATATCTCAGCAAAGATCTTCAAAGGGCGGAGATAACCAATAAAGAACACTGATTTTAGGCTAGTAAACTGATAAGAGGTTTGATTTGAGATTTTTGGGATTTTGGTGGAAAATCGGGGAAAGGCAATTTTGGGTGCGGGGTTTAGACACAGTTTTTGCAAGGGGTTCTTTGGGGCAAGGTGGGAGACTGTATTGATGCCTTTGAAAGAGTCAGATGGGCAAGAATGACTGGTGAGGTGCTAAGGAGAGCAAGTAAACACCTTGAGTTCTCCTTAAACAGATGAAAACATTGATATTAAGCAAACTTAAAAAGCAGAGCATGGCAATCATGAATTCTACTTTAACACTTCATTTGCCTAATTTGCAGAAGGAAAAGTGAGAAGATGATTCACATAACAAACTTACAAGTACAAAGAGAAACACACCATCAATACATGTAACCACAGGAATCCCAAAAAGGACTGCAAAACCCTAGTCTTTCTTCCTTTGCCAAAATTGCAGAGATACAATGAGTAATACAATAGAAGCTTTCTCCCACAAGAGTCCAACCATGAAAATGACCAAGAAAGTACATAATATAGGAAATCTAACATCTTTCCTTGCCTCTAGGGGTCGAGCTCACTATCCTAGGAGCTGTTTCAACCAATTCTAAATTGAGCACTGAAAACTAGGCAGTCAAAACAACTTGCCTCTATAAGCTAGGAAACCAATTCATTCATTAAATTTTTGCCTATCTCATGAATGAATCTTCTAGAAGAGATAAATAAGTGTCAAAATATCATAAAATTACATCATTTACAACAAGGAAGATCAAAATCTACTCCAAAAAGTCAAATCCAGTCAAAACTGCGTTTTGCTGAGCTCTAGGTGAATTTCTGTGAAAACTGCCCAACACGTCGCGCCCTGATCCTGAACGCGTCGCGCACCTTTGGAGCTGCTTTTGAGGCACTTCTAGGTGTCCAAATGAGGCAAAAGTGGGCTTGTTGGAAAGTTCTGGATGTCTACTTTCCAACCCAAGTGGCATTTCGGCATTTGGTGGCCATTTGCCCCTCCAAAATGGCAATCTCCCAAGACTCCTTCCTGTGTGTCAAAAAGGTGGCAGAAAGTCCTTTTTTGCTTGTTTTTTGACTTTCTGGAGGCCCAAAACTTGGTGAAATTTCTTGGCAATTGCTGAGCAAGTGTATCTTTGCATGAAAAATCCAAAAATGCTGATTTTTCTTGAAAAGGAGTTGCCCATTGAAAGGGTCGCGCACGACGTGTTGGTGGAGAAAACCTGTTTTTTGCCCAAAAATTCACAAGTGACCAAAAATGCTCAAATTTTTTTGAAATTTGTGCTGGAGTTAAGTCATTTAGCATCATGCTCCTTCAAGGAAGCCTCAGCCAAGATATGGAGGGGATCAGGGCTTTTCCTTCGTTTTAGTGCTTTGGCCAACCGTCTTTGGAGCACCTTCATTCTTGCCTTGCATACGTGCATTCGGGCCCAATAGTGGTTCTTCATGTTCCGGAGCAGGTCCTTATCTTGGTTGGCCTTGGCCAGCAACCTCTCCAAATGAGCATTGACCTGGAGAAGCATAGCCTCTCGCTCAATGGGTACCAAATCACCGGGTCTCTTGCGAGCCAAGTTGCGGTCCTCATGAATCCTCCGCAACTCATCAAGAGTGTGCTCATCTTCCAATTTCTTTTGCGCTGCTCCAAATATGTAGTTGTCCATTGTGCCATCTCTAACTTTTGCTGCAACAAGCGGTTCTCAGTTTCCTTTTGCTGAATGATCTCGTGAAGCTCCGTGCTAGGAGAATGGATGTCAAGATCAATGATGTCGATATCTGGATCACCTGACGGTCCCTCCTCAATCATGGGCTGCTTGCCCCTCTTTGATACCTGTGCTGTTGTCGGAAGCGAGGCCCCTTCCACCTGATGTGGAGATAACACTCGCTGAGCTGATGAAGAAGGCGAGACCCCTTCCACCTGATGTGGAGAAAATACTCGTCGAGCTGATGCGAATAAGGCCCTGTGGCCTCTCTGATATGTGACCAATGGAGGAGAGCTGACATGTCTGGTCTCAGGGATATCATGCTACTGTGATGGTCCTCCCTCCTCATGAACAACCTCAGGAGGTGGTGGTGCCGCTGTGAAAAAATCACGAGAGATAAAATCCTCCCATGGGATACCCTGCTGAGCCAACTGATGTATGACCACAAGCTGGATCAAACCATAATGATAGATGCTCATGTGTTGTTGTGCTGGACTCTTTCTCTGCATCAAGGGCACCATCTTCTCAATATTCCGGCACATGAAAAATGGTATGTTCTTCATCCGTACCCATGTGAAATGCATCAACAAGCGAATATGGTACGAATACAAACATGAAAATCTACCCTCACAGGTGAAATAGCGCATGATGAGCCTCATCAAGGGAGCATACTCATCCCTCAAAAATCTAAAAGGAAATACACCAGTCATGTGCCTCATATATGCAGGTTTAATGTAGGGCTCATACTAAAATCTGTCCAATAGTTTGCGCTTGTTCCACTCTTCTCCAACATTAGGTATCCCTGTTGCTTGAGCAACCATCTCAGGTGTCAATGTAAAATCCAGCCCTGCAAGGTTCACATGCCCGTCATGCAAATGCAAAACAAACAAGCGGACCAATTCCCTGTGATGCTGAATTTGAGAGATCCTCTCGCAAAACTCATAACATGACAGGTGGCGAAAACATGTGACTGCAAGTGGACAAGCCTGCAAATAGGTCAAAGAGGTGGGCTCCTCTCTCACATGGTGACCACTCTTACCACCCCTGTGAGGCCTCCTTTGTACCTCAACCTCTAGTGTTGACTCACGGTCATCACTTTGCTCATAGTCGGTTTCAGTTTCTGACATGGTTTCAAGTGCAAAGTGGCTGAAATGTACCGCTGCTTCTGCTCAAAAATCTGTTGTTTTAATTGTTGAAATGTTGTTTCAACGGGACAAATAACACAAGGGAGATGTTAGGGAGGGGAGACTTTTAAGGGAAATTAGGGAAAATATATGAAATAGGGAATTAAGGGAATGAATCATGACATATACACCATCACACAATTATAATTTGCAAGGGTTTTATGGGAGGTAGGGTTTAGGGTTATATTATTGATTTTTAGGAATAGGGGTAGGGTTTTAGGGCTTTTGGTATTTTTGGTAGGGAGATTAGGTAGAAATGATATGGGAGGTGGTAAAGGGATGTGGGGAAAAAGTGGGGGTGAAAAGGATGACCTTGAAAACAGCAAAACAAACCCTAGCTTTACTAGCACTTTGACATTCTTAAGCAAATACACATGGACTCCTCATTTGAAAATAATGGCCTTTAAATATATTCTCATGCTCTTTCAAGCTTTAGCAAACAATACATTTTGATGATTGGAGGCCTACCTGCAACCTTGAAGAAATTTGGGGTCGTTTTGCAGTTTACAGGCAATTTTCTGTGGATGAATCCCCAACATGTAGCGCGCGGGTCTGGACGGGTTGCGCGCGCCCAACGCGTCGCGCCAGTGCTTTTTTCCAACTGCGATGACTCCCTTGACGCGTCGCGCCTGCCCAACACGTCGCGTACGGGCTCTGTCTGCAATTTCACCCAGTTTCTCTTCAAATCGCCTTTCACTCTTGCTTTGAGGCAAATGATGACCAAATGGAGGGAGAGAGGGGCTTTATAAGCTTGATTTAAATTAATTTCCCCTCAAACCCTCTTTCTAATGTTTATAACATGACACTTTTTCAAAATTTAAATGTTGCTGACTTTATGGTTTCCTTTTGTCCTGAAATTGGTTGAACTGATGCTTTTTCTTGAAATTTTTTGCAGGGATAGCTTCTGAGGAATCTTGGCAAAGGGGACCAGGGCTGCATGCTGACTTTCGAAGAATTTTGAATTTTTACAACTTTTTACAAAAATGAGAAAATGACCTTGTCTTTAAAAGCAGGGTTTTTAAATCCAAGGTAAAAATTAGCTGTACAAGATGAAATCTTTTGAAGAAATACTTTGATAGTCATCCCTCTGGCCTACTGGGCATTTATTGACTTTTAAAGACATGACCTCAAAGACAAATTGGCCCTAAACCCTAGACCTAGGACTTTTGACCTCAAGACAAGACAAGTAACCTTGAAAGAGTTTATTGACTGAAACAACTTGATCCAGCAGTGCCAAGAGGGGAATAAAGACACCAGGTCCTCCATCAGGGTTATGGCATGCCTAATGGAATGCAATGAGATGACACTGATGAGACACCTACTTATGCAAATGCAAAGAGATTTGATCGTTGATGGAGGGCTACTAGACCGACTCTAACATTGGCTCCAATGGGGATGGTAGCTCCTTGGAGGTACCAAGAACCTTAGACCTATGGGAGAGCAGACCAGTGCTTTTCAATCATTGGGAAATGGAGTCATTATTTACATATGTGACCCAAACCGGGACAGCTTTATTGACTTTAACAACTAACTGAAAATTGGACTAACTTTGACCCAAACTAACTCAACTTTTGGACAGAAAATGGACTGATAAAAACAACATGAAAAACTCACACCAACTAATCTCCATCTTCAGAATTATAGCCTTCACCGCGGGCCCCAGACTAAAGATGAAAGATCAGTGCACACTTGCAGTGAAATAAAAGTAAAATGGTAATTACAATGATAATGGCTAGAGCAGAAAATGCTCAGACATGGTACCTTTTAAGCAGCCGGCCATTGACCGACCCTCCAAGACAATCATCACCATTCATTTCTTTGAGAAGAAAGGCATTTGGACCACGGTATGCTGCAATTTTGTAAGGACCTTTCCATAAGTTGTCAAACTTTCCATGTTTCCCTTTGTCTTCATTTCGGGCATCCCACCTCAAAACAACATCATCTATCTGGAAATCATCCGGCTTTGCTTTTCTATCATAGATTTTCTTTATGTGCTCTTGCAACTTAAGAGTATTTTGAAGAACCTCCTCCCATGTCTGTTGTAAATGAATCATTTGACTAATCTGCCTTTGCATTGGATCCTCCTCACCACCAACTTCTTGAAGCAATTTTGCTACCGGAATACTAAGTGAAGTAGGAAACATCGCATCTGTCCCGTAAACTAGTTCGAAAGGTGACATACCAATTGACTTTTTCTGACTTACATGATCAGCCCATAATGCATTTACTAACTATTTGTGCCAGCTCTTCTTATTGTTTTCCAGCAATTTCTTTATGATGTTTACCAAAGATTTATTCGAAGATTCAGCCAGCCCATTTCCTTGCGGATGATAGGCGGTTGAATGCCCCAAGTTGATGTTATATTTGTAGCAAAAATCAACCATCTTATTTGATTTAAACGCTGCTGCATTATCTGTAATCAACTTATGTGGACAACCGAAACGTGACAATATGTTATTTTCAAGGAAAGAAATAATTACCAAGTCCGTGGCCTGCTGGGTGGGAATGGCTTCAATCCATTTCGTGAAGTAATTGGTGGCTGTCAATATCCATCGATGTTGTCCGGAAGATGCTGGATGAATTTCGCCGATGAAATCTAAGCCCCACTGCTGAAATGGTGCGCTGACTTCAATGGGCTTGAGAGGCAAGGGCTGTAATTTCTGCTTTCCTTGAAAAATTTGACATTCATGACAACTCTTGACTGCTTTATATACATCTGAAAACAACGAAGGCCAATAGAAACCTGCCCTTAGGATCTTGTTTGCCATGGTCTTCCAAAACAAGTGACCCCACAATCACCTTTGTGAAAATCCTCTACAGCTCTCTTAGCTTCCTCCTCGACCAAACAATTCAGCAATATGCCACCGGGGTCTTTCCAATATAGTGCAGATTTGATGATGCAAAATTTAGCAGCCTTTAACTTCAATGTCCTAGCTTTGTTTCGAGGCATCCCGAGAGGTGAAGACAAATTTTGAAGCACATATATAATATCAGCATACCAAGGAGAGGAAATAAAGATATCAGATACCTGTAGCACTGAATTTTCTTCATCTTCGTCAGACAAGGCAGCAATCAAATTAATGTCTAGGACATGGAGATTTATTTCAGCCATCAATTTAGCAAGACCTTGGCCCTTGATCAGCTTGGTAGGCTTAATTTCCACATCATACTCCAATAGTGCAGCAATCCATTTACCCCGTTTTCCTTCCGGTTCCGCTTGTACCAAAACATCTTTAATAGCTGCGTTAGGAACATATGCCAAAATGTGGGAATTCAGTATGTACACACGGAAATCTTTCAAAGCTTTTACCAGCGCCAATGCTTGTTTTTCAATGATATTATACTTTAGCGCTCCGTCCCTTATAATACGACTGAAAAAAGCAATGGGCTTCTCAACTCCATCTCTCTTTTGCATCAGCACAGCTGCCAATGTATGCTCAGAAGCAAATGAAAATAAAATAAAATCTTGTGTATAATCCGGGATGATTAGAGTTGGGGCTGAAGATAACATTAACTTTACCAAATTGAAAGACTTTACCACCTCTTCGGTCCATTTGAGTTGGCTGTCCTTTTTAAGCATGTTAGTGATTTCTCTAAGGTGTTCGGCAAGATTCGGAATAAAGCGACGCAGAAAATTCAACTTGCCATTAAAGGACTGAATCTCTTTCTTGTTTCGGGGCTGCTCTAATTGCTGAATAGCTTCCACACGTGCAGGATCTATACGAATGCCATCTTTGGAAATGATGTGGCCCAACAACTTGCCTTCACTCATGGCGAAAAGACTCTTCTTTGGATTCAATGAGATACCATATTTTCTGCACTTTTGAAACACCATTGTTAAATGATACAAATGTTCTTCATCAGATTTAGAAAACACAGTTAAATCATCAAGATAAACGACCAAAAAGACATCCTTCTCATTAGCAAAGGCCATGTCCATCGCCCGCTGAAAGGTGGCACCTGCATTTTTCAATCCAAATGGCATCTTGGCATAATGAAATGTTCCCCATGGAGTAGTGAATGCAGTCTTGTCGCGGTCATCCTCATGCACCAAAATATGATAATACCCAGAATAACCATCAAGTAGCGACATCCTTGATGCCCCAACTACCCACTGCAATATATGATCCATCTTGGGCAGCGGATAATTGTCCTTTAGCGACACCTTATTCAGATTTCTAAAGTCTATACACAAGCGGATCTCACCGGTCTTCTTTCTCACGGGCACCAAGTTGGAAATCCAATCGGAAAATCGGATTGGCACTATAATTCCAGATTTGTACAACCGGTTAACTTCCTTCTCGATAAATGGCAGCAACTTAGGATTAATTCTTCTCAACTTTTGTCGGAAAGGCTTTTGATTTGGCTTTATGGGAATGGTATGCTGAATGATACTTGTGTCATAAGTTTTCAAATCCGAATAATCCCATGCAAAACATTAGAAAACGAAGACAACAATCTGATATATTCTTTCTTTACCTTGGGCGACAATGCTTTCGATAGTTTCACCATCTTCGGATTTTCAGCTGTTCCAAGATTCACTTCTTCGACACCTTCTTCCGTTGGCCTCAAGGTTGGTTTGCGGGCCACATCATCTTGATCGAATAGCTCTTCCAAAGGAATTAATCCTTTAGGAATGAAATTGTCTTTAAGCTGCAATACATCCATTTGATTTACTTCCTCAGGTTCTGTGTCTATGGAGATGTCTTAGAACTCACCTTCAACTTGCAGAAAATCCTTGATTTCTTCATCATCTTGGAAAACTTGCCAACATCTTTGATTGTCTGGGACTGTAGGACGGTGCTTCACATAAATCTCAAACTTATTTCTGGAATTCATGGGGATTTTTAGATTACTTGCTGCCTTAGCCAATGCATCCGCAACACCATTTTGGATACGGGGCACACATGTCAAAGTATGTTCAGAAAATAGCTTCAAGATATCTAGGACAGCATTTCGATATGCTCGCATACGAGGATTCTTGGCTTGAAACTCACCTTTCACTTGCTTTATAACCAACTCGGAGTCGCCATATACTGCTATCTTCTTTGCCTTCAACTTCCGAAGGATTTTAAGGCTAGCAATGAGAGCCTCATATTCCACCTCATTGTTTGAACAATCGAATGCCAATTTGTAAGAACATACTCGTACCTCACTTGGGACTTTGTTTCGGACAGAAAATGGACTTCGAATCCACACACCTATACCAGCACCATCGCTGCCCATAGCGCCATCAAAATCCATGGTCCAAAGACCATCCTCATCGTCTTCTAAATGTTGAAATTGTGATGTCTCTGCATTTTCTATTTGCTGCCCTTTCATTTCAGCTGTTGGCTCCATGACAGCGGACCTTTCTTCACTTTCTTTTCTCAAAATTTCTCTAAAATTTTCTGTAATGTCTGGTATATCTTCTGCTTGAACCAACTGACTATCTATCTCATTAAAATTATCAACAAACAAAACAAATGATTCCAAATATGTATGTACATAATTTACAGGATGATTCACTGGCTTTTCCTTACTAGTGATCATGTATTTCATCTTTTGCTCCCTATATAACTTCCTCATCTGACCAAAGACCGGGATTGTAGCATAAGAAAAATCAAGCTGAAGTCTACCTTTGAGCTTGGCTCCCCAAGATCTTGAAAGCAACATGCCGAACCGCAGAGGAATATCCGCCACCACCACATCCATCAAAACATTCTTTGTTGGGATTTGATCTAGGCTCACCACCAAGTCCTTGATCAAACCAATACACTTCACCCAGCTGGAATCAAACGAATAAAAATCATGATACTTCCTTGTGATGTCTAGCCCCAGCTTTTCCATAATTGCTTTCGGCATCAAATTATGCGAAGCTCCCAAGTCAAACATGGCATTATGTAAAACATACTCATGCAATCGCAAACTGATATAGAATGGAGGAACATTACTTTCGGGAGACTCACCATTTAAAGCAGGCCCAAAAATAAATTCCGGCTGATCATCTTCTACATTCACCGTGTCTAGCATTGGATCAAAATTCAGCATCTTGGAGATTTGGCCTCGGTAAGTGTTGTTCTTCATGATTTCCGTCAAAGGAATGGACACTTTCAATTTTGAAATTTCATTCTCCAAACTGAAAGCTGAAACCTTCTCACCTTCTTTGGCTAGAACTTCTCTTCTTTCAACTTTATCTCTCAGTGTGCTTGATGGCTGATCTATCTTGCTTGCTGATGATGATTGACTTGCTGAAGGATCAATTATGTTTTTTCCTTTTGTCTGTGGGGAAGTTGAATCATTCTTTGCTGAAGTATCTTTCCTTTTCTGAATGGGATTTATGGGAACAGCTCGGTTTCTTAATTGCCTCTGCTGAGCGGACAAATCATTGAGATATCCTCTTTGGTATTCCTCTGATTCTTCCTCAAGTACTGCCTCATTTGTTAAGATATAATGCTCATCCTGATGTATGACTGAATTTCTCACAAATTCTTCTTCTTCTGTAATATAGGTAGGCAGATCATCAGGAGTGAAAAAGTGATTTTCCTCTCCCACCGTATCACCTTCATCCTCGGATTCTTGGCTAACAAAATTCTGCTGAAAAGGAGGTTTAATTTGTTGCTGAACTGCTGCCTCTTGTGCTCTTGTTTCACGCTGTTTGATTCTATATTGCGGCTGCTGTGGACCTCAGAAATTAGGATTACGGATCTGAGGTTCCGGCTTGCTGAGATGAGTATGTTCAAGTGCTCTTTCAATCTTTTCAACCTTGCGGAGGAGCTGATCTGATGTAGAAGCTTCTTCTTTGATTGTGACTCGCTTTTCCGCCTTCATCCTCGCTCTTTTATCATTCAAATTCGCTTCAACACTAACAGCAATTTTCTGCATATCCTCCAACGTAGGCGGATCTCTATCTCGCAATGAATAAGCCATCTCCGGATCAAAGCCATCCGGGAATTTGAGGAGCGCTGATTTTCTTGACGGTCTCAAATCATCGGGAATAGCATTGTAAACTGTATTAAATCTGATAATGTAATCTTGAACGGACTCACCATGATTACGCTTGAGGTTGTTGTATTCGGCATTAATCTGAAGCGGATCCTTTCTGATTTCCCATCGATCTAAAAACTGCCTTTGAAGTGCCTCTAAGGTAGCAATGCTCCGGGTTGTCAAACCTCTGAACCACTTTCTTACTTCGCCATCAAATGTTTGTACAAACAAACGCATAGTTACATCCTCTTCATCTATCTCATATAGATCAAAGAAATTCGTCATTTTGTCTATATGTTGCTGAGCAGAGATACTCTGTGGAGTGCCATCAAACATGGGAATTTTACTCTGATAATCGGCTGGCATATCATGCAGATTTTGGGGAAGAGCAAGAGGAGCAAATCGGGCAGCCATTGCTTTAGGTAGATTGGGTCTAGGAGTAGCAGGTGGAGTAAGTGTAGCTGTAGTATGAGGAGTATGAGGAGGAGAAGTGGTATGGGATGTAGAGGGCAAACCAACTGTAGATTCCGGATAAGTGATTATAGGAGAAACAGAAATAAAAGGAGGATTGGAATGCTCATGCGCTGTGATAGTGGATCCGATATGAACAGATATAGTTTCAATGAACTCAGCAAGATTTGTAGCGTGAATATCTGACTGAAGAGATCTTAGGATGAAATTGTCAACCAATTTATTGTGTCTCTCAATTTCAAGGGCAGCTGCAAAATCAGGGTTGGGAACTAGAAAATCAAGTGCACTTTCAGATTTAGTTTTGAACAAGGACAACTCAAAACTCTCGTCAAAATCAATGTCTTCAAGATACTCAAAAACAGCTGGACATGAATGAGATTTGAATATATGACCAGAATCTGAAGCCAGTTTGGATATCAAGGAACAAATAGCCAATCAGCCTGTGAAAACTCTTAACTAATCATCCAAAAGTTCAAAGTTTGCAAATATACTGGGGTGAGATGCAAATGAAGTGTTACATTCACTAGCTCACGGAGGTCGACTGAAGCAACGTTTATCTACTTGCGTTGATGCAAAGCAAGAGCGTTTTCGAAGGCTACCTGGCGTATCTTCAGACTCCGTCTAAGACTTATGAAATAAACACATCAATCAGCAAACAATTTGTTCTCCCCAATATGGTCGCCAATATGTTAGCGCTTGAAATTTCACCTCAGGCTGAGAAAGGTAAACTTCCAGGCAACATCAAACCACTTAGCCTCGTAGCTAGCCCTACGGGGTAGGAGAGGGCTCTCTCCGGTATATCTCAGCAAAGATCTTCAAAGGGCGGAGATAACCAATAAAGAACACTGATTTTAGGCTAGTAAACTGATAAGAGGTTTGATTTGAGATTTTTGGGATTTTGGTGGAAAATCGGGGAAAGGCAATTTTGGGTGCGGGGTTTAGACACAGTTTTTGCAGGGGGTTCTTTGGGGCAAGGTATGAGACTGTATTGATGCCTTTGAAAGAGTCAAACGAGAAAGAATGACTGGTGAGGTGCTAAGGAGAGCAAGTAAACACCTTGAGTTCTCCTTAAACAGATGAAAACATTGATATTAAGCAAACTTAAAAGCAGAGCATGGCAATCATGAATTCTACTTTAACACTTCATTTGCCTAATTTGCAGAAGGAAAAGTGAGAATATGATTCACATAACAAACTTACAAGTACAAAGAGAAACACACCATCAATACATGTAACCACAGGAATCCCAAAAAGGACTGCAAAACCCTGGTCTTTCTTCCTTTGCCAAAATTGCAGAGATACAATGAGTAATACAATAGAAGCTTTCTCCCTCAAGAGTCCAACCATGAAAATGACCAATAAAGTACATAATATAGGAAATCTAACATCTTTCCTTGCCTCTAGGGGTCGAGCTCACTATCCCAGGAGCTGTTTCAACCAATTCTAAACTGAGCACTGAAAACTAGGCAGTCAAAACAACTTGCCTCTATAAGCTAGGAAACCAATTCATTCATTAAATTTTTGCCTATCTCATGAATGAATCTTCTAGAAGAGATAAATAAGTGTCAAAATATCATAAAATTACATCATTTACAACAAGGAAGATCAAAATCTACTGCAAAAAGTCAAATCCAGTCAAAACTGCGTTTTGCTGAGCTGTAGGTGAATTTATGTGAAAACTACCCAACACGTCGCACCCTGTTCCTGAACGCATCGCGCGCCGTTGGAGCTACTTTTGAGGCACTTCTAGGTGTCCAAATGAGGCAAAAGTGGGCTTGTTGGAAAGTTCTGGATGTCTACTTTCCAACCCAAGTGGAATTTCGGAATTTGGTGGCCATTTGCCCCTCCAAAAATGCAATCTCCCAAGACTGCTTCCTGTGTGTCAAAAAGGTGGCAGAAAGTCCTTTTTTGCTTGTTTTTTTGACTTTCTGGAGGCCCAAAACTTGGTGAAATTTCTTGGCAATTGCTGAGCAAGTGTATCTTTGCATGAAAAATCCAAAAATGCTGAGTTTTCTTGAAAAGGAGTTGCCCATTGAAAGGGTCGCGCGTGGCGCGCGACATGTTGGTGGAGAAAACCTGTTTTTTGCCCAAAAATTCACAAGTGACCAAAAATGCTCAAAATTTTTTGAAATTTGTGCTGGAGTTAAGTCATTTAGCATCATACTACTTCAAGGAAGCCTCAACCAAGATGTGGAGGGGATCGGGCCTTTTCCTTCATTTTAGTGCTTTGGCCAACCGTCTTTGGAGCACCTTCATTCTTGCCTTGCATACGTGCATTCGGGCCCAATAGTGGTTCTTCATGTTTCGGAGTAGGTCCTTATCTTGGTTGGCCTTGGCCAGCAACCTCTCCAAATGAGCATTGACCCGGAGAAGCATAGCCTCTCGCTCAACGGGTACCAAATCACCGGGTCTCTTGAGAGCCAAGTTGCGGTCCTCATGAATCCTCCGCAACTCATCAAGAGTGTGCTCATCTTCCAATTGCTTGTTGCGCTGCTCCGAATATGTAGTTGTCCATTGTGCCATCTCTAAATTTTGCTGCAACAAGCGGTTCTCAGTTTCCTTTTGCTGAATGATCTCGTGAAGCTCCGTGCTAGGAGAATGGATGTCAAGATCAATGATGTCGATATCTGGATCACCTGACGGTCCCTCCTCAATCATGGGCTGCTTGCCCCTCTCTGATACCTGTGCTGCTATCGGAAGCGAGGCCCCTTCCACCTGATGTGGAGATAACACTCGCTGAGCTGATGAAGAAGGCGAGACCCCTTCCACCTGATGTGGAGAAAATACTCGCCGAGCTGATGCGAATTCAATGGAGGAGAGCTGACATGACTGGTCTCAGGGATATCATGCTGCTGTGATGGTCCTCCCTCCTCATGAACAACCTCAGGAGGTGGTGGTGGCGTTGTGAAAAAATCACGAGAGATAAAATCCTCCCATGGGATACCCTGCTGAGCCAACTGATGTATGACCACAAGCTGGATCAAACCATAATGATAGATACTCCTGTGTTGCTGTGCTGGGCTCTTTCTCTGCATCAAGGGCACCATCTTCTCAATATTCCGGCACATGAAAAATGGTATGTTCATCATCCGTACCCGTGTGAAATGCATGAACAAGCAAATATGGGACGAATACAAACATGAAAATCTGCCCTCACAGGTGAAATAGCACATGATGAGCCTCATCAAGGGAGCATACTCATCCCTCAAAAATCTGAAAGGAAATACACCAGTCATGTGCCTCATATATGCAAGTTTAATGTAGGGCTCATACTGAAATCTGTCCAATAGTTTGCGCTTGTTCCACTCTTCTCCAACATTAGGTATCCCTGTTGCTTGAGCAACCATCTCAGGTGTCAATGTAAAATCCACCCCTGCAAGGTTCACATGCCCGTCATGCAAATGCAAAACAAACAAGCGGACCAATTCCTTGTGATGCTGAATTTGAGAGATCCTCTCGCAAAACTCATAACATGACAGGTGGCGAAAACATGTGACTGCAAGTGGACAAGCCTGCAAATAGGTCAAAGAGGTGGGCTCCTCTCTCACATGGTGACCACTCTTACCACCCCTGTGAGGCCTCCTTTGTACCTCAACCTCTAGTGTTGACTCACGGTCATCACTTTGCTCATAGTCGGTTTCAGTTTCTGACATGGTTTCAAGAGCAAAGTGGCTGAAATGTACCGCTGCTTCTGCTCAAAAATCTGTTGTTTTAATTGTTGAAATGTTGTTTCAAGGGGACAAATAACACAAGGGAGATGTTAAGGAGGGGAGACTTTTAAGGGAAATTAGGGAAAATATATGAAATAGGGAATTAAGGGAATGAATCATGACATATACGCCATCACACAATTATAATTTGCAAGGGTTTTATGGGAGGTAGGGTTTAGGGTTATATTATTGATTTTTAGGAATAGGGGTAGGGTTTTAGGGCTTTTGGTATTTTTGGTAGGGAGATTAGGTAGAAATGATATGGGAGGTGGTAAAGGGATGTGGGGAAAAAGTGGGGGTGAAAAGGATGACCTTGAAAACAGCAAAACAAACCCTAGCTTTACTAGCACTTTGACATTCTTAAGCAAATACACATGGACTCCTCATTTGAAAATAATGGCTTTTAAATACATTCTCATGCTCTTTCAAGCTTTAGCAAACAATACATTTTGATGATTGGAGGCCTACCTGCAACCTTGAAGAAATTTGGTGTCATTTTGCAGTTTACAGGCAATTTTCTGTGGATGAATCCCTAACATGTAGCGCGCGGGTCTGGACGGGTCGCGCGCGCCCAACGCGTCGCGCCAGTGCTTTTTTCCAACTGCGATGACTCCCTTGACGCGTCGCGCCTGCCCAACACATCGCGTGCAGGTCTGAACGGGTCGCGCGTGGGCTCTGTCTGCAATTTCGCCCAGTTTCTCTTCAAATCGCCTTTCACTCTTGCTTTGAGGCAAATGATGAACAAATGGAGGGAGAGAGGGGCTTTATAAGCTTGATTTAAATTAATTTCCCCTCAAACCCTCTTTCTAATGTTTATAACATGACACTTTTTCAAAATTTAAATGCTGCTGACTTTATGGTTTCCTTTTGTCCTGAAATTGGTTGAACTGATGCTTTTTCTTGAAAATTTTTGCAGGGATAGCTTCTGAGGAATCTTGGCAAAGGGGACCAAGGCTGCATGCTGACTTTCGAAGAATTTTGAATTTTTACAACTTTTTACAAAAATGAGAAAATGACCTTGTTTTTAAAAACAGGGTTTTTAAATCCAAGGTAAAAATTAGCTGTACAAGATGAAATCTTTTGAAGAAATACTTTGATAGTCATGCCTCTGGCCTGCTGGGCATTTATTGACTTTTAAAGACATGACCTCAAAGACAAATTGGCCCTAAACCCTAGACCTAGGACTTTTGACCTCAAGACAAGACAAGTAACCTTGAAAGAGTTTATTGACTGAAACAACTTGATCCAGCAGTGCCAAGAGGGGAATAAAGACGCCAGCTCCTCCATCAGGGTTATGGCATGCCTAATGGAATGCAATGAGATGACACTGATGAGACACCTACTTATGCAAATGCAAAGAGCTTTGATCGCTGATTGAGGGCTACTAGACCGACTCTAACACACTCCATCACCATGATTGAGTCGGGTTGGGTTATTTTGTTCACCGGTCATATCGCCATTGGTCCTCCATACCATCCATCTTTTGGGGTTAATGCTACCAATCCATCTCATTTTTATTGATATGTTCAAGAGAATTCATTCAGAGAATTCACCAAACAGTCAATGCCTCATCCACTTCAATACCTTCAACCTCCATTTTTCATGGCCGCCATTCCTGAACCTTGTGTCGTTGATCGTTTTCACCTCCAAAAAATCATTTGCTTTGTTTCATGTCGTAGATGTGGGATACATTAAGGCCCTCCTACGACAAGTCACTTCTTGTCGACATTAGCTCATTATCCAAGAAGTTGACTTAGAAACAACCCTTTCAGTACTTTGAAGCTTGCATGCCTCAATGGCAAGTTTCTCACTTCCGGCGACAGGTTTACATCAATGGCCTTTGACCGAAAGATTTTTCATGGTGTTCGACATCGGATCATATATTCACACCATGTGAATTGTACTACAGTACCTTGAGGGTCATTATCATTATCGGTGATTCCTCTCGCGCATGTTAACAACTTACATTATTGGCTGGTAATCAGGCGATGTCTTTCCATGTTCGACTTCAGGACATCTTTTCACATGGATCGACTTGTACATCGAGTGAAGATTGAATGATTTTGAAGATCCTGGATCTAGTTTCATCCATCTGGTCTGTGATATATTCAGGGATATAAAGACATCAAATGTACACAGAAGCTGCACAAATAGTCATCTAAGCCAGGGAAGATGACTCTTCATAAGAAGAACCAGGCTGCAACTGCAGACAATTATCTGTCCTATGTACATGAAAATGAATTTATAAAGCTGAGCATGGGAATGCTCACCTTAGCTAGATCATGAAAATAATATGATGATGATGTATTGTATTGTATCTTATACAGGTCACCTTACAGTTCGAATACCTCGAATCCTCATGATAAAGAATTTCACCTGACATCAAAAGATTTATGACTTCATGCTTTAGGGGGCAACTGTTATAGACATATTTGGGCACTACAACCCCAATCTTATATGTCAATAAACCAAGGTCTCTTTAACCCCTAAAAGTGTTGTTTCATACCCTAAAATATCATGGTCAACTGATTACATCATTCCCCAAAAGTTCCACCTGAAAAACCACTCAGAACTGGCCAAAACTGAACCATACTGACTGCCCCACTGTCAAGGTGCAATGCATACTGACTTCTACACTAGCCAGGTGTGATGCATATTGAAGAGGCCTTCTGTAGGGTGCGATGAGCGAGGATGGACAAATGTCTGAGACAGTTTGATAAGTGGATGCTCATGGAATCTTCCAGAAACTTCTCCTATGACACTTGCCTCTCTGAATTCACCCAGGGATGAGTAAGAGATCCAAGAAATCTCCAAGTGGAACCAAGAACAACAAGTGGAATGACACTAATAAAAAACCCAAATATGACTCACACTCTTGCAGACATCTATAAATGGATCCCTCGTCTAGGAGATCTAGGGGCTGGAATTTTGTAATTTATATGGAAGTGCGGAAAGTTTATCTTTGAGAAAAGACATTGAATTGTTGGGTGATCTTGCTTTTCATGAGGTGAAGAGGGCTTTGATGTTGAGAGGATGATGTTGGATCAGACAACTAGGTTGTAATACTCCCTTCTACTATTAATAAATTTCTTTGAGTTTTCCTCCAGATGATCGTATATTTGTGAATGTTGTTATTTGTGAATGCCATTTTATGATCAACGTATTTTTGATTCTTCATTGTTTATGATATAATAGATTGAGATGCTTTGATGGTGTTTTGATACTTTATCTCTACAGGTATTCATTGAGCAGGATAATTAGGAGAAGAGGTGCAAACTCTATCAAGGGAGAGAGAAATCAAGCAAGGAGTCAAGCGAAAGATCCAGGTTGGTCCCTCTGCTTCTCTCTTATCTATCATACATAAAGGGAATTGCAATTTGATTTTGTTGTTTGTTTCTAGGATAGCTACCAATCCTAGTGGGACTAGCAGATCGAAAAGACACTAGTTTTCCCGGAAACAACAGGAGCCCTCAGTTCAGCGTATTGCAACGGACCTGGTAACGTCCGACCAAAAGGAGGTCGCATAGCTCAGGGAACATGCTCCCTAAACTATTCTTAGGCCTTCTTGCTATCTCAGGCATCTGATGCTGATACCATTCCAATCAATGTACATCTTTGTATCTAGAGTTACTATGTTTCCAGGAGATCTGTTAATCTCCCTCGCTGTATATAAATTGCAGGTTGTTCTTGTGAATGGGGATTCACCCATCACTATTGTAAACATCTGTTACCGAGTAATAAAAGATCATCTATTTTGTTGTTCTAGTTCTTTCAGTGGCTAACACAGCCCTGATTAGAGAGCTAGGCCCGCTCTTTTGATCAAGTGTTGCTTCTTTGTGTGAGTGTGATTTATTGGTTTATGGTTGTTGTTACAATTATTTATTGTTTATGATTATTTCTGCAGTTTTGTAATTTGTTAATCTTACAGTTATGTTTTGAATCTTAAACCATGATCCCTTGGTTGGAAAGCATTACGTGTCTGCCCCTGCATATACCTTGCACGTTGCCTTGAAAGGATACGCACCCGGATTGATAAAATTAATGTTGGAACAAGGTGGATAAATCACCCCTACTTGGACAACAATAGAGGGTTTTGTTTCCAACATCCTCATTTACAAAAACCTCTCGCAGTTGTTTAACATCTCTTATGGTTTGGTAGAAATGAAGGTATTAAAGGATGTTGGAAATAATACTGAGAGGGGGGGTGAATCAGTATTATCAAGTTCTTTTAACAAATCTTCCTTATTTATACTTTGAATTATTTTTGCATATCAGTACCATAAAATAATGAGCATGAACAAAAAATACAGATAGTCACACCAAAGAACACCAGATATAAGGTGGAAACCCAATGTGGGTGAAAACCACCTGCTGCAATATGTCTCTATCTTCTTTCAAATTAGAAACTCTTTTTACAATGATTTTGTACTGGTGCAGTCCTTTACCAGTACACAGGCTGCAACCTACAGAGAGCTACAACTCTCTCTCGTTTTCCAGTCTCTCCTGGAAGGGAGCTACAACCCCCTACTTCTAAGGATATAATTTTCAAACTGGATCCATAAACATCAAATGATCATCAAGTACATGTAAATTACACAGTCAACTTCAATAACCAGATCAACAGTAACAGAACTAAACACAGAACACCTTATCAACAGAAAAATTCAGTCAACAGAAGATCTTAAGACAGATACGCAGTTTTTCTTTCTCTAGCCAGCGTCGCTACGCACTTCACCTTCTGCTTCCCTGCGTATACCCGCAGAGAGCCTTCTGCTACACCACGTACCCATGCACTGCTTATTCAATTGCGCTGCGTACTGTTACTACAGGTACGCACCTAGAGACACTATCGCGCCGCGTACTGATACTAAAACCACGCACTCATAGATACTATCGCGCCGCGTACTTTTACTGTGCGTACGCACCTGAGCCTCTGTCGCGCTGCGTACCCACGCAGTTCTCCTTCTTCTGATCTGCGTACCCACGCAGTTCCCCTTCTTCTGCTCTGCGTACACACGCGGATCTCCTGTTTCTGCTCTGCGTACCCACGCACTTGCACCGTTAACCACCTACGTACTTCTGATTAGGGCCGAATTGGCAGTTCACCAGTGTGCTACAGTTAGTCGGATGCCCAGATCTGATCATGCGCTTGAGAGATCACTCTTCACAGATTCGCTTTTAACTTCACTTTCATATAGATCAAGCTTTTAAAAACAATAACCCAATATTTCAGATCTTAAGATATTCAATTTGCAAAAAGATACCTAGCCAAGTGATCTCCTTTGCTTTATATAGCCAAGCTCCTCCTAAAATCATGGATCAATACCATAGATAACCAATACCAGGGGCCCAAAAACATGGGGCTCAATAATAATAATAATATAAAACAATACCACGGGCCAAAACCATAGAATCAAGAGCGGCAGGCTAAATACCACGGGCCAAACATAGGAAACCCCACGTGAACGCGCTTCTCTGCCTTGAAGTAAGTGAAACTGGGGATACGCACCTTCTGAACGGGTGACCTGCGTGTCTGACCGCGGTCCCTTCACGGTGTACCTGCGTGTACACATCTTCTGAACTGTTCTCCTGCGTACTTCTTAAATTTTCAACATTTTGAGAGCCTGATCAGAGCATTGCCACTTGGGGGTGTTGCCATCAAGTACAACATCTGTAACATAGAGCCATACCAGAATCATAATGCCAACAATCTCCCCCTTTGGACTTGATGGCAACCTCAAAATCTTCAGCTTCATTCTCCCCCTTTGACATCAAAGGCAAAGGGTTATGCTCCCCCTAAGAACATGCTCCCCCTGAATATGAACCAGATCTACAAAGAAGAACCATAATCTACCAAACACCATAAATGACCATGAAAGAGATAGAGACATATTGCAGCTATAATTAGACCAGCATCCATGTTCTCTTTCTGTACATCCTCCATAATGCCAACAATGCATTATATGCTCCCCCTGAACCTGTGCCATTCAATCTTCAACCAATCCGCAACCCAGCACATGTACGCATATACCCCAAATGAACCATGCGTACAACCATCAATCAGAAGAGTTTCAACAATAAGATGATGCATCAACAACCCCCAGCTTTTGCCTGAGGTATTCAAAAGTCTCCCTGGGCAATGGTTTGGTGAGTATATCAGCCACTTGTTCCTTAGAAGGAACATACTCCAACTTGACCTTCTGTTCAAGCACTTGTTCCCGGAGAAAATGATACTTGATTGGTATGTGCTTGGTTTTTTAATGCATGTCTGGGTTCTTTGAGATGCTGATTGCACTTGTGTTATCACATAAGATGAGAATAGGTGGAGTACAAGTGATTTGAAAATCCTGCAAGGTCTGCATCATCCAAAGGAGTTGAGTGCAGCAAGATGCAGCAGCAACATATTCCGCTTCAGCTGTAGACAAGGCAATCGAACTCTGTTTCTTGCTGAACCAAGATACTAGTCTGGAACCCATAAAGAATGCACCACCACTTGTGCTCTTTCTTTCATCCACGCTTCCGGCCCAATCTGCATCTGTATAAGCATGAAGTGTGAGATCTGTATCTCTAGGATACCATAAGCCATAATTTTGAGTCCCTTGAAGATATTTGAAAATTCTCTTCACTGCCTGAAGATGAGTCTCCTTTGGATTTGCCTGAAATCTTCCAACTATTCCAACTGCATGCATGATGTCCGGTCGGGTACCTGTCAAATAAAGTAAACTTCCAATCATAGATCTGTAGGTTGGTTGATGCACTGCTGCAGATTCATCATTTGCACTGAGGCTACATCCTGTGACCATGGGTGTACATACTGGTTTTGCATCTTCCATGCCATATTTCTTCAAAATCTGTTTGAGATACTTGGTTTGAGACAAAAAGATCCCTCCTTCTTTTTGTTGGATTTGCAAACCAAGAAAATATGTCAGTTCTCCCAGCAAGGACATTTCGAATTCTTTCTGCATCACCAAGGCAAAGCTTTGACTCACAGCTTCTTCATTGCTGCCAAAGATAATTTCATCTACATACACAACAAGTATTAGCAATTTGTCATTTTCAACTTTTATATAAAGATTTCTATCTGCTGATCCTTTTGAAAAGCCTTGTTGATGAAGATATTTGTCCAAACGATAGTACTAAGCCCTTGGAGCTTGTTTGAGACCATAGAGAGCCTTTTTCAATCTGCATACAAGATTTGGATCATTTCCAAGAATGAACCCATCTGGCTGCTCAATGTATACTTCTTCTTCCAAGTCTCCATTCAGAAAGGCTGATTTCATGTCCATTTGAAATACTTTGAAGTTTTAAAAGCTTGAGAGAGCAAGGAACATTCGGATGGCCTCAAGTCTTGCAATAGGAGCAAAGGTTTCTTCAAAGTCTATTCCTTCTTGCTGCGCATACCCTTTACAAACAAGTCTGCCTTGTTTCTAATTACTTCTCCATTTTCATTCAATTTATTTTTGAAGACCCATTTTGTTCCGATAACATTCTTATCCTTTGGTCTAGGAACCAGCTCCCAAGTGTTGTTCTTTTCGATCTGCTCAAGTTCTTCATCCATTGCTTTCACCCAACATTCATCTTTGCATGCCTCTTTCACATTTTGTGGTTCAGTGGAGGAGAGTAATGCCAAATAGCTTGAAGCTTCTGCAACTGTTCTTCTTGTTTGTACACCTGCTTCTTTCTGCCCCACAATCTGAGATTCTGGATGATTCTTCTGAACATATCTAGATGTAGTCTTCTCTTCTATTCTTGTCTGCTCCTCTGGTTCTTCTTGAGGTTCTTCTTCTTCATCATTCTGTCTTTGAGGGTAGCCTTCATCTTCTTTGATGTCTTCATGATGTACTTGCCTAGGAATGTATCCCTTCTCATCAACCACTACATCAATGCTGTCAACGATTCTGCCAAGTCTTTTATTGTAGCATTTGTATGCTTTGCTATGTGGAGAATAACCAAGAAGAATACCTTCATCTGCTCTAGGTTCAAGTTTGCCAAGTTGCTCATCAGTATTCTTAATATAACATTTGCTCCCAAAGATTTTGAAGTGATTTACCGAAGGAGTCTCACCACACCAGAGCTCATGAGGGGTTTGAGTGATGTTCACCTGGACATTTGTTTTGTTGAGAATAAAAACCGCAGCATGTGCAGCTTCACCCCAGAAAGTTGCGGGAGTTCCCGACTCATCAAGCATAGCACGAGCCATTTGTTGGACTGTTCTGTTCATTCTTTCCACAACTCCATTTTACTGAGGAGTTCTAGCTGTAGATAATTCTCTTCTTATCCCATGTTCTTCACAGAAATCGAAAAATTCATTTGAGGTAAACTCCCCACCTCTGTCGGATCTGAGGCACTTAATTTTGTGTCCTGATTCATTTTCAACCAAGGCTTTGAAGGATTTGAATTTTTCGAATGCTTCATCTTTGTGCTTCATAAGTCCTAACCAGACAAACCTGGAGAAATCGTCAATGAATAATATCAAGTATTCTTCTCCTTGAGGTGTTCTTTTCCTGAATGGACCACATGTATCTGTATGTACTAGCTCGTATCTGTATGTACTAGCTCAAGAGGCATGCTAGCTGATCCTTCCTTCTCTGGAAAGGTTCTGGTTTGCTTTCCAAACTGACATGATTTGCATATGGTGTTGTCTGGAATTTTGATATCTGGAAGATCGCGAACTGCCTGATATTTGCATGCTTTCTCTTATTTGTGAAAAGCTTAGATGCCCCAACCTCCGATGCCATAACTAGTGCTCATCATCCTTGCTCAGATAGCATTGTTGTTGTCCTTCTTCAAATATGTATAGATTATTTGGAGTTCTTTTACCTTTGATCACTGTTTTACCTGTATCAAGATCACAAACAAGACATCCATTTGATCTGAATATCATCTCGGTTCTTTGATCACACATCTGGCTGATACTTAGAAGATTATGCTTCAATCCATCAACATACAAAACATTTCCAGCCTTGACCTTTTCTTTTAACTGAGCAATGCCTTTTCCTTTTATGGTTGCAGGAGTATCGTTTCCAAAAGAAACTTTCTTTCCCTTTTCTAGAGCAGAATATGACTCGAGTTTTTCTTTATCACCTGTCATATGCTTCGAACATCCACTGTCAATGTACCATAGATTTTCCTGTCCTTCTGCATAAAATGCTATCCCACATCTTTCTGTTTGTGGTTCCTTTATTCTCCATGTTTTGGTGCTTGAGGCTTGCTCCTTTGTCTGCTGAAACCTGCTCCTGCATTCAGAATCTTTATGACCAAAGTTATTGCAAATAGAACATTCAACTTCAATTTCAAGAGCCGAAAAGTTGTTATAGGTCCTTTTTGTAATCCCGGTCATACTTCTTTGTTTTTGAGCTTCTCTAGTCATGATTGTTCTATATGCAACACATTGAGCTGCTTTGTGACCAAAGTTATGGCAAGAGAAACATTGTCCATTGAAGAAACTTCTGCGGTTATCAAATCTACCGGCCAAATGATTGTAATTTCTATTGTCATCCATTCTTGAACCAAATTGAGAAGATTTTACCTGTGGCTGGTTGTAGCTTTTGTTCACCCTTAAGACGGATTGCCCCTGATAGTCTCTGTTTGCAATTCGTCCCTGCTTTACCTGATGGTCTCCATTGTGCTTTTGCTCATTCCTTCTTGCTGCATCAAGATAACTTTTTGAGGTGGATGCTTGAGAAGTTTCTCCATTATAGCCCAGACTTGTCTTGTTTAGTGGAGAACGTTGTACATTGATAATCTCATCCAAAGTTTCAGATCCTTTGACAAACTTAAGATTAATAGCTTTTGTTTTCTCAATCTCTTTTCTAAGACCAACAATTTCACCTTCTAATTTTTCAAGATGTTTTTCCTTTTCATCAATTTGAAATTGTAGAGTATCAATGATCATATTCTTTTCTTCTATACATCTCTTGAGTTTAGTAATTTCTTCATAAAGGCTATCCACATCTATAGCATCCATATAATCGTCATCTTCAAATGCCATTAACAATTTATAGTCATTACCTCGTTCATCTTCATCACTATTTGATAGACCATCACTATCTTCATGAGTGTAGTAGCTTTTCTTATTTGCACTCTATTTCTTGTTCCATCTAGCAAGTTCCTTTCCTTTATCCTTGTAAGGGCATTTTGCAGCATAATGGCCTACTCTTCCACAAGCAAAGCATTTAAAAGGTAACTTACCTCTGAACCTTCCAGAACCCCTTTGAAGATTTCTGACAAAATTTGATTCTTCTTCTTCCTCTGGCACGTGACTTGCTTCATAATAATCTCCTTTGCCTAAAGCCTTGAAAGCAGCTTCTCTTCTGTCTGATGGACCTCCCTTTCTCATTTCATAAGCAGTTAGAATTCCGTGTAGCTGAGACATAGTAAGAATTCGTAGATTTTCCTTTTCTTCTATTGCAGACACTTTAGATTCAAACTTGGGGGACAATGATCTTAGAACTTTTTCAACCACAATAGCCTCTTTTATTTCTTCACCCAAGTTTTTCATGCAATTAACAATCTCATCTACCCGAAGAAAATAGTTAGCCACACTTTCATCATTATACATCCTGAGATTCTCATACTGAATCCTGAGAGTTTGAAGTTTAGCACGCTTTACCTGTTCATCTCCTTCGTAGCTCAAGACAATCTTGTCCCATATTTCTTTTGCGGATTTATATTGCATAACCTTTACGAATTCTGTTTGAGATAAGCATCCCAGCAAATTATTGACTGCTTTAGCATTTGTTTCATATTTCTTCTTTTCGGCCGCATCTGTAGGAGTAGCTGAAGGAAAAGTGTAGCTTGTATCTATGATATCCCAAACTTCTGTACCAAGAGATTGAAGATAGGCAGTAACTCTTACCTTCCAATAATTGAAGTTTGTCCCATCAAAAAATGGTGGCCTAATTGATGCTTCCCTCTCGTAGTTGCTCATGATGAATGATCTTCCTTCAAGCGATCAAGCTTCTCCGAAGGACCTGCTCTGATACCAATTGTTGGAAATGATACTGAGAGGGGGGCTGAATCAGTGTTATCAAGTTCTTTTAACAAATCTTCCTTATTTATACTTTGAATTATTTTTGCATATCAGCACCATAAAATAATGAGCATGAACAAGAAAGACAGATAGTCACACCAAAGAACACCAAATATAAGGTGGAAACCCAATGTGGGTGAAAACCACCTGCTGCAATATGTCTCTATCTTCTTTCAAATTAGAAACTCTTTTTACAATGATTTTGTACTGGTGCAGTCCTTTACCAGTACACAGGCTGCAACCTGCAGAGAGCTACAACTCTCTCTCGTTTTCCAGTCTCTCCTGGAAGGGAGCTACAACCCCCTACTTCTAAGGATATAATTTTCAAACTGGATCCATAAACATCAAATGATCATCAAGTACATGTAAATTACACAGTCAACTGCAGTAACCAGATCAACAGTAACAGAACTAAACCTAGAACACCTTATCAACAGAAAAAATTCAGTCAACAGAAGATCTTAAGACAGATACGCAGTTTTTCTTTCTCTGGCCAGCGTCGCTATGCACTTCACCTTCTGCTTCCCTGCGTATACCCGCAGAGAGCCTTCTGCTGCACCGCGTACCCACGCACTACTTATTCAATCGCGCTGCGTATTGTTACTGCAGGTACGCACCCAGAGACACTATCGCGCCGCATACTGCTACTGAAACCACGCACTCATAGATACTATCGCACCGCATACTTTTACTATGCGTACGCACCTGAGCCTCTGTCGCGCTGCGTACCCACGCAGTTCTCCTTCTTCTGATCTGCGTACCCACGCAGTTTCCTTTCTTCTGCTCTGCATACACACACGGATCTCCTGTTTCTGCTCTGTGTACCCACGCACTTACACCATTAACCACCTGCGTACTTCTGATTAGGGCCGAATTGGCAGTTCACCAGTGTGCTACAGTTAGTCGGATGCCCAGATCTGATCATGCGCTTGAGAGATCACTCTTCACAGATTCGCTTTTAACTTCACTTTCATATAGATCAAGCTTTTAAAAACAATAACCCAATATTTCAGATCTTAAGATATTCAATTTGCAAAAGATACCTAGCCAAGTGATCTCCTTTGCTTTATATAGCCAAGCTCCTCCTAAAATCATGGATCAATACCATAGATAACCAATACTAGGGGCCCAAAAACATGGGGCTCAATAATAATAATAATATAAAACAATATCATGGGCCAAAACCATAGAATCAAGAGCGGCGGGCTAAATACCACGGGCCAAACATAGGAAACCCCACGTGAACGCGCTTCTCTGCCTTGAAGTAAGTGAAACTGGGGGTACGCACCTTCTGAACGGGTGACCTGCGTGTCTGGCCGTGGTCCCTTCATGGTGTACCTACGTGTACGCATCTTCTGAACTATTCTCCTGCATACTTCTTAAATTTTCAACATTTTGAGAGCCTGATCAGAGCATTGCCACTTGGGGGTGTTGCCATCAAGTACAAAATTTGTAACATAGAGCCATACCAGAATCATAATGCCAACAAAGGACCCTACTTTTCAGAATTTCGGGAGGAAAAATCTATAAGATAGTCAGTGGCTTGGAGGCCACCTCAGCAAATATGAGTTTCAATCAAATTTGAATTTCTCTTCTTTATCAACATAAATCCTCAAGGATAGTACCATAACTCTTGAAATAGTTTTAGTTACCTTTATTTGTGTTCTATTTTTGCAATACAATTTTTAGATATTTGTAATAGCTCTTGATATTTTTATCAAGATATTTTGTGAGGAAATTGTATAAATACTTCATCAATTGAAGTAATATGTGTGGGATTTTGATGCCAAGGCTCTTTACTTTATAATATCTTCCACTATAGGATTTCTAATGAAAGCCTTCTGTCTCCAGTTTGAAAAAAAATTGTGGTTTATATTATGTCTTTCTTGTGTTTCATATCTTATTTCTACACATGTTCAAAGCATTTATAGGAAGGTTTGGGTAAGTGTGGATTGAGTATCAATCTATTCTTAAATCCCCTGCAAAACCATAACCTTTATAAAGAGATTATCTTATTGGATTGTTTGTCCAAGATAACTCCTCTTTGACTGGTTTTTTCTTTATGCCTTCTGATAGCCATTAAAAGAGATTAGCTTATTGGACTATCTGTTCAAAATAGCTCCTCTTAGAATTGGTTTCAGTTTGGCCTTCTTGAATACTTTGTAATGTGTTTTTTTGGGCTGTAGAAATCTTCTACACGCATCCAAATTTCCCTAGTTGTTAAGAAGTTTGTCTGACTACTTAATTATTAGGAATCTCCTTACATTCTTCTATCATAATCCTTGAAAAGCTAAGTCATTTTGTCAGGATGGAAGCTGACACGTTCTGAAGGGACCCTGTGAGAGAGGCCTTTAATCATGGATAGAGATTGCCATTTATCGCCAACCACCCCCAATTAAAACCATAAATATTGCCATTGTGCTTCAAAGGATTTTGTTCAGTGACAGGTGAACAATGTTAAACAAAGCATCGTAACCACTGAGGAAGCCCCCTCTGGTTCAAGGGCCAGCTTGAACTTAAAGGCTAGTTGAGTTGGTTTCCTGGCGTAGTTTTTGTAGCCAAGGACTGTGTACAGGAAACAAATACAACAAAACCCACTGGGTATGGCAAGGAGGAAATATTATTTGGGCTATACGCTTTATTCAGTTCAAACTTAATAGGAATCTATAATATAGGGTGCATTTTCCTTCATTTATGTTCAAAGGGCTTGGTTTGTGGTTTCATGGGATTGATATGTTGCATGATATTGGGATCCAAGGTTTTCATATCGTCATACGTCTAAGAAAATACATCCTTATACTCCTTGAATAGACAAATAAAATCAAATTTTTCTTTAGGGGTGCATTTTGTCCCTAAATTAATATTCTGGGGGTTTGATTGAGTTCCTAAATTAATGATTCATCTTTCATGGAGGAACTTTTAGTCTTGCAATTTACCACCTTTCTAAAATTATCATGAAAATCATAAAAAAATTCCAATCTCAGGATATATTTAGGGGTCAATCACTAAATTGAATGCTTCTTCAGCTCGACTTTGTTTCTAAGCTTGCAAGAAATTTCACATATTTTCATCATGTGTAAGCTCATCAATCACAACATATTTAAAGTTGCATTCCATGTGAAGGAAGTCAATGATCTACTGGTCATTATCAAAGACACACCAATTAGTAATGTTATTAGGAATGGAAGATCTATAAATCAAATCAACAGAAAACAATCTAGGCTTGAACCCTTCAATAGGAATTAGTTTAGAAGCTACATTCACTAATCGATCTGCCTCTTCATTGTTAGATATAGGAATGGAAAAACTGTTCAAAGCTAAAAATTTTGAAATAAAATTCCATACCTCGGTATGGTAGCTTTTCAAGTGGGAAGAAACACACTGAATGGAATATCTTACGTGCTTAACAATAGTCTCAGAATACCCAAACATAGTCAAAATTTTAACATTCATAGCAATTGCTTTTTTGAGCCCTTATATAAGTGCTTCATACTCTACAATGTTATTAGTACAGTTAAATTCTGACCTACAAGTAATAAACAATTTATTTCCTTTTGGATCAAGTAGTAGGGATCCAACACCATCACCTTCCTTTGATTTTGACCCATCAAAATATAATGACCATGCTTCGTCATTGGAATTCTTAATAATTTCATGATCAATGGAAGTTTTATTTGAGGTAAGCATGTTATTCCAAGATACTAGTTCAAATTTCTTTTTATAATTCACAAAAGGAGAAACCTCAGTGAGAAAATTACCAAAAAATGTGTCAAAACTTTCCATAGCAGAATCATTCGTCAATATTATCTCCTTAGGATCATTAAGATCAATAACAATGTGTTTCATATACCGTTCCATGTTGATCATAATTCTATTTGGATGCTCTTTCCAAGGTAGCCATAAATGTGATCAGTCAATGGCGAAATAGCCATTAAGTCGTTATGACCAATATTTTCTAAAATATAGACCATAAGCCTCAGGAATATCAACAATAATAATATCAATAATTTGATGAACTCTATGGTTAGAAGACAATATGAAAAGAGCACCATTTAACTCCCCAACTACTTTACATTTGTACAGTCAAGTTGTATATATTTTAGCTCGAATGGATTCATATCTACATTGATCTTTTCACAAACTGAAAGAGGCATCATATTAGAGGATGCAATAGAACCTATCATGCATTTATGTACATTTTTGTTGTAAATTTTGAAAGTAAGTAGGAAAGGGGAAACACTAGCCTTCTTGGTTTGTGTAGGGAAATTATCTAAAGCACATTATTTTATAGTGACTAGACCTATCCGATTTTTATCAAGTTTTATCACTTCATTGTTTGGGTTTGTTTTATTACTAGAAAATATAACTACAATAATGAGTCTTTTGCTGCATTATAGGAATGTTCAACAACTCAAACACTAAAATATTGGCTTTGAGTCTCTTAATATATTTAATAAGATCATACTCTAAATATGGGACAACAAGATTCTTGGGAGTTTCTATCTGTCTTTTCACATTTTTATTTTTAGTAATGGTAGATGGACCAAAGTCATCAACAACAACTTTACTACAAGTGTTGTATGGGTTCCGATTTGCAAAACTATTTTCATTGTCTTCATAAACAGGTCATAAGCTAGATTAAAAAGGTGACCCACAGTAGGAGGATGTTCATCGTCATCATGGTTGACATCAATTTATTCCTCACCCTCATTTGATTCTTTAGTCTTACCAATAGAGGATGAATCAGATGTTGATATTAGTGCTTGAAGAATATTATCAGGTCCTTCAACACTTAACCCTTCAACGAGAGGAGTAGATTTAGGTGGAATTTTTTTCTTAAAGGGTCTAAAATTACCTCTGTTCAATGGTCCTTCTCCAAAGTTATTCTTCAAGTCAACAATATCATTAGTTATCATGTTTAATACCTTCTGAATACTCTCCATATCTCGAACACCTTGTTCATTGTTAGCTAAAGGTGGCTTGGAGGATGAAAAATATGTCTTTCATTAGGATGAAGCCTATTAACCTCGGGTGTTAGGATTGACTTTAAGACTAAGAATATCCTTTTCAACAAAAATATCATCTTCAAAGGTTTCTTAGAGATTTTCCTCTTAGGAACACTTTACCCACATGGAAATATTGATACAAGGCCTTGACGTAATAGGAAACCACTAGTTTTTTAACAAACATGTATTCAACATGAATTTTGTCTTTCAAAGCAAGAAACATCACATTGAAATCTTTAGTTCTTTCCTTCTGTTCCATTTTCATAAGACAACTCTAGTTGGAAGAATAATTTGTTGTTGATGTAAAAGGATGACTTGATGAAGATAACGATGGCATAGATTCAAAGAGAAAATTAAACCCTTTTCAATGAGCTATAACATGCCTCATCACTCCTCTCTCATGAGAAGAAATGAATTTTTTAAGTGCAGAAAATAATTTATTCTCCATTTTCAAGTTGGCCTACATGAACATAAGTCAACCCCTCTCCAAAAGAGATTTTTATTCAATACATGGTAGAATTAGTATAAATAGACAACTTAACTCCTCCATATTCTCATCCAACTCAACTAAGGAAGATAAAAACAAGGAGCTCAGACCTCAAGTAGTAAGAAGAAGTTCATGTTGAGCCTCCATTTTGTCTAGATTTTCATGCTTTTTTGTTGAATAACTCTATGCATGTATTGGGTGTTTATAGTCATTATTATCCTTTTTATGCACTATTTGGCTATTATCTAGAGGAATTCAGAGGTAACAATTATTTATTTATGAATTATTCTTATTTTGTTAAGTTGAAAAGTATTTAATGTGAAAATTTCATTAATAGTAGGCTCTCTTTGTGGGAGATGAACAATTCCTATTCTAACAGTCCAGTTCTTGCACCAGCAGTAAAAATATGGTTCTCACCTCCATGATTTTCATACTTCAGGTTGTCATGATGGAAAACGAGCATATGGGTTTTGAGGAGAATGTGCTTGAGATGGTGATGTGTTCCCTTGATCAAACCCAAGTCTTCCAGATAACATGCAGAGTGAAAGTCAAAGAATACAGTCAAACTATTTCTAGAAGCCATGTAGTCGTTAGCAGCATGATAATATCATGGATAAGATCTCATGATTCAGCATTTGTCGTTATGATTATCTCCTGATCAATACGAATCCATTTAAAAGTTAATTTTCTTATTCTTATACAAAATTCAGTTTTCAAACTCTAAAAATATATGCGCCCATAACCTTCGGTTTGAGTAGCTGGGAGGCATCACTATTGGATGAGGAGCATACGGTGTGGCTTGCTCAGCACTGAAGAAACCAATGAGCGAGTTGCATTAAAAAATATCCAATGCCTTTGACAATTTAATAGATGCAAGGCAGACCCTGCGAGAAATAAAATTGCTTCGACACATGCAACATGTGAGGATTAAAATACATACATTCAGCAAATGCGTCCTGCATCAATTGGAACCCAGTCAAAATTGAATCTCCTTATTTTGGTTCTAAATCAGTTTGTATTCACGTCCATTCTAAACTTGTATGCATGTGATCTGAGTAATTGGGAAGCGCTGCTGTTATAAGCATGAGGGTTGCGTACTGGAAGGGAATCCTGAATTATATCCTGTAGATCACATTTTTTGCAAAACAGGGGGATCAATTTCATTGTGGAGGGAAGGGAGGACCCTGTGTGCCCAGTGGGATGATCCCTGGAGGGGATCACTGGAGCCAACACTGTGTTGTTCAGTGATTATGTAATAAGATTCACCATTAATCAAAATTGGCATTTGATTGTGTGTTTTCAGTCATTCTAAATCTTCGGGTATTGTAATTTAACTGTTGCAAGGGAAACAAGCTGGGTGGTGTTAGAGTCGGTCCTTACAGCCCTTCGTTAGAGATCTTTTCGCTTTTTCATATCATTTTTAGGTGTCTCGCTCGTTTCACTTCATTGCATTTCATTAGGGGCATGCCATTGACTGACGAGGGGGTCTAGTTGTCTTGTGTTTCCTCATGCTTGTCCCTGCAGGGTTAGTCAAAAATTTCTCAAAAATCACCAAAGTATATGATCATTGCATTCATCGTCATAAAAGGTTAGTTTCATAAAAAGTGTTTAGTCCTAGAGTCTAGGGTTTTCAGTCCTTTGCATACACATAATAAAAGCCCGCAGGCCATGAGATTGGTTTCAAGAGATTCTCATTTAATATTTTTCTCAGAAAGCATTTAAAAACATTTTTAGTCCAAAACTCTGTTTTGGAACTAAAAATTGTTATTGTAAATAATTGTATTTGTTTTATCTCAAAAAAGTTTCAGAGCAAGCCTCTGATCTTCTCCAAAGCCAAAATGTCAGATCCCTGCAAAAATCAACAAAGTATTATCAGTCCAAACCTCAGAAAAAGCAAGAGAAAGTCAAAGAGCAGTATTGTATTAAAAGACCAAATGTCAAAGTGCTGAAACATTATAAAGTGGGTTATTAAACAAATTTAAATCAAATCAGATTTGATGAGATATTTTCTTCACATATAAAAGGGGCAAACAAGTTCATTTGTTCAAAAATTCCCAAGGCAAAATCGTGTTTGAGCTTTTGGAAGGCCGAAGCCATCTTTCATACCCGTGGACAGCGTTTTGGAAGCGTGCGCTACCCATACAAGGTGTGTGCTACGCACATAGTGCGCGCTACGCATTGGGCTTCACCGGCCAATGTAAAAAACCACAGGCGCTACGCGTTGGGTTCGTGCGCTATGCACACATTCACAACACCAAAAAAATTTGTTAATGCGACCAGATCTTGCCAAATCGACTCCAAAGCTTGCAAGTAGGTTTTTCATGGCTGCTCAGTCAATTTTAAAATGTTTGTAGAGTGTTTAAGGTGGGAAATTTGATGTGTTGGGTGTAGAAAAGTGAAACCCTATGCTCATACCAAAATCAATCCTTAGGGTTTTTTAAAGACATGTGGGTGGCTTTGTGAAGATTTTCCCATTCTCCATTGGTGAAATACAGTCCCATACTCATTTCTAAAATTTTAGCCAACATTGCAAAGGGTGCACATTACACTTTGTTCATTTGTCAAAATTGTCCTTGTGATCAAAACAGTGACTGTTTTATGCCAATACACTGAAACAGAGTTATTACCATTATGGCTTGGTTCTTATGATGCTTTGGTAAACATATTTGGGTTTTGAGTATGCATTGAAATTGTGATTTCACCACACCTATATCAACATACATATTGCAGACATCGTGTTTTCAAAGCCATGTCAGACACAGATTCAATTTATGAGCAGGAGAATGACAGTGATTCCACAACAGAGGGTAATGTGCCATGGAGGCCTCGCAGAGGTGGCAAAGGTGGTAAGCATCTCAGGGAAGAGCCTACTTCTTTGGTTCAATTGCAGGCTTGCCCGCTTGCAATGGATTGTTTTCGCTATCAGTCATGCTATCACTATTGTGAGCTAATTTCAAAAATCCAGCATCATCGTGAACTAGCTCGTTTCTTTGTTCTACATTTACATGATGGCCATGTAAACCTCGCCGGAGTTGATTTCATTTTGTCACCAGAGACTATTGCAGAGGCCACTGGGATACCAAATATTGGAGAGAAATGGATTAAGCGTCAGCAGTTAGAGAAATCCTACTATGGGCCATACATCAAACCTGGGTATATGAGGCACCTGAGCAGGGTTTTTCCTTTCCAATACCTGAGTGATAAGTTTGCACCTTTGATGAAACTCATCATTCGGTATTTCAGTTGTGAGGGCAGATTCTCGCGTCTTTATGCGTACCATGTCTGTCTGTTGATGCATTTTACAAGGGTAGGTATGATGAACATTCCATACTTCATGTATTGCAACATAGAGAGGATGGTGTTTCTTGTACAAAAGAAGACTCCAGCACAGCAGCATAGAAGTATTTATCATTACACGCTGATCAAGATCGTAGTGGTTCATCAGTTGGCACAGCAGGGCATTACTTGGGAGGATTTTATTTCTCGTGACTTTTTCACAGCACCGCAGCCACCTCCAGAGATAGTTCATGATGAGGGAGAGCCTTCACATCAGTTTGACAATCCTGAGACCGAGCATGTCAATGCTCCAGTATATGTGACATATCAGTGAGGCCACAGGGCCTTATTTGCAGCTACACGACGAATACTATCTCCACATGGTGTGGAAGGGGTCTCGCCTTCTTCTTCAATATAGGTACAGATTCAGGACAGAGGCAAGAGGTCAATATATGAGGAGGGCCATTCAGGAGGTCATGATGTTGATGTGGCATTGAGTGATGTGGATAGGAGCTCTCCTAGCTCGAAGCTGAAAGAGATCATTCAAGAGCAGAAGGTCGAGATTGACAGATTGAAAGAGAAGTTACTGAAGGCAGAATGTTTGATCAAATATTTGGAGCAGCGCAATAAGCAGCTAGAGGATGAGCATACACTTATAGAGCTACGACAAATCCGTGAAGACCGAAGGCTAGCCCGAAAAAGACCTGGTGATTTGACAACTGTTGAGCGGCAATTTTGGCTTGAGAAAGTCAATCGACATCTGGAGGAGTTGTTGGCGAAGGCCAATAGAGATGAAGACATGCTTCGTGACATGAAAAATAATTATTGGGCTCGCATGCATGTCGGCAAAGCAAAAATGAAGATTTTGAAAAGGAGGTTGAGCAGAGCACTAAAACGGCGAAAGAGGCTGGATCCACTTCAAGTTTTGGCCAAGGCTTCACTAGCTGGGCATGATACATGATGGATAGTCTTCGCTCCGAATTTGAGCAAATTCGAAGAAATTTTTGTCATTTTGAAATTTTTGGTCCCAAAAAAAGTTTTTTTAGCTGTACGAGTAGCGCGTCGGCGCGCTCGCTTCTGATTGGGACACTTTCTGGAGGAAAAATTTGTATTTTTGGGTTTTTCATGGTAATTTATGCATGCTCAGTTATTTCCGAAGCATTTCATCAAGTTTTGGATGATCAAAAGGCCTAAAAACACCATGAAAACCACCTTGCTGCCACCTTTTGCAACAGCAGGAAGTACTTCTGGGAGAATGCAATTTTGAGGGGGAAAATGAGCTCCAAATTGGGAAATTCCACTTGGGTTGGATAGAAGACATCCAGATATTTCCAACCAGCTATTGTGAGCGTGATTTTGATGTCAGGAAGTGCCCCAAAAATAGGCTGAAAGGTGCACTACGCATAGAGGTTTTTGGTCAAGTTTTCATCCTCCAGCTCAGGAATTCGGCCAGTTTTCACCAGTTTCACTTCTTGATGTGATTTTTGACCTAGATTGATGTAATTTGATGTGTATGAGGTAACTTGGCACTTATTTAAATTATTCTAGATGATTCATTCACAAAATAGCAAAAATTTAATGTAATGAATCAGTTTCCTAGCATATAGGGGTTAGTTGTTTGACTACCTAGATTTCAGTTCCTTGTTTAGAATTGGTTCAAACTGCTCCTAGAAGAAGGAGATCGACCCCTAGAGGTTAGGGAATGGGTTAGATTGGTCCATATGATGTAAATTTTCAGTCAGTAGCAAGGGTTGGACTCTTGGGAAGATCTTGGCACACTATTGTACATATTTTTCATGTTTTGGCTAAGGAAAGATCATAGGTTTTGCAGCACCTGTTGGGATTCTTGTGGCTTTCAAGTCTTGATGGTGTTATCTCACAGTTATTGTAATTTTATTCATGTTTAAATGTATGCCATTTTCTTCTTATGCTTCTGAAACTAAATGAATGAGTAAATGCGGTTGAATTCATTGTTTACAGTGCTCTTCCTTCAAATTTGTTTAGTTTTACATGTTTTCGCCAGTTTGGAGAGGATCCATGTTCTCCTTTGCCCTCTTCAGCTCCTTGTTGTTCTGATCCATCCATACACCTGATCAAAAGCATCAAGACTATTGCCTACCTCGCCCCAACTCGAATTCTGCAAAGATCTGGCCTTATCCCCGGACCCAAAATTGGTTTTCCCGTTTCTCCAACAAAAAACTCAAGAATCTAAATCAAACTTTCCTATCTCTTTACTAGCCTAAAATCAATATTAATTTTGAGTCATCTCAGCCCCTTTGAAGACCTTTTGCCGAGATAGACCCAGAGAGAGCCCTCTCCTGTCCTCATAGGGCTAGCTACGAGGCTGAGCTTGGTTTGATGTGGCCTTGAGTTTTTCCTTCCTCAGCCTGAGGCAGATTTGAGTGCTAACAGGTGGTTTGGGCCCACCATCCAGTCCATTGCCCCATACCTCTAAGGATTTCTCTACATTTGATCTGAAAATGGAATGTACTTGTTTAAGGGTGCAAGGTATCCATTTCCCATAATTTCAAATGTGAGCTATACACTCCAAGTGACCTCTGAAAATGTGAAAACTTCTTATTTCTTATACAGAGATAAAGTGTAGGGGCATTCACTGGACATGTCACCTCTAAAGAGAGGATGAGTTCCAGAGGCTACCTGGCCCTCTACAGGCTCTTCCTAAAGAAATAACGAAGTAAACACTTAGAAGTCTTTGACATACACATACTTGAAGTTTGATGTCTTGCGGAATAAGATAAATAACTTTATATAGCTGAATAGGTGATTATGTGTGTATGAAAGTTATGTTTATTTGCTATCTAACGCTTTACATCAGTTTTTTTTAGCATATCATCTTTAGCAAATAAAGACATCCAAATGATGAAGCAGTTCACCCCTTCTAGGCTACATCTGCTGGACCAAGCCTCTCAAACTAGGCTTGTCCTCTTGTATTAAAAATGCTACAAAGGCTAATACAAGAATATGAGTGTCTCGAAAGACAGATATGACTATAAATACAGAATCAGAAGATAGGAATTAGCTAAACATGCTCTTTCCCAAACACTAAATAGTGAAATTGTACCTTATACAGTACTTTCCCCAATTGGCCCTAGTGGCCCTTTAAACTTGCATGGAAAATTTCGAGGTGAAGATGACCTCAATTGGTTCTGAAACCTCTGCCATTAGACTCAGAAGGTCGAAAATGGCAGACATAGGCTTTTGAATCACCAAAAATGGATGAACATAGCCCCCAAATAGCTCAAGCACTGAAATGGCCCTGGTGGCCCTAAAAGATTCCCTGAAGCTAAACAGTGAGAAGAATGCCTCAACAGGAAAAACGAGCTATAGAAATTGATTCAGAATGCTGAAAAACTTCAGGAATGACCTTCGTTCCACATTCACTGGCTGCACACTTCCCAATGCAGCTCCCAAACTGATTTGACTCTAGCGGCTCCTAGAACTTCCATGAAGCAAAATCACCTGCAAACGACCTCATATGGTTGTGAAACCTGTGCCAATGGCTTCAGAAGGTCGAAGAGACCCAAAATCAAAAAACAATTCATCCAAAAAGGACTTTCCTAGCCAAATTTATGGCTCATTAAAGTTTCTCCAGTCTGCCCTAGGAAAACTCCAAATAAAACTGGCTAACTGCCAGATAACCCCGAAAAATAGGCAATCCCGCCATTTTTGGAGCGCTCCGCCAATATTCTCGCCAGTCTAACTGCACCTTAACTCCAGTTTTAGCACGCATGTGACCAAACATTCGTCGGAGGTTAAGTTGCATTGGATTCTGCGCTAACTGATAGTAGACTGGCCATTAAACGTGTTGTTCAATCCGCGTTCATTTCAAATGTGACCACGTTGGACATTAAACGTTAACCTCGGTGTTTTTCCACTGGCGAGTAGGCTTAAGCCTACGGTTCCAGGGCAGGGTCGTATGGCATGGGGTGCTTGCCCTTAGGGGCTGGCCCCGTTCATTTCCTGCCCTACACCAAATCAAACATTAAGAAATGTTTATGCCGCCCACATAACAAGACTCAAGTATTTGGCGCAACGGTAAGTCTTGGCAATCATTTAGGCCAAGTTGCAGGTTCAAACCACAAATTTGACCAAACTTTTAAACATGCGCCCAAAGTGCTGATGTCACCTTGGCCACGTGGTAGCCTTCCATTCGTTGCCGAGAACAAAATATTCTGTGGAATATTCTCTTTTAAATTTTTTTGAAAAAAATCAAAATTTCAATGTTATTGGGAAATTTTTATTTTTGGCATAACTTCCTCATATGGAGACCGTTTTTCGAACCGTTCATGGCGCCGGAATTAGGAAGACAAGATCTATCCGATCATTTAGGTTCAAACTAGTTCTGAGCACTTTCATTTCTCCATTTTACGACACTTGGTCTTGAGCTCCTGATCAAACCTCCCAAATGAGAAGGCTTTTGGTCCCCAAAAGCTTACTGAATCTCTGAACTGAACTGTACAGCACTTGAGGAACAAAAATATCCTCTTCCGTTTAGGAAAAAGAGAATACTGATGTCAAAATGTCTTGCCTTGCCAATTGTCGTCATGGCAACTTTTTGCTGCATAAGCCAAGTACTTGTCGAATCCCGACCAAGTTCTTTCGCCAGAAAAATTTGAAATTGCAGGAACCAACAATGAAACTTGTTGATATATGAGTTGAAATATTCCTCTGAACATGTGGGCTGCCAACTCTCACGATGCCCTTCCATGGCACCTCCGCCCTAGAAGAAGAGTTGCCTCCCAAATGAGAAGGCTTTTACAAAGATGAAACACTTCATCATTTCTCCTCTTTACAATCTTGGAGATCAAATTAACTTTTTCCAAGTCAATATTACATTACAGGCATGGTTAAAAACAAAGTAATCAACCCTTCAAGTTAATCACACATACATGTTTAAAATACAAGAAAATCATCATGATCCCTGTGCTCATGCATATCATTCTCATGCATGCAGTTTATCCTTCAACTTTCTCTTAAGTACAGTCATAAGTACAATATCCTCGATCATATGTACATGTACTTTCAAAGCTGAAATGAATATAACTTTCACTGCGATAGAGTGAGTCTCATACTTAGCTTTTCCATCCTGCAACTTGCATTCCCTTAACAAATAAATGCATTCAATCAAAAGACATGCAACTTTAATTGGATAAGAATTCTAACCATTTCTTACCAATCCATTTCAAAGGCGCTTCCTTTAACTGCACATCAATATCAACATGTGTATCATCCTGACACATATCAATGATGGAAACTTCCTTCCCATTCTTGCCATACTCTTTCTCCAATTTCTTCAATTTTCATGGAAGCATTGTTGGATTCAAAGTCCAACACCTTTCAGCAGTATTTCCATGCTTATGGCAATAAGTGCAACACATGTTCATCTTCTTGATAGCATGATTTGCATTTTTCAATGGAACTTTGGCTTCTTGCCTCCTTTCCTTCAAAGTTTCTTGTATGTTGCCATTCTTTTCCAACATCTAGAAACACTATAGTTAACCAAACCACAAAAAGAACATGCAATTCTTTTCCAATGCTTATGTGGAAATTTACCATGCTTTACATGATCAAAGGAAATATGATTGAAATCAGATTTATACCTTTCTCTTTCACCTTCATTACCTTCATGAGGAGGTGAATCAAATGAAAAAGAAGCTCCTTTTGGAACACCATCAATCCCTTCAATGTTTTTAGAGCTTTCACAATTCTCTTGTTCAAGTGCATTCTTATGCACACCTTCTTCTTGCAAGTTATGTTTCAAACTATTGCATTCCTCAAGGATACAACCTTTACAACCTTGAGATAAAGAACCTGAAATGAAACTCCTTCTAGGAACTGTTTCAATTGCCTTCATGGCTGCTTTGGAACTTTCTCCATAAGATTGTCCATAGCCAAGACCCAAATATTTAGGCCTTACCTCAACCATTATTGGCTCAACTATACCCTGTGCATGTTTGCCCAATCCTTTTCCTTCATATCCCATTTTGGACATCAACTTGGACCCTATGCCTCTTGTATGTTTCTCAAAAGAACCAACATAAACATTCTTATAAGAATTTGAATACAGATTAGAATTGTTTACCTCTTCTTCAAGCTGATATTCAGCTAAGGCTTCTTTGGCAACAAGGAGTTATGTCTCCAACTCATGCATCCTTTCCAGATTCATGTTTGCAATATGAAGTTGGCCTTCCATTTCCTGCAATTGGTCAAAAAGCAATTGCTCTTGAAGTATAGAGCTCTTTCTTTCATCCTCATACATTTCTCTCACCATATTCATCATGATGAAAAATTCTTGATTCAAGCCTTCATCAAAATTTTTTGTGAAGGAGGATGATTCTGAGAACTCACTTATGGAAGTTGTCATTATAAAAATGAACAAAAGAGCTTCAGCAAACTCAAACAACAAGTAGTTTGCAGAATAATAAAGCAGTCAATCTTCAACACTGCTTAAGACACCTATCAAGCTACATAATCAAGCTAGTGATGTCAGTCAAGCAAACCTAGTGCTCTGATACCATCTGATCTAAAAATGGAATGTGCTTGTTTAAGGGTGCAAGGTATCCATTTCCCATAATTTCAAATGTGAGCTATACACTCCAACTGACCTTTGAAAATGTGAAAACTTCTTATTTCTTATACAGAGATAGACTGTAGGGGCATTCACCGGACATGTCACCTCTAAAGAGAGGATGCGTTCCAGAGGCTACCTGGCCCTCTACAGGCTCTTCCTAAAGAAATAACGAAGTAAACACTTAGAAGTCTTTGACATACACATACTTGAAGTTTGATGTCTTGCGGAATAAGATAAATAACTTTCAACAGCTGAATAGGTGATTATGTGTGTATGAAAGTTATGTATATTTTCTATTTAACACTTTACATCAGTTTTGTTTAGCATATCATCTTTAGCAAATAAAGACATCCAAATGATGAAGCAGTTCACTCCTTCTGGGCTACATCTGCTGGACCAAGCCTCTCAAACTAGGCTTGTCCTCTTGTATTAAAAATGCTACAAAGGCTAATACAAGAATATGAGTGTCTCAAAAGATAGATATGACTGTAAATACAGAATCAGAAGATAGGAATTAGCTAAACATGCTCTTTCCCAAACACTAAACAGTGAAATTGTACCTTATACAGTACTTTCCCCAATTGGCCCTAGTGGCCCTTTAAACTTGCATGGAGAATTTCGAGGTGAATATGACCTCAATTGGTTCTGAAACCTTTTCCATTAGACTTAGAAGGTCGAAAATAGTAGGCATAGGCTTTTGAATCACCAAAAATGGATGAACATAGCCCCCAAACAGCTCAAGCACTGAAATGGCCCTAGTGGCCCTAAAAGCTTCCCTGAAGCTAAACAGTGAGAAGAATGCCTCAACAGGCAAAACAAGCTGTAGAAATGGATTCATAATGCTGAAAAACTTCAGGAATGACCTTCGTTCCACATTCACTGGCTGCACACTTCCCAATGCAGCTCCCAAACTGATTTGACTCTAGTGGCTCCTAGAACTTCCACGAAGTAAAATCCCCTGCAAACGACCTCAGATGGCTGTGAAACCTGTGCCAATGGCTTCAGAAGGTTGAAGAGACCCAAAGTCAAAAAGAAATTCGTCCAAAAAGGACTTTCCTAGCCAAAGTTATGGCTCATTAAATTTTCTCCAGTCTGCCCTAGGAAAACTCCAAATAAAACTGGCTAATTTTGAGATAACCTCGACAAATAGGCAATCCCGCCATTTTTGGAGCGCTCCGCCAATATTCTCACCAATCTAACTGCACCTTAACTCCAGTTTTAGCGCGCATGTGACCAAACATTCGTCGGAGGTTAAGTTGCATTGGATTCTGCGCTAACTGATTGTACACTGGCCATTAAACGTGTTGTTCAATCCGCGTTCGTTTCAAATGTGATCACGTTGGACATTAAAGTTAACCTTGGCATTTTTCCGCTGGCGGGTAGGCTTAAGCCTACGGTTCCGGGGCAGGGTCGTATGGCATGGGGTGCTAGCCCTTAGGGGCTGGCCCCGTTCATTTCCCACCCTACACCAAATCAAACATTAAGAAATGTTTATGCCGCCCACATAACAAGACTCAAGTATTTGGTGCAACGGTAAGTCTTGGCATTCGTTTAGGCCAGGTTGCGGGTTCAAACCATGAATTGGGCCAAACTTTTAAACATGCGCTCAAAGTGCTGATGTCACCTTGGCCACGTGACAGCTTTCCATTCGTTGCCGAGAACAAAATATTCTGTGGAATATTCTCTTTTAATTTTTTTTGAAAAAATTCAAAATTTCAATGTTATTGGGCAATTTTTCTTTTTGGCATAACTTCCTCATACGGAGACCGTTTCTCGAACCGTTCACGGCGTCAGAATCAGGAAGACGAGCTCTATTCGGTCATTTAGGTTCAAACTAGTTCTGAGAACTTTCATTTTTTACCATTTTACGACACTTGGTCCTGAGCTCCTGATCAACATTTTATTTTGATAGATGCATGGTGTGAGTGTGATTTAATATAGCTCTGCAATTTCATTTTATAACTCTTCTTTATGCCTTGATCATTTGACTGGTGATTTTATTTCACAGTTATTTTTCATATCTTTGATCATTTGAGTTTGATTAATGATATTGTTATGTATTGACTGAGGAAGAGGATAGGTAGTGAATTTTTTTTTACTACATCTCTTATTTATCTTACAAGTTAAGTGTGACACTTACCCTGATCCTGTTTGTTACATAACAAGGTTTACTTTTAGAATATAATGATAAAGGAAATTATGGCTTATTAAGAGTTCTAGTTGATTTAACTCATTATGCATTATGTTGAGCATTCATGACTTCCTTAAAACTATTATTTGAGATGTGAAACTGATTCTCGCACTTTGGAGAAAATAGCATTCATTTGTGAAATCTTGATAATTAAATGCTAGGGTCAACTTGAGGAGAAATTGCAATCTTGTTTTATTGGAAAAGTAAAAATCTTAGAATATATGGAGGTTAAAAGTTGTGATTGATATTCCTTTCATCATAATTGAATATTTATGTGTTGAAGAGAAAGTATTTAATGATTTTATAAGATCAGGGTGAGCTTGAAAGTAGCAGAAATGTATTTATCTTATTTGTTTCTATTGCACACTTTCCTTATAGTTGAGTACTGAATTATTTCCAGAGAAGTAGTGCACATATAGTCTAGATTATTTTTAAAGCATTCAATGATTTCCTTATATTAGTTGGAATGAAGTTTCTTTATACTTCCTAGTTTTATTTCATGCTTTCCATTTTTGCAAACATAGCATGTAATCCTTACAGAGATTTTGAAAACTCAATTGCATTCTTTTGAGTGGAATCTACATTCCCTTGTCCCCTGGACAACTGAGGAAGTATTTCTGCAAGAGTCAACTCAACCTAGAATAGGAACCAGACGTAGATTCATAGTGTGTTTACTTTTCTTTGAAGAGTCTTGTTCCTTTTTCCTGAATGATGCCTTTTTGAATTTCAAGAGCTTGATACCACATATCACTAAGGGCTTATTCTAACATATATTGTGCTACGCCTCTAAGTTTACCAACCTGGATTGACAATTTAAATGTTGGTGTAAATATTGTATTTATACCGCCCAACAACTCATAACTCATGAAATTAGAGGCAAGACAAAACAAGTTTGTGATTTTTATCTCTATTTTGGATCAGAATATATAGGTGGATTTTTGTCCAATTTTTTAAGCCTTCTTTTGTTGGATTTTGACCTCTTGCATTTCCTATTGTGAAGAATAACTTAGAAATTTTCGATGAGGCTCATCAATATGTAAATTACATGGGCCTTAATGCCACTCACCAGCTTATTACAATCAACCTTTCTCACATTTCTTTACATATTTTATTATATTTTTCTTAGTGAGAAGGGTAAAGGTGAGATGCTATGTCATGTGGCCTAATGTGTATTAATTGCATGATTTGGAGTAGTTTTGGACTAACTTAAGTGCATGAACTTGAAGTAGACAAGCAAGAGGGATTTTAGGAGATTTGGTCTCCCTCCTTAACTCCTCAATCACTTGAATATTCCTCCACCAAATCTCATCAGCTCGGAGTTACAAGCAGCCAAGCCAACCAAGTTCACTGGCAGCCAAGTGAGAGATAGTTGAAGACAAGTCAATATCAAGTTTGGGAGCCAAGCCTCCCTAATTTTTAGGAATTTGTTGGTAGCTTCAGTTGTATAAATAAGAAGGCCTAGGGCCTCATTAGGATTTTACATTTTTATTGTATCCAAGAGGTAGTTTCGAGCTAAGATATTGTGAATGTTATTCTCATGTTATTTTTGAAATTTTGATGATAATGAAAAGGGCTTCTTTGATCTAGCACTAAGTTGACTTAGAGGGCTAAAGATCTTGGGTTAGGGCGCAACCCTAGAAGTAGAGGTTCCTCTTTTTGTACATGTATTTGTAGATTAGAATCATAGATTAGTTGTTGAAGTTAACTCAGCTTTGTTTAATTTACAAGTCTTTGAATGATTGGTTAATTTTGCTTCAATTAGTTAGAGAAGTAGACCAGTGCTATAGTAGTGAATGAAAATACTTCAGAAAATCTTGTGACAGTGGCCTCATCCTCATCTCCCTCATGTGTTTGGCATGGAATCCCCCCAAGGAATGTTTTGGGGCTCAAAGCCTAAGTTTTGACCCGATATTGTTGTAAGACTCTGCGAATTGCGGGCGCGGAGCGCGCAATGTATTATAAAGTCATAGGGTTGTCTGCCCTAGTCTTGAAATGTAATGTTGGCCTACCCATGGTCTGCGGACCATGGGATTGTATAAATAGAGAAAGGCTCTAAGTGTAAAAGATAACAAATAGGATAGCGAAGTACCAGAGAGAAGGAAGAGTCTAAGTGAATAAGTGTGTCTTTGGGTCGTAGAGTAGGAAAAGGATCTGCAGCTGAGTGTGCAGAGGCCTAGTAGTCCGCAGCTAAGTGTGCAGGGCGAAGTCAAGTTTGTAACCGAAGAAGGGGTGAGACCTTAGTCCGTGCTTCACGGACTGTTGCCGAAAGGGCCAGTAGCACCGGGATATCTTTGGCTAAAAAAAATTTGAACCTAGGTCAGGCCAAAATAAGCCAACAAATGGTTCCATTGCCAGGACCGGGATCTGCATAAGGGATGTCTAATTTCGTGTCACTAGAATCCGACAAAGAAATAAATTGAAGAGTGGTTGGACAAATAGATTCACGAGTTCGCGGCACAGGAAAACAATAATCCACAAATATTAAAGGAAGAGTGGTTAGAGTGCTACTTATATACAGAAATCCATGAAATTTTATTTTCATCCTTCCCCTCTAAGGTGTAGGAGTGGATCGTGAAGTTAGCAGACAATCAGGGAAGGTGTAGGCTCGACAAAATTATTGTGTGGACTCCAGAGTTGGTACACAGACTGGAAGCATCGGAAGATAAGATCACACGTGTTGTGGACCATTGGATGGATCGAATTATAGGATGGTTTATCACCGAGTTCACGGTAGATACTTCAGTTAGCTATAGCGAGGTGGAACGTTACTTCCTCAAAGGACCACGAGGTAAGTATGTTAAATCTTTGAACACTTGGATTAAGATTCTACTATGTGAAAAGCGGGTTATGTGAATAAAATGATGTTTGGGGCTACGCGAAGTGGGAGGATCTATAGAAATGAAGGTAGCGTAGAGATAGAAACTAGCCCCTTGATTTCACCTCCGCGGGAAAGCGAGGAAGAGCTTGCAAAATTTTCACCAAGAAGTGTGATCAGTTTGATAAGGGAGCGAATTTCACGCATACCACTTCCACCTACACCACCACCAGTTTCAACCTCTTCACCTCCATCTTCGCCCACACCACCTCTGCCACCACCACAGTTCAATATGGCAAGTGCAATAAAGTTGTTGTTGTTCAAAGGAGTAGGGAACAAAGATCTAGACCAATTTTGGTTCGTGGTAAAGACTGTATGGGAAGCACAAGGAGTCACAGATGAAAATATAAAGAAGGAAACGCTGGTAAGCATGTTGCAGGATCACATACTGACGTGGTACATTAAGCATTCCAATGACAATCCAAACGTAGGGATCGAGGATATCCAAGCTACGCTAAAAATGGAATTTAGCAAGCCAAAATCAGAGACACAGTTGATTATCAGATTTAAGGAAATCACAATGCTTCTAGATGAGACCCCCTGGGAGCTAGATCAGAGACTGAAGGGTATGATTCGGGAAGCCAACATGACATTGACATATGGGCAACACCACGCATGGTTTGTAGTGTCACTAACGCCGCATCTAGGGACCGCACAGCAGAATCTATCCACTCAAGCCGAGGCCTTGAAGATTGCAATGAGACTACATGAGACCCTGATACAAGATCCTAACCTGGGAGTCCAACAGATCCATGCACAGTTGAAAAACTTGTGCCTTGAGATGCAGAGTTTGAAACAAGACAGGAAAAATCACCCAGAAGCGTGCGAGGAGGTATGGTGCATCAAGTGCAAAGGCTAGTGACATGACAAGGACCATTGCCCAGTCTTCGTGAACTACTTGGCAGGACGAGGGCCAATGTCATTAAGACCAGAGGCACAAGTAGGACCGAGCATGGCACCTGCATTATGGTGCGCGATTTTTTAGATAGGAGGGAAGCATGCTACAGATAACTGCCACCTATTACAGAAGTATACGCAAGAATCCCAACAGTTGTTCTGTAATTTCTACAGGTCAGTAGGCCATGATGAGCGTACCTGTAGAAGTTATTAAATGATGATGGATTGAACTCCTACCTAAAGAGTTCAGACCAAAACACGAGCCATCAATCAAAATGCAGGGATGGCACACACTATATTTTAGGGGCGCATATGAGGTCGAGGTGGAATGGGACTAGGAAGGGGTTGCAGACAGCTAATCTACTATAATTACGGAGGGCTAGGGCATTATGCCCGCGATTGTACAAATACGATGAGAGCATCATGTTTATATTGTACCCATTTTGATCATGATACAGAGGACTGCCCCACACTAATAGCAAGTTTGCGCGATAAAGGAACACTCCAAACTCCCCCGACTCAGAACCTGCAAATGATGAGGTCTGCTGCAAGAGGAGGACCTGAATGTAAACATCTTGCTCCAAAGTGATATCACGACAGGAGATGACAAGGGAAAGCAACCCGAAGAGAGTGCTTGGGTTCGCAAGGCTCCAACAAAGGAACTAGAGTTCAATTTGGAGCACGCGAAGGAGACTTCATGGATGCTAAGAAGAGCTTCACGGAGGCCTCCACTTCAAGTACTAAAGACAAACTAGAACCAAAGATGGACCCGTCAATGCTCACCATTCTGGAGACATGCATGAAGCTGTTGCGCGATAGCAAAGCGGTGAAGTGTTGGGCATGGAATCCCCCCACTACATGTTTTGGGGCTCGAAGCCCAAGTTTTGAGTTGATATTGTTGTAAAGCTCCATGAATTGCGGGGGCGAAATGTATGTTAGAGTCATAGGGTTGTCCACCCTAGTTCTGAATGTAACATTGGCCTACTCATGGTCTACAGACCATGGGATTGTATAAATAGAATGAAGTGTAAAAGATAGTTAGTGAGAGGGAGTGAAGTATGAGATAGAAAAATAGAAGCACAGAGTAAGTGTCTAAGTGTATCTTAGGTCGTAGAGTAGGAGAAGGCTCTATAGCTGAGTGCGTAGAGGCCTGGTTGTCTGCAGCTGAGTGCACGGACTCCTTAGAGTCTGTAACCGAAGGAAGAGAATAATAAAGAGAAGTTTTATCTGAATTCTGTGTATCTATTCTTGAGTTATTACATGTTTGATATCAATTTCTAATGTGCTTTTTATTTACTGCGCGTACTTGTATGAATGATTTATATTGCTAAGTATGCTTTACACATGCAAGTAAGCTAAGTTAATCAACTAATATCGGGTTACTAGTAAAGACTTGGATAATAACAATGTTCGGCCCCCGAGTAGGGCTACGCGGAGGCAGCATCATAGGCTGTGAAGTATGGGTAAGTGTGCATAGCGACGTGCACACAGGGTCGAACCGTAGACCACTTGAAACCATCAGACATCTCTAGGGTGCGGAAACATGGTTCTAGCACCCTCCCATACTACTTCGGGTGATGTTATAGGGAAAAGTGTCTACACATAACTGCTTATCCCACTAAGGCGTGATAGCTACCTTAGAAACAAACAAAGTAAAGCTACTTTCGTTTTTCCTTTATGAAGTATAGATGAGAGAAGAACAAAGAAGACCAACCTCTGTCTTGCGCTAATCTCCTAGTTCGATTCTTCTCTCTCTTGATAGTCTTTCGCTACTTGTTCCCTTGCACGCCCAGCTTCACAAAGTACCTGTAAGATCACAGTAGCATAGCACTATACAAGAACATGGATCTATAATCATAAACAATCTAGGATCAGATGTAAATTGACCATACAAATGCAGCAAACATGAATGACACAAGAGTATGGAGGAAAACTTAAATAGCATTTATTGATAAACAAGAAAGAGCCAAGGGGAGTTACAACTAGTTGTTCTGACCTAGCATCATCCTCTCAGCAAGGAAGCCCCTCTTCACCTCATACAAAGCTTAGATCACCCAACAATCTGATGTTGTCTCAAGAAACCAACAACAATTCCTTACAATATGCAAAATTCCAGCCTCTGGATCTCTGGGATGAGGGATCCATATATAGATATCTGTAAGGGAGATGAGTCAACTTGTGATTTGATTAGTGTCTTCCCTCTGATATTTCTTGCTTCCACTTGGAGATTGATGATCTCTTACTCATCCTTGGTCGAATTCAGAGAGGAAAGTGTCACAGGAGAAGTTTCTGGAAGTTTCCATGCCTCTCCACCTCGCGGAATGACACTGCCATTTGTCACTTCTCACCCATCGCACCCCACAGAAGGGCTTTTTGAAATGCAACGCACCCACACAGTGTGTTTAGGTGAGATGCAACGCACTTTACCTATGGAGCAGCTGAAATGATCCTGGTTTGACCAGTTTTGAGCAGTTTTTCATGGAGAAATTTTGGGAGAAGCTGTAATCAGTTGACCTTGTTCCTTTAGGGGTAAGAACAACACTTTTAGGGACTTAGGAGCCCTTGGTTTATGGAAATTTCATGCTTGGGGTTGTAGTGCCCAAAAATGTCTATAACAGGTGAGACCTCAGTCCGCGCTCTGCGAACTGTTGCCCAAGGGCCAGTAGTACCGAGATTTGTTTGGCTAAATCACCTCTGAACCTGTGTTAGGGCCCACCAAGCCAAAAAATGGTTCTATTGCGAGGACCAGGATCTGCATAAGGGATGTCTGATGTCGTGGCACTAGAATCTGACAAAGAAATAAATTGAAAACTAGTTGGATATAAAGATTCATGAGTTCGCGGTGCAAGAAAACAGGAATCCGCGAGTATTGAAGGAAGAGTGGTTAGAGCACTACTTATATACAAAAATCCACAAAAGTTTCTTTGCATCCTTCCCCTCTGAGGTGTATGAGTGGATCGTGAAGTTAGCAGACAGTCAGGAAGGTGTAGGCTTGACAAACCTATTGTGTGGACTCTAGAGTTGGCGTGCAGACTGGAAGCATCAGAAGATAAGATCGCGCACACTATGGACCATTGGCTTGATCAAATTTTAGGAGGGTTTATTACCGAGTTCGTGGTAGATACGTTAGTTAGCTACAGCGAGGAAAAACAACGCTTCTTCAAAGGACCGCGAGGTAAGTACATTAAATCTTTGAATACTTGCATTAAGATGCTACTGTGTGAAAAGCGGGTTGTGCGAATAAATTGATGTTTGGGGCCACACAAAGTGGGAGGACTACATAAACGGAGGTATCATAGAGATAGAAAATAGCCCCTTGATTTCACCCTAATGGGAAAGCGAGGAAGATCTCGTGAAATTTTCTCTGAGAAGTGCGATCAGTTTGATAAGGTAGTGAATTCCGCGCATACCACCCCCACCTACACCGCCACCAGTTTCACCATCGTCACCTCCATCTCCGCCCACACCACCTCCACCACCACCACAGTTTCATATGGCGAGTGCAATAAAATTGCTGGTATTCAAAGGAGTAGGGAACAAAGACCCAGACCAATTTTTGTTCGTAGTAAAGGCTGTATGGGAAGCGCAAGGGGTCACGGATGACAACATAAAGAAGGAAAACCTGGTAATCACGTTGTAGGATCACTCACTGACATGGTATATTAAGCACTCTAATGACAATCCAAATGCAGCGATCGTAGATATCCAAGCTGCGCTAAACAGGGAATTTAGCAGGCCAAATTCGGAGACACAATCGATTATTGGGTTTAAGGAAATCACGATGCTTCCATGCGAGACCCCCCGGGAGCTGGATAAAAGACTAAAGGGAATGATTCACGAAGTCAACATGACCTTGACAGATGGGAAGCACCGCGTATGGTTTGTAGCATCACTAACGCTGCATCTAAGAACGATGATTTCGCAGCATAAGTTATCCACCCAGGCCGAAGCGTTTGATCCAGGTGGCTCCATAAAGACACACAAGACAAAGAGGGTTATGAATGCTCGAAAATAAAAGTGTTCAGAATGATGTCAACACAGGACCAAAGTGTAGATCTCGTTGTCCTGATTGTGGAGGTGTGAACGAAACTCTAATCTGAGTCCGGATGATGAAGTTATCGCGAAAAGAGTTGCGGCATTGGTTCCTTTGAAAAAAGGAGGTTTTTTCTCATAAAAATGGGTTTTAAAGCTTATAAAGGCAAATCTCATTGGAAGGAGTCTAAAGGGCAGACTTAAGGCCGGGCCTTTAGAATCCCTTATCAACGATCTCTGATTAATTGGAGTCAGGGGCATGCCATGTGCGATATCAGGACTTTAGAACCCTCGATCGGTGATCTCCGATATATCAGATCAGAGGAAGACAGGGGTGTGATATCGGGACCCAGGCAGAGCCAACTTGCGATTGCGATATTTGCAATCGGAACGATCAGCCGATCGGCGATCGGCGTTGATGTATGACAAGGGAAGAACTTTGGGTCATAGCGATAGCGATATGCGATAGTGATCAACGATGCGCGATCTTAGCCATCGGATTGGAAACAGATCAACGGCCAGGATTATATCAGCATATCGGTGATCGGTGGATTGGCATATCAACAATCGACGGATCATCGTATCGGCGATCGACGATCAGTGGTTGTGATATATCGCGGACCCGATGGATTTATAAGCCTGATTTGATGAAATTTGAAGTCTAGTTTATCGAATTTTTCACAATTTTCTGTGTATTTTGTGTATAAACAAAAAAGGCCTATTTTTGTAGTTTTGTTGCATCGGCCGAACCTTCTGTTCAGACGGCTTCTATTCCTAAACATCAGACCTCCTATTTTTAATCGGACTTGTCCCAAACGTGTTATAAAACATGATGGATGTAGAGAGCCAAGGGAAGAGAGAGAGCCAAAGAGCCTGTACGAGAGGATGGAGAGCCTGAATGCCAAAATCATCCCAATAAGGAGGCTGCACCTGATGGAGAGCCACAGCACGAGAGGGCCAGATATCTAGAGATAGCCGGACAGTGCCGTGGGTTTACTCAGGGAAGATGGAAAGTGAGAGTGTTAAGAGCCGCAGAGCCACAGAGTGTGATAGAGGTAGCGCGAGAAGGTAGCCAAAGAACCAGAAGGTTAGGTAGAGTTGCAGTGACATAGCCAGCGTGCTACAGAGCCAAATAGCTCGAGAGCTATAGAGCCCGAGAGTCCAGAGTAGTTGTATTCTTGCAATCAATGCTGTGAGATCAATATTTCAGCAAGCTTCAGCACTTTGAGAGTTCTGTTTCAGATTCCCCTGATTATGAAAGCCAGAAAACAATCAATGCAAGGGAAGCCGAATTCCAGATTGGTAATGAGCCCTACTTGCACATTGATAATGTGAACAATGTATTCACCGTAGTTTGTTTTCGCTAAAGATATGAACATCCACTTCTTCAGATGGCCCGTGAGGTGAGGTATATGATTTGTTCATGTATTTCTTCTTTTATAAATTATGGTACACGGGTCCTTGATTGATATTGAGGCAGGATCTTATTTATTATATGTTGTCATGATTCCTTGCTGATTTGATGTGGAATCTTTTATGTGATGTACTTGTTGTCATAACTCATCATGTTATGCTTTGAGATCCCTTGTTGTATGTTTCCGGGATACTCTTGTTTTCATCATGCATGTTTTGCATTGAAATCCCTTTTATGCCATGTTGGCGGGATGTTCATCATGTATTTTTTGTGTCATACTAATAGGAGTTTGATTGAGAATTCCGGTTGTGGAATATCTCTTAGAGACACTCCTGTGTGAGGGCATTATTCCTTGTATGATCACGACATCATCTATTGTGTACATCACCTTTATTGACAACACTTAATGCAGCGGGCTACACCATCTTGACACTAGGGCCCGAAGACGTAGTCCCTCCTAGACGAACTGTGTTATCAACGCTTATGTTTTTATGTGTTGATGATTGTCTTGTTCCTCTTCTTTTCTGCATATAGATGTATTGACATTAATGTTCTTTTAAAATGCAATTTAACACATCACAAAAGTAAAAGGTCTTGGAAGGGTCCTTCTTCACACCGAGACCTGGATCAACGTTGGAGATTGCAATGAGACTACATGAGACCCCAATACAAGATCCTGGCCTGGGAGTCCAACAAGTCTACATGCAATTGCAAAATTTGTATCTAGAAATGCAGAGTTTGAAACAGGACAGGAAAACTCGGCCAGAGGCACGTGAGGAGGTATCGAGCATAAAGTGCAAGGGAGAGGGACATGACAAGGACCATTGTCCAGTCTTCACGAACTACTTGGCGGGAGGAGGGTCGATGCCATTAAGGCCAGAGGCACCAGCAGGACCAAGCATGGCACCTACATTATGGTGTGTGATCTATCAAATAGGAGGAAAACATGCTATAGATAATTGTCATCTATTACAGAAGTATATGCAGACATCCCAGTAGTTGTTCTGTAATTTTTGCAAGTTAGTAGGCCATGATGAGCGCACCTGCAGAAGTTGTGAACTGATGATGGATTGGACTCCTACCTACAAAGTGCAGACCAAAACATGAGACCTCGATCCAAATGCAGGGATGGTGCGCACTGGATTTCAGGGGCACGGATGAGGTCAAGGTAGAATGGGACCAGGAAGCGGTCCTAGACAGCTGATTTTTTGCAGTTGTGGAGGGCCAAGGCATTATGCCCACAATCATGTTTATATTGTACTTAGTTTGATCATGAGACAGAGCACTACCCTACACTGATAGCGAGGTTACGTGATAAAGGGGTACTCTAGCCTCCCCCGACTCAGAATTTGCAAATGATGAGGTCTTAGCCATGCGAAGAGGACCCGAATGTAAACATCATGCTTCAAAGTGGTATCACGACAGGAGATGACAAAGGTAAGCAGCTTGAAGAAAGTGCGTGGGTTTGTAAGGCTCCTACAAAGGAACCTAAATTTGATTTGGAGCGCGCGAAGGAGACATTCATGGAAGCTAAGACGAGCTTCACGGAGGCCTCCATTTCAAGTAGTAAGGATCAACTAAAGCCGGAGATGGATCCTTCAATGCTCACTGCCTTTTTGGAGACATGCATGAAGCTGTTGTGCGACAGCAAGGCGGTGAAGGGACTGCAGGAACTTATCACTAGGTGCACTGGGTTAGGAGAACCGCGCGTAGTCTGGAAGCTCGGGAAACATACATCGTGAACAGGAAGGGAAATGAGTTTAACTGCGCAAATCGGGAAGTATGAAATGGATCAAGTAATTTTGGATCTAGGATCAAACGTGAATGTGTTGCCAAAGCAAACATGGCAGCGCATGGGTAGGCCGGTGTTGCAATGGTCCCCTATTCAATTGCGAATGGCGAACCAGCAGAAGATCCTACCGATGGGAAGATTACAGGGAATAACAGTAGACATCGAGGGTGCGAGCGCACTTGCAGATTTCGAAGTGATAGAGCTTGTCGATGACAACAATCCCTAGCCCGCGCTACTGGGAATTGATTGGGCCAATGACATGAACGGAGTGATAAACCTGAAGAAGCACAAAATGATTTTTGAGAAAAAGTCACTGCACATAGTGGTACTTTTAGACCCTATGGAAGGATCGCGCTACACAGAGCCAGTGCACGACGATGGGAGTGATGACAAGCTAGACTATATCTACAAGATAACCGCTCAGGAACAGGATTGGGTAAATCCTACAGCGGATGGCAGGATTTCATGGGAGTGCAAAAGCTCCTGCATATTAGATTCAAATGAGGAAACAAAACGATGGCAGAACCGGTTACACGAGGTAACCACACTCAACTGCAACATGATGGTAAGATCACTACGCTGTGTGAAAACATAGGTAAGGAATCTACCTATGTATGATGGGTTGATGGCGGTGGATGAATTCCTGAACAAATTTGAAAGCGAAGTGCCAGAATAGCAGCAGTTCGATACTCTAAAATGGGCACTGCGTGCTACGCCTGCAAGGTGGTGGGGTACGCACCAGTAGAGTTTCGGGGACTGGCACGAATGTAGAAAGATGATGCGCTTATGATTTGGGAAGCCTCAAATGTGGATGGAAGCCGGGAATGATGGATGAAATAGCCTGCACACCCACCTTTCCAGATGGGTACAGGTGTATGGTACACAACCCGCACGAACGCACACCGCTCTCATGATAGGAAATAGGAACAACAAGCAGAAGCAGGCAAGACAAGTGCACGAATGGCGAAGTATGATAAGACCTAGCGTGCCAAAAATCATACATGGGGAAGCCTTTAACAAGTTGTACGAAGTGCTGAATAGGGTCCACCATGTGAGATGCACCGAATGGGACCTGCTCATACCAGTAGTTGTATGGGCTTATAGGACCGTGTGCAAAACCCTGACTGCGAGAGCACTTCTGAAGCTGAATTATGAAGCAAGGGCTGTAATCCCAATGGAGGATGCGAAGACGAATCCACGCGTAATAGCACCCGTAGATACAACGGTCCACACAGATCGGAATTAAGAAATCACACAGCTATGTGAAACATAACATATAATACTTGAGGAAGAAATCCGACGGGGAAAATTTAGACTTCGCAAACTTGAAAAAGACCGGGTACGGCTAAGGGAGAAAAGCTCTTTGATGGACGCGGAGGTCAAGAAGCTGGAAGACTAAATAAAGGAAGCATTTCTCATTAAAAAACCATGGATGGTAAGGCAAGGTGCATATGGTTGTACTAACAAGTTGGAGGACTATCACCATGAACTGGTTAGTCTCCTGCCATGGCTTGGACCGCATATCGCCAAACGTAGTGAACAGGGTAGCGCATTGCAAATAATAGAGTGCACGATGCCGATCACCACAATGGAAGATGGGGATTCTCCACGAACCATGGTGGAGGATGGGATGGAGCCCCGCACAAGTGGTGCGACCACCTGGATAGTCGTAGGAAGAGCATTCTTAGCACTCTAAGCAGTTGAAAGGGAGAGCGAGACTATAAAATAATCTACTTGGGAGATGCGCACAGAATCAGAATGTCACAAGGTTCGCAACCGTGCATGGAGTGTTGAAAAGTGTGCAACAATAAATGCTTGTTGAGAATGCAACAAGATGATGGAGCTTAGTGGAAAGGAGTCACCTTCACTAAGTGGTCCCACAGGAAAATTATGGCGCAAAGTCTATTTTTGGATCACAACAGGAGTGACCACAGCAAGAGTGATCAGAGTCTATTTTTAGACTGCTAGTCAAAAATAGAAAAGTCAAATATTATTGTCTCATAATAATATTTAGACTATAAACTTTATCTTATCCTCTTGGAGCACTTCAATTTGAGCTACAGATGTGGCACATGCACCTTTCAGAAGGAAATACGCTTTTCTCATGAGTCAGTTGAGCTATTCCATGCAGGACGTCAGTTAGAACTCATGCGGTTGAGTTCTGTGGAGTTGGATGAGCAGTTAATGGAGTTGTGTTCAGTTTGACGTAGTTGAACTAGTTGTATTTAGTCTAACTGATCAATAGACTAAGTGATGAGTTGTGTGAATTAGTTATTAATTAATTCACTAATTATTAACTCATAATGCAACTGAAGAATACATCAGTTAACTCAGTGCATGTACAGTTCAGTGGAGACAGGTGTTAGAGGTTGAGATTGCTATCAGTTGTGCATGATATTGTGCACATGCATGGGATTGAGTTATGCCAATGATCTCTGCGTAGTGTGGGCCAATACCAAGTGAAATATAGCTTGTGCTCATGTGATTTACAGTGTGGGTGATTTTCACAAGGTAAATAGGAGTTTGGATCAACCATTCTCATTCATTCTCAGCAGTTATTGTGCAGTGGAGGCATGCAAGCAATGGAGGAGATTTGGAGATCAGATCTGAGCTGTATTGTGTGTAACAGGTGGAGATAGTGCTGGATACTTGAGAGGAGTATTGTGCTATGTATTGTTACATGTTCTCAATCAATATAATATACAGATAGTTGGGGTTTTTAGCGAGATGCTTTCCCCTGGAAAATACTGTGTTGATATGTGTGATTGATGCTTCTATGTGTGCATGTTATTGTTTCTGCTTTTGTAAATTGATGATCAATGTAGAGGAGGTTATGTATTATGCATGTATTCCACAATAGTGTATAATCGGGATAATATCTGTGAATAAGTGTCATATTATTCAAAATTTCTACACGGAGGGCTACGCTGCCACGCGGTTGGCTGGGAAGTGATCGTTTAGGTCACTATTCACGAGGGGATGTGCGATTTGAGGCCAAATGGAGCGGGCGTCTAGAATTTAGGGCACGAGTTATGGGCGAGATTTGGGAAAATCTACCGCCAAGAATGCATTAATGGTCTGAAATCAGGGGGAACAGTCAAATTCGAATTCGAAAGGCGCTATAAAACATAAAGGGTTGGCTAGAAAACAACACTTGGTCATTTGAGAATTGAGCGATTGAGCAGAGCACTGAGCATTGAGAGTCAAGCGATAATTGAGCCGCTAAGTTCACGAGTAACAGAATACAGCCGAGATATGATGACAACTACTAAGGATGGTTTAGGGATTGAAGAGGTAACCTCCGGCGAGGCCACATGGACCCCAAGGGTAGAAGATGTTCCAGAAGGCGCCAGGGTTGTGACAGAAATCCCCAAATCACCGTGAACACCAAGGCCCAAGAAGGATAAATAAGCAATGGGTCTAGTACGCATGTCCCCAAGGAATCCGTGGAACAACAAACTATCGATGGCAGAGAAGGGGAAAGTAGTCACAATAGAATCAGATGAGGAAGAAGAAGACTTGTAGGCCCTAATCGCCGTAGAAGAAGAAGAAGAAGACATGGAGGAGGATATCCAACCATTACGCTCTATAACAAAACTGCCCGTGTATGTCCCTTCATGGAAAGAGAAAACCAAAGTGTCGAAGGATGTGGATGAAATGAATATTTCATTCCAGACCTCGCTCCTCCTAGATGGCATCGTGTTTGAAGGCATGCATCTGGGCCACGTGCCAACCATGAAGTTTGAAGACTAGGACCTCGCTGATCGCGAGAAGTTCCCTCATTTGGATACCGTGGATCTGATGAAGCAGAATACTGAGGGGGCGGTGATAATGTTAGAGTTGTGGAAGTGGTTGCGCGGTGTGGAAAAGGCCGGGTTGTTGCACTTATTATGGATACCATATTTCCACTGCACACCCATCACCATTTTCGTCATCAGGAAGCTGCTCTACCTGGTGCATGATGGGTATCAATGGTTGGAGGAGCCTATTCCCATCATGGTAGACCTCATTCACCGCATTTCTTGGCTCCCCTGTAAAGGAAAGGACCCCGCAATCATAGCTGGAAAGGGCAGCGATTTGGCTCTCGCAGAAGACATGAAGAAAAAAATACAAGCTGGAGAAGAAGAAGAGGGGCTATGCCATATCCAGCATCAAGGACAAAGGGGCACGCGTAGCAACCCAAGTCCTATACTACAAAGTTATGAGGAAGTGTCGCGTTGATGAGGTACCGGCGCCAGTGGTTGCGCTGGCCGAGCAGTGCGGAGAGGGGGTCCAGTTCAGCTGGTCTGAATTCCTCTCCGAGGAATTTTTGACAAACTATTGCGAAGCCCAGGAGCAGGGTAGAACCTTCCACTACGCGTGGTTGTTGTTATCCATCATGCTAGTCACAGGGGAACTACCAGAAGACATTCAATTCCCCAACTTTGACAGAGAATTACCGGAGGCCGTGAAGTACGCTTCGCTCTGGGCCATGAAGGATGTAAAACGGATTCGCGACACCAAAATTTTCTGGGTGCTCATGGAGGCGAGCATCCGGATGTGGATCAATCGGAGGCCACGCCTGTCACGTACAGTGCACAATAGTTTGTAGAATTTCTTAGACTTAAAAGTTGATATGCACAACATTTATATCAGGGCGTGAAAGGATCCGGCGAAGTAGTGGACAAAGCTACCATTTGTAGCCACTGACAACACGATTTTTACTTTCTACGAGACATGGCCTTCCGAATGGTGCACCCCAGATCTGGCAGAACTAGAGAAGGTGGCAGCAGAAAAGAAAAAGGATGATGCCAAACTGTGCGTCACCCAATTGGCAGAGAAAAGGCAAAAGGAAAATGTAGCAGTTGAGGTAGGGGAAGTGCAAGAAGCGGCACAGAAAGCCACGGAGCAAAAGAAGGCCGCAAAAGTGGCAGCAGTAGCACATTCAGTGGAGGCAGCAATAGCATAGGAAGATGAGGGCCAAGCAATGTCCTCGCAAGGGCAGGAGGTGGAGGAAACAGAAACAGTAGAAGGGAGCGCAGACCCAGGGGCCACGTCCACAAAGCTAAAGCGTCCACACACCGCAGAAAGAGCAGGACCAAGGAAGAAGTTCAAGGCCTCAAAGTTGGCCATTGACCTGATCACCTTAACTGAAGGTGATCTCCATGACATCGACGAGATGGTTATGAAGCGCTTTAGGATTTTATGCAGAAGCACCAGACTGTGTTGGGGGCCCTCAGGGCACAGCTGCAGGAGTTACAGGTGCGGCCCCCTCAGGTGGGTACCCTTTCTACCCACCTCGCAGTAGGATCTTCGGCAGCAGAGCAGATGCTACACGCATGGATGGACAATACGATAGTATTGCCAAAAGGGGCCATAATTGCAGCAAATGTGATCGATAGATTTTCAATTAGCATGTTGAAAGGACTTGGCCTTAATTTGGTTGCCCTTTCGTGAGAAATGCTATATCAGCTATAAGATGGGATAATGGAAGAGTTGCGTGCTAGGGAGAGCCACGTGATCCAAGTTCTTGGCGAGCAGAAAATAAACATAGAACAGCTCAGCTTGCAGCGCGACGAGTTGGTGTCATGAAATCAACATTTGTTGCAAACAGTAGATGATGCTTGCTGGCGCGTCCCAAAGCTGGCCATCACAGTAGATCTATCGGTAGAAGTGCAGATCCACAGCTTGGCAACGAGAGTCTGCGAGGCTAGGGAAGAGACAAAAAAGGTGCAGCTGGAGCTGAATCTCCAGATCACCGAGCTGCAGTTGAAGGCACAGCCTTCCACTCTCCCAGAAATCAAAGAATAGCGTGCTAGTGCTATCACAGTAGGGTTGGAAGAAATTGGAGGTGCAGTGCGTGATTGTACCAGCATGTTGGAACAGGCACTTAAGGTCCTCATGACTTTGCAAGAAGAGCACAACATCTAGTGCCTGGAGATAGAGGCACGCGAACTCCAGCAGCAGTACAACAGTATCAAAGGAACTGCACAGACAGTAGTCCTAAGTTAGTGGCTTGCAAGGATGCAGCAAACCAAGGCATTAAAGGAGCAGGTGGATTCAGCGCGCCATAAGGAAGCAGTTCTCAAAGCACGCATTCAACCATGGATTGACAAGGCCTTCATGATCACAGAAAATATTGAAGGGAAGCTTGCGCACATACAGGGGATGCATGCACAGATGCAGGAAAGCACGGGGGACACAAATATCTCAGAAGAACGGATGCAATAGGTTTAGCAAGCAACAGCTCAGTGCGCTACAGACATCATTACCGTTCGAGAATAGTTGGAGGGACTCCATGCCAAGATCGTCGCGCCAACAGAGTGTCTCAAGGGTGAGTCATGATGTTTGTGTTGGGGGCCTATTGTGCATGGAATCCCCCCACGACATGTTTTGAGGCTCAAAGCCCAAGTTTTGAGTTGATATTGTTGTAAATCTCCGCGAATTTCGGGCGCGAAATATATGTTAGAGTCATAGGGCTGTCCGCCCTAGTTTTGAATGTAATGTCGGCCTACCCATGGTTCGTGGACCATGGGATTGTATAAATAGAACGAAGTGTAAAAGATAGTTAGTGAGAGAGACTGTAGTATGAGATAGAAAAATAGAAGCACAGAGTAAGTGTCTAAGTGTATCTTACGTTGTAGAGTAGGATAAGGCTTTGTAGCTGAGTGCGTAGAGGCCTAGTTTTCCGCAGCTGAGTGCGCGGACCCCTGTAGCTGAGTGAGCAGGGCAGAATAGAGTCTATAACCGAAGGAAGAGAATAATAAAGAGAAGTTTTATCTGAATTTCGTGTATCTGTTCTTGAGTTATTACATGTTTGATATCAATTTCTAATGTGTTGTTTATTTACTGTGCGCACTTGTATGAATGATTTATATTGTTAAGTCTACTTTACACATGCAAGTAAGCTAAGTTAATCAACTAATATTGGGTTACTAGTAAGGACTTGGATAATAACATTGTTCAGCCACCGAGTAGGGCTGCGCGAAGGCAGCAACACGGGCTGCAAGGTATGGGTAAGTGCGCGTAGCGATGTGCGCGCAGGGTCGAACCGTAGACCACTTGAAACCATTAGACATCTCTAGGGTGTGGAAACCTGGTTCTAGCACCCTCCCATACTACTTCGAGTGAGACCTCAATCCGCGCTCCGCGGACTATTGCCGAAAAGGACAGTAGGACCGGGATTTGTTTGGCTAAATCACCTCTGAACCTGGGTCAGGCCCCAACAAGCCAACATGAAGGGACTGCAAGAACTCATCACTAGATGTGATGGCCCAGGAGAACCGCGTGTAGTCCGGAAGCTCAGAAAGCACACAACGCGAACCGGAAGGGAGATGCAATTGACTGCGCAAATTGAGGAATATGAAATAGATCAAGTGATTTTGGATCTAGGATCAGACGTGAACGTCCTGCCAAAGCAGACATGGGAGCGCATGGGCAGGCCCACGTTGCAATGGTCTCCTATTCAACTGCGAATGGTGAACCAACAAAAGATCCTACCCATGGGAATATTGCATGGAATCATGGTAGATATCGAAGGTGTGATCACGCTTGCAGATTTTGAAGTGATAGAGATTGTTGATGACAACAATCCCTATCTCACGCTACTTGGAATAGATTGGGCTGCTGACATGAATGGAGTGATAAATCTAAAGAAGCACAAGATGATTTTTTAGAAAAAGTCACTATGCTTAGTGGCACCTTTAGACCCTGCGGAAGGATCGCGCTACACAGAGTTGGTGTGCGACGATGATCTAGACTGTATCTACAAGATAACCATGCGGGCGCAATATTGGGTGAATCTAACAGTGGATGGCAGGATTTAGTGGGAATGCGGAAGCTCCTGCACCTCAGATTTGTACGAAGAGATAGAACGATGGAAGAACCAGTTACACGAGGTAACCACGCTTAATTGCAACAAGATGATAAGGTCACTGTGCTATATGACAACAGAGGTAAGAGATTTGCCTATGTATGACAGGTTGAGAAAAGTGGATGGTTTCCTTACCAACTTTGAAAGAGAGGTGCCAGAACAGCAGCGGTTCGATGCTCTGAAATGGGTACTACGTGCTACACTCGCAAGGTGGTGGGGTACACATCAAAGAAGTTTTGGGGACTGGCGCGAATGTAAAAAGATGATGCTCATGCGGTTTGGAAAGTTTTAGATGCGGATGAAAGTCGGGTATGACAGACAAAAAAGCCTGCGTGCCCACCACTCTAGATGGGTACAAGCATATGGTATGCAACCTGCACGAACACACACCATCCTCGTAATAGGAAACGGGACCAACAAGTAGGAGCAGGCAAGACGATGGCACGAACGACGAAGTATGATAAGACCAAGTGTGCCGCAGATTATCCATGTGGAAGCCTTGGACAAAGTATGTGAAGTACTGAACATGGTCCACTAGGTGAAAGGCACTGACTGGGACCTGTGCATACCAGTGGTTCTATGGGCTTATAGGACCATGTGCAAAACCCTGGCCACGTGGGCACTTCCGACGCTGAAGTATGAAGTAGATGTTGTAATCCCTATGGAGCATGCAAATCCTAGTCCGCGCATGGAAGAACTCGTAGATACGACGGTTCATGGAGCGCAAAAAGAAGGAATCACACAGCCGCAAGAGACAGAACACATGAGACTTGAAGAAGAAATCCAACAGGGAAACCTTAGACTTCGCAAAGTTGAAAAAGAAAGGGTACGATTAAGTGAGAAAATAGCTTTGATGGACGCAGAGGTCAAGAAGCTGGAGGACGAGATAAAGGGAAGAGTTTCTCGCCGAAAACACTAGAATGGTAAGGCAAGGTGCGTACGATCATACTAACAAGTTTTAAAACTATCGCCATGAATTGGTTAGTTTGATGCCTTGGCTTGGACCGCATATCGCCAAGCATAGTGACCAGGGTAGTGCGTTGCAAAAGGTGAAGTGCATGATGCCAACCACAACAATAGAAGGTGGGGATTCTCCAAGAACCCTAATGGAGGACAGGGTGAAGCTCTACACAGGTGTTGCAACCACCTGACTAGTCAGGGGAAGGATAGTCTTAGCACTCCAGGCAGTTGGAAGGGAGCCCGGGACTATAAACTATTTTGCCCATGAGCTACGCGATATTGGAGATGCGCGCAGAAGCAGAGAGTCACAAGGTCTGTGACCACGCATAGGGGGTTGTGTTACCACGTGAGTCGGCCAGAAAGTGACAGTTGAATTCACTATTCATGATGGATACTCGACTTGAGGCCAAATGGAGTGGACGGCAGGCATTTAAGACACGATTTATGGGCAAGATTTGGGAAAATCTACCGCCAAGAAAGCATTAATGAATTGGAATGGGGGGGAGCGGTCGAATTCAAATTTAAAAAGTGCTATAAAACACAAAGTGCTACCTAGCAAACAACACTTGGTCATTTGCAAATTAAGCGATTGAGTAGAGCCCTAAGCATTGTGAGCCGAACATTGATTGAGCCCCTAAATTCGCGAGTGACAGATTACAACCCAGATACGATAACAACAACTAAGGATGGTCTAGGAATAGAAGAGGTAACCATCGGCAAGGCCGCATAGGCCCTAACTATGGAGGATGTTCTAGGAGGTGCCAGGGTTGTGGCAGAGATCCCCAAATCACCGCGTACTCCAAGACCCAAGAATGATAAACAAGCAATGGCCCCCGTATGCGTGTCCCTAAGGAACTTGCTACGCAACAAACTATCGATGGAACAAAAGGGGAAAGCTATCATGATAGAAACATATGAGGAAGAAGAATATTTGCAAGCCCTTATCATCATAGAGGAAGAATACAAAGGCATGGAGGTGGATATTCAACCTACACACTCTGCAACAAAACTGCCCGCATATGTTCCCCTGTGAAAAGGGAAGGCCAAAGTGCCCAAGGACCTGGACGAAACCAAGAGCTCACTCTAGACCCCGCTGCTCCCAGACGACATTATGTTTGAAGACATGCACCTGGGCCGCGTGCTAACAATGAAAGTTGGAGATTGGGACCTCGTTGACCGCAATAAGTTCCCTCACTTGGAGACTAGCAACCTCATGAAGAAAAACACCGTAGAGGTGGTGACAATGTTAGAGCCACAGAAGTGGTTTCTCAGAGTGGAAAAGGCCAAGCTACTGAACCTACTATGGGTGTCGCATTTCCACCACGCCCCAATAGCCATTTTCATCATTAGGCAGCTGCTCTGCCTAGTGCATGATGGGTATCTATGGCTGTAGGAGCCCATCCCCATCATGGTAGACCTAATTCATTGCATTTCCCAGCTACCATACAAAGGAAAGGACCCCGCGACCATATCAGAAGGGAAGGGTAGTGATTTGGGCCTTGCAGAGGCCATGAAGATGAAGTACAACTGGAGAAGAAGAAGAGGGGCTACGCCATCTCCAGCATCAAGGACAAAGCGGTATGTGTAGCAACCCAAATATTGGCAGGCAAAGTTATGTGAAAGTGTCACGTAGACGAGGTACCTGCACCGGTGATCACACTGGCCGAACAGTGCGTGGAGGGGGTCCAGTTTAACTGGGTTGAATTCCTCTACACATAATTCTTGAAGAATTGTCGCGAAGCCCAGGAGCAAGGTAAAACCTTCCACTATGCATGGTTGTTGTTGTCCATAGTGCTCATAGCAGGGGAATTGTCGGAAGATAGTCAATTCCCCATAATTGACAGAGATTTACCGGAGGCCGCGAAGTATGCTTCGCTCTGTGCCATGAAGGATGCAAAAAGGATACGCAATAGCAAGATCTTCTAGCTACTCATGGAGATGAACATCTGCATGTGGATCAACCGGAAGCCACACTTGTTGCCCACAGTGTACAATAGTCTGCAGAGTTTTGCAGAATTCAAAGAAGACATGCATAATATATACATCAGGGTGCGAAAGGATCCAACGAAGAAGTGGACAAACCTACCCTTTGTAGCCACTGATGACACCATTTTCAATGTCTTGGAGGCATGGCCACCTGAATGGTGCGCCCCAGACATTGTAGAACTTGAAAGGTCGACAACACAGAAGAAGAAGGACGATTCCAAGCTGCGCGTCGCACAGTTGGCCAAGAAAAGGCAGAAGGAAATAGCAGCAGCTAAGGTACAAGCAGCATGGGAATCGGCACAGAAAGATGCCGAGCAAAAAAAGGCTGCAGAAGTAGCCGCAGCAGCACAGGAGGCAACTGCGAAGGCGTGCAAGGGTCAAACAATGCCCTCGTAGGGGCAAGAGGCAGAGGAATTAGAAATAGTAGAAGGAAGCGTGGACCTGTTATAGACATATTTGGGCACTACAACCCCAAACTCATATGTCCATAAACCAAGGGCTCTTCAGTCCCTAAAAGTGTTGTTTCATTACCTAAAGGATCATGGTCAACTGATTACATCATTTCCCAGAAGTTCCACCTAAAAAAATACTCAGAATTCGCCAAAACTGGAGCATACTAACTGCTCCATGGTCAAGGTGTGATGCATACTGGTTGCCACACTAGCCAGGTGCGATGCATACTGAAATGGCCTTCTGTGGGGTGTGATGAGCAAGAATAGACAAATGGAAGAGATAGTTTTCTAAGTGGATGATCATGGAATCTTCCAGAAAATTCTCCTGTGACACTTGCCTCTCTGAATTTGCCCAGGGATGAGTAAGAGATCAATGAAATCTCCAAGTGGAACCAAGAACTATTAGTGCAATGACACTAATCAAAAACCCAGAGCTGACTCACACCCTTGCAAGAGATCTATAAATGGATCCCTCATCTGAGAGATCTAGAGGCTGGAATTTTGTAATTTGTAAGGAATTGTTGTTGGTTTATCTGTGAGAAGAGACATCGTATTGTTGGGTGATCTTGCTTTTCATGAGGTGAAGAGGGCTTCTATGCTGGGAGGATGATGCTGGATCAGACAGCTGGGTTGTAATCCTCTCTTCTACTATTAATAAAGTTCTTTGATTTTTCCTCCATATAATTGTGTATTTGTGAATCTTATTGTTTATGAATGCAATTGTATGGTCAATGTGTTTCTGATTCTGCATTGTTTATGATGTTTTAGATAGAGATGCTTTGATGGTTTTCTGTTACTTTGACTCTACAAGTACTCTTTGAAATGGGACAAGTAGGAGAAGAGTGGCGAATTCTATTAAGGGAAAGAGAAATCAAGCAAGGATCAAAGCGGAAGATCCAGGTTGGTCCTCTTTTCTTCCCTCCTATCTATCACACCTAAAGGAAATCTCAAATTGCTTTGATTGTTTGTTTCTAAGATAGCTACCCATCTTAGTGGGACTAGTAGTTCGAATTAACACTAGTTTTCCCTAAAACAAAATGGTGACTCCGCTGGGGAGCAAATAGTTTGTTTTGTTTGTTTATTGTTTGCTTTATAAACTACAGATGGAACCTGAAGTTAGCCAGCTAGCCTTCGAACCGCCTTTTCTATGCAATTGCAAAGTAGATGAATGCTGCTTCAGTCAATCTCCGGGTTGGTTTATGAACTGAACATCTAACTTACAAGCATTCTAAGTGCCCTTGTGGTAGCTCAATAACCTCATAAGATCATACCCCTATACTTTGTTTTTACTGTCCATCATAACTCAGCCTAAATCACTGAACTTAGCTGCAAATTTTGAGCAAAAACCAAGCTTAGTTTTGCTCCCTGGTCCATCGCACTGTCTGTAACTGGGTAGCCTGTATGCATCGCACCTCCCATGTGTTGCAGGTGAGATGCATCCCTGTTTCCCTGTGTTGCAGGTGTGATGATTGAGTGATACTATTTCTCTCTTTGAAATTTGGTTTTTCCTCCTTGTTTTCAGCTCTATTCAGTAGTTTTGTTGTTCATGATCAGTATCTTCTTGCTGAAACCTTCTTCCTTCACATATTTCAGCCTCCATTAGTTAGGAATTGTAAATGTTTTTGTGTATTTGTCTATCATTTATAGTCTTCCTTTGTCGAAAGTAGCTTAATTGTGTTAGCTCTGCCACATAGGTTTGATTTCTAAAGGTCGGAAGTGAGCTTGGTCCTTGGTCATGCTCAAAAGAGACTCACAATGGTCATTTTCTCCTTCCCTTGCACCGCTCATTCTCCCTTCATCAATCCTAAAAATGATTAATTCCTTTATCGGGTCCGTGTTTAATCGCTATAGCAAGTCGCATCCATGTGTGTATAAAGGCTGCGCCCCTCGGCTTCCGCCGATGCGATATTGCGATGCAATCTTATCGCAATCACACATCACCATATGTAAAGGCCCAAAACTACCAAAAACCCGATCCAACGATTCCCGTCACGTCAGATAAAGCGATGGCACATTAGCACACGATGGAGAGTAGTTTTTCTCTCTCCTCCGTCGCTATGTGTCACGCGCTGAATGGAATCGCACGCCCTCACCCTTTTACTGCCTAACGCCCAAAGGTGGTGCGATCGATAGCGCTTACACTTAATCCTCTGTCCCAGCCCGATAACCATCGCACACCTTCGCCGCCCAATCACCATTGGATCTGCCCGTCTAAGATCTAGCAGCCCGCGTTCATCTTGCTCCCGCTCCTTCTGATATCCTCCGCCAGGCCATCTCCGCCATCTATCGTCCCGATCCGATGACCAACCTTGCTCCTTCATCCAGCTCATCCACTCATTATGCAGTCCATGTCCCTTAACCGTTCCATGTGCCTGAAGGACGAAGGTGGTTGTCCTTTCAGTACCATTTGCTATTGCTCATCAACAACCACATTTAACAGACAGTATGGCCGAAGAGAAAAAGGACAGAGCATGAGTATGTAACTGCATTTAGTAGTTATGGAACTTCATTGATACAAACACTCCAGCCGCCTGAGAGGATAGCAGAGCACCTAAAAAGATCAGATTCATCCACTAAATCAAGAAACGCACTCAAAGGCTCCATCAGGCAGTTAAATGTAGTTGGTGGTCAATTAAGACCCCTCCATACCTCAATTGGCCAAGTGCCTTTGTAATGAAACTCTATATATACCCAAAAAATAGATGTAATCAGGGTTGATGGTTGATGTTTTGATGTAAGGTTCAACTTCTAGAGACTGTAACTATTTTGACACTTGCAGTGTCTCGTCTTCATTTTTAGCTAATACAAGCTTCTTTTGCTATTAATTTCTCACTTTCCATTTCTCTTCTATTCCAAGTTGTGCCTGATATGCTGTATTCTTGAGCTCTTGATATTTAGCATTAGAGTAGCTGTCATCCTATCTCTGTGTTAAAATCTTGTATGTATCATTGAATAAGTTATTTAGGTTTCTCTTCATCTAGTGCCAGAGAGCTGTCATCCTGTCTGTGCATTAGTAGATTAGATTTGCAGACTTCTTTACTGGTTGCAGCCAGCCATCACATGGTCTTGTGCATCTGCTGGTGTGGTCAGTATTCTCCATATTCACCCAATCCTTAAACTGTGAGTAGTTGGTGGTCTAAAGCCTTGTAGTCTGGGGGTGTTCACGCATGTTTGGAGTGAGACAAAATAGAAGTGGTTATCTAGCTTGGACAAGCATCATCCCTTCCATTCATCCATTTGCAACAATAAGTTGAATTTATATGTTACCAGGCATCTCCGAGCTACAAAATAGGAGAGTTTCTTGGAATCCTAACATAATTGGCATCGTTGCCGGGGAGAGGAGATTGAAGCTCAGCTTCCCTGGGAGAACGACATAGATCCAACTTTGATGATAGACAAATCCTGGGCATATTTCCGGTTGTAATCATCTATCTGGTGACTCTACTGGAGGACTAACCTTTGGCGACTCCACATTGCAGTTTTGGCTCAGTTCGTGAGGCATACTCAGAGAAATCTTCAGAAATCACCAGCTGACCCAGTGCCTGACCCTGAGAAGATTGTTAAGAAAAGAAAAACGTCACAGAAAGGAGCATCAGGATCAGGTAAGCCTAAACAATCTTATGTATCTCTGCAAGAGAGGCTTGTAGCTGAGAATGTACAGTTTCAAGATATAGAGCCTAGCATTGTTAGTGAAGAAATACCCTCAGAGATTCATAAAGCTCCTTGTTCATTAAGTTCCCCTTTGGATCTCAGCCCAAAGAAAACCTCCCACACAGTCCATCAGATTCCTTTGTCCCTGTCATTTATTCCACAGCTCCCTACCTTTCCAACTGCCAGTATCCATTCACCTACCCCAGTCATGGTAGGCCCGCAAGCTCCTACTAAGATGGAAAGAATCATAGCTGCAAGGTATGGACCTCTTGTCCTACCTGTTCCTTTGAATTCCATGCCTGCAGGAGAATATCAGAAATACATGCCTAAATTCACTGGTACAGAAGGAGTAACAGCTGAAGAGCACCTTGAATATTTTTATAGTTATGTTGATAACCTTGATATCAGTGAGGATGCTGTGTGGATGAGGGTTTTTGTCCAAAGCCTAGATGGAGAGGCTACAAAATGGTTCAGAGAATTAACCCCTAGGTCTATAGCAGACATTGAGGCCTTAGATGATGTGTTCCTAAAGCATTGGGGGGATAAGAAATATCTACTCTATTATCATACTGAATTTGGGAACTTGTAGAGGGAAAATGGTGAGCTGTTGTTTAATTTCAACAAGAGGTTTAAGCGCATGTACAACAGAATACCAACTAAAGTGAAACACACCCCTACTTCTGCTAAGCTTACTTATGCCAATTCCTTCGATTCTTGTTTCTGTTTACTACTGAGGGAAAGAAGATATGCTTCTTTGGCTGATATGCAAGATGCAACCCTGGAAGTAGAATCAAACATCATGGCTGCAGAAAGGCTCGAAGGTAATGCTGATAGGAGAAGACAGAGGGGTGAGCTCTCATCATCCTCAGATCCTAAGATCGATAAAATGGCCAGGATGATAAAGTCATTGGTCTCTGAAGTTTCCAAATTAAGGATGGAACAAAATTCAGGGAAAGGACAAGCTCCTTATACTTTTGCTCTTCCAAATCCAAATCCATATAGAGGAGCAAAGGAGCAGTTGCAGATTTTGCAAAGAAACAAAGATGCAAACAAAGACCAAAGGGTGAAGACCCTTTTTCAAGATATAGTCATGGAAGACGAGCAATTTGAGGAGGAGGACGAGGTCCATGGTATGGAGGACAAGGGCAGTGCCCCTTTCTTAACCAAAGCTTCCTATGAGAAGTCATTATTCAAAGGCCCTGCTCATAATTTTGTTGTACCTGCAGAACAACAAGCTTATAAGCAGAAGCAACCAGCAGCAGATCCCATCATCCTCAAAGCTCCAACCATAAAGGTAAGAGGCCTTGAAGGTTCCCCTTCTTCTTTCAGTTTTCAGTCAGAAATTCAGAAGCCAAGAATACCCATGCCTCTGATTGAACCAGTGAAGAATGAGTCCTTCAAGAAATCCATCCTTGAAGACCCTGAACCTAAATCTAGCCCAGCTTCCAATGACTATGAAAATATGCAAATTGACCAACCTGTTGTTATCCTCAACCCAGTGATCAAAAAGGGTGAAGTCAGTTCCCCATCATCTTATGTTCCTCTATCTGTTCAAGAGACAATCCATCATAATTTCCCCCAAGGCACTGAGGCCAGCCATAACTCAATGCCCAAGGCTGATATGGATAATCTCAGTCTTGATATTCCAAAGCCTGCCCAGGTGGCCTCCAGACAGCGTGAAAGGGCAGTTTTCCAGTTCACAGAGGAAGAAGGTGCATAGTTTTGGGACACCTCCTTGGAGGGGGCTGGTTATAAGCAAGCTACGGAATCAAGTGAAGTCTTTGTGTCCCAAACACAAGAATACATTGGTCCACCATTTATATTAATTGTGCAGGCCACAAATGACACAGTCAAGTACAAAGCAGCCATTGTTATTCAGCAGGTATACAAAAGCTTTCATGGAGAACATCCAAGGATGAGAACATACAAAGAGGGGGTGAAATGTAAACCATGTCTACCTGATAAGGTCAAATGCCCCAAAATTTTTGAGGTAGCTGATCAAATCAACCTGATTTTGCAAGTCTTTGATGAATCAGCTGACATGCATATTGACCAAGAGAAGGGGAAACAATTTTGGTGGCCCAGTAAATGGGCAGTTTTTTAAAATTTAGGTTGTTTAAGGTTTTCAGGCCTTAATGTTGTAAATGTGTTCTTTTACAGGTTTTAGTGTAGCCTTAATTAGACTCCATGCCCAATTAAATACTAGGCAATGTTTTAATCTTGCTCTGATGTAGAAGGCAGTGGTCTATGATTCTTGAGACCTCACAGGGAGGATCTCATCCCTAGAAGGAGCCACTGTTAGCTCTGCTACATAGCTTTGATTTCTAAAGGTCGGAAGTGAGCTTGGTCTTTGGTCATGCTCAAAAGAGTCTCACAACGGTCATTTTCTCCTTCCCTTGCACTACTCATTCTCCCTTCATCAGTCCTAAAAACGATTAATTCCTTTATCGGGTCCGGGTTCAATCGCTATCGAAAGTTGCATCCATGTGTGTATAAAGGTTGCACCCCTTGACTTCCGCCGATGCGATATTGCGATGCAATCTGATCGCAATCACACATCGCCATATGTAAAGGCCCAAAACTACCAAAAACCTAATCTGACGACTCTCGCCGCGCTTGATAAAGCGATGGCACATTAGCGTGGGATGGAGAGTGGTTTTTCTCTCTCCTCCATCGCTACGTGTCACGCACTGAATGAAACCGCACACCCTCACCCTTTTACCGCCTAATGCCGAAAGGTGGTGCGATCGATACCTCTTACCGCTTAATCCTCCATCCCCGCCCGATAACCATCGCGCACCTTCGTTGCTTGATCACTGTTGGATCTGCCCGTCTAAGGTCCAGTGGCCCACGTTCATCCCGCTCCCGCTCCTTCCGATATCCTCCGCCAGGCCATCTCCGCCATCTATCCTCTCGATCCGACGACCAACCTTGCTCCTTCATCTGACTCGTCCACTCACTATGCAGTCCACGTCCCTTGACCATTCCATGTGCCTGAAGGACAAAGGTGGCCGACCTTCCAGTACCATTTGTTGTTGCTCCTCAACAACCACATTTAACAGACACTATGGCTGAAGAGTAAAAGGACAGAGCATGGGTATGTAACTGCATTTAGCAGTTATGGAACTTCATTGATACGAACACTCCAGCCTCCTGAGAGGACAGCAGAGCACTTGAAAAGATCAGATTCATCCACTGAAGCAACCAAACGCACTCAGAGGCTCCATCAGGTAGTTAAATGCAGTTGGTGGTCAATTAAGACCCCTCCATACCTCAATTGGCCAAGTGCCTTTGTAATGAAACTCTATATATACCCAAAAAACAGAGTTAATCAGGGCTGATGGTTGATGTTTTGATGTAAGGTTAAACTTCTGGAAACTGTAACTATTTTGACACTTGCAGTGCCTCGTCTTCATTTTCAGCTAATATAAGCTTCTTTTTCTGTTAATTACTCACTTTCCATTTCTCTTCTATTCCAAGCTGTGCCTGATATGTTTTATTCTTGAGCTCTTGATATTTAGCATTAGAGTAGCTGTCATCCTATCTCTATGTTAAAATCTTGTATGCATCATTGAATAAGTTATTCAGGCTTCTCTTCATCTAGTGCCAGAGAGCTGTCATCCTGTCTGTGCATTAGTAGATTAGATTTGCAGACTTCTTTACTAGTTGCAGCCAGCCATCACATGGTCTTGTGCATCTGATGGTGTGGTCAATATTCTCCATATTCACCCAATCCTTAAACTGTGAATAGTTGGTGGTCTAAAGCCTTGTAGTCTGGGGGTGTTCACGCATGTCTGGAGTGAGACAAAATAGAAGTGGTTATCTGGCTTAGACAAGCATCATCCCTTCCATTCATCCATTTGCAACAATACGTTGAATTTATATGTTACCAAGCATCTCCGAGCTACAACCTATGAGAGTTTCTTGGAATCCTAACGAATCGAACTGTCATTTTTTGATGCAAGTGTCGTAATTGTCATTTTGAATCAAAAGAAGAGTGTCGTAAAGTCTTTCTCTTCTAGATAGTTGATTGTAATTTTGTCATTGTACTTGATTTGAGTTATTAGTATTTGAAGTGTCAAAAACAGTTTTCAATTCGAAATCGAAAAGTGTCGTCTTAGTCTTCCTTTCGTTTTGAAAAGAAATTGTCAAAATGTCACTTTAAAAGAAAATAGTTCAGATCTATACTTAGCTTTCCTTTTTGGCATTCACACATTAAGGAAATGGAAAAAAAATACATGCATGTGCATTTGCATTTTGACTGCATGCGGAATATGATTTAGGAAAGTGCATTTAGTGTGTGCTCTATGCTCTCTGCTGAAAGAAAAATAATAATCTTCTTTCCTTTGTAGCTAGGATTTTCATTGCTAAAAGAAAATAAACGACTGTTTTTCATTTTAGATTGCATATTTATGAATTTTACATCTACATCACGCGGTGAACCTTGAAAGACAAACTTCTAAGCAAGATCAACTCTAAAATAAATCTCAATGAACATAAAAATGCTTTGGAACCTAACGCAACACATCTAGAAGTCTAGGCTAAAGATGTGTTCTGGTGTCGTCAAACCTGGTAACTATCATTTTCATCGAAGGTTGGGTGATTCATCCTCTTTGATACGACAAGTGCCAGTACAGACTTATGCTCCCTGTACCGTCGAGTATATATTGGGAGACCACAATAGGCTAATATCCTTTATCCTTAGGAATCCGTGTCTGCCACCCTATCGATCACAATGCACTGAACACAGCATTCGGGAAGATTGACTGTCGTACATAAGTCCTTGGTAATTTCTCTATCATTTATCACCAAGGTGTATTTTGCAGTTTTGCGATCGGTTTGGTAATCCCTCTGTCTAGATTTCCAGAGTAGTCACTTTCGTTCCTTTTCGACTCCTTAAAAGAAAAGGTCCATCTGAGCACTTGTCACTTCAGGCTCATTAAAAATCGAAGGCGACTAGAGTCACCTTTAGCTTTTTCTAGACTCTTAAAAATTGAAAAAGCAAGTTGCGTCAAAGTGTCTTAAAATTTATTTGAATCAGAATAACATCCCTGTTCCTTCGTTAATCTGAGGTTGAGATAATGGAGTCCACCAATCAAGGAATCCCTCTTGGAGGGAATCTTAGTCCTTTCTCCTCTTGGGGATATATTGGTTCTCCATATATGGCTACATTGTCCCTTCCAGGAATCACAATCGGCCTACCGGTATGGCTTTTCTCGACTTTTGTCGTTCAAAACACCGTAATTCCTCAAACATCTAATCAGCGACCAGATGATACTAAAGTTACCCCTTTACCTTCTACTTCGTTTGTTTCTCCTTCCCCTTCTTCCTCTTCACTTGGTGAAACTAGTGACACTAAAAACCAAGTAGCTAAGAAGAAAAAGAAAGGGAAGGAGAAGAAGGAGAAGCCAACTAAACAAGGAGGCAACCATGCTTCATCTGGTGAAAATCCGCACATTAAATGTTCCAAACCAAAATCTCCATGAATAATTTGCAAGGGGGACCACTACCATCGAGATTGCCCATGCATTCCTTGGATCTTGAGAGAATGGTCTCCCCGTTTGCACCATTCGGTATCATCAACCTCTAGCAGTCAGGTTGACAGCATACCATCAACTAGTGAAAACAAAGTTAATGGACATGTCAATTTTCCCTGTAGGTTATGTGAAGGTAATCATACTCTTCATCGTTGTCCTTTTTTGGACGAAGCCAAAAGTGTCTTAGATAACTGTCCTGCTTCACCGCAGCGACTTCCACCTAGATACAAGAAACACTTGCCAAGTCCTTCATTGGTTGAAAACCCGATTGACATAACTCAATTGTCGATCGAATTTCCTATCATTGAAAGTGAACCTTTTGAGTCCATACCGGACCAAAGTCAACTAGTCGAGATGGCAGTTGACCCAGTCTTGCCTTCAGAAGGCCCACCTTTGGATGATACAATTTTCAAAGAGAATGAGAATGACACTGTTCAAATTATTTTTGTTGAAACAGAGTCTAATGAACTTGGGGGCAAACCACCCATTCCTTTACAACAGGAAGAGACCCCCCCAGTTCATGAGATTTATCCAACCGTTTGTCCGGTACCTCCTTCAAGTAGTCTATTCGTTTTCTTTGATTGGAATCAACTAGCAAAACCCTGCCTTCCATCTAATGTACCATTCTGAATCATAGTACAAGTTTACAAAATGATTGTGTCTGGCACTATCATAGATGAAGGGTCTTCAGTGAGTATCCTTTCCTCAACTGCTTGGAAAGCGCTTGGTTTGCCATCGCTTTTGCCTGAAAAATAAAAAATTTCAGGCTTCAACAAAGGAACCAGTCGGCCGTTAGGGATCCTTCCAAAGTTGCCCATAACTTTGAAAAGGAAAACTGTTCATTTGAATGTGATGGTATTCCAAGGGCCACTAGATTACAATCTACTCCTTGGACGTGACTATATATATAGCATGGAAGCTATTGTTTCTACACTTTTTCAAGTGATGTGTTTTCATCATGAAGGAAAACTGGTGCAATTTGTCGACCAACTTTCATTTCCTAGTTCAAACACAACTATGAATCAACCATCATCCCTAAATGGTCTCTTCGCATCAACAATGTCTCTTCAACCTTCATTCCATCCACCTAATTACCACGAGTAGTTCGGTGAATGTAACGAAGTTTAGGGGGCATGCACCCTAGTCTGCTTCGGCAGGCAAACCCAGAGGAAAAGAGAGATTTTCTTGAAGGTCATAGTGATTGGACTGAAAAAACATTCCCGTGTAGGTTATGTGATCAGTCTGAAACAAATATTTCCTTGAAAGGTTATACGATTGGATTGAAAAATCATTTCCTTGCTGGATATGTGATCAATCTGAAACATGTATTCCCTTGTATGTTATGTGATTGGAAGCTCACACCATTCACCTTCGTCTATTTTGATGGACAAAGCCAAGGAAGAGTTTTTGTCTGCCGACAAGAATAATCCTGCCTAATTGCAGGAACTTCCATATGGTAACCTGGAAACTCTCCTTTTATTGAAAGACCTGGCGGCATGCAAATCTTTATATGTAAGTGAAAAACGACCATTTGGTTTTTTAGTTTGTTAGGTTCTCAACCCTTTAGCCTCGCAGCTTGGTCGTTTCTAACCTACATAAAAAGGCAATGAGCACATGTTATAGTAGTGTTCAAGCTCATTAAAAAATAAATCTACCAAGAGACATTTTCAAATGACTGGTAAGAGCAATGTTCCCGCAAGGTTCAAGCTCGTTAAAAGATAAACCTGCCACTGAGCATAGTTTCTCCTGGTTCAAGCTCATTAAAAAATGAAACCACCTTTGGTAAATAACCTTTGTGATCGCCTTACTATCAACCTTTTGAGTCTTGGTTGTGTCCCTTCCATCACCTCCATTCATTTGGCCAATCATACGCTTCCACTTGATTGTTTACCCTTTTGAGGAACAGCTGCGACGAGTGATTCTGATTACCACCCTCTTCACACTACCATGTTTTGAGAAGTTCCAAGCTTACCTGGAACCAGTTGCTATCCAAAAATACCACTCGTTCCTAAAAAACGAGTCCCTTTTAAACTCTTTTTAGACTCGTTAAATATAAAAATATTGTCAAGAAATTGGCCTCTCCAACTCACTAAAGTGATTGGAAGTGCCATCCCTCTTGTATTTTAATCTTTTTGGACCTGAGGGATTATCCCACAAAAAGATCGAGCGCTTGTCTTTTTCGGCTCGCCAAAGTGATTGGAAAAGTCATCCCTTTTGTATTATTTTAATCTTTTTCGAACTCAAGGGATTATGATATGAAAAAGAACTGCTGGAGTTTCCTTTTCATCCCTTTTCAAACTCTCTAAACATGAAGAGGACCGAGTTGTCTTTGTCGTTAAACTCATTAAAACAATAGCGAAAAACTTGTCCATCTAGACAAGAACGAGTTTTACTGTCGCTAGGCTCGCTAAAACATAGCGATAGGTTTGCCCGAAGGGAAAATTATAGAACAAGCATATGTTATCCTCCTCAAGCTTGACAAAAATAAAGAGGTACTGGTCAGCAATGACTGGGGAAAAAGGGGAAGAAAACTTGAAGAATTTTGTTGGTAGCAGGTCACTCTTGAACATGACACTTTCACTCCATCACCATGATTGAGTTGGGTTGGGTTTTTCCGTTCACTATATCAGCATTGGTCCTCCATACCATCCATGTGGTTAATGCTACCAGTCCATATCAGTGTCATCGACATGTTCAAGAGAAGTCATTCAGAGAATTCACCATCCAGCAAACGCCTCATCCAATGCAATACCTCCACCCTTCATTTTTCATGACCGTCATTCCTGAACCTTATATCATCAGATCGTTTTCACCTCCAGAAAAATCATTTGCTTCATTTCACATCGTAGATGTGGGATACATTAAGGCCCTCCTATGACAGGTCACTTCTTGTCAACATCAGCTCATTATCCAAGAAGTTGACTTAGAAACAACCCTTTCAGTACTTTGAAGCTTGCATGCCTCAATGGCAAGTTTCTCACTTCCGGCGATAGGTTTACATCAATGACCTTCGACCGAAATATTTTGCGTGGTGTTCGACATCGGCTCATATATTCACACGACGTGAATTGTATTGTAGTACCTTGAGGGTCATTATCATTATCGGTGATTCCTCTCGCGCCTGTTAACATCTTACATTATTGACTGGTAATCAGGCGATGTCTTTCCATGTTCGACTTCAAAACATCATTTCACATGGATCGACTTGTACATCGGGCGAAGATTGAACGAGTTTGAAGACCCCGAATCTAGTTTCATCCATCTGGGCTACGATATATTCAGGAAAATAAAGACATCAATTGTACACAGACGCTGCACAGATAGTCATCTAAGCCAGGAAAGATGACTCTTCATGCGAAGAATCACCAGTCTACAACAACAGATGATTGTCTGTCCTATGTACATGAAAATGAATTTATAAAGTTGAGCATGGGTATGCCCGCGTCAGCTAGATCATGAAAATAATATGATGATGATGTATTGTATTGTATCTTATACAGGTCACCTTCCAGCTCGAATACCTCGAATCCTCATGATAAAGCATTTCACCCGACATCAGAAGATTTACGACCTCATGCTTTAGGGGGCAGTTCTTATAGACATATTTGGGAACTGCAACCCAAAACTCATATGTCCATAAACCAAAGGCTCCTCAGTCCCTAAAAGTGTTGTTTCATACCCTAAAGGATCATGGTCAACTCGTTACATCATTTCCCAGAAGTTCCACTGGAAAAAATACTCAGAACTGGCCAAAACTGGACCATACTTATTGCTCCATGGTCAAGGTGTGATGCATACTGAAATGGCCTTTTGTGGGGTTCGATGAGCGAGAATAGACAAATGGCAGAGATAGTTTGCTAAGTGGATGATCATGGAATCTTCCAGAAACTTCTCCTATGACACTTGCCTCTCTGAATTCGCCCAGGGATGAGTAAGAGATCAATGAAATCTCCAAGTGGAACCAAGAACTATCAATGGAATGACACTAATCAAAAACCCAAAGCTGACTCACACCCTTGCAAGACATCTATAAATGGATCCCTCATCTGAGAGATCTAGAGGCTGGAATTTTGTAATTTGTAAGGAAGTGTTGTTGGTTTATCTATGAGAAGAGACATTGTATTGTTGGGTGATCTTGCTTTTCATGAGGTGAAGAGGGCTTCTATGCTGCGAGGATGATGTTGGATCAGACAACTGGGTTGTAATCCTCTCTTCTACTATTAATAAAGTTCTTTTAGTTTTCCTCCATATAATCGTGTATTTGTGAATCTTATTGTTTATGAATGTAATTGTATGGTCAATGTGTTTCTGATTCTGCATTGTTTATGATGTTTTAGATAGAGATGCTTTGATGGTTTTCTGTTACTTTGACTGTACAGGTACTCTTTGAAACGGGATAAGTAGGAGAAGAGTGGCGAATTCTATCAAGGGAAATAGAAATCAAGCAAGGATCAAAGTGGAAGATCGAGGTTGGTCCTCTTTTCTTCCCTCTTATCTATCACACCTAAAGGAAATCTCGAATTGCTTTGATTGTTTGTTTCTAAGATAGCTACCCATCTTAGTGGGACTAGCAGTTCGAATCGACACTAGTTTTCCTTGAAACAGGACCTAGGGACCACGTCCACATAGTTTAAGCACCCACACATGGTAGAGCGAGTAGGACCGAGGAAGAAGGTCAAGGCCTCGAAATTTTCCATTGACCCGATCACCCTAATCGAGGGTGATCTGCATGACATCGGCGAGACAGTGCGCAATGTCACAAATGAGGCCCTTCAAGATTTCATGTAGGAGCGCGAGACTGTGTTGAGGGCCCTCAGAGTGCAGTTGCAAGAGTCATAGGTGCTCCCCCCTCAGGTTAGTACCCTTTCAACCCACCTCGCAGCAGGATCCTTGGCAACAGAGTAGATGTTGCGTGCATAGATGGCAAACACAATAGTGTTTCCTGAAGGGGCTCTAGTGACATTGAATGAAGCCAATATATTTTCGGTTAGCATGATGAAAGGCCTTGGCCTTAATTTGGCTACCCTTCCGCGTGAGACACTATACCTGTTACAGGTTGGGATAACGGTAGAGTTGCACGCTAGGAAGAGCCACGCGATCCAAGTCCTCAGCGAGCAAAAGATAAACATGGAAAAACTCAGCTTATAGCGCGAAGAATTGGTGTTGTAAAGTCAAAAATTGGTGCAGTTGGTAGAGGACGCTTGCCGAAGCGTCCTGGAGCTGGCCATCCCAGCAGATATACCAGTGGAGGTGCGGATCCACAGGTTAGCAACAGGAGTCCGAGAGGCCCAAGAAGAAATGACCAAGGCTCAGCTGGAGCTAAATCTTCAGATCACCAAGCTATGGTTAAAGGCACAGTCATCCACTCCCTTGGAAGTTAGAGAATAGTTCTCTAGTGCTATCACTGCAGGACCGGAGAAAATTGGAGGTGTAGTGCGAGACTGTACCAGCATGTTGTAACAAGCACTTGAGGTCCTCATGACTCTGCAAGAGGACCCCAACATCCAGCGCTTGGAAACAGAAGCGTGAGAATTCCAACAGCAATACGACAGTTTTTGAGGAACTGCGCAGACATTAGTCCTCACCCAGAGGCTTGTGAGGATCCAGCAAGCTAAAGCACTGAAGGAGCAAGTGGACGCGACGCGACACAAGGAGGCAGCTCTCAAAGCACATGTTCAACCTTGGATCGGCGAGGCCTTCGCTATCACGGAAAACATCGAAGGAAAGCTTGCACATATATAGGGAATACACACATTAATGCAGAGAAGCATCCTAGACACAGAGGTCTCGAAACAACGGATGTAGCAAATCCAGCAAGCTGCAGCTCAGTGCGCTACTGAACTCAGCACAATTTGAGAACAGTTGGAGGGACTCCATGCAAAGATTGCCACACCGACAGAGTGACTCGACAACGAGTCATGAAGTTTGTGTTGGGGGCTTGTTGGGCATGGAATCCCCCCAAGGCATGTTTTGGGGCTCAAAGCCCACGTTTTGACCCGATATTGTTGTAAAGACTGTATGAATTACGGGCGCGGAGCGTGAAATGTATGATAGAGTCAGAGGGTTGTTTTCCCTAGTCTTGTAATGTAATGTCGGCCTACCCATGGTCCGCGAACCATGGGATTGTATAAATAGAGCGAGGCTCTAAGTGTAAAAGATAACGAATAGGATAGCGAAGTAGTAGAGAGAAGGAAGAGTCTAAGTGACTAAGTGTGTCTTTGGGTTATAGAGTAGGAAAAGGCTCTGCAGCTGAGTGCGCAGAGGCCTAGTAGTCCGCAATTGAGTGCGTAGACTCCTGCTGCTGAGTGCACAGGGCAGAGTCAAGTCTATAACCGAAGAAGGGATTAGTAAAAAGAAGTTTGATATCATTTTGTGTATTTGTTCTTGAATTAATGCATGTTTGATATAAATTTCAAATATATTGTTTATTTACTGCGTGCACCTGTATGAATGATTTATGTTGTTAAGTATAACTTAAAGCACGCAAGTAGGCTAAAATAATCAACTAACATTGGAATACTAGTAAGGACTTGGGTAATAACAAGGTTCGGCCCCCGAGTAGGGTTGTGCAAAGGCAACATCTCAGGCTACGAAGTACAGGAAAGTGTGCGTAGTGACATGCGTGCAGGGTCGAACTGTGAAACACTTGAACTCATCAGACATCTCCAGGGTGCGGAAACCTGGTTCTAGCACCCTCCCATACTACTTTGGGTGAGACCTCAATCCACGCACCGCTGACTATTTCCGAGAGGGCTAGTAGCACCGTGATTTGTTTGGCTAAATCAACTTTGAACCTGGGTCAAGCCCTGATAATCCAACATCATGGGATCATGGCCCACTACAAGAAAAAAGGTCATTGGTGAGGGTCATGCCTGTGATAGACCTTTAAGGTCCGTCACCAATGTCATATATGGTGACGGTCTTTAAAAAAGTGTTGTTGTAAGTGTATATAGTGATGGTCCTTTAAGGTTTGTCACCAAAGCCATTTTCAATGACACTTCTAGTGACGATATTTTATTGACCCTCACCAATGCTCTTTTTGGTTACTTTTGGTGATGGTCAAAAAATGTTCGTCATCATTGATCATTCCAATGAATTTTTTATGGTGCTTCATGCCTGTGACGGACCTTTAAGGTTCGTCACCAATGTCGTATATGGTGACAATCTTTAAAAAAACATTGTTGTAAGTGTATATAGTGATGGTCCTTTAATGTTTGTCACCAAAGCCATTTTCAATGACACTTTTGGTGAGGGTCGTTAAAGGCCTGTCACTAATTATCTCTTTGGTGATACTTTTGGTGAGGGTCGTTAAAGGCCCTACACTAATTCTCTCTTTGGTGACACTTCTAGTGATGATCATTTATTGACCCTCACTAATTCTCTTTTTGGTTACTTTTGGTGACAGTCAAAAAATGTTCGTCACCATTGATCATTCCAATGAGTTTTTGATGATGCTATGTACCTGTTACTATATTTTTTTCAAAAGATAACGATTTAAGACCATTGTTGTGGAGCCTTTTTCATTATGTGCCCAAGGTCATAGTGATTATAGTCAGTCATTTTGTTAACAATTAATTAATGTTTATCATTTCCCTCAAGTCATAATAATATAGTTTCCCTATGATTCAACACATGATTCATCTCTGTTAGGTTTATTATCTAGCAAATTTCCTTTAAATAAAGTTCCATTAGTGTGTGTAGGAACTATATTATTTAATACATAATCAATCTTTGTCAATTCTATTAATGAGAGAGACCTAGCACTCCTCAACACTCATGTCACACCTTAACATGCTTTGGAACAATACACTAACATTCCTTGCAACACCTCACATGCCCTAGAACATATTTGTACCTAGAACATCTTGCCATGAGTAGGATGCCCAAGCACATGTTGGTATGCCCTAGCATAGCATAGCACTCCCCTATCATGTGTTGGCATGCACTGTAACCCTTAGCATGCCCTGGAACACCTTCGCATAATATTGCATTGGAAAACATTAGCACTTGGCACACGTTGGCACGTGGCATGTATTGGAACATATTATTAGTGTGCATAGCATGCCCCTTTTGAAAAATATAAAGTCTCGACTTATTAACCCTCTTATGTATTCATCTCCCTACATTTTAGCTTGGTTATTCCTTTTATTGCCTTGAAACTCCTTGACGCATATTGGCATACACTGGCACCTTGCACATCCTAGCATGCCTTAGCACCTGGCATGCCTTGGCACTATATGGCACATGTTAGCACACCCTGGAACTACCTAGCACACTCTAGCACTTCTTCACATGCCGTGATTTTCCCTGGCATACCTTACCCATGCTTAGCATACCTTATCACTCCCTCCTTAGCATGACAACTAGCACTCATTGACACTCCCTAACACACCCTCATATTCATTCACTTCCATGCATTTTGACCTAGTTCTCCCTTGTGTTTTCCTAGTACTCCCTAACACTCCTCAGCATGCATTGGCACTCTCTAGCACACCTTAGCACTCTTCGATATGCTCTGCCACTTCATAGCATGCATCACACTCCCTGACGCACATTGGCACTTGGCACGTGTTGGCACTTGGCAAGTCTTAGCATGTTTGGCATGCATTGATATGACTTGGTATGCTTTGGCATGGTTTAATATTAAAGTTATTTGAGATTAATTATTGGAAACTAGATGAGAAGAAACAGAGGAAGATTTGGCACTTAGAATGCATTGCCACTTGGCACTTGGCACTTGGCAACTATTGGCACATAGTGTTTGTGTGCCTAGCATGCCCCTCATGGAAAAGGTAAATTGATGACTTATTAACCCTACTATGTGCTCATTTCCTTGTAGTTTAACTTGTTCCTCCCTTTTGTTGCCTTGACATTCCCTAGCATGCATTGTCACACCCTTGTATATCTTGGCATGCCTTATCACTTGGCACATCTTAGCTTGTTTGACATGTCTTTGTACTATCATGCACATGTTAGCATGCCCTAGCATTCCCTAACACACCTTGGCAGTGATGATCTCACAACTAGCATTACATTTTCCCATGACTTGGGAACCTTACATTCACTAGAACACCTTGGCACTCCCTAGTTATCGTGCCCTCTGTTATCCTCCACAATGTCCTAGGCTGATGAGGATATCGACAGAGGTAACCACAGAACAAGCTTTTAATTTGGTAGCTATCCCTACCAAACCAGAGAGGGCTCTCTCTATGAAATCACGGGAAAGAGATGACTGGAATGTAAATGATTTTAGGCTAGATAGCTAGGCTCGGGTGGGTTTCGGAAAATTTAGGGTTTTGTTACTAGATAAGGGAGAAAAACCAGGTAGCTAGGTTAGAGGATCAAAGGGTTACATCAGAAAAGATATAAAGGAGCAAGGTAGCATTACTTTTGTGATGGATCTTAGGGTTTTTTGGTGTAGTGTAGTGTTTAGAAGAAGAAAAAGGTCTTAATGAGCATGAAACGTGAATTCATTAAGAAAGAAAGAAAGTAACACATAATGATTTTTCCATCAAAACAGAGCTTTATGCAAAGAATTATGTTTATAATCTGTAAGTAAAACCATTGAAGAATTGATGAATGGAAAGAGAAGATGAATATCTTTCATATAAATCTATAACAGAGAAAAAAAAACATCACAAACTTACTGCACATGAATTCCTAGATAATAGCTACAAACTATGTCCTTTGATTTCCAGAAAATTTCTAAGTACAAGCTACAATAGTTCTCTCCTCTGAAATCCAACCTATTTTATCACTGAGAAACTAATACATAAAGACAAAAAAAAACATCTCCCCACTCTTAGGGGTCGAATCCATGACTCTAGGAACTATTCCATGAGTTGTTCTAACCAAACCTTAATGTCTAGGGAAGTTGAAAACAACTTCTACAATTAACTTTGACTCCCACCTCTCTCATAAATGTGTTCAAATTTACATCAAAACAGCTTACAAAGACTAACCACCCATTATTTACATTTAATTTTACCCCTCACCTTCATCCACTTCACCCTTTTACTTTTACCAAAGTCAAACTAGGAATTACAAAAAATTACACAGTGAAAATTTTACAAAAATCTAAAAAAATTCTAGGTGCGTAGCAAGCTGATGGAGGCAATTTTTGAGTGCATTTTTGAAGTCCAAATCTAGTTTTGAAGCCTTTTATAGAAATATGGGAGAGTTTAGATGTATTTAGAGTATTATTTCACTCAAAATGACCCATTTTTTGGCTGATATATGGCCATTCTCCCAAGGTGTCTCTAGGTGCGCAACGAAATGGAAAAAGAGGGGCAAAAAGGTGATTTTTGGCCTCATTTTTCCAAATTTCTCAAAAGAACCCTAGACCAAGAAAGTGGGAAAATGGGTTTTGAGAAGGGGTGATAATCTTTCAAAAAATGCTGATTTTCCATCATTTGGAGCCCCGAGGAAGAAGTGCAGCGTGAGCTCGCTATGCTCCTAGACAAAAAATTGCCAAAAAAATTCAAGTGTGCACCAAAACACAATTTTTTCTCCAAATCCTCCCAAAATTTGTCCAGAGATGCCTAATGAGGTATGTTATGCAATCATGGATGCATCAGAAAACAAATCTAACTTACCCTTCTCCTCTTGGCTGATTAGGGTTTCCTTGAGTTTTTCCTTCAACTGCTTGATTTTGACCTTGGTAACCTCATTCCTTGTGTAATAATGGATGGCCATTTTCTTTTGCAACTTGTTATCCCCGTTGGCCTTGTCAAGTAGATTCTCAAGGTGGAAATTGACTTTTTCAAGCCAAAAATCCTTGTCCTCATTTATTTCCATGGCAATCTTATCTTCAAAGGTCAATTCTTCCATTGGTGGCTTTTGTTCTCTTTCCCTCTGAAGTGCCTTCCTAAGACCCATTGTCCTTGGTCTCTTCCTTGCCACATGTCCTTAATGCTTCTCAGTGTCCTCATGGTCCACCACTTCCTTTCCTTTCATCTCTTGTTTCTTGGCTTTGAATTTCTCTTTCTCCATGACTAGCTGTTTTGCCTTAAGTTGAATATTTTCTTGCTCAAGGAATGAAATGATGAATTTGGCCCTTTCCAAATTGTCCTTGAGCTCCATGATCTGAGAATCATTCTCTTTGATGACTTGTTTCAGGGTTTTATGCTCATCATGTTCCTCCAAATCAACTAGCTCAAAGTCATGCTCAATGGTCTCCTCATCATGCAAAGAAGCCTCATGATGTGATGGTGATCCTTGTTCTGTTGATGTAGTAGGCTTGGCCCCTTCCTCAATTTGAGGAGAAAACACAAGCCTTTTGCCTCTATGATATGTCTTGGTCACCTCAGGCCTAGGTGCCTTGGAAACCTCATCATGTTTGCTTGATGACCCCACCTCCATGGGATGTACTGACATGGTTTGGTGTTGGCTTGGTGAAGTGGTTATATGTGTTTTCAAGGCTGCCTCAATGAAGGTGTCCCATGTCACGTTCTTCTCTGTCAACTGATGGAGTACTATAACCTTTATCAAGCTATGGTGAAAGAGGCTAGGATAATGCACTTTTCCTTTCAATTTCACCCTTTCAGACATTTTGGTTAGGCTCCTATACAAGTAGCTGGACAAATTTAGAGACTTGGCAATTGTAAAGTGCATGAGCAGTCTTATGTGGTATTGATATAGCCTGGAAAATCTGCCCTCACATGTGAAGAAATTCATGACAACCTTCATCAATGGTGCATATCTCTCCAACAAGTATCTGAATGGGAAAACATGTGAGTGAGATCTTTTGTATTGTGATTTCAAGTAGGGCTTTTACTCTTCTAGGTCTAGGTTCATGCCTTTGAACCAGTTTTCACCATGGTTTGTGTTACACAGTAATTTGTCACTACCTTCACTCTAGTCCTCCTACTGTGTCATGTGTCCAAGTCAAACATGCTCATATTGAACAATTTCTTTTTGATGTTTCCAAATGACCCACTTTCCTGCATCACAAATTGGCGACTCCACTGAGGAGCTTGGCCTATGTTCTTCTCTTGTTTGCTCTTGTTTTGATTTTTTGTTTTGGTCTCTTTTGAAGTTTGGGGATTAGTTACCAGTCTCTTGAGTTTCCTGGGTTGATCTGGGAAATACCCCTATTTGATTGAAGGATTGACTATTTTTGATTTGGGAGTTCTTGCTCGCCTGTCATTGTTTTGAGCATCATCGCAGATTTAATTAACAGTCGCGCTGTCATCGCACTCGCCCTTTTGTTATATCATGTGCATCGTGTAATTAGGTCTCATAGTTGCGATGACTCTCTAAACCCGACCATCGCAGAAAAGTCGTGTACTTCCGTGCTGACATTGCTCTATTGCTGCGGTTGATTCATTATCAGCGCTTGTTGCTTGTGTATTACCTGCGTTGATTCCTGTAGAATTGATTTTCTCAATTCTACCTCCTGAGTCCATCAGTCCTGCTAGTCCCTTGCTCTTCTCTTTTGCTTGATAACTTGTTTTTCACTATTCATAGGTGAGGCACTCTTTTCTGAGCTTTGTCGAATGAATCTTGCTTTTTGCTTATGTGACCTAGTTCATTATTTCAAGTTCCTTGAATTGGTTTGGCTTGGTTGCTTGTTCGCTCAAGGTTCTTTTGCAGCTTCTTGCCGGTTTGATTGAACCTTTCCCTTTGCTTGTTTTTGGTTAATTGTTTAGTGATTGTCATTGAACCTGTCCTTAGTGTTGGTTCAATTTATTCTCGCTACCGAACATAGATCACAATTGTTTGGATCAACCAGTTCTTTTTCCACACTTGCGTGTTGCTTATTTGTTTCTCCTAGATTTAAAGACATCAAAATCGAAAAGATTGCATTCATTTAGTGAACAAAAGTGAAGGTGAATTTGCATTTCAAGTTTGCATATTGGAAAGCGAATGATAGAATCTCTCATTAGTAGTATCCGTGCACTTTAGGAATTGATGTCTGTATGCATTGAATGACGGTCTTTGGTTGCCTTGTTTTTCTTGGTTTGGGAATGATTTCTCTACCCTCTTGTAGGTAGGTGTTCATTGAAGTAAAAGGATATTTTGCTCATTCTAGCTGCATCCTAGGATTTGTTGTATACATACGGTAAGGCCTGAAAATTGAAATATAATTCAAGATCAACTCTAAAATGAACTGAATAAATCTAACAACGCATTGGAACATAACGCACATTATTTAGAGGTCTAGGCTAGAGACGTGCTCCAGCGTCGTTAAACCTAGTCACTTTTGTTTCCACTCAAGGTTGGGTGATTCCTCCTTCTGTGACTCAATAGTGGTCTAGTACGGAATTGTGCTCCCGTGTACCGTCGAGTATATGTTGGGAGACCCCACTAGGTTATCATCCTTTATCCATAGGAAGTCGTGTCTGCTGCCTTACAAACCGTAACGCACCGAACATAGCATTCGAGAATATTGACTGCCGTATAGAAAGTCCTTGGTTTTCATATGATTGCCAAGGTGTATATGCAGTTTTACGGGTTGTCTGGTAAACCTTTTTCCTAGTTCTCCAGAGTAGTCACTTTCGTTCCTTTTCGGACTCCCTAAAAGAAAAGGTCCATCTGAGCACTTGTCACTTCAGGCTCATTAAATATTCGAAGGCGATAGAGTCACCTTTTTGTCCTTTTCTCGACTCTTGAAACATGAAAAGGTCAAGTTTTGTTCCTGTGTCATAAAATCTATCTTCCCACGAAATATTCCTGGTAACAGTTCGAGTTCTTGGTTGTGATAGGAGTGTTTTTTAGGCTCATTCCCGATGGCAACATCCCCTGAGTCTACCGGCCAAGGTCTTTCCCCATATGGGAATCCTAGTCCATTTCCTTCTTTTGGAAATGTCGATGCTTCGTATATGGCAACATTGTCTTTGCTTGGATTAACCATCGGTTTGCCCGTATGGTTGTTTTCAACCTCAGTGGTCCCGAGTGTCATGACTCTTGTTCCACCGTCTACTCCCAAACCACAAAATGTTGATTCCAAGGCTGAGCCTACACCTTCTTCCCCTATTTCTTCCTCCTCCTCTCCTCCTTCGCCTGGTGAAAGTTTCACATCTAGTAACCAGGAGACTAAGAAGAAGAAGAAGAAGTCTGCTAAACGCGAGGCCACCTGTGCAACTACTGCTCCAAGTACATCTCAGGTTGGAACACCTTCTGCTCCTTCGCGGAAGGTTAAGTTTCCTTGTAAATTGTGCAAGGGTGACCATCTTCTTCGTGATTGTCCTGGTATTCCTAGGATCTTAGAAGTATGGTCTCATGATCCAACTCATCCATCATCGTCCTCTGAAGCTCCTGGCGATGCTACCCTATCAACTGGCAACGGTAAGAAGAAAGGGAAGATTCAATTCCCCTGTAGACTATGTGAAGGCAACCATCCCCTTCACCTTTGTCCGCTCATGGACAAAGCCTCCGCCGTGTTGGAAAGTGTTACAGCTTCTTCACCCCAAGTCCCCGTTGGTTATCAGAGGCTCTCTTCAGAACCTCTCCCTGTCAACCAAGAGATTGACTTAGATTCTTCTCTTGTCCGTCCTTCTCTTTCCAAACCTGGCTGTGATAAGCCTATTCCAAACCAACCATTGGTTGGAGAGAGTGTCAACTCGTGTTCACCACCTGTTGATCACTCTGTTTCGGAAGAGCATCATGCTCATGTTCTTCTCATCTCATCAGATTCTCCAGGGTCTGCAAACGACTCTCCTATCCCAGCTGATCCAAAGAGTCCTTCTTCAGTTCTTGTAGAGCATGGGGGCAATCATACGATTCCCCATCCAAGTAGTTTGGTCGTTTCCTTCGACTGGAGTCACTTGACTACTTTCCGCCTTCCATCCTATGTGCCTTTCCAGATTACAGTATGCGCCTGCGATAAGGCAGTACCTGGCACTATACTGGATGAGGGTCCATCTGTCAGTCTTATGCCTTCCACTACTTGGCAAGCTTTGGGTTCCCCACAGCTTGTGCTAGTCACACAAAATCTATTGGCTTTCGATGGAGGAACCTATCAACCTGTAGGGATCCTCCCAAAATTCCCTGTTACTTTGGGGGGAAATCGTCTATATAGATGTCATGGTTGTCCAAGGTGCGAATTTCAGTCTTCTCCTTGGCCGTGACTATGTTTATGCCATGGGGGCCCTCGTCTCTTCACTTTTCCGTGTGGCTTGTTTTCCACACGTTGGAAGAATGGTGACCATAGATCAGTTATCATTTTTAGTCCCCCGATGCCCCCTATGCAGCCATCGTCCCCTATCGATTCTTGCTTGCAAGAAGTACCTTCTTTTCCACAGGTCAATTATGTGGCTACTCGTTCCATCGCCGCCTCTGTTGATGATCATGCAGATGGTCTCGTACATCATGTACTGGGGGCATTGGAACCTGATCTGTCATTAGTGCATCATGACATGTATTCCACCCATAGTGCGTTTCTTCTATCTCGCGAAGACCTCTTGGGAGCCATGTTCTCGTATGGCAAATGAACAGGAGTCATGAGGATAGTTTATTCCTGTCTCAACCTCGTTAAAAAATGAAAACAGGGGTGACGAGGATAGTTTGTTCCTGTCTCAACCTCGTTAAAAAATGAAACAAGGAGTCACGAGGATAATTCGATCTTGTGTCAACCTCGTTAAAAAATGAAACAAGGGTTATGAGGATAGTTCTTTTACTGTGTCAACCTCATTAAAAAATGAAACAACTCCCCTTTACAAATCGAGTCTTTGCTTAAGATCTCATAAAATCCAAGTCGAGTCTTTCCAAGATCTCGAATGTGAACCTTCATTCCATCCACCTTGTTGAATGCAATGAAGCTTGGGGGGCTTGTACCTTGATTTGCGTCATTATGCTGGGGGCATGCGAACTTATAACAAGCATAGTTTTTCGTTTCAAGCTTATGTAAACATGAAACCTAATCCAAGCAGAGTTCTCTATGGTTCAAGCTTGTGTAAAAATGAACCCATAGCCGATTTACACCTTGTGATTACCATTTTTATCTACTAAATTCTGCTAGATGAGCCTTGGTTCTTTCATTCCATTGCCACCATCTCTTTGGCTGATCATATGCTTTCACTTGGTTGTTTATCCTTTCCTGAGGAACCGCAGCGATGAGTCGTTTTATTGGCCAGCCTCTTGACCATCACATGTTTTGAGTAGTTCCACCATTACCGGAACCAGTTCCTACCCTTTATACCACTCATTCCTCTAGGATGAGTCTACTTTAAGCTCTTTTCTGATTCGTAAAAGATGAAAAGATTGCCGAGTATTTTTCCCTTTTTGACATGTTAAAGAGAATAAAAATGGAGGTCTGCTTTCAACTCTTTTCCGACCATTTAAAGACGAAAAGATTGCCGAGTTGTCCCTTTTAACTCGTTAAATGAAATAAGAGGCGGTCAGCTTTAAGCTCTTTTATGACTGTGTAAACACGAAAAGATTGCCGGGATTTTGTCGTTTCGGGTTCGTTATTGGTTACAAAACGACGTGATTTCAATCACTTTTTTACTATTTCGGGTCAGGATCACTAATCACGAAAAGTACTCCTCAGTCGTAATGGTCGGGTGGTTCTTTCGAGCATAATTTTATACCTTTTCGGGCTCGAGAAACACAAATCTACGAAAAAAGACCCCCCCTGGAGTTTCCTTTTCCGTGTCTTTTTCAAACTCTCTAAAAAAGACTCCGAGTTTTACCTATGTCGGACTCGTTAAACCTTGACGACATTGGACTCATCACCATGACGAGACTCAAGCTTCTCCTCCCTAGGGATCGTTAAATTATTACTAGGTTGGATTCGACCGAAGGTCGAACTTATATTACAAGCATATGTGTTACAGAGTAATTTGTCACTGCCTTCCTACCAGTCTTCCTACTGTGTACTATGTCCAAATCATTTATGCTCATGCTCTCTGATGTTGCCAAATGACCCAATTTGCCAAAGTTTTTCCATCATCACGACTATTGTGAAAATAAACGCGTTGATGAGCACTCCAAAATAGACCGAACGCGCTGCCATCGCGGAAGTACACGTGATTCCCGCGATGGTCGAATTTCGTGAGACAGCGCGACTGTTGCTTATATTTGATCGCGCTGACATGACTTTCTCCGTTATGCAGTAGTGATGTCAGCGCTCCAGTATAGTTATGCACCTGCGATGATCTAGTCTGGGCGAGTTTGTTCTAACAGTCAGCCTTCCAAATGACTCTAGACCTGGTTGTTGGCCTTGTATATGTCGTCCTCCCTTTTCTGGCATGTTTGTTTCGTCATTTGAGCCACCTTCCTTGGAGATAAGCTCATCCTCCCACCATCCATGGAGACTCCTTCTCCTATTTAAGCCTCCACCATTGCTATGAGCTGCTAGTTTGGAATTCATAGTGTTTGGAGTGTTGCTGATAGTGTGTGAGCTTGATAGGTAGCTGGTGTGACAAGTGTGGGATTGTTAGAGAGCTTAAGGAAGGTTGTGAAGTGTTTTGATCTTGTGTAAACTTGTGAGTGAGAGAGTTTGTCTTGGGAGATCTATCTTCAAGGGTGAATGCTTGGGGAACTTGCTGGCTAGACCCTCTTGAGAAGGATTTGACGTCAGAACTATGGTTGTATTCTTCTTTGTTTATCAATAATAGACGACTATCATTATGGTTCCACTCTTATTGTCTTTATGATGGTGTTTGAGTTATATCCTTTCTGATTGATATATAGTTGCATCCATTGGATTTTATGCTTGTGATTGTATCGTTCTTTGCATGTGCAGGTGTCCGTGCACGAGGATCGTGGGGATTGTGACCAGCCAGAGCAAAGGAACGGGAGCGTCAACTCTTCTACAGGTACTAGCGTTGGAATCCAGGTAGGCCTTCTTCATCGGTCTTTAATTTGCAATTAGGAACCTGCGTGTTAGCGTTGTTTGATTGTTGCTAGACCCTATTTAGACTAGTAGGGATCACCTCTGTCTGCAGAGGGGATTTACCTCCACAACAATTTGGCGACTCCACTGGGGAGCTTTACCTTGTAGTTTGATTTGTAAACTTTAGACGGAGCCTGAAGCACGGCTAGGTAGCCTTCGAAACGCTATTTCTCTGCATTAGCGAAGTAGATCAATGCCATTTCAGTCAATCTCCGGTTTGGTTTACGAACTGAACAGCTTGGAGCTGGCTTTTGTCCTTTTTGTCCATTCTTTCCTTGAGCTTGTTTCTGGTCTCTTTTCGAAATTTGGGGATTAGTTCTCTGTTTCTTGGTTTCCTGGTTCGGTCTGGGAGATGCCTTGTTTGTTTAAAGATTGATTGTCTTGGTTTGGGAGTTTTTGGCTTGATTGTGGCTATTTTTGAGCATCATCGTGGTTTATAACTAAACAGTCACGTTGTCATCGTGTTAATACACCAAACAGTCGTGACAGTTCTGTAAATCGGACCATCGCAGGTAAGGCATGTACTTCCACGTTGACATCGCATTGTTGCTACGCGGAGTTCTTTATCAGCGCATTGTTGCTGTGTATCACCCATGCTGATTCCTGTAGAATTGAATTTCTTCAATTCTGCCTCCTGAGCTTGTTGGTCTTGCTATCCCCTGCTGTTCTCACTTGATTTATAACTTGTTTTTCAACGTCTGGAGATTGAAGCACTCTCTTGTGAGTTTTGTTGAGCGAATCTTGCCTTTTTGTCTTGTGACCTAGTTTTATTATTCCAAGTTTGTTGGATCAACTTTGCTTGGTTACTAGTTTGAAAAGGTTCGTTTACTGCTTGCTATTGGTTTGGTGAAGCCTTCCTCCTTGCTTGCTTTTGCTTGGTTGTTTAAGTGATCGTTGTTGAACCAATCTTGACATTGTTTCGATTTCTTTTCACTACCCGGACACAGATCACAGTTGTTTGGGGTCAACCGGTTCTTTTCACATTTGTTTGTTATTATTTCTCAAAGTTTGTTTAATGCACTTTTCCATCAACAAAAAGAAAAATATCTTTTGCTTTGTATTAATTAATGAGAATTAGAAGCTTTTCGTTTTGATTAGTGATTAGTGATCTCAAAGAAAAGTTTATGAATTTCCATTAGCTGCATTAGGGAAGCTATTTGTTGTTTTGTGATCATTTTGTTTGCGTGAAAGCCCTCAAACCCTCTCGTAGCTAGAATTCATCGAATGGAATGACATATTTTGGCATGTAGTTTGCATTTAGGCAATTTTGAGAGATTTCATACGGTAAGGCCTGAAAACCGAAACCTAATACAAGATCAACCTTAAAATGAACTGAATGAACCTAAAAACGCATTGGAACATAATGCTCACTGTTTAGAGGTCTAGGCTAGAGACGTGCTCTGGCGTCGTTAAACCTAGTCACTTTTGTTTCACTTAAGGTTGGGTGATTCCTCCTTCCGTGATGCAACAGTGGTCTAGCACGGATTTGAGCTCCCACATACTGTCGAGTATATGGGGAGACCCCACTAGGTTATCATCCTTTATCCATAGGAAGCCGTGTCTGCCACCTTACAAGCCGTAATGCACCGAACACAGCATTCGGGAAGATTGACTGCCGTACGGAAAGTCCTTGGTTTTCATATGACTGCCAAGGTGTATATGCAGTTTTACGGATTTGTTTGGTAAACCTTTTTGCCTAGCTCTCCAGAGTAGTCACTTTCGTTCCTTTTCGGACTCTCTAAAAGAAAAGGTCCATCTGAGCACTTGTCACTTCAGGCTCATTAAACACTCGAAGGCAACTAGAGTCATCATTTTGTCCTTTTCTAGACTCTTAAAAAATGAAAAGGTCAAGTTATGTCCTTGCGTCTTAAAGTTTATTCGGTCACGATTAACATTTACCCGGTTAGATCTTGTTTGCATTAGTTTGAGTAGGGTCCTTTCTCGTTAGTTTCCCTAGGATTTTTTGAAGTCTGTCATCCTGGCGGAATCATCGATCCCGACTCCTGTTCCAAGTGATCAAGGGTCTCCTTCTTCTGTTGCTCCTGAGATACCAGTTGTGAGTGATACTCTCCCTATTATCCCGAGTATCCAACAGATTAACTCTCGCGCCCTAGACGACGAGGCTTACGAATTTCACTGGAACCCCATTTGGGAGCCTTACAAAGACGATATTCCTTTTGCCCCTCCTGGTGTTTCGACCCCAATGTCTTCCTCTGACATGGATGATACATCTCCTAGAGTGAGTGAGACACCTGTTTTGTCAAGTATCGAAACTCCTATCCCGGCCACATCTCTGGTACCCTCATGCTATAAGTCTTTGAGGGATAATATGGGTACTAGGATCCCCTCTTCAAGTACCATGTGGGATCACCACATCACTCCCACTACGGGATCTTTTGTTTCACAAGTTCACAATACACCCGTCACTTCAGTTCCAACTGCTCCGACTATTTGTGTAGCATATTCAACACCAGTTGTTAGTGTCGTTATGGCATATTCAGCTGCGACTACTGTTGCTGGTCCATCTCACAGCCTAGTAAGTAGTGGCCAGCTGGCACATACACCCAGAGTTGTTCATCCTGCACAAAGTGCCCTGCCCTCTTCTGGTCCCACTCCAGGAGGGGGGGCCATATGATCAATATTTGCAAGTTGTCCAGGATCCGAGCTCGCAAGGTCTATTCTATTACTACGATTCCACTGGTTAGTACCTTTATCTTTCCAAGCCCTTGCCTACTCAGCCTGTTGTTGAGGTCTCAATACCATTATCGATTGCTTGGGGCACCACCACTTACCATCGTGGCCAAGCAATGCCTGCATAGCTTCAAGGACCGCCTAACCAAGGCCAGCCATCTTACGTGCAAACCCCCAAGGGCAGCAATATTATGGCCAGTCTTACCCAGGGCAACCTGGGGGCCCACAAGGACAACCCTTTCAGGGACAACCTTCGACCTCTGGTGGTCCATCTTTCACTTATCTTTCTCAACCTTCTGGTAATCTAGGGCAACCCGGTATTCAACAAGGTCACCCGTCTGGGCAACTAGGACAACCTTACATCAAACAAGGTCAAACTGGTGTCCAGCAAGGTTATCCATCTAGACAAGCAGGACAACCTTATATGCAACAAGGACAACCTGGAATCCAGCAAGGGTACCCTTCTGGGCAGGGCGGTCAGCCTTACGTGCAGCAAGGCCAACCCACTGCCTAGCCTAGTCATCCATCTGGACAAGTTGGTCAACCTCAAGGTCAACCGGCCGTCCAGCCCGCTCAGCCATCTGTTCCGCAAGGACAACCCTCAATTGTACAAGGACAACCTAATACCCAGCAAGCTCATCCTTCTGGGAAAACGGGTCCATCCCAAACTCAGCCAGGACAACCTTCCGACCAAGTGGCCCAAGCTCCACTTTTTCAAGGACATCCTTCTGGGACCCAAACTCAAACTGGTCTTCAGATGCAAGGTGGGTTGCAATCCCAACCTTCTTACCAAGCGCAACCTGGTCACCAGGCTCAATATGGAGCTCAACAACCATATGGTTACCAGCAACCCCAGGGGCAAGCTCAGTTGAACCCGTATCAAAATTATCAACAAATGCAGGTCACTCCTTATCAGAATTATCAGCAACAGTATGTTGCTCCTACAGGTCAAGTTGGTAATCCATGGGGTGCTAGGGTGCAGATCCAGAGTCAACCATCCAGCTAGGGACAGAACCCCTATGGACAGAATCCCTATGGACAGAACCCTTATGGGCCAGGCCCGTCCGGACAAAGTCCATGGGGGCAACCACCACCTGGTTGGAACTCTGGTATTACCTCTTATCCACGGCCGCAGATGTCCTTCAATCCTCAGTTACCTTTCTTAGCAACATTGGAACTACCAGATGTGTCCAAATTGACTAATGATCCCATTCTTCATAATCCATACTAGCCACCAATTCCAACCAAGATACCCGGTGATTGTCCCAAATTCGATGGCAAAGCTGGAGAGGACCCTCAAACACACGTCATGACTTATCACCTTTGGTGTTCGTCAAATTCATGGCTTGACGATTCCATCCGGCTTCGCCTTTTCCAAAGGACTCTCACCGGCTCGGCTGCTAAGTGGTACATTGAGTTGAATCACGGATCCTTTCAAGACTTTAACTCGATGGCAATGGCTTTTCTAACTCACTTTCAGTTGCCCATTCGGTATGAGACAGGAATGCATCTCCTTATGTTTCTTAAACAGGACACGGCCACGCACATATCCGACCATATACATGATTGGAGATGGCGTTGTCATTTGATCAAGTTCTGGATTCCTGATCAGCTCCTAACTGATTGGTTTACAACCTCCTTTGTCCCTGCAATCACGCGAGACATTGCCATGGGAGCTTATGTAACTGAAGAGCAAGCTATCGCGCGTGCTCAGTACCTCGACTTATTTTATTCTCAGTCAGGTACCTTATATGATTATTTTCCTGATGCCCCGAAACCCGGAACATCCAAAGCTCCGCCAAAGCCATTTGTTGACGGTGTTATTGGCTCTGTAAATGCATCTTCAAAGAAATCATCCACGAACCCTGGGAAGCAAAAATCGAATGCTTCCAACGAAAACACTTCTCAGGGTGTATCTAATTCTGGGAATACTTCCGAGGTCAACGCCGTCCAGTCCACCACGGCAGATAAATCCTCGAAAGGAAAGAAGAAAGGGAAAGCAAAGAATAAATCTGAGCAACCCAAACAGGACTCCCCTAAACCTCTGCCTGACGAAGGAGCCAAACGTAAACCCAAGTATCCTTGTCTTATCTGTGACGAGGATCACTATACTAAAGACTGCCCCAGGCGGTCCGAAGTTAGTCGATTGTTGAAAGGTGCTCCCGGGACTCTTGCTATGCCCAAAGAACCTTTCCCCTCACAGCAAACTCAAACGGTGGCTGATCCATCACAACCCTCTTCTTCATTTGGCTCTAAAATATTTATGGCTGGGACGATTCCCGTCCACATCAGTACTCGGGCAAAAGAATATCTGTCGCATGCTGGGAAAGAGCCTGAGGTCCCCTCCAGCACTCCTCCGTCCAGTTCTGGTCCACTCCATATCGAGAGACCTAGCACTGAGACGCCCATCCGACCCCCTCCAAAAGGTGTACTCTGGAAGTCTTCTTACAACCTTAATGCTCATGCTGCCCAGCACTACAACATCGTTGAGGACTTAGCTCAGGCTCCGTCTGTTATGTCTGCCTTAGAAGTGCTCCAGAGCTGCCCCTCCTAGAGGAAGTCCTTGCTATTGGCCATCGGTGGCATAGACCCGGCTGACTCGAATCTGATTTCTTTTGACCTCGAAGGCCATACGCCGAGACTGCCTCACCAAATTGCCTTCCTCATACAGGTCATTATCAACACTAAAATGATTCATCGTACAGTCATTGATGAAGGTGCTTCGACTTGCATCATGTCTGTTTCCTGTTGGAAAGCTATTGGTTCTCCGACGCTGAGCCAGTCTCCTACAACATTGGAAGCCTTTGATGGAAGAGAGTCTCGTCCTTATGGTATACTCCAACGGTTGCCCATCTCTTTGGAAGGGAAGACGGTCGAAGTGGAGGTTGAAGTTGTCGATGCTAATCTTACCTACAACCTCCTCCTCGGACATAGCTGGACATACGCCATGCAAGCCGTGGCTTTGTCTCTTTTCCGTGTCATTCATTTTCCTCATCAGGGGAAGATTGTCACCGTGGACCAGCTCTCCTTCTTCGCCTCCTCTTCCGAAGGCAACGTGCCTTTCGTGGAGCATACCTCCAAATCATGTGAGAGTGTGGGAGCCGGACTTTTTAAAGATCCTGCCCTGATAGGTGTCTTTTCCCTCCCACCTCCTAATCTCGCTCCTATTAATATGATTTCTATGCGCTCTGATCTGTGGGTCCTTCCTCTCGCTAATCAGATAGAATCTTGGGGTGATATGATGCCGTTGAGTCCTGCCAAGCTCAACTACGTTGAAATCATTGCTCCAATGGCTCCCCCTCCCGAACCTGCTCCTCCGAGCAGGGCTCCCGACTCGTATGTTCATTCCCCTTAGCTTGGAGATGACGCTACTTCGGATCCGTTAAAGGAAATATTTCCTTCCGATGAAGCCATTATCGAGACCATGTCTCTCGAGGAACCTCCTTGGTCTGATCATCACCACTGTTCCTCGTTTCTCCCTGCCCATCAGGAAATGATCACCTGTCTCGAGCAATTTGCTCCTTGTCTCCCATCTCAGCCCCTTCAAACACCTATTCAAGTTTATCAAGTGTCCTCTGAAGGGAATATGGGAAACATCACGTAGACCCAACCCATCGACATCTCTGCGAAACCAGGGATTATCGAACACATTCACATTGGAGTCACTTGTACTCTGGAGGAAATTCAGCTCTACACCGATCTTTTTCGCGAATTTTGTGATGTCTTCGCTTGGTCCTACGAAGAAATGCCCGGCATTGACCCTAGCATAGTGTTGCATGAGATACCTACATACTTGGGTGCTAAGCCTGTTCGCCAGCGTGTACGCCCCGTGCACGCCCGAAAGGCTGCAGCCATTAAAGCAGAAGTTGGAAAGCTTCTCAAGGCTAGTTTTATTTACCCCATTCCACTTACAGATTGGGTTTCCAATATTGTCCCTGTGAACAAAAAACAGGGTACCATTCGAGTCTGTGTTGATTACCGTGACATCAACCAGGCCTGTCCTAAGGATAACTTCCCCACACCCTTCATCGATCAGCTCATTGATGAGTGTGCGGGGAGCGAAATCTATTCATTTATGGATGGTTTTTCTGGGTATAACCAGATCAATATTGCGCCCGCTGATCAGCATAAGACTGCCTTTATCTGTCCTTGGGGCACTTTTTCTTACAAAAAGCTCCCTTTCGGTTTGAAGAATGCCGGTGCTACCTTCCAACGTGCAATGTCCTATGCTTTTCATGACATCCATCACATTGTACAACTGTACCTGGATGATCTACCAGCTCATTCAGTCAAACACCAGGACCACCCCTCCCATCTTCGTGAAATCTTTCTCCGCTGTCGACACTACCGCATCAGGCTTAATCCTCATAAATGTGTCTTCTGCGTTGAATCAGGCAGACTGCTCGGGTTTATCGTCTCCTGAGAGGGCATCCGTCTAGATCCCCTTAAAGTCGAAGCTATTCTGAATCTTCCTCCCCCTGCTTCTCTGCAACAGTTGCAGAGCTTGCAGGGCAAAGTAAATTTCTTAAGCCAATTTGTTCCGAACTATGCCGAAGTGGCTAAAGGCTTTACACGGTTATTGAAGCGAGATACCCCTTTTCATTGGGATCCTGTTGCTCAAGAGTCTTTCGAGCGTCTCAAGGGTCTCCTTGTTTCTACTCCATTATTGCATCTTCCGAATTACCATCGCAATTATACTCTGTATTTGGCCACCGCCGATACCACTATCGGCATGGTTCTCGTGCAAGACGATGATGATGACACTGAGCATGTCATATATTACCTCAGCCGCAACCTTTTAGACACGGAAACTAGATACGCTTATGTCGAGAAGTTGGCATTGGCCGCCGTTTGTGTTGTCCAATGTTTCCGGCATTATATCTTGTTGCGTACCACGACCGTGATTTCTGATTGCAACCCGATGACGTACATTTTGTCACGTCAGTTGTTGGGGGGCAAATACTCAAAGTGGATCATCATCCTCCAAGAGTTTGACTTGGAATTTACTGCTGCCAAGTCTAAGAAGTCCCTGGTCTTTGCTGAGTTACTTTGCTCTTTGCCATCTCCTTCTGCACCCTCTCACTCAGAGGACCATATCCCGGACGAAACTCTATTCCTGATCAGCACCCTCGATCCCTGGTACGAGGATATCATTGTATATCTGCAGACGTCCTCTTTCCATCCCGCTGTGTCCAAGGATGCTCGGTGACGAATCCGTCATCAGTCTCAACCTTACCGTATTATTAGGGACACCCTGTACCGTCTCAGCGTTGACTCCGTCCTCCGTCGATGTCTAACTCTCGAGGAAGCTTAGCAAGTCCTGAATGACTGCAACTCTGGCGCCTGTGGTGGTCACATGTCTGGATATGCCACAGCTCAAAAAATCCTCCGTGCCGCTTATTTCTGGCCCTCCATTTTTAAGGATTGCATTCTTGCCGTCCGTTCGTGTCACGTGTGCCAGATATACCAGCGAAAGATGCGTGTGCCACCAGATCCATTGCACCCTGTTGTCACCGTTGGCCCTTTTGCAAAATGGGGCATTGATTATACGGCCTGTAACCCTCGCTTGACTGGGGGGCATGGGTATATTATCGTTGTCGTCGATTACTTTACAAAATGGGCCGAGTCAATGCCCACATTAACGGAAGATGGTCACACAACGGCGCAATTTTTGTTCAACCACGTTATTTCACGGTTTGGAGTTCCTCAGGCCATCGTCATGGATCACGGGAAGCATTTCCATAATCACATGATGACCGAACTGACAACCCAACTAGGCTTAAGACATGATAGTTCGACCCCATACTATCCTCAGTCTAATGGCCAGGTTGAACCCGTTAACAAGATTTTGGTTACGATGCTTCAATGTACCGTTGGCATGCATAAGTCTAATTGGCATTTGATGTTGTTTCCCGCCTTGTGGGCCTACCGAACCTCTGTGAAGAATACCACCGGTTTCACTCCATTTCAATTAGTTTACAGACTGGAGGCTACCCTTCCTATCGAATGTGAAAACCCTTCGTTAAAATTGGTCGTCGAGTTGCTTCCCAACACTACTCCGGTAGAGGAACGTCTTCTTTACCTAGAACGGCTGGACGAGACCTGTCGTCTAGCCTCTCTAGCTATCGAAGCACAGAAGAAGAGAGTTAAAACTCACTTCGACCATACAATCCATCCTCGTTCCTTTGTTGAGGGAGATTTAGTCCTGCTATACGATCAAGCGAATGATAAGCTGGGGGCAGACAAACTCGAGCCCATGTGGCTAGGACCTTATGTTAAAATTGGAAACCAGGGAAAAACTTCATGGTTGATAATATTTTTATTAGATTCCTCTCGTCAAGAGGTGTAGGATTGATATAAAGATCATCCGATTCCGATAAGTATTCATGGAGATATGAATTTACTTTGATTATGGAATTATTATCAAGCCGACCTACAACTCATGTAGGCTCAGAAGCCCAACAGTCGCATCTATTCACCCACCAACGTTGTGTATAAATATAAGAGGACTTTTCCTCATTTGGACTCACTCATCTCATCACATCTCTCTCTCTCTACTGCGCAAATATGAGTCTCTTCTCTACTGCGCTGAAATGGGTCTCTCTCTCTCACACATGTGAAGCCGGAAGCTGTTGAATTTGAAGCTGCAACTGCAGAAGTAAAGATTGACTTGCGTGGCCTAGAAGATCTCCTCTTTGGAACTACGCTGTAGGTTCATCTGAACCTCCTTTGAAAGCTGCAACTTTTGGTGGTGGAATAAAGTCAATCCGACGAACGGTTTGCAAGATATCTACTGCCCTAGTTTGAAGCCGGAAACTGCTGAAACTGAAGATGCAACTGCAGAAGTAAAGATTGACTTGTGTGGCCTAGAAGATCTCCTCATCTGAACTGCGCTGTAGGTTCATCTGAACCTCCTCTGGAAGCCGAAACTTTTGGTGGTGGAATGAAGTCAATCCGACTATCAGTTTGTGAGATATGGTCTGCCCTAGTTTGATAATGAAGCCGCTAATGCTGATGCTACTGATCTAGGGTTTGCTACTGCTGATATGAATCAGATTTATTGTACTATTTTTCTCTGCTGAATTATTGAAGATAAAAGAAGATTTGGTCAAAGGGTTTCCCCACACATTGTGGGGTTTGTCCTTGGCTAGCCGCCACATCTTCTGTCTCTTGTCTTGGCTTGTTTTCTGTCGATTGTTTAATGTTCTATCTGCACTTTACTTTATGTACATGTGATTGCTAATCGTTGGAATATAATAAGAAAAACAAGTAAACTGTTATAAGCATAGAACATACCATAACTTAACATGGTATCGGAGCTGAGGTGAAGACAAAGCTCGAGCAAGAGAAAGAGCAATCATTGAAGAGAAGATTGGCAAGGCTATCCTAAAAGAACTATGGGGTCCTCAACACTCTTTCCTGCCGAAGACAAGCTCCGTGAGAAAGCTGACTATCACGGATGGAAGATGTCTATCAATCTAACCCTTGAAGATCAAGGAGTGCTAGACCATGTAAGAGGCAATATTGTTGAGCCTTCATCAAATGCATCTGCTACTGCCTGGAACAAATGGAAAAATGGAGAAGTCAAAACAAAGAAGATCATCTGGGACTCTATCGACAAGTGCTTGGTGGCCTACATCTCTGATCTAGACACCTCCAAGGAAATCTACGACAGACTGGTGAGTTTATTTAAAGTTAATGATGCAAATCAAGTTTTGTTTCTTAGAAATAAGTTGAGGGAAATCAAGAAGGGTAAAGATGAGAGTATGCAAGCATACTTCTTAAGAATCACCGAGATCATGAACGATCTCCTATCTATTGGGGAAACCATTACTGACAGAGAAATGGCACTAACAACTCTCGAAGGATTACCATCTAAATGGTATGTGTTCAGGACTACTCTTCTGAACAATAATGTAATTCCTAGTTTCGAGGAATTAATGGCTAGATGCATTCAAGAACAAACAAGGGTAGAAGAGCAGGAAATGCCCTTGCCTAAAGGTCCTCCTACTGCTTTTCTTCTCATGCTAAGAAAAGAAATAATTCTGGGTCTAAATCAAAAGGAAAGGCTGGACCTAAGGGTGGAAGAAAAGGATGATGTTACATCTGCGATAAAGCAGGTCACTATGCAATGGAGTGCCCTGATAGAAAGGACTCACGCCGGGACAATGATCAAAATCCCTCTGATGGCAAATCAAAGGAATGACAAATTCAACAGAAAAGGTAAGAGGAGAGCTGGGAATCAAGGAAGAGGATAAGCATTCAAGAAGGCTAGAAATTCTAGGATGTATTAAATGCACCTGACCTCAAAAGGAACCTAGTGTCCATCTTGGCAATGGAAGACAAAGGCTACAAGGTAACCTTCAGCAATGGCAAGGTATGTATATGGAAAAATAATGTTAAATATGCCTTTACTCTTGGGTTTAGTGTTGATTCATTATATCAAGTCGATGGAAGTCCGCTAGGTGTCATGTCTTGTGACACAACTCTTTATTCCGAACTTTGGCATCGGAGGTTTGCCCACCTTCATTACAAACCTCTACTTGGTGTAAAACAAATGGTGACAGGGATGCCCGAATTCCAATTAGAGAAAGAAGGTGTATGTCCGGGATGTGTCGAAGGAAAGCTCAAAAGGGGACCGTTCCCCTCAAGCCAAAGCAAGACCTCTGATGTATTACAGTTGGTTCACTCAGGCATATCTGAGGCTGGCATTAAGAGGGAGACTACTACACCACATACTCTTGAGCAGAATGGTGTGGCAGGAAGGAAGAATCACATGATGATGGAAGTTGTCCGGGCCATGCTACATGATCAAAGACTTCCAAAGTTTCTATGGGCTGAAACTACAATCACCGTCGTATATGTACAAAATTGATGCCCTCATCAAGCATTGGGTTCCTAAACTCCTGAAGAAATGTTCACCACCGGTCAAAGGGAAGTCGTGATTAGTCATGATGTCACCTTTGACAAAGATATGGCTCTCAGCAAGGTGGACAATCTGCTGACTTTGAGTAGCTCTCAAGAAACCGACACCAGGGAACCGAAAGAAAAGGATGATGAATCAATGCCTGATGTAGAAGAACCCATGGATCCGATTGATCCTCATTCACATGAGCCTTCCTCTTCTAGGAAGAGGCCTTCATGGCTTAGGGGGATACTTAATGATGCTGAAGGACATGCTGCACCCTGAGGAACCTTCCATCAAAGTAAGAAACTTAACAGGTATCAGGGATACCTGACCATCATGAGCACGATCATACAAAATGAAACTTCATCATTCTCAGATGTCATCAAGCATTAACTATGGAAGGATGCTATGACCATAGAATATGAGTCTATTATGGAGAATGATGTCTGGGAAGTAGTTCCCAGACCCTGGACAAGACAATTGTTACTTCAAAATGGCTTTACAAGATAAAGCATGCAGCAAATGGAAGTATGGAAAAGTATAAGGTTCATTTTGTTGCTCGTGGTTTATCCCAGAAGGGAGGTATAGACTATGATATTTGCACCTGTTGCCAGATATACGACCATCCGCTTGATCATAGCCCTTGTGGCTTCACAAGGATGGAACCTACATCAGATGGATGTTAAGACTGCGTTCTTGCATGGTTCTATCAAAGAAGAGGTCTATGTGGAGCAACCTGAAGGATTTGAGATTTATGATTGAAAATCTCATGTATGCAGGTTGAAGAAGGCTCTCTATGGTCTGAAGCAAGCACCCAGAGCATGGTATGAGAGGATCGATAGCTACTTGATGAAGCAGGGATTTACTAGGAGTGAAGCTGATCCTAACCTTTACTTTACGGTTGAAGATGACAAGCCTCTCATACTGGTGTTGTATGTGGATGACCTCTTTCTAACAGGTGCAAACCCTCTCATTCACAAATGTAAGAGGGAGATGGCTTCTGAATTTGAAATGAAGGACCAAGGACTTGAAGTGTGGCAGAAGCCAAGGGAAATTTTCCTATCTCAAGGAAAATATGTGGTAAATATATTGGAAAGATTCGGTATGATGGATTGCAAGCCTGTGACTACCTCGAGGATCTTAACTTTTAGAAGTTATATGGTAGTGATGTCGGACCAGACTTGGGAAATGCCTCTAAGTTTCAAAAACTCATTCGCATTGATGTTCTTGGTGAACCTCCATCCGAACATATGTTTTGCAGTTAGCATTGTGAGCTCATATTTGGTTGAGCTTCACTGGATTGATGCCAGGAATCTTCTAAGATGTCTTCAGGACACAATCTCTCATGGATTAAGATACACTGCTGGAGATGTGAGACTACTTGGATATACTGATATTGATTGGGCAGGCAGTGTGGTGGACCGTGTTAACACCCAGGTTGTTCCCTATGACTCCCAAGGGAATACGGCCGGGGTAACCACTAACCAATCTTTGGGTTACAGTTCCTAGCCTAACTGCAACCAGAGAGGGCTCTCTCTTTATGATTTGTCTCTGTTATGATGGTGTTTTAGGCTAGCTATGATGCTTAGATTTTGTTTATGTTTTGGTTGAAGGATCTCGTTCAGGTCTTATAATGTAATACTTTGATGGTGAGTTTCCATTGGGCAATGGAGTCTAGATGCTGTGAGATGATCTTATATGCTGAGTAGTGTTCTAACTGCAAGGCCTATTGTGTATTTAACAGACAAGTTTAGACTTAAGTGATGATATATGTCAACCAGCAGAAATCTGTTAAGAATTTTCTGTTATGTTGGTGAAATGAAAATGAACACAGAGCACAGGAGCAAAGTATGAATTCCTGTGACAGTGGTCAATGTGAAAGATGTATTCTAAAAGTGCAGCAGCTTAAGAATCACACTTTATATAGATTACACCTGAAGAAAACATTTATAAACAACACAGACTGAACTCAGGGTGCTCAGTAAGCAAATCCTGGGAGTTATTCTTTTTCTCTGTTGCTTAATATTGGAAATCAGATAGCGTATATGGATTTATAACAAAACAAACTAAACATGGAGAAAGTTACAGAGACTTATTGCATGGTAAGATACGCAGGGATCCAGCAGTCATGAACAGGCACGGAACATCTTCAACACATCAAGCATCCACGAAATTCCATTGCTTCCTTTATTAACTTTCAGAAAACAATTACAGCATAAGAGACTCTTCAGGAGAAATTCACAACAACCCTTGCTATATCATGCGAAGGGGTTTATATAGAAATATGTATACAAAATATCTCAGGTATTGAGTCATCTGAGAGAGAGAAAATATCTTCAGTAGTGCTCAGAAAGTAGGCAAGAAGTTATTACAATGTTAAATGCAGCGTAAATGCCCTTCATGTCTGTCAGAGGATTGTTTTGACTTTTAGGAGTCACTGAGTCGGTTGCATTACTCTGTATTAATTCTGGAGGTAGGCATTTACTTTTGCCTGCGCAGTGAGTTTTCGGATTTTCCAGCTGTGGTTCTCTTTTTCTGCTTTGTTGGCCGCTACATCCGCTGAGTTGGCTCAGCTTTGATTTTATGATGCCTGCTGACTTTGTTGACTTTTCTTTTCATCAAAATTTGTAGGAAAAACAGAAGTTGGTGCATGAGTTACTGTTTACAATATTCTCTGGATTGCATCTGTCCACCATTCCTGTGTAGGGAGCTGGTGCCTGAGGATGGCCTCCATTGTCTCTTCTGCTTCAGTATATTTGAACAAATTTGGGGCCACATCAAATAAGTGATTAATTTCATTCATTATATAAAATAGATTTTCTATCTTACCATAGAAAATCTGCCCTGTAATAGGCCCTGTGTCTTCTGAAGTGCTGGCCTTCTCATTGACCTGTGCTGAGGCAAGAACATTCACTCTTTTAGCATACTGTTCATGGGTGAATAATTTCCCTCCGCTGTTCAGCAAGCTAGGGAGTCCTCTATTCTGCAATACCTGGAATCTCTCCATGAACCTGTTTACCTCTGTTTGCATATCCTGGGTTCTTCTGTCCAATGTCTGTACCAGATTTCTAAGAGTAAGAACCCTCTTGATCATTTGAATAGTTTCAGTTCTATTTGCAATTCCCATGGTGGCCAACTGAGAACTTGTTTTGTGATTGAGCACATTGATCATTCTTGTAGCAATTTCAAGCATATTTCCCAATAAGGCCCTTGATGTTCGGATTTCCCTCTGTGCCTTTGGAATGAGCTCTAGTTGCTCATGGATTGTCTCGATGTATGGCCATTGGTTGTTGATGGATTTACCAATATTGGACCATATCATTGCCTTGATCTCAGCTATGATTTTATCTAGCTTGAGTTCATTCTCAAGCTCCTTGATTTTGTCCTTAAGGGCTTTGATTTCCCTGGCCTTCTCTCCCACTTCTCTTTTTGTCTTATCATGCCTTTCATTTACCTTGGCCAGCTGTTCCTTAGTTTCATTCAGCTCTGTCATCTGGGCTTCCAAAACTTGTATTTCATTCTTTAGCTTTTGCATATCTAGGCTCTGATCTGTGCTGATGGGTGCTGCTGAAGTAGATGTAGCTGTTTGTTCAGTTTGTTGAGGTGGAGGCACAGTGGTAGGAGCAGTGTTCTCAAGATTGATGACCGGGGGAGGCTGAGAGGTCTGGCCCTCTTCCCTTTGCTTTAGTGCTGCTTGCAGTGCCACCTGTGCGGCCTCAGACTCTCCTAATTTCTCTTGTGTCTGCAGGAGCTGCTTATATATAGATATTAGTAGGTCTGTGGCATCCTTTTCCATCCTCTGTTGGGCTACCTCATCTGTTTGGGGGTGAATGGTAGCTGGGAGTTTGACTTTCTTCCTTAATGCAGCCATGTCAGCATCTCTAAGTTTCAGGATCTCTTGTATCCCTTTGATGTCATTGGGATTGTGCCCAATTTCTATAATGATTTCCTCCAGGGATTTTATCCTGTTGTCTTTGGCCTAAGAAGAGGCCCTCTCCAATTCTAGCTGGGAAGCTGTGGCATTCAGACTGCTTGTCAATTTATAATTCTCCAAAGTTTTGTCAGCCAATGAAGCATACACCATTTCGCCAGTTTGCTTATGCAGCTCAATTTTGTCCATAGGGTGTATGTCCTTGGCGAGGACCTCTAGGTTAGTCCTAAGATAGTCAGCAGTAGATTGTGGCTGGAGCGCCGTAGGCATAAAGTGACTCATTATCATTTTGCCTTCACTTACATCAAAAGCAGACATAAGTCTCTGCTGATTGGAAGGAGCCATGTTTAGCAGGTGATTGTACAGTTGCACTTTGATAGGATCACTCCTCCTCTTGATGTCTATAAATTGCTGCTTGATGCTTACTTGTCCTTCTTTCTACTGGCTGGAGGAGCTAACCTCCCCTCCCATGGTCCTGTCCTGTTCCTGCTGGAAGGAACTTGCTGAAGTTTCTCTGCTGGGTGGGCCCATGCCCAATGCTTCTCTTATTGCTATATCCTCCTCTGGAAAATCATTGAGTCTCTGCCTTTTCTCTCCCTGGTCTACAGAGGATGTCAGGGGAGTCTCTCTGTCTCTTTTTCTAAAGATAAATGTATCCTCCTTTTGAGGGGTTTGGAGGACCGAGGCATCAAAGGTAGTGTCTTGTCTTGCAGGCACCGTTTTTTCAGTGGTCTGAGGAGTCTCCACTGTTTTCTTTTGCTGGGCAGACTGCTCCTGCCTTTGTTCTTCTTGGTGTTGTTGATCCTGCTGTTCTGATTCTTCTTGCTGCCCTTGCTGCAGCCCTTCTGCTTGCTGCTGTTGTTTTAGTTGCTGTTCCTGCTCTTGCTGCTCTGGCTCTATCTCCATCACCTTTTCTTTTCCCTTTTCTGATATATTTCCAGCAACTCTCGTGGCTTGCTATTGGGCAGTTGAAGAGGATGCTGCTGCTCCAATTTGTATGCTTGGTACTGAGCTGACCTGTGAATAAAACTCAAGGTCAGCCATTTTCTTTATGTTTCTTTGAGCTCTTTGATTAAGCTCTTCTTGAGTAACAGCTTCCTCTAAAGTCTCTCTCCTCCATTTACTTTGATTGGCATATTTTTCTATGTGAGGAAGGCTGCAATGATCATAAGCAGACAACTTGTATTTAAGTCTCCTCATGGTAATGAAGTTGTTAGGGTCATAAGGTTTCCATAGGAAGCTGTATTTAAGACCAAGGCCCCCAAGTATTCTATCTGCCTCCTTCCACCCTTCATCCCTTTCGTTATAGAGGAAATGGCCAAGTTGACTTCTGACTTTCAACTGTGCCTTCTTACCTTTGCCTGAAAAGTGGAACATGTCCACAAAGCCAAACTACCTGAAGTATTCTAAGGCAAATAGTCTCATGGGCACAAACCTGGGTAGTCTAAATGGGGGCAACTCACACCCATATATTCTAATAACGGTGTGGTGTTGGTAGAAGTACCAATCCCCAATGTTGTATGCTTTTGATAAATGCAGGAGTCTTTGCATATCATCTGTCAATCTGGGAGGAGGTGAGCCCAAAAGTAGAGTCATGGCTGGATGAATGAAGTTATCAATGAACTCACAGTAGGTGTATGGAGAATAGAAATTGAGGTGGAAAGCAGATGTCCAGTACACCACCGATCTCAAATTTCCCTGTGCATCTTCTCTTTTCATTGGGAAGGAGAACTTCTCATGCTGGAAGTATAAAAGCAAATGATATATGTAAGAAGTATATTTAAATACCCTTTCTCTTGATAGGTTCATCAACTGCTCATGCATCTTGTCTGAGATGTATGTGGCATAGTCATAGCAGACTGGTTTTCTTCCTGGAGAAAACATGAGCATTATGTGCATAACTGTTTCATCCACATACTCCACTGAATCATATCCCAGGATGGGACTGATCATGTCAACAAGGTCCAGGCCCAATTGGTTGAGGTAGACATAGTTGATGGGAGGGACTTGCACAGTGTTAGCTTTGATGAATAACTGGTTAAGTTTTGTAATCTGAGCCTCTGTCATTCTGGCTCCCTCCATAATCAAATCAGCTAGTGATAGAGGGACCAACTTCTTATCTGTTTTGAACTGCAGCATCTCCCTGATGGCTTCAGGGGTAATGAAAAACAAAATTGAGCCTGAAGAGTCCAGCACTGCCCTTTGGGATGCATCATAGTGGTCAGCAACTAAGTGGATAAGCTCAGGGAATTGATTAACCTGAGGAAGCTTGAATATTGGGAGAAATGAATCCCAAATTCCCAGGATGTCTGTCCCATTCTGATGTTGGATTTTGATTTCATTTAGTATTTGGAGATGAAACCTGCTCCTGCTTAGCATTTCTTCTGATATCTTATAATCTAAGTCAGCTAATGCTTTCCAGTCCAATGCTCTGTGAGGGGCATTCAGGGGAGCTACATTGAGGGCTATAGGGGCTACAGGGGGGTCCATGGCTCTTCTTTAGGATTTCTGCTTGCTCAAGGACTGTGTTACTATGCAGAGTAACACCAACAAGGTTTCTTTGCAGAGAATGTTGGTTTTGCAAGTGAAAGGTGGAAGTAAGGCTGCAGCAGTTGAAATACTGCCTCTGTGTGATTAGGTGGGTGGCGGAAATGTTCAGAGGATACTCTTTTGCGGTGTATTTGTCTCCTGCAGGTGACGGGTTCACGATTGCGCGAACCAGTGACAGCTTTCTTTCGAATTGCCTACAATTGGCTTTAACAGTAGCTTAGTGACGGCTCTGGTTCAATTTAAATGTCAACTTGATGGTATTTAATGGTGAAGTTGGAGTCTGAAGGTCTGTTACTCATTGACATGCGAAATGCAGTGAAAATGGAGTTTCAGGGCTCAAATGAGGAATACCTGTAGATTTGGATCGGTCAGAGCTTGTTGGCGCTGAGGAAATTAACGTTCCGGTGGTCAGGAAACTCTTTTCCGCGGCTGGTGCAGGTTTAAACGTAGTTTTGCATGCAGAACACAACAACGACGAATGCACAAAAATGGTAAAAAACACGAATTTTTGGCTAAAATAGACCTTTTGGTGCTTTTGGCGCGAATCCGTGCTGATGTCAGCATGACGTCATTGGTGGGGTCAAGGTCGAATGACGTCATGCTGACGTCATCAGGTGACGTGGCGGGGTCTGGTTGGTCCACAGGGGCAGTGAGATGGCAGGACAGGTGGACCAATGGCAGGGCAAGAGACTGACGGGACAGCGTACCTGGGTGACGGAGCGATGACATGTTGATGACACGGTGATGACGTGAGCAGGCGGGATGGGGAACCCGGAAACCGGCAGTGGTTTCGTATCGCACCGTTTCTTGTACGGGGGCGGTATTTGCAGTTGTGCCTCCGACGCATTGTGGTGAGGGCGCGTGGCAGCGGAGTGACGTACTCAAAATACGGACGTCAGGCGATAAGTTTCGGGCAATGGATGAGCTCCGACGTCATGGTGATCGTTAGATCTACGGAGGTTGATCGGACGGTGATCGGATGGCTGATATGACAGGGGGATAGTACGCATAACTGTCGGACGTCAGAAGGACTCCGACGCGATCAGGGCCGTCAGATCTGGAGGGCCTGATCCAACGGTCATCGGGGAGGTGACATGGGCAGTGTATACGGAAGCGGGCGGAGGCAATAAAACATGTTTTGAACGGGTTTTCAATGTATTTCGAAAAGACGATTTGCATGCGCTTAACCTTGGTTATACGGCTGAAAGTGGGTTTTTTCATGTTTTTTGCCCTTTGAAGCGGGTAAAGGTGGAATTTAAGCCCTTTAGGGGTTTTTTATGTGCAAAAGGGGTAAAAATAGAGGAATCAGCTCATGAAGGGGAAGGGGTAGTTGGCATAGGTTCATCAACATGACCTGGTGTCATTTGATTCCTGACTCGAAACTTTATTGGCTATAATACCAAAAGGGGGAATATTTATAAGATTTTGGGGTTTATACACCGTGGTGTTAGTAATAATAGGGAAAAAGGTGTTATAAGGGATTTATATAGTAGAATTAGAGTTAATATGGATGAGGAGGTGAGTGGAGGGGAGACCATTTAAGTTTATGTGAAACAAACTTGGTTTTGAGAGTATATCAAAATGAAAAGATTTTTAGACAAGAAATGTGGCTTCTAAAGATTAAGAACCACCATGAAACCTTAGTCTTTTCCATGAATCTTAGCTGATGGGGGAATGTTAGAAATGAAATTGGAGGGGAATGAGGGAAATTAGTCATGGTCCTTGCTGCAACTTGATGAATATGCACACTTTGTCACTTGATAGACTTTGCCTTGGTAATCATAGTCACCACGCCTGCAATGGTGAAAGTAGCCTTTTCTGCAACCACCACTACCTACCCAACTATTTTGCCTAGCATTTTTTATTTCTTCTTGGAGGGTGCACTTGAACTTGCAGACCCTTACTTGCCTTTTCTTTTCTTTGGCTTTTTCTTTGTTTTTTCTATCTACTTCTACCCTTGTCTCTTCCAAGGTCCCAGATTAAGCTGTTGGGAACCTTTTCTTCTCTACCTGAACTATTTGTCTGCCAAGATTGAACAGTTTGGATAGACTCCTTTCTCTATTCTATAACTGAAAATTGAAAACATGGCATGATCCAGATTAAACTGTTGAATCATCCATCAAAACCTTGAGTCCATACCAAGCTATTAGCACTGATCAAAAATTCCTAGGAAATATGTGATCTTTGAATCATCAAAGCAGAGCATATTTGGACCTTCCATAGCCGATCATGAAATATGAAACCTACTGGTATAGGTAGCTAACAGTGGCTCCACATGGGGATGGTTTTTCTCCTGAAAGACCAAGAACAGCAGGTCAGATTGCCTTGCTCCATTGTTGCCTGTATCATTCTTGAAGTTTGCTGCTTTGAAGTGCCAAATTTTGTGCTTCCCTTCTTGGTAGACTTCTGATTCTATTTTACCTTTTGCTGATTGGTGAACAACTTGGAAAACTGCTTTTTTACAATCTAGATAGAAAATAATATGTACATCCGCATATATACAAAGGAACCTCAGGTTGCACTCATGGGAAATAGTCAAAATAATGCTTAAGCATCCTGCCATTAACAGGACCTTCATCCAGGTCAGCTTCAGTTAGACTTTTGAGGAAGTAAGTATTGTTACCTTGTACTGCTTGGACAGCAAATGGTCCTCTCCAAAGGGAATCAAATTTCCCATGTTTTCCTTTTTCTTCTCTCCTTGCATCCCACTTGAGGACTTTATCACCAATGCTGAAATCTTCTGCCTTAGTTCTTCTGTCAAAGGCCCTTTTTAATTTTTCTTGTAATATCTGCACTCTACTGAAAACTTGCTCTCTAGTTTGCTGTAAACAGATTATCTGATTGATCCTCCTTTGCATATCATTTGGCTCTGCTTGACTCTCTTGCAGAAGCTTCATAACAGGCACTCCTAGTGATGAAGGAAATTTGGCTTCTAATCCATAGACTAACTCATATGGGCTGGTCCCAATTGATCTTTTTGTTGTTAGTCTATCTGCCCATAAAGCATTGACCAGTTTCTTATGCCAATTCTTTTTGTTCTCTTCAAGCACCTTCTTTATGATGTTTATTAAACTTTTGTTTGATGATTCAGCAAGGCCGTTTCCTTGAGGATAGTAAGCAGTAGAATGGCCCAAAGTAATGTGAAATTTATGGCAGAAGTTCACCATCTTCTTGGATCTGAAAGCAGCAGCATTTTCTGTTATTATTTTGTCAAGACAGCCAAACCTAGCCAGTATGTTATTTTCCAAAAACTGGATAATTATTGAGTCATTTGCTTGTCTGCATGGGGCAGCTTCAATCCATTTGGTGAAGTAGTCTGTGGCTGTCAAAATCCATCTATGTTGGCCTGAAGATGAGGGATGAATTTCCCCAATGAAATCCAAGCCCCATTGTTGAAAAGGTCTCTCTGTTGCAATAGGTCTTAGGGGAAGTGGCAGCAACTGTCTTTTGCCCTCAAAGAGTTGGCATTTGTGGCATGAGGCTGTGAATTTCTTCACATCAGAGAACATGGTGGGCCAGTAATAACCAGCCCTCAGTATCTTGTCCACAGTGGACTTCCAGTACAAATGTCCACCACAGTCTCCTGCATGGAAATCTTGCATGACATTATTAGTTTCATTTTCCATTAAACAGTGCAGCAATATACCTTCATGGTTTTTCCAAAGTAAATTTCCATCCATCACACAAAATCTAGATGTTTTCATTTTTAGGAACCTACACTTAGTTCTGGACAGTCCTGGGGGAGCACACAGGTTTTGTAACACATAACAGATATCAGAGTACCAAGGAGATTGTTCAAAGGCTACATTGATCTTTGGAGTCGCCAGCTCTGTTTCACTGTCCAGCTGATTGATATCTAGGGCCTGGAAATTTGATTCTGTCATTAATTTGGCCAAGCCTTGCCCTTTTATTAGCTTTGTAGGTTTTATTTCAATGTCAAATTCAAGTATGCTGGCAATCCATTTTCCTCTTCTGCCCTCTAAGTTTTCTTGGGTGAGAATGTCTTTGACAATAGGGCTTGGTACATACGCCACAACATGGGAATAAAGGATGTAAATCCTAAAGTCTTTAATGGCCTTAACCAAAGCATATGCTTGTTTCTCCATAATTTGATATTTTAGAGGTGCATCTCTAAGAGCCCTGCTGAAGAAGGCAATAGGCTTCTCATTCCCTTGGTCATCTTTCTGTAATAAAACAGCAGCAATAGTATGCTGGGAGGCAAAAGAGAAGATAATGAATTCTCTGTCAAACTGAGGATTGGTCAGCACCGGCCTTTGGGTAAGGGCCAGTTTTATTCCTTCAAAGGCTTGCTTGGCTTCAACAGTCCATTTGACCTTTGAATCTTTCTTTAACATGTTGTTAAGCAATCTGATCAGCTCGGCCAGATTTGGAATAAATCTCCTTAAGAAGTTGATTTTTCCCAAGAATCCTTGCAATTCTTTTATATTTCTTGGGTGGGGCATTTGTAGGATCGCTTGTATCCTGTCTGGATCAATTCTTATGCCATCTTTAGAGATGATGTGGCCCAATAGTTTACCTTCCTCTAAACCAAACAGGGATTTTTTGGGATTCAGCGAAATTCCATATTTCCTACATGTTAGGAAGATCTGTCTCAAATGTTTCAAATGCTCTTGGTCAGACTTAGAAAAAGGTGTGAGGTCATCCAAATAAATGACAAGGAAATCATGAATTTCCTTTGCGAAAGCAATATCCATTGCTCTTTGAAATGTTGCCCCGGCATTCTTCAACCCAAAAGGCATTTTAACATACTTGAAAGTTCCCCATGGGGTTGTAAATGCCGTTTTGTCTTGATCATCAGGGTGTACTAGGATTTGATTGAAACCTGAGAATCCATCAAGTAATGAAATCCTTGAGGCCCCTACCACTCTTTGGAGAATATGATCCATCTTAGGTAAGGGATAATTATCTTTGAGTGATACTTGATTCAGGTTCCTTAAGTCTACACAAAGTCTAATCTCACCAGTCTTTTTCCTTGTAGGGACTAAGTTGGAAATCCATTCAGAGAATCTGATTGGTGCTATGATACCAGCTTTGAACATTTTATGCAACTCTTTTTCAATAGAAGGAAGGAGCATAGGATTGATCCTTCTCAATTTTTGTTTGAATGGTTTTTGATTAGGCTTGAGGGGAATGGTATGCTGGATGACAGAGGTATCATAGGACTTTAGATCCTCATAACCCCATGCAAAAACATCTTGAAACTCTTTAAAGAGGTCAATGTATTTGGGTTTTTGATCAGGGGGCAAAGAAGCAGATAGCTTTATTATTTTAGGCTTGTCAATAGTACCAATGTTGCATTCTTCAACTGCTGCGTCTAATGGCTGCATCTTTGGCTTCCTGGGGACATCATTTGAATCAAAAATGTCCTCTAGTGGGGTAAGGCCTACTGGAAGGAAGTTGTCTTTGAGTTGTATGATTTCAGCTTCAGCGTTGCTCACCTCTTCACAGTCAATTTGGTGAATTTGCTGAATGTTTTGATTATTGAAAATGGTTGGGTTCAGTAATTGTTTTGCTGTTCTAGGTGATATTGGATGAACCATCTGTTGGAACTGTATTTGTGATTGACTTGCTTCATCAAGTATTTGTGATTGAATTGCTGATTCAGTGTCAATATTTAATCCTGCAAACTCTTGTTGTGAGGTTAGAAAATTGTTTATTTGCATATCATTCTCAAATACTTGCCATTCTTTGACATTGTTTGGAATGGAGGGTCTGTACTTGACCTCGGCAGTGAAGCAGTTGTTGGGTTCCAGTGGAAATTTGAAAGTGCTGGCAAATGTCGCCAAACTGTGTGCATGGAGATTGTGGCTTCTTGAAATTTTTGTGATAAGGAACTCAGAGAAAGTGTTCAATATTTCAATTACAGCGGACCTGTAAGACCTCAACCTTTTGTCATTGGTGACAAAGCTTCCTTTCACTTGTTGAATCACTAGATCAGAATCTCCCATGATCGAAACTATAGGAGCTTGTAATGCCTTTACTAGCTTGAGACCTAGTAACAGAGCTTCATATTCTGCCATGTTATTAGTGCATCTAAAGTTTAATCTATAAGCTCTGCCTTCTGCATGGGTTTTCTCTTTGTTATGTATCCAAACTCCAGCTCCTGCCCCTAACTTGTTAACCGAGCCATCAAATTCTAGGGACCACAGGATATCTTGCTTGACAGGGGATTTAAAAATCGGTTCATGGGATGGCAATGTAAGCAAGAGTTGGGGTTTTGTCTCAAGCTTGTCTTCTAGGGCAATTTCCTCACTTGATTGGCTATGCTTGGGATTTAAAACAGTAGCAGCATTTAGTGTTTGTTTAGCTGCTGTTTCGTGGGTGGTGATACTTTCAGTTGAGTCCTTTTTTTGTGTGATTGTCTTGATTTCAATTTCCCCTTGCAAGGGAGTTGTGGTGTCATTGAAAAGGATATATGAGTCTATGTTTGAATGGATAGCATATATGGGAAAGTTTTGAGGCTTTTCCTCACTGCTGACCATGTATTTCATGAGTGTTTCTCTGTACAGTCTTTTTGGTTGCCCAAAAACAGAGATGGTGGCATATGACATGTCTAATTGCAGAGAACCTTGGAGTTTAGCTCGCCATGATCTTGATAACAGCATCCCATACTTGGGTGGGATGTCAGCGACTACCACATCCATTAGGATTGTCTTGTTTGGATATTGAACTAAAGACACGCATAAATCTTTTATGAGCCCTAGGCATTTGACTTGGCTAGAGTCAAAAGAAAACAGGTCCTTATATGGTCTTGTTATGTCTAGGTTCAGTCTTTCCATGACAGCTTTTGGCATAAGGTTGTGAGATGCACCTGAGTCAAACATTGCATTGTGTAGTACCTTATCATGGATGTGTAAGCTAACATAAAAAGGTAATACTCCTGTGACTACTGTTTTTCCATCCACTTCTGGACCAAACAGCAATTCAGGAGTGTCATCCAGCACATTGACATCATCTTTGCTGCTAGTGAGTTGTAGTGATTTCTTAATCTGTTGTTTATAGATGTCATGCTTAGCTAATTCTGAGAGGGGAATCGCTATCTTTAGTTTGCCAATTTTTGTGCCTAAGTCAAAAGGTTTATCAGATTGGGTTTTGAGGTTATGGATAACAGTCCTTTCTTTGTTGATCAAGTCTTCTTGTTGGTTTTCATCTTGACTTTGAGACTTGCCCTTTTCACCCTTTTCATGAGGAGTAGAGTTTAGATTAGAACATGAGGATGAGGCTGCCAAAGGCTGTTGTTGTGGTGGCAATGGTTCAATGATCTCTTCAACAATCACTTGTTGTGTATGTGAATTTATTTTTTCACCAGGTTCCGTACCTGTGATTCTTTCAGGATGCTGATTATCCTTTTCCTTTTCAGGCTAGTTAATATTTACAGTTCTGCTCCTCAGCTTGTATTGTTTATGGACTTCATAAACTGCAGTGTCATAGCCTTGTTTGAAGTCAAAGGATTCTCCTGATTTAGTTTGGAATAGTTGGATTTCCTCATCCTCTTGATCTTTTTGTGTTAGAAAAACTTGGCTTTTACCATCCAGACCTATTAAATTAATCTCAGGATCTTCATTGGGCTCAGTTGGTGTTGAAGTTTCTGCATAATTTTCTTGGAAAGGGGGTCTTATGTCTTGGTCAGCACTGGCCTTGCCAATATTTGGGTTTGGGTTTCTCCTAAAATTTGGATTCCTAGGAGGATTGTTTTGTGGTGCTTCCCATGATGCTTTTCTCTCAACCGATTCTACCCTATCACCCAATCTCTTCATACCATTAAGTATTGCATCAAGTTTTTGATCAAGGGCTGTAGGTTCTTCTTTGTATATGCTTCTCTTTTCTAACCTTGCCCTGTTCCTTTTGGCAATCAGGTTTGCCTCCACTGTGACAGCAGCCTTTTGGGCATCTTCAAGGGTTTCAGGTTCTCTTTCCTTCAACTGATATGCCATGTCAGGATCAAATCCATCAGGAAATTTGTATAAGGCCAAATCGGGAGGAGGTCTTAGGTTTTGTGGTATTGCATTGTACACATTGTTGAATCTAGCACAATACTCCAAAACGGTCTCTTGCGGACCTCTCTTGATTGTTTCATATTCAGCAAGTATGTGCAGGGGATCTTTCTTCTTCTCCCATCTGGTAGTAAAGGCTTGATACAGATCATTGGGAGTTGCAATGGAATTTGCATTCAAGGATCTAAACCAAGTTCTCACATCCCCGGTAAGGCTTTGAACAAACATCCTCATTCGGACACTGTCATCATCTATTTCATAGGTCTCAAAATGGTCTTGCATCTTCTTGGCATGCTGGACAGCTGTTAGAGAGCCATTGGAGTCAAAATATGAGATTTTGCTCTGATAATCTTGAGGTAAAGCTGCAGCATTAGCTGGTATCTGCAGAGGTGCATACCTGTTGGCCATGTTTATGGGATTTATAGGGTTGACAGGAATAAATGGGACAACAGGGATTACTGGTGTAACAGGGTTAATGGGATGGGTAACTAATGGGAGAGTGGTTGAAAGAGTATTTGCAGTGGGTGAAGATGTGAGAGGAGGGCTTTGAGGTGTTGATGATGAACTAGGGGAACTAGGGACAGACCTAAAGAGGACTTTAAGTGGAGTAGAAAGGTTAGGAAAGTCTGCAATCGAGGTGGAAATGGCAGGCTGGTCCTGTTTTTGCTGCTTTCTAATGTTTTTTCGGATGGTATTTGGATTATCAACAATGATGGGTGGATCAGGGTCAGGATTTGCCCTAGTGTGCCGAGGATTTTTCTTAGGAGCCAGTATCCAACTATTTTTTCAGGAATTTTATAGGAAGTTTTTTATGTATGCAAGGACTGGATAACGATTTTGAAATGGCTATGTATGTTTCAAAGTTAAGATGAAGATTCCCTATCTAGCTCTTCCCTAAAGCTGTGACTGTGGTACAGAAACAGTTCTAAGGCCTCTTGGCTGGTTTCGGGCTTGATGATGACTTTGGAAGATAGATAGTAATGACAAAATCTAAAAGTTCCCAGTGGAGTCGCCAATTATGTTAACACCCAGGTTGTTCCCTATGACTCCCAAGGGAATACGGCCGGGGTAACCACTAACCAATCTTTGGGTTACAGTTCCTAGCCTAACTGCAACCAGAGAGGGCTCTCTCTTTATGATTTGTCTCTGTTATGATGGTGTTTTAGGCTAGCTATGATGCTTAGATTTTGTTTATGTTTTGGTTGAAGGATCTCGTTCAGGTCTTATGATGTAATACTTTGATGGTGAGTTTCCATTGGGCAATGGAGTCTAGATGCTGTGAGATGATCTTATATGCTGAGTAGTGTTCTAACTGCAAGGCCTATTGTGTATTTAACAGACAAGTTTAGACTTAAGTGATGATATATGTCAACCAGCAGAAATCTGTTAAGAATTTTCTGTTATGTTGGTGAAATGAAAATGAACACAGAGCACAGGAGCAAAGTATGAATTCCTGTGACAGTGGTCAATGTGAAAGATGTATTCTGAAAGTGCAGCAGCTTAAGAATCACACTTTATATAGATTACACCTGAAGAAAACATTTATAAACAACACAGACTGAACTCAGGGTGCTCAGTAAGCAAATCCTGGGAGTTATTCTTTTTCTCTGTTGCTTAATATTGGAAATCAGATAGCGTATATGGATTTATAACAAAACAAACTAAACATGGAGAAAGTTACAGAGACTTATTGCATGGTAAGATACGCAGGGATCCAGCAGTCATGAACAGGCACGGAACATCTTCAACACATCAAGCATCCACGAAATTCCATTGCTTCCTTTATTAACTTTCAGAAAACAATTACAGCATAAGAGACTCTTCAGGAGAAATTCACAACAACCCTTGCTATATCATGCGAAGGGGTTTATATAGAAATATGTATACAAAATATCTCAGGTATTGAGTCATCTGAGAGAGAGAAAATATCTTCAGTAGTGCTCAGAAAGTAGGCAAGAAGTTATTACAATGTTAAATGCAGCGTAAATGCCCTTCATGTCTGTCAGAGGATTGTTTTGACTTTTAGGAGTCACTGAGTCGGTTGCATTACTCTGTATTAATTCTGGAGGTAGGCATTTACTTTTGCCTGCGCAGTGAGTTTTCGGATTTGCCAGCTGTGGTTCTCTTTTTCTGCTTTGTTGGCTGCTACATCCGCTGAGTTGGCTCAGCTTTGATTTTATGATGCCTGCTGACTTTGTTGACTTTTCTTTTCATCAAAATTTGTAGGAAAAACAGAAGTTGGTGCATGAGTTACTGTTTACAATATTCTCTGGATTGCATCTGTCCACCATTCCTGTGTAGGGAGCTGGTGCCTGAGGATGGCCTCCATTGTCTCTTCTGCTTCAGTATATTTGAACAAATTTGGGGCCACATCAAATAAGTGATTAATTTCATTCATTATATAAAATAGATTTTCTATCTTACCATAGAAAATCTGCCCTGTAATAGGCCCTGTGTCTTCTGAAGTGCTGGCCTTCTCATTGACCTGTGCTGAGGCAAGAACATTCACTCTTTTAGCATACTGTTCATGGGTGAATAATTTCCCTCCGCTGTTCAGCAAGCTAGGGAGTCCTCTATTCTGCAATACCTGGAATCTCTCCATGAACCTGTTTACCTCTGTTTGCATATCCTGGGTTCTTCTGTCCAATGTCTGTACCAGATTTCTAAGAGTAAGAACCCTCTTGATCATTTGAATAGTTTCAGTTCTATTTGCAATTCCCATGGTGGCCAACTGAGAACTTGTTTTGTGATTGAGCACATTGATCATTCTTGTAGCAATTTCAAGCATATTTCCCAATAAGGCCCTTGATGTTCGGATTTCCCTCTGTGCCTTTGGAATGAGCTCTAGTTGCTCATGGATTGTCTCGATGTATGGCCATTGGTTGTTGATGGATTTACCAATATTGGACCATATCATTGCCCTGATCTCAGCTATGATTTTATCTAGCTTGAGTTCATTCTCAAGCTCCTTGATTTTGTCCTTAAGGGCTTTGATTTCCCTGGCCTTCTCTCCCACTTCTCTTTTTGTCTTATCATGCCTTTCATTTACCTTGGCCAGCTGTTCCTTAGTTTCATTCAGCTCTGTCATCTGGGCTTCCAAAACTTGTATTTCATTCTTTAGCTTTTGCATATCTAGGCTCTGATCTGTGCTGATGGGTGCTGCTGAAGTAGATGTGGCTGTTTGTTCAGTTTGTTGAGGTGGAGGCACAGTGGTAGGAGCAGTGTTCTCAAGATTGATGACCGGGGGAGGCTGAGAGGTCTGGCCCTCTTCCCTTTGCTTTAGTGCTGCTTGCAGTGCCACCTGTGCGGCCTCAGACTCTCCTAATTTCTCTTGTGTCTGCAGGAGCTGCTTATATATAGATATTAGTAGGTCTGTGGCATCCTTTTCCATCCTCTGTTGGGCTACCTCATCTGTTTGGGGGTGAATGGTAGCTGGGAGTTTGACTTTCTTCCTTAATGCAGCCATGTCAGCATCTCTAAGTTTCAGGATCTCTTGTATCCCTTTGATGTCATTGGGATTGTGCCCAATTTCTATAATGATTTCCTCCAGGGATTTTATCCTGTTGTCTTTGGCCTGAGAAGAGGCCCTCTCCAATTCTAGCTGGGAAGCTGTGGCATTCAGACTGCTTGTCAATTTATAATTCTCCAAAGTTTTGTCAGCCAATGAAGCATACACCATTTCGCCAGTTTGCTTATGCAACTCAATTTTGTCCATAGGGTGTATGTCCTTGGCGAGGACCTCTAGGTTAGTCCTAAGATAGTCAGCAGTAGATTGTGGCTGGAGCGCCGTAGGCATAAAGTGACTCATTATCATTTTGCCTTCACTTACATCAAAAGCAGACATAAGTCTCTGCTGATTGGAAGGAGCCATGTTTAGCAGGTGATTGTACAGTTGCACTTTGATAGGATCACTCCTCCTCTTGATGTCTATAAATTGCTGCTTGATGCTTACTTGTCCTTCTTTCTGCTGGCTGGAGGAGCTGACCTCCCCTCCCATGGTCCTGTCCTGTTCCTGCTGGAAGGAACTTGCTGAAGTTTCTCTGCTGGGTGGGCCCATGCCCAATGCTTCTCTTATTGCTATATCCTCCTCTGGAAAATCATTGAGTCTCTGCCTTTTCTCTCCCTGGTCTACAGAGGATGTCAGGGGAGTCTCTCTGTCTCTTTTTCTAAAGATGAATGTATCCTCCTTTTGAGGGGTTTGGAGGACCGAGGCATCAAAGGTAGTGTCTTGTCTTGCAGGCACCGTTTTTTCAGTGGTCTGAGGAGTCTCCACTGTTTTCTTTTGCTGGGCAGACTGCTCCTGCCTTTGTTCTTCTTGGTGTTGTTGATCCTGCTGTTCTGATTCTTCTTGTTGCCCTTGCTGCAGCCCTTCTGCTTGCTGCTGTTGTTTTAGTTGCTGTTCCTGCTCTTACTGCTCTGGCTCTATCTCCATCACCTTTTCTTTTCCCTTTTTTTATATATTTCCAGCAACTCTCGTGGCTTGCTGTTGGGCAGTTGAAGAGGATGCTGCTGCTCCAATTTGTATGCTTGGTACTGAGCTGACCTGTGAATAAAACTCAAGGTCAGCCATTTTCTTTATGTTTCTTTGAGCTCTTTGATTAAGCTCTTCTTGAGTAACAGCTTCCTCTAAAGTCCCTCTCCTCCATTTACTTTGATTGGCATATTTTTCTATGTGAGGAAGGCTGCAATGATCATAAGCAGACAACTTGTATTTAAGTCTCCTCATGGTAATGAAGTTGTTAGGGTCATAAGGTTTCCATAGGAAGCTGTATTTAAGACCAAGGCCCCCAAGTATTCTATCTGCCTCCTTCCACCCTTCATCCCTTTCGTTATAGAGGAAATGGCCAAGTTGACTTCTGACTTTCAACTGTGCCTTCTTACCTTTGCCTGAAAAGTGGAACATGTCCACAAAGCCAAACTGCCTGAAGTATTCTAAGGCAAATAGTCTCATGGGCACAAACCTGGGTAGTCTAAATGGGGGCAACTCACACCCATATATTCTAATAACGGTGTGGTGTTGGTAGAAGTACCAATCCCCAATGCTGTATGCTTTTGATAAATGCAGGAGTCTTTGCATATCATCTGTCAATCTGGGAGGAGGTGAGCCCAAAAGTAGAGTCATGGTTGGATGAATGAAGTTATCAATGAACTCACAGTAGGTGTATGGAGAATAGAAATTGAGGTGGAAAGCAGATGTCCAGTACACCACCGATCTCAAATTTCCCTGTGCATCTTCTCTTTTCATTGGGAAGGAGAACTTCTCATGCTGGAAGTATAAAAGCAAATGATATATGTAAGAAGTATATTTAAATACCCTTTCTCTTGATAGGTTCATCAACTGCTCATGCATCTTGTCTGAGATGTATGTGGCATAGTCATAGCAGACTGGTTTTCTTCCTGGAGAAAACATGAGCATTATGTGCATAACTGTTTCATCCACATACTCCACTGAATCATATCCCAGGATGGGACTGATCATGTCAACAAGGTCCAGGCCCAATTGGTTGAGGTAGACATAGTTGATGGGAGGGACTTGCACAGTGTTAGCTTTGATGAATAACTGGTTAAGTTTTGTAATCTGAGCCTCTGTCATTCTGGCTCCCTCCATAATCAAATCAGCTAGTGATAGAGGGACCAACTTTTTATCTGTTTTGAACTGCAGCATCTCCCTGATGGCTTCAGGGGTAATGAAAAACAAAATTGAGCCTGAAGAGTCCAGCACTGCCCTTTGGGATGCATCATAGTGGTCAGCAACTAAGTGGATAAGCTCAGGGAATTGATTAACCTGAGGAAGCTTGAATATTGGGAGAAATGAATCCCAAATTCCCAGGATGTCTGTCCCATTCTGATGTTGGATTTTGATTTCATTTAGTATTTGGAGATGAAACCTGCTCCTGCTTAGCATTTCTTCTGATATCTTATAATCTAAGTCAGCTAATGCTTTCCAGTCCAATGCTCTGTGAGGGGCATTCAGGGGAGCTACATTGAGGGCTATAGGGGCTACAGGGGGGTCCATGGCTCTTCTTTAGGATTTCTGCTTGTTCAAGGACTGTGTTACTATGCAGAGTAACACCAACAAGGTTTCTTTGCAGAGAATGTTGGTTTTGCAAGTGAAAGGTGGAAGTAAGGCTGCAACAGTTGAAATACTGCCTCTGTGTGATTAGGTGGGTGGCGGAAATGTTCAAAGGATACTCTTTTGCGGTGTATTTGTCTCCTGCAGGTGACGGGTTCACGATTGCGCGAACCAGTGACAGCTTTCTTTCGAATTGCCTACAATTGGCTTTGACAGTAGCTTAGTGACGGCTCTGGTTCAATTTAAATGTCAACTTGATGGTATTTAACGGTGAAGTTGGAGTCTGAAGGTCTGTTACTCATTGACATGCGAAATGCAGTGAAAATGGAGTTTCAGGGCTCAAATGAGGAATACCTGTAGATTTGGATCGGTCAGAGCTTGTTGGCGCTGAGGAAATTAACGTTCCGGTGGTCAGGAAACTCTTTTCCGCGGCTGGTGCAGGTTTAAACATAGTTTTGCATGCAGAACACAACAACGACAAATGCACAAAAATGGTAAAAAACACGAATTTTTGGCTAAAATAGACCTTTTGGTGCTTTTGGCACGAATCCGTGCTGACGTCAGCATGATGTCATTGGTGGGGTCAAGGTCGGATGACGTCATGCTGACGTCATCGGGTGACGTGGCGGGGTCTGGTTGGTCCACAGAGGCAGTGAGATGGCAGGACAGGTGGACCAATGGCAGGGCAAGAGACTGACGGGACAGCGTACCTGGGTGACGGAGCGATGACATGTTGATGACACGGCGATGACGTGAGCAGGCGGGATGGGGAACCCGGAAACCGGCAGTGGTTTCGTATCGCACCGTTTCTTGTACGGGGGCGGTATTTGCAGTTGTACCTCCGACGCATTGTGGTGAGGGCGCATGGCAGCGGAGTGACGTACTCAAAATACGGACGTCGGGCAATAAGTTTCGGGCAATGGATGAGCTCCGACGTCATGGTGATCGTTAGATCTACGGAGGTTGATCGGACGGTGATCGGATGGCTGATATGACAGGGGGATAGTACGCATAACTGTCGGACGTCGGAAGGACTCCGACGCGATCAGGGCCGTCGGATCTGGAGGGCCTGATCCAACGGTCATCGGGGAGGTGACATGGGCAGTGTATACGGAAGCGGGCGGAGGCAATAAAACATGTTTTGAACGGGTTTTCAATGTATTTCAAAAAGACGATTTGCATGCGCTTAACCTTGGTTATACGGCTGAAAGTGGGTTTTTTCATGTTTTTTGCCCTTTGAAGCGGGTAAAGGTGGAATTTAAGCCCTTTAGGGGTTTTTTATGTGCAAAAGGGGTAAAAATAGAGGAATCAGCTCATGAAGGGGAAGGGGTAGTTGGCATAGGTTCATCAACATGACCTGGTGTCATTTGATTCCTGACTCGAAACTTTATTGGCTATAATACCAAAAGGGGGAATATTTATAAGATTTTGGGGTTTATACACCGTGTTGTTAGTAATAATAGGGAAAAAGGTGTTATAAGGGATTTATATAGTAGAATTAGAGTTAATATGGATGAGGGGGTGAGTGGAGGGGAGACCATTTAAGTTTATGTGAAACAAACTTGGTTTTGAGAGTATATCAAAATGAAAAGATTTTTAGACAAGAAATGTGGCTTCTAAAGATTAAGAACCACCATGAAACCTTAGTCTTTTCCATGAATCTTAGCTGATGGGGGAATGTTAGAAATGAAATTGGAGGGGAATGAGGGAAATTAGTCATGGTCCTTGCTGCAACTTGATGAATATGCACACTTTGTCACTTGATAGACTTTGCCTTGGTAATCATAGTCACCACGCCTGCAATGGTGAAAGTAGCCTTTTCTGCAACCACCACTACCTACCCAACTATTTTGCCTAGCATTTTTTATTTCTTCTTGGAGGGTGCACTTGAACTTGCAGACCCTTACTTGCCTTTTCTTTTCTTTGGCTTTTTCTTTGTTTTTTCTATCTACTTCTACCCTTGTCTCTTCCAAGGTCCCAGATTAAGCTATTGGGAACCTTTTCTTCTCTACCTGAACTATTTGTCTGCCAAGATTGAACAGTTTGGACAGACTCCTTTCTCTATTCTATAACTGAAAATTGAAAACATGGCATGATCCAGATTAAACTGTTGAATCATCCATCAAAACCTTGAGTCCATACCAAGCTATTAGCACTGATCAAAAATTCCTAGGAAATATGTGATCTTTGAATCATCAAAGCAGAGCATATTTGGACCTTCCATAGCCGATCATGAAATATGAAACCTACTGGTATAGGTAGCTAACAGACCGTAAGAGCACTTCCGAGCACTGTCTCACCTTGGGATCTGCTTCGATATCCTGGATGAGCAGGAAGCAGAAGTCGGTGGCTTTGAGCACCGCCGAAGCAGGATATATTGTTGCTAGCATAACCTCGTGTGAGGCAGTCTGGTTATGAAAGCTCTTTAGTGAGCTGTTTGGATTTACATTGGATACCACTGTGATTCTCTGTAACAACCAGAGGTGGGATTCGATTATTGAGGAATCCTGTATTCGTCAATTTCTCCAGCAGATAGACATCATCTGGGATATGGTAAGCCGATGAGCAAGGAAGCTCCATCACATTAAGATGGTGTAAAGGTTGATACACCTTGTCAAAGCCCCGAGGAAAGATCTAATCTGTGATTTTCCCAAACGACTTGGAGTCGGAAAGAAACCCTTGTACAAGGGTCCTGCATGTTGCATACATTGAGCTTTGGGACCTCTGAGGGCTTGCGGTTCCTACTGGAGAAACATATGACCACAGGGTGACTCACCCTCCCCTGGTAGTGCACACTAGAATAAGATGATTCACTCTCTTGTGGGACAAGATGATTCGCTCTCTTGTGGAACAGGATGATTCGCTCTCCTGTGTAGCAGGATGATTAGTTCTCCTGTGAGGCTTGGATTGATGTGTTCTCCTGTGAGGACAGGATTGATTAGTTCTCCTGTCGAGGCATCCTACCCATGCAGTCTGGGACTCATGGGAGGTACCTCTCATCTGATCAATGAGCAGGGAAATGAAGTTAGGGACCATAGTAGTACCGATGGACGCATCGTTGTAACTACCGTACTCCCTATGCTAGGATGACCTCCATTGATCTGGGATCAATGATACTGGTTTGGGACCAACGGTAGGAGTTGTACCATACTATGATGCTGACTTCAGGTCGGTTGAGACTGGTCTGGGATCAGTGGTACATACTCTGAGACTGACTTTGAGTCAGTGGAGGATGATATTGGTCTGGGACCATTGGAGTTGTACTCACTATGACGCTGACTTTGGGTTGGTTGAGACTGGTCTGGGACCAGTGGTACATACTCTGAGACTGACTTTGAGTCAGTATGATACATCCTCGATCATTTCTTCTTCTTCATAATTCGAACAAAAGCAGAGCAGAACAGAACAATGCAAGAGCAGAGCAGAACAAAGCAAAATAGTACAGATCAATGTAGGCAGAACAAGACAAAGCAAAACAGGCAGAATAGAGAAGAGCAGGGCAAGGGTCAGGCTGTATAGGGCAATGCATTTGATGGATGAATAGTAACAACCGATAGACAGATTGCAGATGAAGTTCTCCATGGTTGAGAGGGAGTGTTAAAATTGGCAACCAGGGAAAAACTTTATGTGGGTCATCTTATTCATGGCTGATAATATTTATATTAGATTCCTCTCGTCGAGAGGTGTAGGATTGATATAAAGATCATCCGATTCCGATAAGTATTCATGGAGATATGAATTTATTTTGATTATGGAATTATTATCAAGCCGACCTACAACTCATGTAGGCTCAGAAGCCCAACAGTCGCATCTATTCACCCACCAACGTTGTGTATAAATATAAGAGGACTTTTCCTCATTTGGACTCACTCATCTCATCACATCTCTCTCTCTCTACTGCGCAGATATGAGTCTCTTCTCTACTGCGCTGAAATGGGTCTCTCTCTCTCACACATGTGAAGCCGGACGCTGTTGAATTTGAAGCTGCAACTGCAGAAGTAAAGATTGACTTACGTGGCCTAGAAGATCTCCTCTTTGGAACTGCGCTGTAGGTTCATCTGAACCTCCTTTGAAAGCTGCAACTTTTGGTGGTGGAATGAAGTCAGTTCGACGAACGGTTTGCAAGATATCGACTGCCCTAGTTTGAAGCCGGAAACTGCTGAAACTGAAGATGCAACTGCAGAAGTAAAGATTGACTTGCGTGGCCTAGAAGATCTCCTCATCTGAACTGCGTTGTAGGTTCATCTGAACCTCCTCTGGAAGCCGAAACTTTTGGTGGTGGAATGAAGTCAATCAGACTATCAGTTTGTGAGATATGGTCTGCCCTAGTTTGATAATGAAGCCGCTAATGCTGATGCTATTGATCTAGGGTTTGCTACTGCTGATATGAATTAGATTTATTGTACTATTTCTCTCTGCTGAATTATTGAAGATAAAAGAATATTTTATCAAAGGGTTTCCCCACACATTGTGGGGCTTGTCCCTGGCTAGCCGCCACATCTTGTGTCTCTTGTCTTGGCTTGTTTTCTGTCGATCGTTTAATGTTCTATCTGCACTTTACTTTATGTACATGTGATTGCTAATCGGTGGAATATAATAAGAAAAAGAAGTAAACTGTTATAAGCATAGGACATACCATAACTTAACACCTTATATTGTAAAGAGAGTTTTGCAGAAAGGGGCATATGAGCTAGTTGACTACGAAGGTAATCCTCTCGATAAGCCCCACAACGGGCTGTACTTGAAAAAGTACTATGCGCGATTCCATGCACGTCGGTTTGTACATGCGTGTGTTTTAGCAGGTGTGTTGTGTGTGTGTGTTTTCATGTTTTTAGCTCGATGTGAAGGCGTGATTGCCGCTTATTGTGTCTTTTGCTTCTTGTACAGATGTCTGGTGCACCTTACGTTGGTTTCGCTGACGGTGCCTACCGCAGCACTCACAATTTTTCTTCTGCGGCGTGGGTGATCTACGATCCTCACGATAAGTTGATAGATCTTCAAGGTGTGTGTTTAGGCTGTACCAAAAACAATGTCGTTGAATATAGTGCTGTGATTGAATTATTGGCCGAGGCAATTAATCTCAATATTCGTACATTGGTTGTCAACCTGGACTCTCAACTTGTCATCCATCAGCTCAATGGGTGATATTCCGTCAGAGACCATCACATTTTAAGGTTGTATTTACGTGTTAAATTGTTAGAGAGGGATTTTGATTTCATTACATATCAACATATTCCACGATGATTAAACACATTATCTGATGCATTGGCTAATCATGTAGTGGACAGACATTTGCGTAACATATAATCAAAACATCATATAAGCAAGTACATAAAATCACAATAATAGACCATAGGAATATGTATATATATATATATATAGGCGCTCAAAAATAAGTGTACATGTCTAAATAGGGCCTGTGTTCTCTGTACATCTGAGACACATGTCTCTCAAAAAATCACCAGTAGGAAATAAAGACCTAGATATCTACTATGGCGGGTTGTGCTCCCGATACTGCATAGCCGCTTGTGCCACCCGCCTCAAAAGGCGGTGCATCCTAGGTTCTACTCCCACTGTATGGATCTGGGACGCTATGGGGACCTCCTCTATCCCCAGGTAATCTGGAATCACTGTCAGCAAGCCCTCAAGTTTCCGTATCACGATCTCCATCGTGTCATCTCCCGGAGGAGCCAGGGCTAGAGCTCCAATGCCCTGCGCATCCCTCCGCGCCTCTGGAGCTAGGCTGAGAGGTCTCGCCGGTCCTACATCTGCATACCATAGCATTTGTCATTAGGACATGTACATAAAAAAATAAAAAACATCATAAAAATAAAAAATCAAAAAATGAGATCAAGTGTCTTACCACCGTCATCCCACTGCTCTCCAGTGGGCAGCGGCATGTCAGGGTCTCCGCGGAAGTCTAGGCCGACATACGGCCAGTCCTCCACAAAGATAGTCTGACGCTCCAACCACTCTCGGAAGTATACCCCCCATGCCACCGGTCGGCCGCCACCTCCTCGTGGCATGACATGGGCCCATTGTGTGGCCCTCGTCTCGCATGGCCTAGGTGGGTCCAAGACCATATCCTGCAGTTGCAATGCCGGCACCCGCTCCAGCATGAGCGGGAGTAAGATCGATCCATAGCCAAACTGTTTCTTCTCTTCGTGACGACAGTTGGTCTATTGTCTCTTCATGTTTGCCGCTACTTCCCCTGCCCAGTTAAATATGGTAGGATTCAAGCATTCAAGAGCCAGTCAGAGATGGGTCTTCGAGGCCTCGTGTTGGGCCTGGGAGCCTGCCGCCTGTGTCACCATGAAGAGCATAGCTCAAAGAATGATGTCCTCCACCGTAGGAATTGCCACCTTTCCGCTCCGCGACTTGCGTGCCCGTGGACACACCTGAGCCATCAGCATATCTAAAGTATCACCACCGGGTCGCTGCCCCTCCAGAATAGGCATCTCACCTCGACGAGACAACCCGGTCAAAAAATAGATGTCTGTGTAATCAAACTCAATGTCTCGGCCTCGGATCACAAACTTCCCATCTGTGGGATTCCAGGCCCTGATCAAGAGTTCCAGAAGGTAAGCTGTGCTCGCAAGCGTGGAGTTAAGAAAAATTTAATCAACCCGCACCCCCGCAATGCATTTCGGCACCCGGCATCAGCAAAAGTCGCTATGTCATCGTTATCGTGAGCGCGTTCCTGCCAAATGAACGCCATTATACCTTGCATAATCAAAAAAATTCATTAGGGCCCTGCTTGCAAAGTTTCATACGTTAATTTTATTAAAAAACTTGTTGCCCGGTGTCAGCGCAATTGTTTTTAAAACAGTCGCGCTGATAATGGACGCCTTTGTTATTTTTTCCAGGTCAACGCGGAAGTACATCACTCTTCCGCGCTGATCCGGGAGTGGCCTATGGAAGTTTTTATCGGTCAGCGCGGACCCGATAGGGAAATCCGCACTGACCGAGAGCGGAATGTGTTTCCAAAAATCCGCTCAAACAACCACTTTCCACCGTTAGAATGCAGGAAAAAGACTTCAAAACATAGCGTAGGGCAAGATGTCTCTACCTGGAACTGATTTTAGGATGGATGATGCACGTACGGGGTCGAATTTCGCTCGCCAACCTCAATGCTCCAAGTCGCTCCACAAAGCTTCAATGGTAACAATTGTAAAAAAAATTTGTTTACCCCCCCTATTTATGGTAATTTAAAAAAAAATCAATATTATTTTCCATAAATATGGGTTTTTATTATGGTTTTTACTATATGCTTGGTTCCCATATGGTTTTTTACTATGTTTTTATGCGCATTGTTATATTATCTCGAACGGGTTTACGTGTGCAGTGTTCCTTGTGCAGGATCTCAACTGGTGGAATTACGACAGTTCTATACGCACTTGGTCCCGAAACGTCATCTCTAAGCTCTTTTTCGACGTGAAACAAGAAAATATAGCCGAGTCTCCCTCTCAACTCGTTAAAAGAAGAGAGAGGCGGTCGCCTTTAAGCTCTTTTTTCGACCATTTAAACTTAAAAAGATCGTCGGGTTTTTGTTGTTTCGAACTTGTTATTGGCTAAAAAGCGACGTGCTTCTGACCACTTTTCTACTTTTTCGAGTCGAAGTCACTACTTACAAAAAGTACTCCTCGATCATACTAGTCGGGCGGTTCTTTCGAGCATCGTTTTATACCTTTTCGGGCTCAAGAGACACAACTTTACGAAAAAGGACCCCCCTGGAGTTCACTTTTCTGCTATCTTTTCAGACTCTCTAAACAGGAAAAGACGCCGAGTTCTTTCTTTGTCAGACTCGTTAAAACTTAATGACATCGGATGACACCTTTCAAGCATATGCTATCCCCATCAAGCTTGTCATCAAAAATAACCGGGGTACTCGCCAGCAATGGTGGGGAAAATGGAACCACAATCATTGTCGTGTCGGTAGTATGTCGCTCTTGAACATGGCACTTGACTCCCTTCATGTCTGGGTGGGGACATATCATCTTGTTTTTTACACTTGCTTCCATGGGTTTGGATTATCCTGTTTGACCTCTCATCTGCTCATTGCCTTGTCGCCATGACCCCTGATCATTTAATGTCAAATACTGCCAAGTCCACTGTTGTGCCACCGATATGTTCAAGAGAAGTTGACCTCTGCAAGAATACTTAACCTCCCTCTGATACCTCACACAAAATATCGTATCCTTCTCTATCTCGTGTCAATGATGTGGGAAACATTTTGGCCCACCTTCGATCAAGGTCACTTCCTGTCGACTTCAGCTCATTATCCAGGAAGTTGACGTAGAGACTCCCTTCAGGTGCCTTGGAGCCTGCATGCCTCAATGGCAGGTTCTTCGTGTTCAACGCGAGGTTTTCATCATTAGCCTACGATCGAATGATTCTGCGAGTGTTCGACGCCAGCTCACTGATTCGCACGCCGTAGATTGTACCTATAGTACCTTGAGGACCATTGTCATTATTGGTGGTAGCTCTCATGTCTGTTAACAGTTTTCATCATTGACTGGTAATCAGACGATGTTCTTGCATGTTCGACTTCAACTCCTATATTCGCATGCTTGGACTTGTACTTTGTTCGGGTCGAGATGGAGCGCAAGACCCTGGATCTTGTCTGTTGAGATCCAGGTTGCGATTTTGTGGATTTTTATGATCATTACATGACTCATTGATGGATGGCTGTGCCCATACCTGAGTCTTCATGGATGGCTGCGACCATACCTTTATTATCATCACGGTCTCATTAGCTGGGTGGCTACGTCCATACCACAGACCTCTTTCGTATGTCTTTTGGATGGCTGCGCCCATGCCTAGACTACATGTAATTGATTATCAGAGATATCAGTTGTACTTGCATGTAGGTTCTTCCCGATGGTGTTCCAGTTCAGTCAGTTTCGTAAAGAATTTCACCCCTCCCACTCTCTCGGGCTTCATGCTTTAGGGGGCATCTGTTACACAGTAATTTGTCACTACCTTCCTACCTGTCTTCCTACTGTGTACTGTGTCCAAATCATTTATGCTCATGCTCTCTGATGTTTCCAAATGACCCACTTTGCCAAAGTTTTTCCATCATCGCGACTGTTGTGAAAATAAACGCGCTGATGAGCGCTCCAAAACAAACCGAACGCACTACCATCGCGGAAGTACACTTGATTCCCGTGATGGTCGAATTTCATGAGACAACGCGACTGTTGCTTATATTTGATCGCGCTAACATGACTTTCTCCATTATGCAGTAGCGATGTCAGTGCTCCAGTACAGTTATGCACCCGCGATGATCCAGTCTGGGCGAGTTTGTTCTAACAGCCGGCCTTCCAGATGACTCCAGACCTGGTTGTTGGCCTTGTATATGTCGCCCTCCCTTCTCTGGCATGTCTGTTTCGTCATTTGAGCCACCTTCCTTGGAGATAAGCTCATCCTCCCACCATTCATGGAGACTCCTTCTCCTATTTAAGCCTCCACCATTGCTATGAGCTGCTAGTTTGGAATTCATAGTGTTTGGAGTGTTGCTGATAGTGTGTGAGCTTGATAGGTAGCTGGTGTGACAAGTGTGGGATTGTTAGAGAGCTTAAGGATAGTTGTGAAGTGTTTTGATCTTGTGTAAACTTGTGAGTGAGAGAGTTTGTCTTGGGAGATCTATCTTCAAGGGTGAATGCTTGGGGAACTTGCTGGCTGGACCCTCTTGAGAAGGATTTGACGTCAGAACTATGGTTGTATTCTTCTTCGTTTATCAATAATAGACGACTATCATTATGGTTCCACTCTTATTGTCTTTATGATGGTGTTTGAGTTATATCCTTTCTGACTGATATATAGTTGCATCCATTGGATTTTATGCTTGTGTTTGTATCGTTCTTTGCATGTGCAGGTGTCCATGCACGAGGATCGTGGGGATTGTGACCAGCCGGAGCAAAGGAATAGGAGCCTCGACTCTTCTACAAGTACTAGCGTTGGAATCCAGGTAGGCCTTCATCATCAGTCTTTAATTTGCAATTAGGAACCTGCGTGTTAGCGTTGTTTGATTGTTGCTAGACCTTATTTGGACTAGTAGGGATCGCCTCTGTCCACAGAGGGGATTTACCTCCACAATAATATGCTATCCCCTTCAAGCTTGTTTTCAAAAATAATTGGGGTACTCGCCAGCAATGGTGGGGGAAAATTTGGAAATCATCATTGGCAGCTAGTCACCCTTGAACATCGACATTGTTGCTTCTTGTCGGGTTGGGACATCCATACATCGTCATTTGGCCTTCTGCGGGTTTGGGTTGCCATTTAGCCTGAGTCCATCTGATTCACGCCATCTCCATCGAGCCTCTAATCCCTTGGTACCTGAATGTTGCCACCCTCTGGAGTCGTGTCGCCAACATGTTCAAGAGTACAATCCTTCTGCAGTTTGCCTCCTTTGTCTCCACTGATACTCTGTTTCACCATCTACCACTTGTTCCTTATCTCGTGTCGTTGATGAGGGAAACATTATGGCCCTCCTGCGACGGATCATCTCCTGTCGACATCAGCTCATTATCCAGGAGATTGATCTAGAGACCCCCTTTGGTACCTTAGAGCTTGCATGCCTTAATGGCAAGTTCTTCGCACCTGACGGTCGAATTTTATCATTGGTCGTCGATTAGGTGATTCCACGAGTGTTCAACTTCAGCTCCTTCTTCACACTTCGTGGATTGTGCTAGACAATACCTTGAGAACCATTGGCATTATTGGTGGTTTCTCTCGCGCTTGTTAACGGTTTTTATCATTGACCGGTAATCAAATGATGTTCTATCATGCTCGACCTCAGCACATCTATTCGCATGCTAGGATTTGTACTATGATCGGATGGGTTCAAGACCCCGAACTTAGATTACACATGTTTGGGTTGCGTGGATTGGTTCATGACTCATTAACGGATGGCTGCGACCATACCTGAGTCTTCATGGATGGCTGGACCATACCTTTATCATTATCATGGTCTTATTAGCTGGATGGCTGTGACCATACCTTTATCATTATCATGGTCTTATTAGCTGGATGGCTGCGTCCATACCACAGACCTATTTCGTATGTATTTTGGATGGCTGTGCCCATGCCTAGACTACATGTACTTCATTATCAAAGATATCAGTTGTACTTGCATGCAGGTTCTTCCAGATGGTGTTCCAGCTCAATCAGTTTCGTAAAGCATTTCACCCCTCCCTCTCTCTCAAGCTTCATACTTTAGGGGGCATCTGTTACACAGTAATTTGTCACTGCCTTCACTATAGTCCTCCTACTGTGTCATGTGTCCAAGTCAAACATGATCATATTGAAAAAATTCTCTCTAATGTTGCCAAATGACCCACTTTCCTAAAATTATCTGCTTCATCACGTCTGTTGATCAAATAAACGCGCTGAACGGTGCTCCTAAATAGTCCATATGCGCTGCCAGCATGGAAGTACATCTGATTCTCGCGATGGCCCGATTTTATGCCCCAACACGAGGTCACTTGTTATCTTTGGCGATGACCTGGCTAGTTACATTGCTCACTAGTGATGTCAACGCTGAATCCCAGTTATGTACCTACGATGATCCAGATTGGGCGATTTGTTCCAACAGTCAGCTTTCCAGATGACTCTAGACCTAGTTGTTGACATAGTTTGTATCACCCTCCCTTCTCTGGCATGGTTGTTTCGTCATTTGTGCTACCTTCCTTGATGATAAGCTCTCTCTTCCACCTTTCATGGAGACTCCTTCTCCTATTTAAACACTCACCTATGATATGATCATCTAGTTGGAAAATTCTTGGATTGAGCAAGTGTTGTTAGTGTTTGTAGATAGCTGGTGTGGGTGTGACAAGTGTGAGAGTGTTAATAGCTTGTGGAAGGTTGTGAAGTGCCCTTAGCTTTGTGTAAAACTTATGAGTGAGAGAGACTTGTATGTTGGGAGATCCATCTTCAAAGAGTGAATGCTTGAGGAACATGCTGGCTGGATCCCTCTGAGAAGGCTTGCAACGTCAAGACTTTGGTTGTAAGCTTGCTCCTATTTCATTATTAATACAATCAATGATGTTTTCCTATGTCTTGTATGTAATTTACTTAATAGCTCATGACTTCTTGACTCTATGAGTAAATAGATCATTGTTGTTTTCCGGTTACGTGCTTTGCTGTATTTCCTTTGCATTGTTTCAAGTTGATTACAATTTGGGAGAAGGAAGCGGAAACTGGAGCAACGCAACGGAACTCCATCAACCACCAGTTGAGGTAGGCCTCCAACTATGAATGTTTAAGGAAACTATTGTTGATTTGTCCTTGTTTGTGACTAGACCCACTCTAGGGCTAGAGGGGTTTCCTCTGTCCGCAGAGGGAACACTTTCCTGCATCGCAGTTTGGTATGCATGTAGCTTGAGAGATGGGATCCACTGAAAAAATGAAATTAGTCCTTGCAATGGTGATATTGTCTTCCTTGAAGGTGAGGGAAAATATACTTGTGAGATGCTCATGGTAACCTACTTATTGCACTCTTTGAAAAAACCCTAAACAATTGACATCTTCAAAGCATTTCATGACAAATGGGGAGGAGGTGATTTCATTGCAATTAGAAGGCTCAAAACTCAATATCTTTCCCCCCTTGTTGTACTTCCTCTTCTCTGACGGTGATGAGTTAGGCTCCATACTTCAAACCCTATGTGAAAGACAAGAAAAAATAGTGAAATTTGTTGCTGTGAGGGGATGAGGTGGTATGATGGACTTAGGAGTTACCAAAGTTTGTAAGGAAATTTAGGAGGGTAGGGAATGATGTTAGTGAGTAGGGGAAAAACGAATTTTGGGAAATGAGTGAGGGGAGGGGGTGGAAAAGGCCAAAACACAGACCTATCCTAGAAAGAGATAGGGTAGATTAGGGTTTAGAGGAAAATGATGGAAAATGAGGGGAAAGGGCTTTGTGATGGATGGAAATGGTGTATTAGTTGCAAATAGAGGTCTAGGGACAAGGAATCTAGGTTTTCGTTCAACAACTCATCATTTGAGGATCAAAACCATGAAAATCATGTAAACCCTAGAAGAAGAAGTATTTGATCATTTTCTTGACATATGAGGCAAAGGAGGGCATGAAATTATTAAACTTACTTGCTATAGATCTTGGAGGATAAAATGACTAAAGAGGAGCTTTGAAAAATGAATTTTGGTGGTCAAACAACAATTTTGGACAACTCTGCCCCGTGCACAGTGAAGGATTCCTATGCGCAACGTGTTGTGTAGGTGCACATCGAAGGCTCTATGTGTGCACCGAGAGTCAATTTTTGCCAGTGAGGGCTATGGAATCACAATTTTTTGCAAAGGAGGGGGGGGGCTCAATGCTAGGATTGATCCAGGTGGATCTTCAGATATAATGGCATGTAAAAACTTAGAAATCAAAGTGATCGGAATGAATTCATCTCAGAATCAGAGTGTAGATCTGATCATCCTGATTCCAACAACCCAAATGGCACTTCAATTCGAGTCCGAATGATGAAGTTATCGCACAGAGAAGGTTGCTTTGATCCTTAAGAAAATAAGGATTTTCCTTTGAAAAATGGATTTAAGCCTTAAAGGCCAAATCACAATCGGAGGATGCATAAAGGTGGACTTAGACAAGGCGCTGTGGAACCCCCAATTGCCGATCTCTGATCAAATCAGATCGAAGGCAACCAGATCAGAGGACTTACACATACATACACACACACACACACACACACACACACAGATATATATATATATATATATATATATATATATATATATATATATATATATATATATATATATATATATATATATATATATATATATATATATATATAGATATATTATATCCGATCTGGTTGCCTTCGATCCGATTTGATCGGAGATCGGCGATGGGGGGTTCCACAGCGCATATATATATATATATATATATATATATATATATATATATATATATATATATATATATATATATATATATATATATATATATATATATATATATATATATATATATATATATATATATATATATATTGGCGAGCAGGCCGAGCGATCAACGATAACACGGTCGGCGGAATCAATATCGGGGCACTCGGGGCGATATATGAGGGGATCAGCTGACACCGATATCGGCGATTGGCGATCGGCAGTCGGCAGTTTCCCGGTTTCAGGAACTTCGGGACAAGTGATACGCCGATTGTGACCTTAGGTCAAACCCGATGTGGGATATATGCCTGATTTTATTTTTTTGAAGTTCGGGCAAATGGTTTTGGGAAATATTTTCAATGTTTTTCGGGATTTTGAGGTCTTATCGCCTCAATGATAAAAATACCATTTTAATAGGAGGCTTCACCCACCGATCCTTCCACGACACTGGCCTCCATTAGTGACCCAGGCAAACCCCGATTTCAATGCGATTCTATCGAAAAACCCATTATAAAACACAATCGATGGAAAGAGCAGAGGAGGAGGCATTTCGGGCAGCACACTATTTTGTTTGGCAGGAGGCCGAGAGTGTTATTTTTCTATGTTTAGACAATTTACATGACTCCAGCCCCTTTTGTTAAGGGAAATCTTCCCCTAGGGTCTTGGGTTGGTACCCTAGCAGATCGGGGGTTATTTAAGCAAAGAAACACACATTCCACACAGCCATGATGCTAATATAAACAAACTATAGGAAGAAGGGGTGCACCTTAGGTCCTTGATTTGAGAAGATCCAATTAGGGCTCAAACCCTCTTTGAGTTCCTTTGAGTCCTTCAACCTGCAAAACCACCAATTCCAGAAACTAGATCATCTGTTTCACCAACACTCGTTCTTTCCACTGTACTATAGCATTCTTTTATTCTTTTTCCAGCTTAAAGAAAAAGACAAAAAAATTATATATTCTAAAAAAGAGCGGGAACGGGACAAGATTTCCATTTATTGTTGGCAGCTAGAGTCAGTTGTGTCGCCCTTGAACAAAGCACTCAAAAAACAAAGTCTCCTCCATTTGGACGAGATTTAGTTTGGCTTAGGTACGCCTTAACCTTGTTATTGAGTCAGTCCTCCCCCGATTGGTTATCTCTTCCAATCATATGGACGGTTTGTTTGTGCCTCCTGCACAACAAGCTTATACAAAGTCATCATATGTTGCCACATAGTCACATTGAGTCATGCTTTTGTTCAAGGGAAGTTAGCCTGAGTCGGCCTCTCTGCGGTGTCTCTTGACTCATTTTTCAGTCGGCCATCCCTGGTTGTCAGTGTCTTTTCTATCATCACATCAATTATATTGGTCCTTTACTCGTGCCGGTTTGAGAAGGTCCCCATTGACTTCTTGTTGGCGGGTCTTGTCGTTATCGATGACAACATCTTGCTCTGAGGGCAGGCCTAGAGCCGCACCTTGGCCCTATTTACATTATTGATAAGTCACCTTATGCTCAGCATCGATCAGTATCATGGGTCTTTGACTGAGCGGTTTCCCTTGTGTTCGACATCAGCTTACATTATCACACATTGGGATTCGTGCAGTACCTTGGTTTCCATTTAACCCTATTGGTGGATACCTCGCCTCTGTGTCAACTTTCATTATTGGTTGGTTTAGAGGGTTTCTGTCGTGTGCTAGCCACATCTTGTGTACGCCGAAAACGTGCTTTGGTCAGGTTACTACATCTTTTATCATCTGATTCCTTCCACATTATTGGCCTACGGGTTACACTTGCGCTATATTGATGAAGGATGCCTCAATGCTTCCTTCTAGCGGATCTTTCCCCATCGACTACGACTCATTGCTCTGGAGCAAACATCTAGAGTCCATTTGGCAGTGCCTTGGGGTTTGCAGTCATTAGTGGCAGATCCTTCGCTATCGACAGTGGGAAATCATCATTGTCTCTTGATTGATAGATTCTTACAAGTGTTTGACTTCAGCTTGTTTATTCACACTTGTTAGATTGTACTGGGTACCTTGACGCTCATTATCATTATCAGTGAGTAGTCTCGCGTTTGTTAACGGTGTACATCAATGACAAGTAATCAAACGATTTCTCACATGGTCGACTTCAGATCATTTATTCCCATGGTGTAGAAATGTACCATGGCAGTCGGTGAAGACCTCAGGTTGCATCGACATTCATTGGTTCACTTGACAGTTGCTCCTGTTGCTGCTAGTTGATACCACTCCACTCTATATGTTGCAGTCATACATGGCAACATTCTATATGCTGGCACCTGAGTTTGCAGTGTAGTACCATCTTACTCCATCATGTTCATTTGGTACCTTCTGGGATCAGTCTTTGATATCAGTGATCTGATTCATCTTTCTGCATCATTGACATTCTTATATGTGATTTTCAGACATGTACTTGTTCGATCATGATCAGATGATCCATTATGTATTTTCCAGTTCTTTGTACTTGTATACTTAGTGGATCCGCTTGTACTTGATATGCGGACATGCTTTAATTTCTCTGAGCATGGGTATGCCCGCCTCAGACTATTTTTTTTCTGATCTCCTTTTGTGGCTTGGCAGGCTGAACTCTGGTGAAGTCCTTCTCGATTTTTGACAGATTTCCTTTCCATTTACTTGCTTAATACATTTCAGCCATCATGTACGCCTTCTGACCTCATATATTAGGGGGCATCTGTTATAGCTCCAAATCTCACTCTTGATGTTTGTGATGCTGCACTCATGGCCTAGGGCAACCCCTCCTTCCAGACCTGGTCCAAAATTTAAAAAACAGTGTTTTGTTCCCTATACGCGACATTGCCCTGAGCTAAATGCGTGTATACGCCGGTATGTGTATACCCAACCCGTGTATATGTATTAAAACACTTAAAAAAAAATAAAACTCCTTAATTTCGGGCTGAGATCGCGGGTTTTACCTGTTGATCCCCTGTGTTATGCTCTTAACCTGCAAAGTAATACCGAACATAGAATATGCGAAGAAAAGATACCCAGAACACAGAATATGCGAAGAAAATATACCCAGAACACAGAATAGCAATGATTTTATTACTCAGAGAGAAATGTTCACAGGCCTCTTCGAGGGGGCAACCTCCAATAGAGCAGAGCTCGATTACAAAACAAGACACGATACTCCTCGCAGGGAGTCTCTATCCTTTATATATGACTCATACATGCAATACCACGGGCCAATACCGTGGGTTTTATTAATACCATCTATCTAATACTACCGCCCATTTACCATCTATCTAATATTACCGCCCATTTGCAACTAACTGTGGTCCCGTCATTAATTGTGGGTTAACCACTTACAAATATTAATATGGGCTTTATTGACTCTTGACTATGACGTGATCCCATGACATAAATAAGGGGGTTAGGGTGGGACCCTAACATGCCCTCCCCCTTAAGACTAGCCTTGTCCTCAAGACTGAAGCTGCGGAAACTACTGAAGAATAGTGGCTGGTTCCCAAGTTGCATCTTCTGGAGAGGTGTCTTTCCATTTGACGAGGACCTCCTTAATCATGCGGCCGCGCAGGTGCTTGTCTCGTGTGTCTAGAACCTGTTCAGGTTGAAGCCAGATTGACCCTTCTTCGTCCAATTCAGGTAGACTGGTTTGAACTCGGCAATTGTTCCCAATCACTTTCTTGAGGCACGATACATGGAAAACTGGGTGGATTTTTGCTGTAGGTGGCAAAGCCAACTTGTAAGCCACTTCTCCAATGCGCTGAAGTACTTGGTATGGTCCGTAGAATTTTGGAGAGAGCTTTTGACAACCCTTGTCTTTGAGTGATGTTTGCTTATATGGTTGCAACCTCAAAAAGACCTGATCCCCTTCTTGAAATTGGCGCTCTGAGCGATGTTGGTCAGCCTGTTGCTTCATATGCTTCCGAGCTTGATGAAGATTCTCGCGTAGATGGGCGAGCATGGTTGCGCGGTGTTGTAGGAGTTGATCCACGGCTTGTACTTTGGAGCACCCCGTGAGATAAGAAGTAGGGGAAGGCGGAAGTTGACCATAGACTACTTCATAGGGAGTCATTTTGGTGTTGGCATGATAGTTGGTGTTATACCACCATTCCGCCAGAGGTAACCACTGTACCCAAAGGTGTTGCTTTTCTGAAGTGAAACACCTAAGGTAGGTTTCTAGACATTTGTTGACGGCTTCGGTTTGACCATCTGTTTGCGGATGATATGAAGTACTGAGTTTGAGTTGAGTGCCTTGTATTCTGAAGAGCTCCTGCCAAAAATTACTGGTGAAGATTGGGTCGCGGTCGGACACAATAGAAGTGGGCATGCCATGCAATTTGAAGATCTGATCCATGAAAGTTTGAGCAACCAAAGTTGGTGTAAATGGTTGGGGTAGGGCGCAGAAATGAGCATACTTCGACAGTCAGTCCACAACCACCATGATGACTGACTTGTTCCCAGACTTTGGAAGACCTGTAATGAAATTCATGGAGACCTCCGTCCAAATTGACGCCGGAATGGGCAATGGTTGTAATGTGCCTGGTGTGTTGACGGTTTCCCCTTTGTGGCGTTGACAGACGTCACATTCTGCTACGAAAGTAAGGATGTCCTGTTTCATGCCGGTCCAAAAAAATGATCTTCTGGTGCGAGCATACGTCTTCTGAAAGCCCGAATGTCCTGCAATGGGAGATGAGTGCAATTCTGCCAAAATGCGACTTTTGAGGGTGGATGTTGGTGATATTACGACTCTGTCCTTGTAGCGAAGAATATCATTCTGCCATGAGTAGCCCTTGCTGGAATTAGGATCTACCTGCAATTGAGAAATGAGTTGGGAGAGCCCAGGATGTGAAAACCATTCCCTGCGAGCCTCTTCAATCCAGTCTGGAATGGGGAGGGAAATTGCGAGCAGAGTACTTTCCTCCTCAAATTGGCGCGACAATGCATCTGCTACACTGTTGTCTTTCCATTTCTTGTAAATGATCTCATAATCATATCCCAGCATTTTGGCTAACCATTTATTTTGTTGTGGGGAAGATAGGCGTTGCTCCAAAAAATATTTAAGACTGTGATGATCTGTGCGGATTTGGAAACGTCGCCCCAACAAGTAAGGTCGCCAGGTCTCGACTGCATGTAAGATGGCCATCATTTCCTTCTCGTAGGTAGATTGGCCCAGATTCCTCCCACTTAATTGTTGGCTGGTGAAGGCCAATGGTCTCCCTTCCTGCATTAAGACCGCTCCAATACCTGTTCCCGAAGCATCACATTCAATGACAAATGATTTGGTGAAGTCCGGTAGTGCTAAGACGGGAGTGGAACACATGGCGGTTTTGAGAGCGGTAAATGCCTGTTGCGCTTCCTCGTTCCAGAAGAAGGAATTTTTCTTTAGGAGTTGCGTTAGGGGCTTCGCTATGCGGCCATAGTTGCGGACAAATTTATGATAATAGCCTGTGAGACCCAGAAATCCTCTCAAGCTTTTCAAGGTCTTAGGTTGAGGCCATTCTTGCATTGCCTGGATCTTTTTGGGGTCCACCTTGACACCTTCACGCCCCACAATGTGGCCCAAATACTCAACTTCTTCCATGCCAAACGAACACTTAGACATCTTGACAAATAATTTATGCGTGCAGAGCAGTTGCAAGAGTAGATATACATGCTGAAGATGTGCCACCCAAGTGCCACTATAGATGAGGATGTCATCGAAGAAGACAAGGACAAATTTTCTGAGATATGGTTTGAGGAGGTGATTCATAAGGCTCTGAAAAGTAGAGGGGGCATTACAGAGACCAAATGGCATGACATAGAACTCATAATGGCCTTCATGAGTTCTGAAAGCCGTCTTGGGAATGTCGACTTCCTTCATGAGAATTTGGTGGTAGCCTGAGCGAAGATCCAACTTAGTGAAGAATTGAGCCCCATTGAGTTCGTCTAGCAAATCGTCAACCACCGGGATGGGAAATTTATCTTTGACTGTTAACTTATTGAGGGCCCTGAAGTCGCGACACATCCACCACTCCCCATCTTTCTTGAGGACCATGACCACTGGGGATGAATAAGGACTAATGCTGGGACGAATGACACCTGCTTCCAACAATTCCTTGATGATTTTTTCTATTTCATTCTTTTGGGTGAACGAATATCTGTATGGCCGCACATTTGGGGGTTGGGCCCCTGGAACCAATGTGATGCTATGATCATGTTCCCCTCGCGAGGGTGGAAGCTCATGAGGCTTGTCAAAGACCGTCCGATGTTTATTTAAAATCTGTTGCATCTCAGGATGAATTGGCAGAGACATGGTGTCGACTACCTGGATGGCATTAAATTGAGCTACCACTCCATGATGACCCTTTTTTAACAATTTTTCCATCCTATGCGAGCTGATGATAGAGGGGGCTCCCGCCTGTAGTCCACGGAGGGTATATGTGGAATTTTTCTGCTTAAAACTCATATATAACTCCTGGAAATCCATTGTGATTGGCCCAAGAGTGCGGAGCCATTCCGCGCCTAGGACAATGTCGCAACCCCCCATGTGTATTGCAAACATGTGGGTTTTCAATTGATAATCCCCCATTTGAAGTTTGACATTTTCACAGCGACCTTCACATTTCATTGTGCCCCCATCTGCAATCTGGACTTGGAAGTTAGAAACTGCCCGGACGAAACAATGTGCTGCTTCAGCGATCTTTTGATGGATGAAATTATGGGTACTTCCACTATCAATCAAGACTACTACTGGGCGATGTATAAGAAAACCCCCGATTTTGAGAGTTTGAGGGGAAGAAATTCCTGCCAATGCATTTAGCGAAATAATTGGTTCATCAGATACAATCGCCTTTTGGTTATCTTCTTCGATCGCCTCCGGTTCCTCAAGTGGTGGATCTTCCTCGGTGGAGCTGTAGTCAGTGGCATCTATTTGAAAAAACTTGGGCTCTTTGCATTTATGACCCAGGGAATATTTTTCATCACAGTAGTAACATAGTCCTTGCTTCCTTCTTTCGGCCATTTCCGCAGGTGACACCTTTTGAATCTTAAGTGTCTGAGTCGTATTGGGAGCCTGTGAGGGACGACCTTTAGCGGGGAAGTTGGGGCGGCTGGATTGGGCTGGTAATGCACGTTCCACCTTACGAGCTACCTGGCAAGCCTCTGTCCATGTGGGAGGGTGGTGGAGTAGAACCTGAGCTTTGATGGCTTCTTTAAGACCGCTGATAAAGCATTCCATGTAGAACTCATCTGTGAGACCCCTAGTGCGGAAGGCTAAGGCTTCAAAAGCGATAATATATTCCTCCACTGTACCCGTCTGTCGGAGCTTAGTGAGACGCCCCGAAAAAGAGTCTTCCTGTTCAAAGCGACTTCGAAGAGCTTTGGCAAATTGGGCCCAATTCTGAAAATGTCCATTGCAACGCTGATGCCATTCCTTCCATTGCCATCGTTCATTGTCCAAGTACATGGTGCCCACCATAAGCTTAGTCCCCTCATCTATGATATGATTCAATTGGAAATACTGCTCCATTTGTGCTAGCCATGCGGACGTGTGAGAACCGTCAAATTTATGCATATCCAACTTGGGAGGTCGCTGACTGGGTGGTGGATGGGTGTGCCAGACGTGATGAGAGAGGCTAGACTCACCCTCATGGTATTCATGGCCATTATACGCCTCCTCGTGGGCTGGCTCCTTGCCCTTTGGGAGTGCATCATGTATCTGGAGACTTATTCCCTTAAGCTCAAGTTCGATATTCTTCACCGCAGTTTGGAGGGAGTTCACATGGTCTTCAATTTTGTCTATCCTTTCATTGGCCATCGCTTGAGCGCGAGTTTCTACCATACACCAACCTGATGAAAAATTGGGACCGCCTAAAAAAGTTTTACTAAGAAATTGAATGGTACCACCTTGCTCAGCTCGTCGTCCTGATTCTGATGAGCTAGGTCACCAATAAGCACCCCGGAAGATCTCAGACTCTTTTTTTTTTTTTTTGGAAAACTCCTAACGGATTTTTACTCCTTCCTGATCAATACTGCAGTCGCCAAATCCTCAGAATGTCAATGCCGCCAAAAGTCCTACGCAAATTATATCCAAGGACAGGAACCCTTCACAACTACTCCGATCTGGTGGATCTGAGAGATCTGAATGGTGGAACAACTGCTGCTGCTGATCTGATGGAGCTGTGGGACTGATGTCGGCTGCTGCTGCACTTGCTGATCTGGAATAGGTGATGTGTGATCCCCCGATAGAAAGGGAACTATGGTCTTGAGGAGTGTCAGGTGCTACAGATCGCAATATACATAAGGGTATGACAGTAGTACTCGGCCCAATGTTTCAGGGCTCTAACTAAGGAGGATCGACCGTACCCTTAGCCGTACAACCCGACTACCCTATCGTACGGGCGAGTAATCTCTCCGAGTGCTGTTCTCGGTGTACTGTAGCCACAAGACGGCCGAAGGTTTATCTATGGCGAGGCTTCAAAGGAGCTAGGGGGCTTCCGATATACCCAGAGGGTACGTGGAAGATAGTCCGTGCGCGGTTCTGTCTAATGCGCTACTACTCGAAGGGGTACCCACAGGGGTTACAAGGGAGTCCAACAGACGTGACCACCTCTTGTATTTCCTGCGTGCATGCCTCCCCAAATCCGCAGGTTTATGCGCTTAACGACAGATCCCGTGGTTTAAAGACGTCGGAACACGTCTCTAGCCAAAAAAAAATTTTTGCTAAAATTTGAAGATCCCACCGAGCCCTGGAAAGTGCTCTGATACCACTTGTTATGCTCTTAACCTACAAAGTAATACTGAACATAGAATATGTGAAGAAAAGATACCCAGAACACAGAATATGTGAAGAAAATATACCCAGAACACAGAATAGCAATGATTTTATTACTCAGAGAGAAATGTTCACAGGCCTCTTCGAGGGGGCAACCTCCAATAGAGCAGAGCTCGATTACAAAACAAGACACGATACTCCTCGCAGGGAGTCTCTATCCTTTATATATGACTCATACATGCAATACCACGGGCCAATACCGTGGGTTTTATTAATACCATCTATCTAATACTACCACCCATTTACCATCTATCTAATATTACCACCCATTTGCAACTAACTGTGGTCCCGTCATTAATTGCGGGTTAACCACTTACAAATATTAATATGGGCTTTATTGACTCTTGACTATGACGTGATCCCATGACATAAATAAGGGGGTTACGGTGGGACCCTAACACCCTGTTAGTGCCCGTGGCCCAACTGTTCCCAACGACTTCCCAACTAAATAACTACCTTGGGAGAAGTATAAAAGGCTTCCATGGGAAGGCCTAAAGGAGGAGAGAATAGAGAGAAAGATCACGTTGTTGAGATAATCCCTGTACCAAGTCTGAAGTCCCTTGTGCTTCCAGCACTTCCCCCCATTTGCAGGAAACCTTTGTTTCCTTGTGTGTTGATGTCTATCTACCATTTCAGATATCATGGAGTAAGTCATGGAAGGAATTTGTTAAAGGCTTGAGACTGGACGAATCTGGAGGATGGTTCCGCTTGGAGCTTGCGAAAGGATGAATCAGGTGAAATTATTCCTTTCTGTACTTTAGTTATTTATAATAAAAGAAACACTTGTCTTGTTCCTGATATAAATCTTCTTCATGTTTATGATATCAATGTTATGATTCACATGTGAATGGTTGTTTTTAATTACATAACTAACTACCTTTCTATATGCAATGAAGATGATTTCTTTATGATGCTTGGTCCATATACTACTGTACTTTTTGGAATTGGTGGTTTTGCAGGTTGAAGGACTCAAAGGAACTCAAAGAGGGTTTGAACCCTAATTGGATCTTCTCAAACAAAAGACCTAAGGTGCACCCCTTCTTCCTATAGTTGGTTTATATTATCATCATGGCTGTTTGGAATGTGTGTTTCTTTGTTTAAATAACCCCCGATCTGCTAGGGTACCAACCCAAGACCCTAGGGGAAGATTTTCCTTAACACCTTTCATTGCTGCAGATGCTTTGGTGCTGCTTGCCTCTCCATATCAGGCATCCATTTCACAGCCATCTTGGAGATTGGAGGTATAAGCCTCTTGTGGACAGTTGATGATTGTAATTCTCTTTTCTTTCATGCCATTTCATAAGAAATGCCTCCCCATTGTTGAGTTGGGCCCAGAGACGTAGTCCGAATTGGATGAACTCCGTTATCAAGCCTTGGTGTCATCTTTTGTGCCTTTTATGTGTTTACTTCTTCTTTTCTTATGTGCACATTTATGTGTTAAGTTGTAATTTTACATGTGATTCTTTTCTATACATCTATAAGCGAAAAAATCCTGGATCAAGGATGGTAGACAAGTGCAAATGAGTGTTAATGATCTCCTCCATGTGCTTTTATAATTTTCTTTTGGTTTCTAAGTGATTAATGACGTAGGATGGCCCACCTCACCAATTCACTTTATTTTTGAGTTTTGTAACCTTAGGACCTCTTCTTGTAACTTTAGACCTTAGGAACATGATTACATATAAAAACATAAATTAAATTTGAAATCAAGTGTTATTGAACAAATTTACCTATTGCTACTCCTCATTTGTCGGATTTATACATGAAATGACTGATTTTGTGACCTTAACCCTAATGACCTAATGGTGACACTGAGCTGAATGGAGACCATGATGATGTGACTGAAGTGATATTAATGATTTTTTCATGATGGTAGAATCAACTGAGTGATGAAAGTGACCAACATATGAAATTCTTGAGAGTGTGGAAATAACCCTAGATACACTACCCAATGACCAAATTTTTATTTCAAGACTCACTGAAATGACAAAAATTTGACTTGACACCCTAACAACACCTTGTAAGAGCATATTTGATCATTGGTGATAGGCTGAACTGATTGACACTAACACCCTCACATATAACCTTACTTTTTTTGCGACTTGGGAACCCAACCAATTCATTAGCAAAACAATATTGTGCCCAACCCAAAGTCTCCCTTTCTCCAACTTCAGGTCAACAATGCCAAGTTGGAGGTCCACCAAGTCGAATTTCAAAAAGTTCTAGAAATGATAATTTTTATATTTTTATATTTTTTAAGATTGAAATGAGAATTTTCTATATTATTATTGGACCAAAGCCCTAAAATTTACTCATGTAAAAGAACCCAAAAAATACAAATTTATTGGGCACATGCCATTTATTTAGCCTTCTTTTGTGACTATTGGTTCCACACATTCAAAAAAACAGAGGTATGTCTTGGGAACGATGTGGGTGTGCTAAGGAGATCACCTACCTCTTGATTGCACATGAATTATGCATGCTAGATGTGTAACTCCCAACAACAACATATTTTTATCTCATGAGGAGAAAAGTTGCTATAATATAGTAGGAATCATCTTGGGACACTAATATCAGCTCTACTATGGGACGACACTTACTCATCTCATCAAGGACACCTCAAATAGGTCGTTTATATCACATATATTTTGAATTTCTCTTTTTGATTACGGGATATCCCCAGAGATCAATTTTAGGAAATTCCATTCTAACTAAATAAAAAGAATCTTCTTTTTTATCCTCGATGAAGAAAAATAATGGTCATCGGATACATCGAAAATAGATTTTGTCTATTGAAAAATGCCAAATGATAAGTGTTTTGACTTAAGATAAGATGATATAGTCCCACTGATGGATTCTTTTCATCATAGTTGTAAGGATGAGAAGAGGTTTGCACTGCGAACCTTATCTAGCAGGAAGGATTTCTTGATTGAATCTAATCAACTAGTAGTGTTAACATCATCCCAATTGGCTAATGCTATATGTTGGATTCACTTATTTTCACCCCTTGTTTGTGCTTATCTTCTTTTATGCCATAGCAACTTATTGTTGTCCCTTAATGGAATACAAGTAAAATGTAGATATCAGGCAAGCTCTATCTCTGCCTATCGCAAAAGGTTAGACCAACATCCACACACACATAGGAGGACTACACTCATCCCTAACATATATGGTATGGGTTTCTTATGCATAGGCCAAGGAGATACTTATCAGTGATGTAAATTGGCTTTGATGTGGAGACTATGAAAAAGAATAATATCATATGGCACATTAGACACACTGAACGGGTTTGAAACCCTCCTCTTGCATAGATACACACCTTAACATGGGGTGAAACCCTCATAAATCAATAGGACACACTTAATGGCTCTGACGAGCCTCCAACCTCCCTCCATATAACACTTGACAGGTTGAAACCCTACATCTAGAAGTAAGGAAGGAAGGATGGGTTTGCATTTTGGTTGTGGACCATCATAGTTGGATGGGGAAAGTTCAACGTCTCGATGCAAGTTTCATCGAGCCTCTCAATCGAAGGCATCCTGCCACTATTATGGAAACCCCCAGAAATTCCATTTTTACCATTTGATATCGCCAATGTGGGATTTCCTCATTGAACCACCCAAAATTAGATTTTGACACTATGAAAAAATGTGAAATGAGAGGGATATGCTGGAGTAACTATCATGCTAACTATTTACAAGGAAGGAGGGGTTCGCATAATGAACCATAACAGCAGGTAGGAAGGAATTGGTGTTTACATAGCTCTTAACCATAACTACTCTCATGGTGGATAGTTCAGTTTAACCACCTCATCAACTATGCAGTTACTAAAAGCCTCTCCTATTTGTTTTGTTGAACCTCACTAACTTCATGGGGAACAACAAATTTGGCTATCCAAACAACCATACGAAAAAGCTTTGGCTCGCTTGACCTCAAAGAAATCCAATGGGACACCCCCTAACACTCCCTGGCACACATTGCCACACTCTGGAATTTGGCAAAATCTTGCCATGTCACCCTGGCAATCTATCATTCCTTAAAACTACCTAACATACCTTTTCACTCCCTCCTTAGCACACCTATAACTCACTGGCACTCCCTATCACACACTCTTATTCATTCATTTCCATGCATTTGAAACTAACACTCCCTTGTGTTTCCCTGACACTCCATAATACTCCTTGATATGCATTGGCACACCATAACACTTGACAGATCTTGGCATGTTGCTTTGGACTCTATATTATGGGGAGCGATTAAATTTGTAACATAATTCAAGTAATTTACACCTCCAATGTAAATGACATCATTATATGTTTGTGTTAGGTTGTTAGAGAGGTTATTTATAGACAATACATTTAATGTACTTAGACTTCATCTTTTCAGGGCCTCGACTCTAACATGGATTTGTACCAGGAACACTTCATGCAAATGAAAGGGGGCCTTTTTGTTTAACCACATATGCACAAGAGCACCAAATGTTGCCCTTCAGATCCCCCTTGGTGTTTTCAAAGTGGGTTTACATTCACATCGAATTGAAACTAACCATAATGACCTTCCTCTTCTTAATATCAACAACAACAAACTCATCTTTGACCTTAGACAATCTCGTTAGATATGAAGTCACTCCTTCACCCTGTATCATCTTGGTGTACTTCAACTTATCCACCAATACCAGTACCTGTTTCTCATTCTTAATCTGGAACAAATTCTGAGGAGCCATCCACATCTCATGTGAAATGTTCTTCTTGGACACTTCCAGCTCCTTTAGATCAGTTGGCTTCTTGATGGATTTCTCGGTGAACTCCTAGATCTTGTTGACCTACAAGACCAACTTGATCCTTTCCTTCCATGGAATATAGTTGGACAACCCCTCCAACTTGTCCTCATGCTAGAGACTAGCCTGTAATTTCGACATTGTCACTTACAATGTGACCAACTCCCTCTAAAGTTGTACTTCATTGTGCACACTCTAATTCATTGTCTTCCAAAGTAGCTCAGACACCCTATGATACCATTTTGAATTTCCATGATCTTGGGTCTAGGATAGAATCTTAGAATCTCCAACGCTACCAAACCAAGAATCTCAACAAAAGCTACTTTGCACAGTCGAAAATAAATAGCAGTAAATTACACATGCACAAGTATAGACAATGTTTTAACAAAAATATTGTACAAATATGTACAACCCAATATTCATTATATTAAACCAATCTGAATAATAGAACAATATATGGAATCAATCCTATGCTAAATCACACCTACCTTCTCATTTTTAAGATCTTCGTGAGCTTTCACCTATGAACCTTAAATTTAGTGCCCTTTAGCACCTCGAATGATGGAATAGAAGGAGTTGTGATAGGAGGTAAACTCCATCCCCCTTCACCTTTGTCAAGACCTCTAGAGACACCTGCAATCTATGCCCCTCCTTTGACTCAACATGATTTTTTTTTTCCACTTCCTTTACAAACCCTCCCTTTAAGGGCATCCTCATAGGAAGAGATTGTGATAGAAATATTATGACAAAAAATGGGGCACATCATCTCTTTACAGGGTTTCAAGGGAAGGGTATTAGAAAATAAGTGTCTTATCCTCTATAGCCCTTAATACCTTCTCAATGCATAAGTGAAACAACATAGTCATAACTGAACCCAAGTATACATCTTAACATTCAAGGCCAAACTCAAATATAAAGAATCACACCATGGATTAAGAATTGGCATTTGGTTATGGTAAAATCAAGGACCTCCTTTCAAGATCATGACCTTTCTTTTAGCATTCTCAAAAGGAAGGTTTAAAACCCACATTAAAAAGGGGATATTTGCACCTTAGCCTTTGTAACCTTTTCCCATGACAAATCTATCTAATGGACTATTTTGGATATGTTAGGTCTTGGAATTCTAGAGTACCCAATAGATGCTTTTGAGGGGAAGACTCCCTAGCTCCAAATAAAATTTAGTCCTATTGAAGAGGAAACTTGAAAATTTTTGCTAATAGGAGACATTTTTCCTTTCTTTTGATTGATTTACAACAAACTTCAATGCTTCTTCTTTCTTATATCCCTCTTCCATTCCCCAACAAAAAATCATTAATCTGATATCATAAACACTCTATATAGATAAGAATTGGAATTATTTCCCTCAACTCATGGGGTACCTTTACACCTCAACCCATGCAAGTGGACCAAAGTCCAAGGTACAACCCATCACACTCTAAGATGGTTCTAATTGTCTCCTCAAAACTACGGCATAATACACCTTACAATGAACATACTTACATATATTAGAGAGGTGTCATATAGTTTTTATTGATGCCCTAATTAGACTAACATTATTACTTATCTTCAACATCATTATATATAACTTCTATGTGAGATGACCTCCTTTTGCTCAAATAAAAATAAACTTAATGAAAACCTAAGCGACCATAGAAATTGATTTATAAGATTTTACTACCTATTAAAATCTAATTTGGTGGCTACTCTAAAATCTAAATGGACCTATTAAAATTTATTTTCCCACTGCTATTCTCCCTTGCCAACTTTGGGACTCTGTTTTCTCTTTCTCTGCTCATAATATTTATGAGTTCACAGCAGATTTCGTACCCTTCTATGATATTCAATTCTTCGCTGCCTTATTGATTCAACTAGATTTTTCACATGTATTTATTATATCAGATTTGGGTTCGCTCTTTTTTGAGCTTTAATTGAGATATTCTTCTCCTGATTTGGATTTGGAGGCTTTCACTACAATTCAAAGCAGAAAACATGTCGTCTGCATATGAAGATAAAATTACAACCTTCAAGAAATCCGAGGTGTGTGGATACATTTGAAAGGTTAGATCGTTTTCCCCTTACAAATTGATTTTCCACTTGTCAATGGTGCAATGTTAGCATAAAACCTCAGATTAGAGAGAAAGTGGCAATGTTGGCCATTCATTTCCAAGCATGAAAACTCACTAGATGTTTGAAAATTGAAGTGCTTGAGTTTATTTATGCTTAGAGTTAGATGAAAGGTTATGTGCAAGGAAACCAAATCAAAACTTCATTTATGCTAAATTAAAATGATAAAACTTGAGAAAAACTATTAGCATGACAAGATCTAAGTTCAAAAAATTGAGCAAACACAATAAATCCTTATATCAAAGAAAAAGAAGGTAAGCCAATTTGGAATCGGCCCCTTTTAAATGGACGACCTGTAGATAATATCATACAAACAACAAATCAATCTAGAGATTATGCCATCTCTTATGGTTGACCTGCAGAACAAAATATGTTTGTAACAAAAGATGAAGAAATTAGCTCATTGAAATAGGAAAAAGGAAACTTAGTTCTAAAGGTAAAGATACACAAGTCCTAGGCTGCAAGTAAACAAAAGTTAGAGGAAAAACTCAAAGAAACAATTGGAAAAGAAAAGAAAAGGCCCTAAATACCTCCACTGGGCATGGAGTCTTATCTTGACCCTCAAGAAAAAGCCCTTTTGCCTTGTATTTATGAAGTTTCTACACATTCCCTGGTGAATGCTTGGAAAACATCACTCTAGGAAGCCGAATTGTATAGAAATCAAAGAGAGGCTATACTAGTATTAGATCTAGCATAAGTAATGCAACTAAAAAAAATTAAAATTTCTAAGCTCAAATGTGAAGTAAAGAATTAAATTCTAAAAATAATCAACCCCAATAATAAAAAATTAGCTTAAATATTTTCACAATGAAACAACATAGGAACACTCCATATCTTACTTGCATTTGTTGATGTTGCACTAGCTCCTTCCTTCAATGTAATGTGCATGCCCAAAATCCTTTCTATTTCTAACTTGGGACTAAATGTTTAAGACACAGGAAAAATTTCATACCAATAGTGAGAAAATGAGAGTTTTATTCCATTTCCAACCATGTACAAATGAGAGGAGTGCCATCCTATTATAGGAAGAAAGTCCTCCTAAGCCATCATTACAAAACCATGTGCCATCATGAAATGATGTGCTCAATACAAGCAGTAAATAACTGACTCCCAACTAACTTCCTCACATGTGTGGACCTCTCTTAGATGTTAGGTGGTGCACTCCAACCCTTTCCCACGTTTGTGGGTCAAAATAGTCAAACACAAGAGTGTCTTACTCCCTTTGGCCAACAAACCTTGTTTTTTTTAATGTTTAAAAGTGAATTTGTTCTCACCTATTTGATGATATAATTTAATAAATATAATGATATTTGGGAAACCCCCCAATCTGAAAGCCCCTCCTACTTCAAATGACCCCCAATTTATCATTTTGGTGTAAACCTAAAACCATGAAACATAGAGGAAATGTTTCAACACCTTAATGTAATAAATGAGGGCTTGCTAAAGGCACCACAAACTACTGGCAAGCATCCTCTACTCATTCAAACACCTCAATGCACAAGAAGAACCCAAACAAATTCTATGAGGGAAATTAAGGACTTTCATAGTCACTTCTTAGAAAAAAAAGAGATGGCAAGCATGGGGAAAGCTATCCACAGAACAAGGAAAATTTGTCCAAAGAATATTAGGAAGAAGAGTTCAAAGGTTACATTTATGACCCCAGGTACTTGATAATTCATGAAACATAGATATTTAACTTGTATGAGTTGTATTGGATGAATAAAATATTCACTGCCGAGGTGGTGGTGGAGAAAGGTAGGTAGTGTCAATTTGTTTTGCATAAATTGAGTGTGATGGAGAAAAAATTTGACGTTTTTTGAGAAGATTTCAACACCAAGATTACAATGCACAATGATACAAAAAAATAAAACAATACACTAGAGGAAAATGACCAAGTCCTAAATTCCAAAGGGGCTCCATTGAATCCCATTATCATGGATGAGCAAAGAAAAGTCTAAAGATCAATAACCATGACAAACATGGAGACTGTTGAAGTATGTAACTCATGTGTAGTGTCACCATGCATGCAGAAGATAAATTCACCATTGCATTAATCTAGAACCAAGGGTTTGAGGATTAGGTTCAAGTTTTAGATTAGATAAGAAGCCATTTTGTTTGCATCCACAATCATTGGCTACAATGTGGACTTGTTGGAGTTCCTACTCACATTGTAAATTGTGCTATGCATAGAAAGAAGAGTTGTTTATCTAGTGAGAGAGTTTACTAGAATACATATTTTCTCCAATGGCCATGTGGATATTGAGTCAGGTAGAGATATTGACCACTGGTTCTCCTCCACCCATTACTATGCTATTGAAACATGAAGTGCCAAATTTCTCTATTATTCATGGTTATAGCCTCATAGAGATTGCAAGGATGAAGGACACGAGAATGTGGATTTTATATATAACTATTATCATATAAAAAAATCAAATAAGGTTACATCATAGTTCATAGGAGAGTTATCATTCTATTTGATAGGTTAAATTTGTGTGTTGATTGAAGAAGACCATTGACAGTTGCATTAGTTCAAGACAATGTGCATGTCTGTTAAGATCCATGTGCAAGTTTATTTATCAAGAGAGAGTAGTGAACAAAGGGGTCAGGTTGCTGGAGTGTGTTATGGAGCACATGGCTATATGCAATCTCCAAACCACATCATGAGTGTGTTGTGCAACATGGTGATTGTGTTGGATGTTGACATTGTGTGCCCATAGAAAATGATGCCCACAAAGGTTCAATTTTGAAAGTAGAAGAAGTGCATCACTATTTTTTGCACCAAGGTGAGCGTTATCATTGTGGAGGTTTTCAAGCTAAGAATTATCATTGTGGAGGTTTTCAATGGCAAGTTTGAGAGGCCCAAGCGGGTTTTCAATTTCATAGATTGAAATTTGTTTCAAGTTTGAATTGTGTCAAGGTAGTGGAAAAATCTCATGGTAGTGACATGGATTTGAGAGGCCAAATGATGAGGAAAGGTAAAGAATGGTCGACATTTGTGTGAATTAGAAGGGATGAATCAAAAGTGAAATTTATGAAGAATTCCATGTCAGATAATAAATGCACAACATACAACAAAAGTGTAAATTTTAATCTCTTTCATGGCATATGATATCTTATGTTTGGTGATAGTTTTGATGACATGTTTTGGAAGTGCAAACAACATGAATACATGCTTAAGTGATAAAATCCCAAGCCTTAATTTCATATAATAATTTTTCTCCATGGTAAATCCTTTAATGGATTTGGCCTCATAATTTCATGAATGGTCCCATGGATTACATCAATATGTTTGGTGATATTTTGGAAGATGTATTTTCGAAGATTACATGCATATGTGACAAAATCCCAAATGACATCCAACAAATTTCCTCAATGGTGACTTATTTAATGGCTTTGGTCTGATAATTTCATTAGTGGTCCCATGGATTCAGTAAATAATCTTTTTGATATCTCATTTATATGGTATGGGAACATATTGTTCATAGGAAATTGATTACAATAGATCTTGTCACATTTAATTATAAGAATAAATTAGATTTAAATGTTACCTTTAAGAGAGTTTATTTGAATGATTTGTGTGGATACCGTATCTTTATAATTTTGAAGTTTTGAATCTACACACTCTTATTGATTTTTTCTACCTCAAAAGGATATAGAATTATTTTGTTAGAATTTTCCACTTTAACAATTGATGGGTGAAATAATAAATATTGAAGACAAATATTGAACATAGATGTTGAAGAAGCAAAGGTCAAATACATAGTTGAAGATACTAAGCATGAAGAGGAAGACAATATTACTATCACGTGTCTTACTTTTTTTTATTATTCATAACATGTAGTCTTATATAGCAATATTATGTGATGTAAAATAATTCCTAATCTTGCATGCTAGTTGAAAAAACATTCCCGATGAACTCTTTGTCGAATGGTACACCATAAATCCTCATTTCATTAATAAGTATAGAAAATTGAATATTGAAATAAATATATTTAATAACTTATTATTCTAAATAACTGATAAAAAAACATAGTTAGTTCCCTAAACTAAATCCATGAAAATTTTAAAACGTTAATTTAAGAAGAAATACCATTTATTCTCAATGGTAACCTTTTTCCCATTTCCTATTATTTTAATTAATATTTATTATATCTCTACCAACATAGCATAAATCAATCGATGGCGACATCGAAATGCGTTCAAATCTTAATTTGGTTTTGGCCCTATCGTTCATAGCATAAATAAATCGATGGCGGTATCAAAATGCGTTCAAATCTTAATTTGGTTTTGGCGGTATCGTTCAAATCTTAATTCTGGTTTTGATATTCCAGCGCTTCAGTTTTGTCCTCCATCATAATTTGTCTGGGCTTGATTGGGACTGGGTGGATATGAGGTGAGATGTCTGGGCTAGATCAGAACTGGGTCGATATGAGGTGATAAGTGGCGAAGTGCACTCTGAAAAGATAGTCATTACGCTTGCTAGTACAATCTTTCTGGGCCACAAAATAGAAGAAAACCCCTATCAAACTAATCTCAGTACATTTCCCAGAAATGTCATGTCAATTCGGGTTGCGACAACCCATCCAGTTTCGTTCACCCCGTCTCTCAGAATTTTATGCATTGATGTTGAACTTCAGAACCCATCCAGTTCCGTTTATCCCGTCTCTTTGAATTTTATGCATTAACTTTGAGAGTGCAGATTTAAGACATCAGCTGTTGAGCATGAACCAATAGATTCCAGATACCCCTGTCTCTCCTGAACGTCGCCTGCCTCAGGAGACGGAGAAAAATGATCGAGAAACTTGTTGTTCCTGCAAACACTCAATGTCCCTGATAAGCAGAGACAGATTTTGCGGACCAGACGATGCATCCGAAGCCATGGAAGAGTCCTTTTCCTCGGCTGTAATGCTCGATGGCTGATATGTTCGGTATTTTTTAGCATTGTGTTTATAATTCGATCTTTTTGTTTGCCGCTTCTCAATTTCAAGACTGTTGTTTTTTTCTTCACTCCACCTATCTACAGACACATCTAAATACTTTGTGCATCCAGACTCAGAGATTTCTGTACAACCATAATTCAGTAACTCTGCAAATTTGGGAAAGGACGATCTCTGCAACATACGATCCATATTATTCCCCATCCCTTTTCGCCATTCAGAGCCACCCATAAGCCTTGTGCATTTCACAACAAGTCTTCCATTCAACGAGCAGAGACTGGACTGACAGGGCGCCACTGAGAGATTAAGAAACCAGAAACGAGTGAGCAGGCCAATTCCTGAAGCAGGGCCTCTCCAGCAACTGCACTGGCGTGCAACTATTTATCATCAGTCATTGACTTCCAGGTATGTTTCGCCTGGCTTGGGGGGTGAAGTACAGGTTGTTTCGACTGTTTTATCTGGTGCATGATATGCTTTTCCACTGGCTGTTATTGTTTGGTTTCTTTGCATCTGGAAGGATTGTTTGGGTATCTCGTCTCCTTTTAGCCTGTTTGTCTCTGTTTCTGCCCTATACCATCTCTTCCTAGGGCATACCCCTTATTTACAGTCTCTTGTTGTCTTGCTGTCGGAACTCTGTCATGTTCTACTGATATTTGCACTTGCGATTTATTTTTCTATACTGCATTTTCGTTATCCACCTTCATCCTCTGATGTATCGCCCATATGAACCACCTCACTCGGAGGAACCTGTTCCAAATTCCAATTGCACATTGGGAGGCCACAATTCTAGATTTTTAGTGTGCTCTATATAAATATACACCTGTTGATGCCCACACCATATGTTTTAGTGTGCTCTATATAAAGATACACCTGTTGATGCCCACACCATATGTAAAGATACACCTGTTGATGCCTACACCATATGTACTGGGTGTTCTCAAATCACCACTTACTTGGTGGGTTGCAAAGGCAGTTTGGCCACTCAAGCAAAGTGGGTTTCCTAATCTGCATTTGAGCAGTACTTTCCTCATCTTCAGCAGAATTTGAGGACAACATCTTCTCGGTAGGAATAAATTGGTGAGACTTAGTCTAGCAAACATGTATTGTATTTGACATTTTATACTTTGTACTTGATCTTTATCTCTTTTGGGTGACTGAATCTTAACGGATCGTTCACCCAATTTATTGTATTTTATTAGAGATTTGGACTTTATTGTATTTTATTAGAGATTTGGTGATCTCTGATCGCTTTCCTCACAAATTTTTATCCTACATAAACACAAAGGAGTGTACAACATGGGCATATTTCCAGCAATCTTCTCTCATGCTTGTGTACTAGCTCTCTTGTGTTTTTTACTGTGCATGTGTCTTTCTTCTATTTCCGATATTGTGCTCAGATCAGGGTGGGTGGAAGTAACTTGTAGGTTTTAGTATACTACACATGAAAATAGAATTTTGACCTGAGAAGATTACTCATCCCTACTTTGAACAATGTGGTATATAACAAATAGGCTATGCAACAACAAGAAGCATGAAGTCTGATGAGTTTTGTCAAAGTAATATCCATAGACAACAGTGAATGCTTATAGATGCACATATCTTAATCAAGTTACTCAAACTCCAGTATCACTTCCTCTAATGTTGTTGTGAGAGATATTGAACCCCAAAGCTAATGCCAAACACATTCCTTTTTATGGTCGTGATTTCTTCTTCTACTTTGTTTCCCCTTGTGCTTAGTCTTTGAGATCTAAGCTGGGGCTGTGGATAAGGTGCTAACTCAGCTTTACCAATTAGTGAAACCTCTAATTGAACCACTTAGTCCCAGAACAATTACCCTAGGCTCGAAAGGACAGATTGATTTTTACCTTGGTGAGAAAAGATATATCCTTTGCATATTCACATTGGACACTTATTTGAAATTGGGAACACATGTACTTGCTGTTCTTAATACTTATATTAAATGAAATTGAATAAACTGTACATTTATTTTGGGATTGTCTTGCAAACAAATGGTAAATTCATCCCAGAAGGTTTGTTAGAATATGCTAATAACTATTGGTACTAGGAATTTTCCTTGTTAGCTAGTTTGTGTTTATGATTAGAAATAGAGATTTATGCAGGACATAATTTCCTATATGTTTATCCCCCTAGCTTGATTTCTATGGGCGAATGTTTTTGGATACTTGGACAATAAGAAACTTGTCACCTTCCTGCAATTTCTCGTATGTGCTTTTTTTTTGAAGGTAGTTGAGGGGTGTATATGGTTTTGTTGATCATGTAATCATTCTTCCAGGGTGGACTTGGGAATCTTATTTCTGATGTCTTTCATTGTTTTGGTGTGAAACTGATTAAATCTATCTAGATATTGTTTAGAGCTATGACAGACTTGAGTCATTCATGCAAGGAAAAATTACAAAATGCCCTTGGTACCATGGCTCTATAGAAAGGAAAAATCTACCCTGACCAATTTCACATGAGATAACTCCCTTTTGTGTAAATACTAAATACTAGTCAATTTTGCGAATTAAATTTAAACAATGCTATGATACCATCTATATGTACTTGCGTTGCCAAGGTTGCATCCCCATGAAGATGTGATCTTGTGTCTTGCCATTTTGGGGACACATATCTCCATCCCTCCTATGCCCAGGTGTGGGATGATGTCCTTGGAGAATCTCGAGGGATGCCCCCCTTAAAATAATCTGAAATTTTCATTTGTATGGTCTAATCCCATGCCCAATTTTTGTTTTTTAAGATTTGATTTGTGTTCTCCATGCCAAACAACCTGATTTAAGGTTTGATTTACATGTTCTATTCCCCATGATCTGCTATGTGACTCCATCCAGTAAGCTAACCTAAGCACCTGACCTCCATATTTCATGCCTCTCTAGTTTATATAGAGGTTTAATCTGTCTATTTTATGTCCAATAGCCATACAGAGGTTGGATATGTGTTTTCTTTTTCTTGGTAAACCATTACAGAGACCTGACCATTGTGTCTAATGCCAAAATATACTTATGAACACCAGCTAACGTTCCTAAATATTTGTACTTCCCACAACTGTGTACCCTTGCCCTGTGTTTTGGGACAACCATATAAATTGCAATGTGCTGCTACTGCTGCCCAATGGTACAAAATTTGTTTTACAGTTTGGATCACAACGTCTCATGTCTTAGCACTAGTAAATTTTCCTTTTTTTATTAGCTTTTTTCAATATTTATATGATTTTAATATTTTATATTTTGCATACACATGTATGTTATGTTGTCCCATGCATCCCTACTCTCCTTAATTTCAAAAATGACAATCCCTGTTCCTGCACACATGAACCCTGATTACTTAGATATATTGAAATGGTCATTTAGATGACATATTAAGTGATTGTCAGGAAAGACAACAGACAACTTTTGATTACTTCTACCCTTTTCAGTTTCATTTGTTAGCAGGCAAAGTAGACCTATGCCCTGCATGAGTTTGGTATATTGGGACATGTACTGAGAGGATTAAAAGAACTGCAGTTACAATCTTGGATCAAACTTTGGAGCTCCAGCTACTGAACTCCAAATAACAAGAATGGATACAAGTGGTTATTCTCAAAAAAATATCACCATGCTAAAAATTATAATAAGGTAATTGAAACTCATATATAGCATCTTGCAGTGTTGTTGGTTTTCAATGAGAGGGCACCATGCCTCAATAATGCCAATTTTTCAATTCTTTACTAGACTATAGCATGCAAAGGAAACTTAACAGTAGTTGAAAGTGAAGAATAACTAGGGTGTGACATTCATTTCCTCAGGAATATATATGATTAATAATAATTTTATTAGGCCAGGTCAGTGCAGACTAGCTTCCTGAAATCAATGTCTCTATGATAATCAAATCAGTGCCAAGTGGATATTTAGTGTGCTGAGTATCATGAAAAAAAGTTGAAAATTGCTTGCATGACTTATATGGCATTAGGATTTATTTGGTGAATCTTCTTGTACATTATTATGCAACATTCTTTGCCATTCTATGACGACCTCAAATTGTTGGGTATATCAGTAAGATTTTAGAACTTCATTGTGAATTTTAACACGAGATTAACTTAGCTGACCAAGAAGTCAAACCTATCTATCGAGGGATTGGCCAACTTGGTTCCTAGATTAGATGAAGTCAAGTTTGTGATAAATAAATTAGATTCAAATTTACTTCAGCTAACAGTTTTAGAAGTTGAGGAAGAATTTTATATGATTGAAAGGGAAATTTTCACTTTGGCTGAGTTGTTCCCTTAGTGCTTACCTCAGTTATCACCTTTCGTATCATACAGTATGATATATACATCGCTAATACCTTATTCATTGTGTCATGGCTAATATAGGACGACCAATAATTGCCATTAACAGAGTCTAGAGTCTAGAGTGCTGAAGATATCGTGGACAGAGGTATAACGAGGCATTGCTAATATAGTGATGCATGTAGCTTGCTTTTGAGGAAATAAAATGCTGCCTGAAGTGAACCCATAATTTCCAAGGTTAAGTGTGAATGCCAATTCCTCTTTCAAGTCCATTACCGCAATTCAACAATGCCTTTTTAATGTTCACCTTCAATCAAATTCTTATATACTTTTCCCTCAAAACCACACATTCAGGGAGCTATCCATTCACTTGTGTGGAAACAAAAGCAATTTAACTTCAGGCTTTGCTAGATTGTCTCTAGATTTTCAGGTTCGTCTAATAAGTGGTCAACATCGTACCAAAGGACTGATAAAAAATACACTATAACCTTGAGTAGGTCTAGAATAAATGTGGCCCTTGTAGTCATATACCAGAAAAACAGTGGATTGCACCAACATAAATACACCATTAGAAGGTTCTATTACATCTGATGTGTCATTATATAGGGCTGCTAATTTTTTGTTACAAATCTAGGCTTATTTTCAGCAACATCTATCTTTAGTTTACTTGTGATCTATCTTTAGTATCAACTAACTTATATAGTTCTTTGTAGACGCAATTTCAAAGGAGCTTGGAACATATTATCAAATGGACAAAAGAAATTGGATGAAATTGAAAAATAGGTATAGTTTGTGTATTTGATTATTCATTGTGATATGCAAAAAATGTATCAGTGGTAACTTGTGCTCAATAAAATTTATATGACTTGAAACTGGTTATGTGTAGGACACTAAAATAATATAGAGATGGGGTTGAGGAATTCTTAAAGTTTGCCGAGGAGCATTCAAGGAATAAGATGTCCACAAAATGTCCATGTAATAAATGTGGCATAGTGAAAGTACAAACATTTGATAAAGTACGAGAGCACTTGATTTGTGATGGTATAATAGAACAATATAACATTTGGTATTTGCATGGAGAGAGCATTCCTAGTTAGGTATCTTGAAAAAAATTTGAATTGATCTAGTTTCAACCTTATATGTTTTACAGTAAAGATATCACTTATTTTTATATGTGCAAACTCCAATTTTTTTTCTTTGTCTCCTTTAGATTCCATCTATTATTGATAAGGACAGGAAACATTCTGAAAATGAGCTACATGAAGTTCTCGAGCATATTTCATCTCAACTGGTAAGCCATTTCATATTAGTCAAGGGCCCTATTTGACTAGGTTGACCAAATGCTATTGATTCTAATTTTCATAAAAACCATAAAATTATTAACATAAATTTTAATTTTCTTATTAATAGGGCTATGAACATGTTGTGGAACATGATTATGATAATTAGGTTAATGAGCATGAAACATTGTTTAAGAACGATAGTGAACCTCTAAATGATGATGATGATGCAACCATTGTCGGTGATCAAATTCTTGAAATGGTGAATGATGTCAATCGATGACTTAATCAAAACATCAATGAGAGTTGTGATAATGAGGGGTTGGCATCAAAAAATGTACTAAATGAACTTAATGAATATAAGAAGCTTATTGAAGATGCCAAGAGGCCATTGTACCCAAGTTGTGTTGACTTCACAAAACTATCATCCACTGTAGAATTATACAATCTGAAAGTGAAGAGTGGATGGTCTGATACAAGTTTTGACCAAATGTTAGAATTGCAAAAAGATGTGCTTCCTAAAGATAACACACTTCTAGATTCTGCATATGCTGCAAAAAAGTTGATAAAATCATTGGGATTAAACTATGATATGATACACGCATGTCCAAATGATTGCATTTTATATTGAGGAAGTTATGAAAGTAAATATCAATTCCCAACATGTGGAAAATCTTGATGGAAGGTGGATGCTCAATCTTAAAAGGTGCGGAAAGGTGTTCCAACCAAGGTGTTAAGATATTTTCCCATAGCACCAAGGCTAAAAAGAATGTATAGGTATGATCTTGAACACTATAATTTTATTCAAGTTTTCCCCTTCTTGTATTATCTTTACCATTTTTCATAGTGTTATTATATGATAATATATTATATAAATGATAAAAATCTTTTTCATTATAGCTCTGCAAACATGTCACAAAAAATGAGGTGGCATCATGAGAATGCAAGAAATGATGGTCAAATGCACCACCTTGTTGATAGCCCAGCATGGAAAACTATTGATGACAAATGGCCTAGTTTTTCTAGCGAACCTCGCAATGTACGACTTGCAATGGCAGTAGATGGATTTAATCCTTTTGGAGACTTGAGCAACACATATAGTGTTTGGCCTGTAGTGTTAGTTACATACAACCTTCCACCATGGTTGTGCACAAAAAGGAATTTTTGTATGCTAACATTGTTAATACCTGGTCCCAAGCAACCAGGCAATGACATTGATGTGTATTTGGAACCCTTGGTAGATGAACTAAAGGAATTATGGGACCAAGGGGTATGGACATATGATGCTTATAGTAAGACATGCTTTAACATGAAGGAAATTCTTATGTGGGTGATCCATGATTTTCCTGCTTATGGGAATATGGATGGTTGCACAACAAAAGGCTATAATGCATGTCCCATATGTGGGAGGAACACAGAATCAGAGTACCTTAGTTGTAGCAAGAAATGTGTGTACATGGGACATAGGAGGTTTCTTCCTCAACATCATAAGTTTCGCTCACAAAAGGCACCGTTTAATGGGAAGGAGGAGCATCGTTATGCCCCTCCAATTGTAAAAGTATCAGATATTTTGAAGGAAACAAAAGGAAAGGAAGAAATTTTTGGGGAGATTGAATCAAATTAAAGGAAAATAAACAATAAAACAGGTGAAAAGATTGATATTGTGGTGTGGAAGAAACAATCAATTCTATTCAATCTACCATATTGGGAGGTATGTAGACCCATCAACCATGCCTAATTATTGGACGCAACTTTCTTAGTTGACCTCATTGTGATTATATTTCTTGGTTGAATTTATTGTTTATTTATTTTTCCATATTAAATATTGTTATGATATTCTTGATGTGTTGGAATGCAGAAACTCCTAATACGCTACAATTTAGATGTAATTCATGTGGAGAAGAATGCGTGTGAAAGCATTTTTGGAACTCTTTTGGATATAAAAGGGAAGTCTAAAGATGGAAAAAAAAAACATGATGACTTGCAAAAAATGGGTTTGAGGAAATCACTATGGCCAGAAGTTAAAGGACAAAAAATATTCCTTCCACCTACACCACATACTCTTTCAAAGAAACAGAAACATACCCTATGTCATGTTCTTTTCATGTTAAAGGTGCCAGATGGTTATAGCTCTAATCCAAAAAATCATATATCTATGGAAGATGTTAAGTTCCATGGTATGAAAGCACATGATTGCCATGTTCTAATGCAACAACTCCTCCCAGTGGCTTTGCGTCATGTGTTGCCAATTGTTGTCCAAAAGACACTTTGTAAGCTTTGTTACTTTTATAGGCAAATTTGTGCAAAATCAGTTTCAGTAGAGTGTCTTGACAAGTTGGAAAATGATATTATGGAGACAATGTGCTTTCTTGAAAAGTACTTTACTCCATTCTTCGATACAATGTTGCATTTGAATGTACAATTGGTACGTGAGCTTCGATATTGTGGCCCGGTTGCATATAGATGGATGTACCCCTTTGAGAGGTACATGAACTTTACTTTTTATCAAGCACAAAAACAAGATGAATTTTTTTGAAATATTTTGACATTACTTAATTCTCTTTTGTTCATTTTGTAGGAACATGAAAGTATATAAGAGTTATGTTAAGAACAAAAATAGGCCTGAAGGATGCATTGCTAAAAGCTATACTATGGAGGAATCAATAAAGTTTTGTTGAGGATACTTGAAAGGTATGGAAGCTATTGGATCCACACATGGTCGAAATGAAGTGTGGGATGAGGAAGTTGAAGAAGTTATCCTTGATGGAAAGCCATATCTTCTCCAATTCCTTCAAAACTGGATGACATTAGTTGGGAACAAGCCCATAGGTGGTTTCTATTTCACACAAACGAAGTTGATCCATGGATAGAGTAAGTAACATATTTGGCCTGTAATTTTTTGTTTGTTTGTTTATGGTTTAACAAAACATAGATCCATGGATAGATTAACATATTTGACCTTTAAAAATATTTTATTCATATTTTATCAAAACACATTAACCACCATATCTATTGTCCATAATTGTTGAATTAGGATGCACAAAATGGAGATTACCAACTCAATTACCCAAACAAAAAAAGATGAAGCTCTATTGCAGAAACTCCACACCCATAATTTTACTAGTTGGTTAAAACAACAGGTAACAATATTATTTGTTTAGCCTTCTTCTGTGACTGTTGGTTGCAAAACAAACTATGCGGCTGTGGGTTGCAAAACAAACTATGCAGAAAGGTTTGTTTACTAGTTGGCTAATGATTTATTTCTTCAGACATAGATGATTATTATGCTTAATATGCCTTCAACAGAAATGTTTCTTGAACTTGATGACTCTTGTGCTCTAAATTATTTTGAAATTGCTTACAAAGTTGTGGTTTATACAAGGTTTTTCAAGACTTTATGGGCTTCTAATTGGTTGATTGTGGTCCTGCATGACATGTTTGGTCTTGTTTCTTGCAGATGTTGTGGAAAAATTGCGCAGTTAAAGGCAAATGGATGCTTTACTGTTTGTCTTTGCAGTTGGACTTGTAGAAAAATTTCCACTTGTGCCTTTGTTGAAGGCATATCTCAAGCATCAAAGGAAAGCATCAAAAGTAATAGAAAAAAGGAAGAGATCATGTTGGGTCACTGGTATGTTTATTGTTATTGGTGTGGTTCATGCTCCTTTGTCAGCATAAACTATCAAAATATTAACTTGTCATTAGACATATTCTCTAAACACTTCCATGTCTTATTGCAAAATTCAACAACCTCAAAAGAAATTCATTCACTGAACAATGTAATAAAGTGCATTGAAGTGCTTCACATCTATAAACTTTACCAGAGCTGTTATTGAGTCTTTGGATGTGGTTATCTTTTCGAAGCACACATGTATAAGAAGACGAGAAATAATATGCTTGCCTAATTTCAAGTTATTTTCCTGTGAATAGCATGTTCCCTTCCATAAACCTGACGACTTGCTCTACTTCTTTCTAGTGAGAAAATTTTGGATTTTTATCAATTGTGAGACAATTCCAACCCCATGACTATCAGTTTCTTATTTAAAGTTATACCCACTAGATTAGAAACCGCACAAGGAGAATTCCATTCCCATTTCAAAAAAAACCTGCAATCGACTTATACCATGCTATTTAATATTTTATGTATTTCTTCGTATCCTTGCATGTGACATAAAGACACAACATGCTACCTTGAATTTTCTATACTAACACTCCTAAAAAATAATAAAGTATGCCCAAATATGTCATTTCAAATTATTTATGCAACTCACCTTTTGGTTTTTCAATTATCGAAGTTGTTACCTATATTGATGAGATCATGTACAACTAAGGCCATAGTGACAATATCTGTTAGAGTTTTATCTATGTTGCACTAAAGTGTTTTTTCTTCAGTAACACTACAATACATTGCAGTTTCCATTCAGTGATCAAGTGTACCCAGTAGCAGCCTTGGTCTGTGTGCAAATGGGTTGAATTCATAATAGACTTTATCTATTTCTTTGAAGGTGTTCCTCCTTCAATAGTACTTCATCTCAGTAGATCCTTTCAATCTACACCTTCAACAGATGCATACATCCTTGGGGTACATGCTACAAATTCCAGTTTTGTTGTGAGGGTATAAAAATGATGAAAGAAGCACATCAATTTTAGGCATCTTATGGTTGTTGTATGCAAGCATGCTTTTCTAGTGTTTCCCAAACTTATATAGAGCCATATTTAGTATACTTTTATAGTTTGACTTAGATGCTCACTTTTCTTAATTTAGGTGTTTTTCTTAGTACTATTTTATGCATAGATTTATCTTTAAGAAAAGTGCACAGTAGAGAAGGGTTCTATATTTTGAGCAGGGGACACTCTTCTAGGTAATAGGTACTCTATTCTAGGGAGCTTATGTCATGCATGTTAGGTGCTTTATCCTAGATAGAGTTCCAAGTCCCCGCTTCCTTGAAAAAGTCCTTGCCTGACAAGACACTGGTGGACAAAGTTCCAAGTCCCTAAATTTTCCAAAAACCCACCTGAGCCTAGCTATCTAGCCTAAAATTCTTTACATTTCAGTCATCTCTTAGCTCATGTGATTTCACAGAGAAAGCCCTCTCTGGTTTGGTAGGGCTAACTACCAAACTAAAATCTAGGTCTATGGTTACCTCCGTCGATCTTCTCATCAGCCAGGGACATTGTGGAGGATAATAGAGGGCATAACAACTAGGGAGTGCCAAGGTGTGTTAAGGAATGCTAGGGCATGCTAACATGTGCCAGATAATACGATGACATGTCAAACAAGCTAAGATGTGCCAAGTGCTAAGGCATGCCAATATGTTCAAGGGTTCCAAGTCCCTGCCTCCTCTTCTTCCATATGTTATCCACTTATGCCATTTCCTTTGCAATACTTGTTGCATTTGCTAATTATAGGTCATTTATAGGTTATAAATGTCTTTAGAGTTTCACTTCTAATTGAGTATTCAACTGAACATATTGATTCTCTTATACATAACTATTGTTCCCTCCACCCACTTTTCATAACTTCAATAACCATTAGGTAGAGACCAGCAGCTTCAATGTTGCTTTGCTTGTTTAGTAAAATATTTCTGAGACTTTAATTTATTGAAAGTTGTAGAATTTACAATTTATGAAGTTTCAAGGTCTAATTTTTAAAAGTATAATTCTTTAAAGGGTGCTAGCTCAATGGAAGAGCACCTATTTTACAAGCAGGAGGTTGGTGGTTCGATTCCATCATGCCCTGACATCCATATGGAATGGCAACGATCAATTTTTGGTGACGAAGGCACTTTTAACTATCACCAATGAGCTTTGGTGACATTTTTAAACCGTCACCAAAAATATGAAATGGTGACGATCAACAAACGCCACCATATATACACATCAATAGTGATGACCCTCAAAGGTCCATAACCATAAATCGTTGTTGTTGATATGAAATGGTGATGGTCGTTGTCCATCATTATAGTCATTATTCGTGACGGACCTTGAATGTCACCACAACACCTATACTTCTGTCAATGCGCTTTTGGTGACGGTCAACGAACGTCACCATATATATGCACCAATAGTGACGGCCATTAAAGATCCATCACAATAAATCATTGTTGTTCATATGAAATGGTGACGGTCACTATCTGTCATTATAAACAATATTCGTCACCATATATATGCACCAATAGTGACGGCCATTAAAGATCCATCACAATAAATCATTGTTGTTCATATGAAATGGTGACGGTCACTATCTGTCATTATAAACAATATTCGTGAAGGACCTTGAATGTCACCATAACACCTTTGGTGATGTTCAGTTTTCGGCGACGGAGGCTATGGTCCATCACCATTTCTCATATGCACTGGTGATGGTCACTATCCATCATTATAAATCATTATTGGTGACGAACTTTGAATGTCACGACAACACCTATACTTTTGGCAATGCCACCTTTGGTGACGTTCAGTTTTTGGTGACGGCGGCTATGGTCCATCACCATTGCTCATATGAAATGGTGACGGTTGCTATCCGTCATTATAAATCATTATTGGTGATGGACTTTGTATGTCAATACAACACTTATACTTTTGTCGATGCCACTTTTGGTGACGTTCAGTTCTTTATGACGGAGGCTATGGTCTGTCACATTTCTCATATGAAATGGTGACGGTCGCTATTCGTCGTTATAAATCATTATTGGTGACGGACTTTGTATGTCACTACAACACCTATACTTTTGGCGATGCCACCTTTGGTGACATTTAATTTTTGGTGACGGTTGCTATTTTAACCGTCACAAATGAGCTTATGGTGACATTTTTCGCCCCTCACCAATGTCCTTTTCTCTTGTAGCATGGTTGATGGCCCCACTCTCACCACCCCAAAAACATATTCATCTTGTGGTCATTGCATAGCTTAGGATCTCTTGTTGAGTAGATCATTGTTTATGATTTCTTAGAAGCGCCTGAAATTATCATATTGGTTTCTTGAGTTTGTTGTAAATTAGAAAGCATTCCATTCCATATATTTAAGCCATTAGCCATCAATAAATCAGTTTCTCAAATTCAACTCATCTCTTCCATATTTACATAAAGTTGTGCATGAATGAAGAGAAGAATACGTGTTGTTGCAGGAGTTGCTGATCTGCAGGGAGGAACTCATTCCACCAACCTCATCTAATTCTTCCCCACCTCTCGCCCAACCTTACCAACCACTAATTCAAATTTATGTTTTGTAGCCACCATGGACAACCACCTTGAGAAAATCCAACCATCTTGAAGGGTTTGGATGATCCTTGGGTAGTGTGCATCTTACCCATACTTTATTCCACCATCATACATCTTCCCAACACTTCCTTGCACCTTACCTACCTTCCTACATGTTTCAGCTAAGTTTCCTGTAGTAACCCAGGATATCCTGTAGTAACTACATGAAATCATGTAGCAACTACAAGAAACCTTGTAGCAGCTTCTTTTAGATTGTTTTGAGCAGAAATGATGATCAGAGCCTAGGTTAGGCCTTCAACTTGACCTCCATACACCTCAATGGAATTTTGGACCCGCTTTCCCATACCTTCCTCCCCTACAAAAGATCATCTTGTTGAGCTTAGAATTTACATTTCTAAATTGAAAACCAAAAGACTCTTTTCTGCAATATTTAGCTAGTGCATGCATACATCAGTCATAGCAATGTTAATATAATTTCCATGCCTACTTAGTCCATATAGATAGATGATAGAATGCAAGGTTAAATTAGGTCTCTTTTGCAAGTAATGTGTGTTAATTCTTGTCTAGGTAATTTCATGTCACTTCATAGCACTTTCTATTCAACACTTTCATTTCCTTAAAATAGGCAAAAATTTACTTTCTGCATTAAAGATAGCTTTACATTCATTGTCAGTATTCATCCTCCTTCTAGTCAATAGAAGACTAGTTTGAAAAACCCTAGTGGTTTATTGCCCCAGTTGAGAAGTGACAAGAGTAGACTATTGCATCTACTGTGCATATAGCACTGTCACCTCCAAGTTTGTACGAACCCCGGGTTGATAAAGTAAATTTGGTCACCCTAGGAGTTGCAGCATCCTTGTTGCAATACTAGGGCTCATCAATTTTTGGCACCGTTGTCGGGGAGGTGTCTAGGTAGATGTAATTTCTTCTTTCCTTTCTATTTGACATTCAATAAATAGTTAAAATTTCTGCTTTCCTTTCCATTTGACATTTAGTAAATAGATGCAATTTATGCTTTGTTTCCATTATGCAAGTAGTTCCATTCGACAAATAGTTGAAATTTATTCTTTCTTTCCATTCTGCAAGAAGTTTCATTCAGTAAATAGTTACAATTTATGCTTTCTTCCCATTCTGCAAGTAGTTCTGAAAGAAAAAAACCAAAAAGAAAAAAACAAATTTCTTTCATGCCTCATAGGAGTAGAGACAACTTACAAATTTTTTTGCCAAATGCCCTAACAACATCAAACAACCAACCTTCCCTCTTCTTCGGTGGATGTGACCTAGAGGACCCATTAGGCGAACAACTAGAGATCTTTGAAGAGCCTATTGGTGAAGAAGAAGAAGAAACCATTCCACCAACCTACACCATGGCTAAAAATAGAAATGGGATTGAAAACATAAATGGAGTTGAAAATAGAATTGGGGGTGATTTTCCCATTAGAGAAACTAATGGAGATGTTAGGCTGAAAAACATAAGCCCCTCTGCCCTTCCTCACTTCCATGACTTAACCTTAGAGGACTTTGATACATTTTTGTTTGAGTTTGTTGTCATCTGCAAAACTTATGATTATATCTCTGACGAACGGAAGTTGAAACTGTTCCCATCCACCCTTAAGGATGCATCCTTACGCTAGTTCATGGGTTTACTTAGGGACATCATCACTACCTGGACTCAAATGCAACAAGCCTTCAATAACAAGTATAGGGATTATTGTAGGTCCAAAGACACCAAAGAGGAAATCTTTAGAATGACCTTGCGACATGATGAATCCTTGGAAGATTATGAGGAAATGTTTCAACTGAGTTACAAAAGAGCCAGATGCACCCTCGATCCTAAATCACTCAAGTGAGTCCTTCTTAGAGGGATCAAGGAAGATCTCCTATAAACCCTAAACATGTTGTCGGGAGGGGACATCTACTAGCTATCTTATGATGATATCAAAACAATTTTCAAAAATCATTCTAGGGTAGCTAGAAAGAAAAGTAGGGCTAGTCAAGCTTTGGCCAGTTCATCCTCCTCCAACACATCCATCAAAAGTGAAATTGGGAACATGTTGGAAGACTTTAAGAGTGAAATTTTTCATACCCTTGCTCTACAAATGGAAACCATGAAGATCAAGAGGAAGCAAGAGGAATAAAAAAGAGCCTTGTTTCCGGGAAAACTAGTGTCTTTTCGATCTACTAGTCCCACTAGGATTGGCAGCTATCCTAGAAACAAAAAATCAAAGCAATTTGTGATTTCCTTTATGTATGATAGATAAGAGAGGAGCAAAGAGACCAACCTAGATCTTCCGCTTGACTCCTTGCTTGATTTCTATCTCCCTTGATAGAGTTTTCACCTCTTCTTCTACTTATCCTGCTCAATGAATACCTGTAGAGACAAAGTAACAAAACACCATCAAAGCATCTCGATCTATTATATCATAAACAATGTAGAATCAGAAATACATTGATGATACAATGGCATTCACAAACAACAACATTCACGAACACACGATTGTATGGAGGAAAACTCAAAGAAATTTATTAATAGTAGAAGGGAGAATTACAACCCAGCTGTCTGATCCAGCAGCGTCCTCCCAGCATCAAAGCCCTCTTCACCTCATGAAAAGCAAGATCACCCAACAATACAATGCTCTTTCTCAAAGACAAACTATCATCACTTCCTTACAAATTACAAAATTCCATCCTCTAGATCTCTCAGATGAGGGAGCCATTTATAGATGTCAGCAAGGGTGTGAGTGATCTCTAGGATTTTGATTAGTGTCATTCCACTTGTTGTTCTTGGTTCCACTTGGAGATTTCTTGGATCTCTTACTCATCCCTGGGTGAATTTAGAGAGGCAAGTGTCATATGAGAAGTTTCTGGAAGATTCCATGAGAATCCACTTACCAAACTGTCTCGGACATTTGTCCATCCTCGCTCATCGCACCCCACAGAAGGCCTCTTCAGTATGCATCACACCTGGCTAGTGTAGAAGTCAGTATGCATTGCACCCTGACAGTGGAGCAGTCAGTATGGTCCAGTTTTGGCCAGTTCTAAGTGGTTTTTCAGGTGGAACTTTTGGGGAATGATGTAATCAGTTGACCATGATCCTTTAGGGTATGAAACAACACTTTTAGTGGTTAAAGAGCCCTTGGTTTATTGACATATAAGATTTGGGTTGAAGTGCCCAAATATGTCTATAACAGTTGCCCCCTAAAGCATGAAGTTGCAAGTCTTTTGATGTCGGGTGAAATGCTTTATCATGAGGATCCGAGGTATTCGAACTAGAAGGTGACCTGTATAAGATACAATACAATACATCATCATCATTAAATTTAATGATCTAGCTGAGGCGGGCATTCCCATGCTCAGATTTATAAATTCATTTTCATGTACATAGGACAGATAATCGTCTGCAGTTGCAGACTGGTGATTCTTCATATGAAGAGTCATCTTCCCTGGCTTAGATGACTATCCGTGTAGCTTTTGTGTACATTTGATGTCTTTATATTCCTGAATATATTGCAGCCTGGATGGATGAAACTAGATCCGGGGTCTTCAAAACTCGTTCAATCTTCGCCCGATGTACAAGTCGATCTATGTGAAAAGATGTCATGAAGTCGAACATGGAAAGACATCGCCTCATTACTAGCCAATAATGTAAGCTGTTAACAGGCTCGAGAGGAATCACTGATAATGATAATGACCCTCAAGGTACTACAATACAATTCACGTGGTGTGAATATATGATCCAATGTCGAACACCACGCAAAATCTTTCGGTTGAAGGCCATTTATGTAAACATGTTTCCAGAAGTGAGAAACTTGCCATTGAGGCATGCAAGCTTCAAAGTACTGAAAGAGTTGTTTCTAAGTCAACTTCTTGGATAATGAGATGATGTCAACAAGAAGTGACCCGTCGTAGGAGGGCCTTAATGTATCCCACATCTACGACACGAAACGAAGCAAATGATTTTCTGGTGGTGAAAATGATCTGATGATACAAGGTTCAAGAATGGTGGTCATGAAAAATGGAAGGTGAGAGTATTGCAGTGGATGAGGCATTGATTGGATGGTGAATTCTCTGAATGACTTCTCTTGAACATATCAGCGACACTGAGATGGATTGGTAGTGTTAACCCCAAAAGATGGATGGCATGGAGGACCAATGGCGATATGGCCAGTGAACGGAATAACCCAACCCGACTCAATCATGGCGATGGAGTGAAATTGTCATGTTCAAGAGTGACCTGCTACCATAAAATTCTTCAAGTTTTCTTCCCTTTTTCCCCAGTCATTGTTGACTAGTACCTCTTTATTTTTGTCAAGCTTGAGGAGGATAACATATGCTTGTTCTATAATTTTCCCTTCGGGCAAACCTGTCGCTATGTTTTAGCGAGTCTAGCGACAGTGAAACTCGTTCTTGTTTGGGTGGACAAGTTTGTCGCTATTGTTTTAACGAGTTTAACGACAAAGACAACTTGGTCCTTTTCATGTTTAAAGAGTTTGAAAATGGATGAAAAGAGAACTCCAGTAGTTCTTTTTTGTAGCATAATCCCTTAAGTCCAATAAATATTAAAATAATACAAAAGGGATGACTTTTCGATCACTTTAGCGAGACAAAAAAGACAAGCGCTCGAACTTTTTCATGAGATAATCCCTCAGGTCTGAAAAGTTTAAAATACACAGGAGGGATGGCACTTCTAATCACTTTAGCGAGCTGGAGAGGCCAATTTCTCGACAATCGTTTCATATTTAGTGAGTCTGAAAAGGGTTTAAAGTGGACTCGTTTTTTGAGGAACGAGTGGTATCCGGGTAATCTTGGAACTTCTCAAAACATGGTGATGTGAAGAGGGTGGCTAACAAGACCACTCAACTCAGCTATTCCTCAAAATGGTAAACAATCAAGTGGAAGCGTATGATCGGCCAAAAGAATGGAGGTGATGGCAGGAACACAACCAAGGCTCGGACGATTGATGTAATGGCAATCACAAAGGTTATTTACCGAAGGTAGGTTCATTTTTTGAAGAGCTTGAAATCTAGGGGAACATATGCTTTGTTGGCAGGTTTATTTTTTAACGAGCTTGAACCTTGCGGAAACATTGCTCATGGGAGTGCGGGCTCATTTTTTAGCGAGCTCGAACCTTGCGGAAAGTATGCTCATGAGAGTGTGGGTTCATTTTTTAGTGAGCTCGAACCTTGCCGAAAGTATGCTCATTTGCCTTTTTATGTAGGCTAACAACGACCAAACTACAAAGCTAAAAAATCCTATTAAAGCTAAGGAACTGTTGAGGTTAGGTAGGATGGTTTCATCAACTTGTTTAGGCAAAACCCTTCCTTTGCTTCATCCACAACATAGACGAAGGTGAATGGTGGATCAGACCAATCACCTAACCTAAGAAGTTTAAATACTAGAAAGCTCAAAAATCTAAAAAGATAAAAACTGAAATTGGTCGTTTTTTGCTTGCATAAAAAGGTTTGCATGCCCCTAGGCATCGAGGAAAGGAGAGTCTCTAGTATCCATATGGGAATCACTGTAGTTAAGTAGGATTTTTTTTGTCAGTGGTTAGACAAAAACATTTCCTTGGCTTTGTCTGCCAATTAGACAAAGGTGAGTGATGTGTCAGACCAATCACTTAACTTACAGGGAAATTCATATGGTAGGATTATTTTGTCCACAGAATAGACAAGAAATTTCCTTGGCTTCATCCACAGAGTGGAGAAAAGTGAATGGTGTGGGATGGCACTTCCAATCACATAACCTACAGGGAAACCTATCTTTTCAGCTGGATTCGTCCACCAAATGGATAAGGGTGCATGCCCCCCAAGCTTCGTTACATTCACCAGACTACTCACTGTAATTAAGTGGATGGAATGAAGGTTGAAGAGTCATTCTCGACTCAAAGAGACCATTTAGGGATGATGTTTGACTTGGCACTGTGTTTGAACTGGGAAATGAAAGCTGGTCAATAAGCTGGACAATTTTTCCTTCATGCGGGAAACACATCACTCGAAAGAGTGTGGAAACAATAGCTTCCATGATATAAACATAGTCACATCCAAGAAGTAGATTGTAATCTAACAACCCTTGGACCACCATCACGTTCAAGTGAACGGTTTTCCTTCTCAAAGTTATCAGCAATTTAGAAAGGATCCCTAACAGTCGACTGGTTCCTTTGTTAAAGCATGGTAAATTTTGTGTACCAGGCATAAGCGATGGTGAACCAAGCGCTTTCCAAGCATTTGAGGAACGGATACTCAGTGAAGCCCCTTCATCTATGATAGTGCTACACACGATCATTTTGTAAACTTGTACTATGATTCGGAATGGTACATTATAAGGAAGGAGAGATCTTGCTAGTCGATTCCAATCAAAGGAAGAAATTAGACTACTTGGAGGGGGTACCAAATAAACGGGTGAAATAACCCCTTGAGTAGCGAGAACTGGGGGATTCTCTTCCTGTTGTGAAGGAACGGAAAAATTGCCCCCAAGTTCATCGGACTCTGAAGTAACAAAAATAATTTGAACAATATCGTTCTCACTCTCTTTGGGAATGATATCATCTGAAGGTGGACCTTCTGAAGGCAAGACGGGGTCGACTACTATCTCGACCTGTTGACATTGGTCCGGTATGGACTCAGAAGATTCACTTTCAACGGTAGGTGTTTTGACCGACGGTTGAGTTATGTCAGTCGGATTTTCAACTAGTAAAGGACTTGAGGTGAGTTTCTTGTATCCAGATGGAAGTCACTGCAGTGAAGCAGGACAGTTATGCAAGACTCTTTTGGCCTCATCCAAAAAAGGATAATGGGGAAGACGATGGTCCCCTTCACATAATCCACATGGAGTTCTGACCTTTCCTTTTTGTCCAGGAATTTCATTTTCACTAGGTTATGGTGTGCTGCCAACATGATCACCAGAGGTTGATGACACCGGATGGTGCGAATGGGGAGACCATTCTCTCAAGATCCGTGGAATGCAAGGAAAATCTCGATGAAAATGGTTTCCTTCGCAAATTAGACAAGGATATTTTGGAGATTTAGTGTGCGGATTTTCACCAGATGATTCATGGTTGCCCCCTTGCTTAACTGACTTCTTCTTCTTCTTCTCCTTTCCTTTCTTCTTCTTCTCAGGCACTTGGTTACTAGCATCACTATTTTCACCAAGCGAAGATGAAGAAGGGGAGGGAGAAACAAACGAAGAGGAAGGTGAAGGGTCAACTTTAGTATCAACTGGATGTTGATTCGATTGTTGAGGAATCACGTTATTTTGAACCACAGAGGTTGAGAACAGCCACACTGGCAGGCCAATAGTTAGACCTGGCAGAGACAATGTGGCCATATGAGGTGCACCAATATTTCCCCAAGATGTAAAAGGGCTAGGAATCCCCTCAAGAGGGATTCCATGATTGGTAGACTCCATTAACTCAACCTAAGATCAATGAAGGAACAGGGATGTTATTTTGAATTTAATAAATTTTAATGACGCTTTGACACAACTTTGCTTTTTCAATTTTTAAGAGTCGAGAAAAAGCTAAAGATGACTCTAGTCCCCTTCGATTTTTAATGAGCCTGAAGTGACAAGTGCTTAGATGGACCTTTTCTTTTAAGGAGTCGAAAAGGAACGAAGGTGACTACTCTGGAGATCTAGACAGAGGTATTACCAAACCAATTGCAAAACTGCAAAATACACCTTCGTGATAAATTAAAGAGAAATTACCAAGGACTTATGTACGACAGTCAATCTTCCCGAATGTTGTGTTCAGTGCATTGCAATCGATAGGGTGACAGACATGGCTTCCTATGGATAAGGGATATAAGCCTATTATGGTCTCCCAATATATACTCGATGGTACAGGGAGCACAAGGCCGTGCTAGCACTTGTCACATCAAAGAGGAGGAATTACCCAACCTTCAATGAAAACGATAGTTACTAGATTTTACGACGCCGGAACACGTCTCTAGCCTAGACCTCTAGATGTGTTGTGTTAGGTTCCAAAGCGTTGTTAAGTTCATTGAAATTTATTTTAGAGTTGATCTTTCTTATAAGTTTGCCTTTCAATGGTTCACCGCGTGATGTATATGTAAAATTCCTAAATATGCAATCCAATCGTTGTTTATTTTTTAGCAATGAAAATCCTAGCTACTAAGGAAAGAAGATTACGATTCTTTCAAATAGAGAGCAAACAGCACACACTAAATGCACTTTTCCTCATCGTTTCACCATCGAAAATGTATTTGTTTTTTGTTCCCTTAATGTGAGAAATGCCAAAAAAGGAAAATTGAGTATAGATCTGAAATATTTTCCTCAAAGCGACATTTCAACAATTTCTTTTTCAAAATGAAAGGAAGACTTAACGACACTTTTCAATTTCGAATAGAGAATGCTTTCGACACTTCAAGATATCAACAAATCAAATCAAATACATGACAAAAAGTTCAATTGACTATCCAAGGAAGGAATATTCAACAACACTTCTCTTTTTGATACAAAACGACAATTACGACACTTTTTGCACCAAGACGATAGATCGATTTACACAACTTTTCGACAAAGGATTGCAAATGATGGAAAAATACATAAAAACATTTACTAATCCTAATCAATGGAGGCTAGTATATGTAATGCAAGGAGGCTTCAGCAATGAGATACTGTTCATAAGCAGCAAAACAACTAAAAAGAGTTGAAAACAAGGACAAAAACCCAAATTTCAAGGAAAGAAATAGGATTACTCAGTCATCGCACCCGTGCTTCACAGAAATAGGGATGCATCTCACCTGCTACACTTAGGAAGTGAGATGCATACTGGTTTCCAGTGGTAGACAGTGCGATGGGCCAGGGAGTGCAATTGAGATGGGTTTTGGCTCAAATTTGCAGCTGATTTCAGTGAGTTAAGATGAGCTATTATGGACGGTAAAGAAAAAAGTACATGGGTATGATCTTGGGAGCTTATTGAGCTACCAACAGGGCATCTAGAATTATTGTAAGTTAGATGTTTAAATCATAAACTAAACTGGAGATTGACTAAAGCAACATTCATCTACTTTGCAATTGCAGAGCAAGACCAGTTCGAAGGCTATCTGGTTAACTTCAGGCTTCGTCTATAGTTTATAAAAAAACAATCAACAACAAAACAAAAAAACTATTCACTTCCCAGCGGAGTCGCCATTTTGTTTCCGGGAAAACTAGTGTCTTTTCGATCTGCTAGTCCCACTAGGATTTGCAGCTATCCTAGAAACAAATAGTCAAAGCAATTTGCGATTTCCTTTATGTATGATAGATAAGAGAGGAGCAAAGAGACCAACCTAGATCTTCCGCTTGACTCCTTGCTTGATTTCTCTCTCCCTTGATAGAGTTTGCACCTCTTCTCCTACTTATCCCGCTCAATGAATACTTGTAGAGACAAAGTAATAAAACACCATCAGAGAATCTCGATCTATTATATCATAAACAATGTAGAATCAGAAATACATTGATCATACAATGGCATTCACAAACAACAACATTCACGAACACACGATTGTATGGAGGAAAACTCAAAGAACTTTATTAATAGTAGAAGGGAGAATTACAACCCAGCTGTCTGATCCAACATCATCCTCCCAGCATCAAAGCCCTCTTCACCTCATGAAAAGCAAGATCACCCAACAATACAATGCTCTTTCTCAAAGACAAAATATCAGCACTTCCTTACAAATTATAAAATTCCAGCCTCTAGATCTCTCAGATGAGGGATCCATTTATAGATGTCAGCAAGGGTGTGAGTCATCTCAGGGTTTTTTATTAGTTTCATTCCACTTGTTGTTCTTGGTTCCACTTGGAGATTTCTTGGATCTCTTACTCATCCCTGGGTGAATTCAAAGAGGCAAGTGTCATATGAGAAGTTTCTGGAAGATTCCATGGGCATCCACTTAGCAAACTATCTCGGACATTTGTCCATCCTTGCTCATTGCACCCCACAGAAGGCCTCTTCAGTATGCATCACACCTGGCTAGTGTAGAAGTCAGTATGCATCGCACCCTGACAGTGGAGTAGTCAGGATGGTCTAGTTTTGGCCAGTTCTGAGTGGTTTTTCAGGTGGAACTTTTGGGCAATGATGTAATCAGTTGACCATGATCCTTTAGGGTATGAAACAACACTTTTAGTGGTTAAAGAGCCCTTGGTTTATTGACATATAAGATTGGGGTTGAAGTGCCCAAATATGTCTATAACAAGCCTTAGCTGTCTTTTTCCATAGATGCACCCTAGAAATGAATGTCCATTGAATATTATTGAGATTTGCTCTATCTATGAGGAAAACCAATCCACAGAAAAGTGCCCCTCTCTACCTGGGTTGAAAGTTGTGTATCAAGGAACTGGAGGTGTGGCTAAACAACTCTACTATTTCAACCAAAGGAGGCCTTAAGGACCTCAACCATACCAACAGGGCATGCAAGGGGCATCCTATTCATATTAAAACCCTAACCAGAATGCATCCATTCCCCCTTGGTGTCCTCCTACTCATCTTTCATGGTCCACACCTTCTCCCTAGTCTTATGCTCCTTCATACCATTCCCAACCTACCTATCAATCATTGCATCCATATGCTCCCCCACAGCCTTGGTGGAATACACCATCACAGGAGTGGAGGCCCCCATACAGCCAATCTCTAGCCTTACTGCATCCATCTCAACTGCAGCTCCTTCACCCTGCTCCCCCTAAGAAACCTCAAATGCCTACTCAGCCAAATACAACCCAAACAACAAGCAGGCATAACAGGTCTATAGTGGAGAGACATCTTACCCTACCTATGTTGTGGAAATTGGAGAAATCAACCTCAGGTATGGAAGAGTTCTTCTAGATAGCCAACCTCCATCTCCACCTAAGGAGATTGAAGAGGAAAAAGAAGAGAGTGTTCCCCAAGCCAATCCAGCTCCTTTTCCTGAGAGACTAATCAATCCTATCCAGCACACCCTGCTGACTTATTAGTTATCCAACCTAAGACCAAGTTCAATTGCTACCCTCTCATCCTTGGAAGGCCATGGCTAGCCACTGTTAATGCTTACATAAGATGCAAGGCTGGGAATATGACCATTAAAAATGGGCATTTGTCCAAACAATTGGTCTTGTACACTCCTGCTCAACCATCTTTACAACATGACTTACCCTTATGGTTGGAAGAGGAGGACGAAGATGAAGTATATCATGCCACATATTACCCAATATGTACCCTAGATGCTACTATAGGAGAGGGGCAACCTTATGAAGATGTCACCTGATTGATCAAATTCTCCAGAATCAACCCCCCAGCAACATGTCTCTTGATGAGTTAGTAAACAAAACTGAAGATAACCTTTAGATTGATTTTTGCCTAGCTGACTCAAGTCTTACTAATGTCAAGATGATTGAATTTGGTCCAACTAAAACATTAAAAATCAACCCCTCTATCTCTACACATCAGGAAAAGGAGTTATGTGACATGCTAAGAGATCATCTGGATGCCTTTTCTTGGAGTTATAAGGAAATCAAGGGAGTGCACCCTTCGGTGTATATTCACCACATTTACATCAACAAAGGCTACTAGCCAGTGCACAAACCTCAGGGGAGAATGAACCCAGCCCTCAAAGACATAGTTAAAGAAGAACTGTAGAAGTTGTTAGATGCAAGGTTCATTTAACCCATCTCAGATAGTGAGTGGGTGTCTCCTCTAGTTCTTGTCCCAAAGAAGAATGGATGGAGGATTTGTGTGGACTACAGAGAGTTAAACAAAGCCACTAAAAAAAGACCATTTCCCTCTACCTTTCATTGATCAAGTCTTGGATGGTCTTGCAAGGAAGAAACTTTTCTCTTTCCTAGATGGATTCAGTGGTTACAATCAGATCCAGATCAGCAGACAGGACCAAGATAAAACCACCTTCACTTGTCCTTGGGGTACCTTTTCTTATAGGGTCCTTCCTTTTGGATTATGTAATGCCCATGCCATGTTTGAGAGGGAAGTTCTGACCATCTTTGTAGAGCTAGTCCATGACTTTGTAGCAATCTATATGGATGATTTAACTCCCTATGGGTGTGATTTCCTGGAGGCTCTCTCTAACTTGGGGAAAGGATTAAATAAGTGCATTGAAATGAACGTATCCCTTAGTCCTAAGAAGTGTGAGTTCCATATGAATGCAAGGACTATTCTAGGTTACTCAATATCCCAGGAAAAACTACAAGTGAACCCAAATAAAATTGTTATCATAAAGAGGATCCATACTCCTCAGAAGTAGATGGATGTTAGAAGTTTCGTGGGTTTACATGGATACTATAGGAGATTCATAAAGGACTTCAGCAAAGTAGCCTCACCTTTGTTTAGACTGTTAGCCAAGGGCTCTGAATTTTGCTGGCCAAAAAGCTACCAAGAGGCCCTAGAAACCTTAAAGGACAAGTTGACTACTGCACCCATACTCTAAGGTCCAAATTGGGCTCGTCCTTTCCACATCTATGTTGATGCCTCTGACAAATATATAGGAGCATATTTAGACTAGATAGATGACAAGTTTCCTTATGCCATTTATTTCATTAGCAAAAATCTGTCCAAGGCTAAATTGAACTATATTGTGACTGAAAAAGAGCTCCTAGCTATTGTCCATTCCTTGAATAAATTTAGACACTACATCACCAGTTACCAGACCTTTGTACATACTGACCATGCTTCTATTAAAAATTTGATGAAAAAACCTGATGTGAATGATAGAATTATTAGATGGTTGCTTTCATTAGAACAATTTGATCTAACTATCATTGATAAGCCTCATAGAGAAAATGTAATTGCAAATTTTTTGTCTAGACTTGCTTGGCCTGCAGGTGAGGAAGGAATGGTTGATGGCCAAATTCCATATGAGAATTTATTTTCCATTTCAGTTCTCTCTCCATGGTTTGCTGACTTATCCAACTATACATCGGCTGCACAGGTCCCCCCAAATTTGTCCTCCAAGGAAAAAAGCAGAATTGTAAGAAAGAGCGCCCCATTCACTTGGATTGGGGGCAATCTCTTCAAGCTAGGCCCGAATCAAATTTTGAGGACATGTGTGAGGGAGGAGGAAGTCTTTGACATCCTACTATCCTGTCAAGATGGGCCTTGTGTAGGTCACTTTTCATCCAAGAGGACAACCTTCAAGGTACTGCAAGCTGGCTACTATCGGCCCACTCTCCACCAAGATGCAAGAATATACACCAGTCGATGTGACCAGCGCCAAATAATGGGGAAACCTACTCCTAGGGAAGAAATTCCTTTGTAACCTCAAGTGACTCTTGAATCATTTGAAAAGTGGGCCATGGATTTCATTGGGCCCATTGATCCACCATTAGGGAAGAAAAAATACATAATTGTATGCACTAATTATTTGACAAAGTGGGTTAAACCCAAGGCTGCCAAGATAGCAACAAAAGAGAAAGTAACCAAGTTCTTAAGGGAGAATGTATTTTACAATTTTGGGTACCCTAGAGAGCTAGTCACTAATTAGGGAGCTCAATTCACCTCACACCTAATTGAAAATTTATTGATGAAGCATAAGATCAAACACAGGAAGTCAATTGCTTATCATCTTGTTACCCAACATTTTGTCATTGTCCCTGTACTCCCCATTCCTAGATCCTAGAGGACCTCTACAGTGAACCTTACATGCTTTCCCATCATGAAGTGACTTCCATTATGTCCCTCTTCATGGGCAGAACATTCCCCTTTTGCATCATTTCTCAAGAATCTTCCTTTTACCCTAGTTTACAAGTCCGGTGCTAGTTCTCAATTCCTTCCTCGTGCTAATTTTTAGGGTTTAAAAATAGGCCTAGCGTTGTACGGTGAAAGTGAGCCCTTCATCACTCGCATCGATCCTCTTCTGGCTATTTTTTTAAATATGGAGTCAAATCTTCTAGGTCTAGCAGCTTCGTAACGGAAGCCTAGTAAATGGTCGGGTTGGATAGAGCCGAGGAATTCAGTTTGGGCTATGTTGACGGTGCTGGACCCGCCAACATGTCAAGGGTATCTCCCCGGTAAGAAGTCCCAATTAGTCCTCAAACCATTTGGTGTAGGAGTCCCAGCAGTTGGTCATAAGGTAATGCCTTGACCGTAGTGTCGGACAGAGGAAAGTAGAATAACTATGTCAACAACAAGGGTGTGACTGATGCAGTGAGTCAAGGAAGGTGTATGAGAGGTTCCAACACTTCAAAAGGGGAAGGAGGTGAAGGTGAGTTCCAGGTTGAAAGGGATCAGTCCCAACTTGGCTAAGAACACACAACATAAAGGACATGCACATCTTCCGGCAGAGTAGTCCACTCGAATGCGGCAGTCACATCATACAAGGTAAGATAACACGTACAACACTCACGGATCAATCCGAGATAAGTGCGACGGTTGTTATAGCAAGGTTCAAGTTAAAGGTCTGTCTTATGTCCGGAAAATCATTCCACATGGACGGTGACAACATTAACAACATATGCAACACATTAACAACAAGATTCATATAATTGCATGTGAATCAGTTCATACACAAGTTCGTAAGTTAAACAAAGCATATCATTAGAGAAACTAGAGCAGTCCAACTACATTAACAACATATGCATGAAAATGTGTTGGCTCTTATTATATAAAGAAGTGTAAGTCACAATCATACAATACATCCATGTAAACTGCTAGCCCCAATAGCGGAACATTACAGTCACATCCACCTGCTCCTCCAAAGAGATGTAATAGCTCCATGTAGTGGAGAAGCCAAGGTGCGTTACAATACTGTCCAAACCTTGTTCAAAATAGTCTTAGTAGAAGCTTGGTTGACCGAAATCCTATACAATGAGTTATGAGGGACTATTTATAGCAAAGGGTGGGACAACCCTTGACATTCCCCTTTGTGACCATTCAACTACCCTCATGAATCTTCACCTACTCTATGACTGTTACATCCACTCTTGACACTTGACTTACACTTGACATGACTCAACATTACAATGCACTTGTACCCACGTGAACAATGGCTTGGACAATCCAAACTAGACATCATTCAGACTTAGACAACCATAGAAGTCTAACTGCTCCACATCCTCATGTTGATCAAAAGTGACATATTGATGCCAAGATTGGTAGTCCTTGAGAGTGTCTGTGTGTTCTACTGTGACATCCGTCTGAAACCTGAACCTTGCCTCCATAGCATCTGGGTACACTGCTCGGGCTCCTTTGTCCAACTCGTCTGTGAGCATATGCATCATTGTCTTTAGTGTGGCTGGACCAGAAACGTACTTGCGCATGATGTTTGCACTGATAGGAATGTCTGGACTGGTGGCGGTGCACATCAACTTGTCGAAGTACGATTCAAGCTCCTGTTGGACCTGCTTCTTGGTATTCGCCTAGGTGAGGGTCCCAAGTGATGGGATTGCATGAGTGTGCACTATAACCTCCATGCTTTTGAATACTCATGCATGGGAATCCTGTACTCTAGTGATGAGTTGCAGTAGGTCTTGATAGTTCCGGATCTGACCCCGGATATGTGCTTGCAGCTCGACCACATTCGCCTTCACATCTTTGGTAAGTGAAGCGAGGCTCCCTTGTACTTCATCATCCATGCTCGCATGTTATCAACAACAGTATGTATATTCTTCAAGATGCGTACTCTTCTTAAACATCGTTGCTTCCATCCGTGGAGATGAATGACTTCTTGATGCATGGTACCAAACTTGGAGTACAGTGCTCACATAACTATTTCCAAGGACAATACTTCATCTAGTATTTCCTTCTTCAGTTCAACTCAGGCGGACATTGTCACTAAGTCTCCTCCCTTCTTAGCCACCTGTAGTTCCTTCGCCATTCACTCATTCTCAGATATGAGAAAAAAAACACTTGATCTAGTGGCTTTGGCAGACACTCTAGTTGCATCCGCTAGCGCACATGGATACTTGTGCACATCAGTCACGATCATTTGCTCTTGAAATTGTGGAGGGAATGTTTGGTACTTTGGAGTTGGTACTCTCTGAGATTGCATAAATCTATGATGAGATTTGTCAAAGGAGATGTTGTGCATATCTGATTCTGGTTGACCACCAAGGATCTCAGTTGCTCCTTGGTCATTCGAGTCTTGGTTATCATTTGGATGCATTGAAGCAAGTGAGTCGACCTCTCTTTGGTGAGGCATGAGGTCAGTGTGCTGTTCCAACTCGTGCTGATCCATTTTTGCATCCAATTGTTCAAGAGCTTGTTCTATCTCATGAGAAAATTCTTTCCCCTACAAGCGTTCACCCTGTTTTCCTTATGCCAGCTATTCAGAAGAATCAACTACTTGTACGGGCATTGCTTCGTCTGTCTACACATGATGCCCCCCCTGCTGAATTTGTTGCTGCTATGCTTCCTTCTCTTGTTGGTGCAACTCTTGTTCTTTCTGGGGTTGCTCCCTCAGCTCATGCAACTCCTTCTTTGCTTCTTCCATTCTCTTCTTATCTCTCTGCTTTCACATGATTCGCTTGTCGCATTGCTACCTCTTCTGTTGAATAGCCATAGTTTCTTGTTCTACAAGTGGATCTGCTCGAAACTTGCATCTTTTCTCCTCCTCCATGCAATCGACAATCTTTCTCTTCCCTTTGTCATGCATAGGTATGCTTGGCTCTGCTGCCTCTGCTACTGCTGCTACTACTACTGGTGCTCTCCGTGGTGCTACTTCATGCTACATTGCTAACCACTCTCCAGCGAAGCCGACTTGTTCATTGGGTCTAGAGGAATTCTAACAGTATCTCCATGAGTCCTCTTCGGCCCAATGAAATGCCCCATGGATCCAATTTAACTTAAATCTCATGCAGTGGTCCTTCATAATTCATTATGGGTCATACGACTTGAAGATTCAAAGGTCAAATGGGTACTTCTTCATCTGTTCTGCTTTGACATCTGCTTGCTTGATGCTCCGGGTCTCATATAACCCAATCCGTAATGGAAGAGTGGGCCAAGGTGCCTTATTCTTCCGCTGCAGCCTAGCTGTCAATCCTATTGAGATATGATATGATACTTCCTACATGACAAGCACATCCAAAGCAAACTTCGGCAGAACATGCAGAGACTTCTCTGCACTGAACACTTGGATGAACGTGCTGACCGGTGAGGCATACCAATCTACAATTCATAACAATGCCTTCATCGCTTCTTCTGACAAGCAAGGTGGATCTTGTTCGAATATCAACCTGTACACTGGGGTGACAAGATGGTCAGACAATCGTATGATCACTTCTCTGAAGCTGCACTCGTACAATAACCTGAAATACGTTCTCACAACAGTCTCCACTGGTGACCATGCCCACTCTAATCCCAAGAACTCATGTCAGGCACAGACTGCATCTAGATTGTAGGCGGACATGTAGACATCTGTATGCTTGCCTTTGGGTGATTTTCGAGCCTTCATGACTTTCTCCTTTAGTTGATGAGCAAGTATGTCGAACCAGTTGTATGGTCTCCCTTTTCTAGCTAGTTGGTCCAGCGCGACCACCCAACTCTGAGGGAAGGTATCAGTGTTCACTTGGCCACTCAGTTGACATGCGAATATGACCAAGTATTGGTAAGCCTTCCTCAATATATTCATCTTATAGATATGATTGGGGGTCATCCTGTAATGAGCTGGCTTCAGAAATGTCTCTAGAGTGGCCTCTGCTGTCATGACAGTCATGGGGTCGGCCATCTAATACATCTCATCGTAATCTCGTACCGAGAAGGTTGTAAGCTTCGTCTGACTGACACTGCTCAAGGTCACCGTGTCGGGGTCAGTGTGAGAGATGATCCAATGAATCATGTCTGTGCATGGAAACTTGAGGTATCTGCATGCAATCCGGTTCAAGCCAGACTTATGAATGTTCATGTACACCTGACGGTCTTCAAGGTATTCCCAAAAAGTACCTACAAATGTTTCATTCACATCTTGCCACTTCAGTTTGATGTCCTTGTCTAGATACAGCTTCCTATATTCATAGATCGACAAACGGGAGGGCACCTGCTCAGCTGCTGCTCCAACTACCATACTATCAATGTCTTGAGATCATGTTCTCTTGGAAGACATTGAGACAAATGAACACCTGAAAGATCTGGAAACAAGCAGCTTGCATGGAAAGAAATATGTCAGTGAAAAAAAATCAAATCTGGGGAAGGACACAACACATACCTGAGAATCTGATGAGCAAGATAGCGCAAATTTCATTGGGAGGTTGAGTGACTGGCTGCCAGAACTATGCAAAAGGAAGTCTGGGTTGTCTGGGAGGCTAGACTGGCTGCTTGATATGTGAAATGTGCAATCCAGTTGGGTAGCTGGCTGCTGGGATTGTGCAATGTGCAATCCCAGCTAGGAAGGACTACTGGCCAGGGACAAATTTGCGCAATTACTGGGCCAAGCAGCCATTGTCCTCTAGGAATGCGCAGAATAGTATAGGAGGCTAGTGTTGGGCTAGAATGCGCATATATGGAGACTAAGGTGAGCCTTCCTTCCCCACATTGCACAATGCAGCCTTGGTGAACGTAGAGACCGGGCCAAGGTTGGCCCAACTCGCCAACAGGCAACTGAAAGCAAGTAAGTCGATGAATGCATGGCGACACTAAGTGATAGCAGAAGTGATAAACAGTGCATGTAAAACATGAATGGAAGATTCAACAAACATATCAACATGCATGTGGGTGAGGTCGTTCACTGGTTGGGCAAACGTCTATGCAAAACAGTTTCATGCATGTGACAGTAGTGAGATGGCGATGAAAATTGAAACAGAGCTAGGAAAAGCTAGAATACATGTAAAAAATAGCATGCATTCAAATAAATCAAGCAAACAACACTCACACAAGTGAATACACAAAAAGCGACAGAAATGATGAAGAAGACAAGTTGAGGCCACTTACCCGTGAATAGCTCAGCCGGATGTGTCGAAGAGTCCTAGATGTGGTGTGGGATGTCAAAGATCCAAGATCGATGTGAATGAATGAGCTCTGATGCAATGAATAAATAAGTTTGGTCTCATGACGCACATGCCACAAATCTAGGAAAAAGCAACACTTGGAGGGAAACTTCTAAAACAACTTTGCATGTAACACCCTACTGCTAAAAATAGCTCCCTGAATCATGGGATGCCTTTTGCATGTTATCTCTTTCTATTCTGGGAAGATCAAGTCATGCATGCATGCAAGTCAAGTATCCTCGGCCCCGGGTGGAACTGGTCAACCAGATTGTTCATGCATGCGAGTGCTCAACTGCTCGGGAAAAATGCACATTCTTGACTGTGGGCTAGGTTGATTGCCCAAGGGGATTGCACAATTTTTGGGTAGAGCAGCTGATTGCTGCCTAGATTTGCGCAAATCCTGGGCTGAACAGCCTGCCGGTGGTAAGAATTGTGCAAATCTTGCTGGGAGGGTTGGATGGCAGGATTGCGCAATCCTGGAGCCCAACAGGCTGTCAGAGAGGATTGCACAATTCCTGGAGGGAAGGTTGGTTTCCCTCCAGGAGTGCGCAATTTTCAAGGGGAAGTTTCTCATCCTGTAGCTAGACCAAGTCCAGGTAAGCATCCTGTGAGGGGAATGGATCGACTATGATCGACATGCTACCTTTGTGAGAGTAAAACACTAAAGCTTGAGTACTTGATGAAGCAAGACAAAGTGTTGTGTAAGGTTGGTAGGGAGGATCCAAAACAGACTACGGAAATTTTTTTGTGGGTGGTTGTTGCCGCTACAACACTTGGTGACACACTGGTACAACTCCATCTCTCTCCATAGACCTTGTTCGTGAAAAGCAAGTATAACATCTCCGGATGTATTTTTCAGTTCTTATCTCATCTTTGTTTTAGACTAAATTTATTGTAAGATGTCGCATCTACCAAGCCCTTGGTCGATTGACACACATTCCAAGCCAAGGAAACATAGTTGTTTCTATTGGGGTTGAGGGGTATATAAGTGCACAAGTAGTATACTCGTCAGAGTCTTAGTTTCATCTTTGGTGTTTCTCCACTGCCAGCAAGCCTAGACAGTACCCCCGTGGAGTCACATAGGAACACAAGCATGGCTCCACTGCCAACGATCCTGGTCAGTACCCCGGTGGAGTTACTTGCATCACCTCCCTGCGTAGGAAGCCTTTCTCTTCTTTCACCTTATTTATTTTTTATTTTGAATTTTTTGACTTTTCATTTTTCATTTTCGTTGTGCATAACACTTATTCATTTCAGAGGCAAAAGAGGGATCCCGACTTATTGAGATTAGAGGAGTTTGTTCCAGCAGAAAAGTAGTTTATTATATCTCTGACATGCCTATTAAAATTCCCCCCCTCACCTTACTCTACTCGACTGAGCTGACAAGGGTTAACCCAAAAACAATCGATAAGAGAAGGTGATAGTAGTTAGCGTGCAAGCGTCGTGTTTACACCAAGGTTCTCTTCAAAGAGTACATATTTTCCTTCGACGTATCATGGACTAAGAGTAACAAGATCATCATACAGAGTCAAGATGACAGATAACCAAGTAGTGATAGTTGTACAAGTCCTCTTGTACTTTACCCAGCTCACTTCAAGAGTCATACATGGTTTCATGCAAGGCTAACCTACGAACGAAACAAACGAACCAACAAACATCAAAGCAAAGAAAAAGAAGAAGCAAAAGTGAAAGCAAAGAAGGTAAGTAAACAATCAAGCAAACAAACATGCAAACAAATCATACAAGAAAGAAAGCATGCAAGCACACAACTGAAAGGAAACACTACTCCTACTCCTATACGAATGGTTCATGGGCTGGATCACGTGAAGTGATACTTCGAATGTAGCCACTGGCGCATTGGTAGACCCATGTTGGTGAAGGCTTGGTCCGCGAGCAACCCAGTGGTGCCAACCAGCAAGCAAGAAAGATATAACAATGAAGACAACCACACTTCATGTTTCAAAGTTCCCACGTGACATAAGTGAGTGCAGGAGCATGACGGAAAACCCATGGACTTCTCATGGCGTTGTGTGACACTATGTGAAACTTGGAAGCATAAGCACACTCTTGACTATGACATGCAAGAAAACGAAAGAAACAGAGAAAACTTGCGTCACAAATGAGTGCTTGCAATGTAAGACTCCTCCAAAGCACGAGCAATGGGATTGTGCATTTCGAGTGGAGGAAGTGTGATCTGTGTGTGAGATGGATCTTCAATGCATACAGATGACTGATGAGGAGACTTGATAGATTGAAGGATTTCATGATCGGAAGTGAGACTAACCTCAAGAGAGCGAAGGCTTGCCATAACCATCAGCTCAATCTAAAGTGCCTCGACAGTCTTGGGTGTCACAACTTCATCATCAGGTAGATCATCATACACTGGTGGCTTTGAAAGATCAACTGTGATAGTTCCGTGATCGTGATCAAAATTGGAAGAAAATGGATCAATGTTTCAGGGAAAACTAGTGTCGATTCAAACTGCTAGTCCCACTAAGATGGGTAGCTATCTTAGAAATAAACAATCAAATCAATTCGAGATTTCCTTTAAGTGTAATAGATAAGACGGAAGAAAAGAGGACCAACCTGGATCTTCCACTTTGATCCTTACTTGATTTCTCTTTCCCTTGATAGAATTTTCCACTCCTCTCCTACTTGTCCCGCTTCAAAGAGTACCTGTAGAGTCAAAGTAATAGAAAACCATCAAAGCATCTCTATCTAAAACATCATAAACAATGCAGAATCAGAAACACATTGACCATACAATTGCATTCATAAACAATAAGATTCACAAATACACGATTATATGGAGGAAAACTCAAAGAACTTTATTAATAGTAGAAGAGAGGATTACAACCCAGCTGTCTGATCCAACATCATCCTCCCAACATAGAAGCCCTCTTCACCTCATGAAAAGCAAGATCACCCAACAATACAATGTCTCTTCTCACAGATAAACCAACAACACTTCCTTACAAATTACAAAATTCCAGCCTCTAGATCTCTCAGATGAGGGATCCATTTATAGATGTCTTGCAAGGGTGTGAGTCAGCTCTGGGTTTTTGATTAGTGTCATTCCACTGATAGTTCTTGGTTCCACTTGGAGATTTCATTGATCTCTTACTCATCCCTGGGCGAATTCAGAGAGGCAAGTGTCACAGGAGAAGTTTTTGGAAGATTCCATGATCATCCACTTAGAAAACTGTCTCTACCATTTGTCTATTCTCGCTCATCGCACCCCACAGAAGGCCATTTCAGTATGCATCGCACCTGGCTAGTGTGGCAACCAGTATGCATCGCACCTTGACCATGGAGCAGTCAGTATGGTCCAATTTTGGCCAGTTCTAAGTAGTTTTTCAGGTGGAACTTCTGGGAAATAATGTAATCAATTGACCATGATCCTTTAGGGTATGAAACAACTCTTTTAGGGACTAAAAAGCCCTTGGTTTATGGACATATGAGTTTGGGGTTGCAGTGGCCAAATATGTCTATAACAGTTGCCCCCTAAAGCATGAGGTCGTAAATCTTCTGATGTCGGGTGAAATGCTTTATCATGAGGATCCGAGGTATTCGAACTAGAAGGTGACCTATATAAGATACAATACAATACATCATCATCATATTATTTTCATGATCTAGCTGAGGTGGGCATTCCCATGCTCAGCTTTATAAATTCATTTTCATGTACATAGGACAGAAAATCGTCTGCTATTGCAGACTGGTGATTCTTCGCATGAAGAGTCATCTTCCCTAGCTTAGATGACTATCTGTGCAACTTCTGTGTACATTTGATGTCTTTATGTTCCTGAATATATCGCAGCCTGGATGGATGGAACTAGATCTGTGGTCTTCAAGACTCTTTTAATCTTCGCTCGATGTACAAGTCGATCCATGTGAAAAGATGTTCTGAAGTCAAACATGGAAAGACATCGCTTGATTACCAGCTAATAATGTAAGCTGTTAACAGGCGCGAGAGGAGTCACCGATAATGATGATGACCCTTAAGGTACTACAATACAATTCACGTGGTGTGAATATATGAGCCGATGTCGAACACCACAAAAAATATTTTGGTCGAAGGCCATTGATGTAAACCTGTCGCCGGAAGTGAGAAACTTGCCATTAAGGCATGCAAGCTTCAAAGTACTGAAAGGGTTGTTTCTAAGTCAACTTCTTGGATAATGAGCTGATGTTGACAAGAAGTGACCTGTCGTAGGAGGGCCTTGATGTATCCCACATCTACGATGCGAAACGAAGCAAATGATTTTCCTGGATGTGAAAACGATCTGATGATATAAGGTTCAGGAATGCTGGTCATGAAAAATGAAGGGTGGAGGTATTGCAGCGGATGAGGCGTTTGCTGGATGGTGAATTCTCTAAATGAATTCTCTTGAACATGTCGGCGACACTGATATGGACTGGTAGCATTAACCCCATGGATGGTACGGAGGACCATTGGTGATATGGTGAACAGAATAACCCAACCCGACTGAATCATGGTGATGGAGTGAAAGTGTCATGTTCAAGAGCGACCTACTACCAATAAAATTCTTCAAGTTTTCTTCCCTTTTTCCCTAGTCATTGCTGACTAGTACCTCTTTATTTTTGTCAAGATTGAGGAGGATGACATATGCTTGGTCTATAATTTTTCCTTTGGGCAAACCTGTCGCTCTATTTTTAGCGAGCCTAGTGTCAGTGAGACTCGTTCTTGTCTAGGTGGACAAGTTTTTCGCTATTGTTTTAACGAGTTTAATGACAAAGATAACTCGGTCCTTTTCATGTTTAGAGAGTTTGAAAATGGACGAAAAGGAAACTCCAACAGTTCTTTTTTGTGGCTTAATCCCTTAAGTCCGAAAAAGTATAAAATAATACGAAAGGGATGACTTTTTGATCGCTTTAACGAGCTGAAAAAGACAAGCGCTCGATCTTTTTGTTTGATAATCCATTAGGTCCAAAAAGATTAAAATATATGGGAGGAATGGCGTTCCCCTTAAATTAACGAGCTGGAAAGGCCAATGGATCGACAATATTTTTATATTTAATGAGTTTAAAAAGAGTTTAAAAGGGACTCGTTTTTGAGGAACGAGTGGTATTTTCGGGTAGCAACTAGTTCCAGGTAAGTTTGGAACTTCTCAAAACATGGCAGTGTGAAGAAGGTGGCAATTAGAATCACTTGTCCTGGCTGTTCCTCAAAAGGGTAAACAATCAAATGGAAGCGTATGATCGACCAAATGAATGGAGGTGACGGTAGGAAAACAACCAAGGTTCAAAAAGGCTGATAGCAAGGCGATCACAAAGGTTATTTACCAAAGGTGGTTTCATTTTTTAATGAGCTTGAACCAGGGGAAACTATGCTCAGTGGCAGGTTTATTTTTTAACGAGCTTGAAACTTGCGAGAACATTGCTCTTGATATTGGTCAAATATATTCAGTTCACCATTTAACACGTTAGATTATTTCATCGGTCATTCAACCTGCTCAATTGCTCCATCAAATTGATTAGAAATACACATATATATGCCTGAAAAATGATTTAAAACTAACATTTTACTTGGAGTACGTGAATAGTAACATAAAAGTAGTTTTACCTCTCATTTTTACCATTTCATTTCAAATTTGGTATTTTGGAGCTCTGGAGTGGTTTTCCCCCTCAAATTTCATCAGCTGATTTCAGGAGATCCGATGGACTATTCTCTGCACTATCAGGACCAGGTAGGAGCTAACCCTGAGCTTTTCATTTTCATTCCATCTTTTTCTGATTTTGAGCAAGTTTTTCCTTGGTTCTAGGCCCCTAGGGTTTGAAGAACTCGTTCTCTATCCATTGCACCTGGTCTGTATCGAAAGGTGCGATGCATACTGAGTCAGACACTGGCCAATCAGTATGCATCTCAACTTGCTAACTGGCAGGGTGCGATGGGCGCAGAAAGGAAACTTTACACAGTGATTTTTCATGAAATTTTTGCCTGTTTTTTCTCAAATTTGGATCCTAATTCATCTTTTGTCTGTGACTCAAATATTTATTGGATCAAGATGGTTGTTACATGGTGTGAACGCGAACATGAAGAAGAAGACATGATTGCCTTACATGATCAGGGTACTGTTACTGCATTGCGAAACTGTGGTTTGCTCAAATTCTTCCATATATCTAGCATGAGGCAACAAATCAGTTTATTGCAGTATTTTCTCGATGCTTGGGATTCGATCAACCAGGTATTCTAGATTAGAGGCAAATCTATTCCACTGACAGTCGAGGATATCAACTTTTTGATGGGGTTATCGAGGCGTGGTGCCCCTCTTTCACTGTTGGGATCCGCCTATGGGCGCAAATCGGTGAGAGATTATATATGTAATATTTGTAGATATGGATCTCAGCCTAGCAGGTATGGCAAGATCAATATCTGGGATGTCACTGATTAGTCTCTGAGGACCATTTTATTCACCTTTGCTAGATTGGCTGGTAGCGCGGCTCTTCATTTGGCAAACAGATCTTATGTGCAGTATGCTCTGGAATGCCTGGAACCAAAGGTATTCAACTGGTGTGAGGTTGTACTTCCGGTGATAAAAGAACAACTCTCTAAGGTAAAGAATGGAAGATCCAAGAACTTTGGCTATGGTTCCATTTTGACTACTTTTTCCTTGGAGAGGATCCCACTGATGCAGCCTCAACATATTTCACTAGGATTGCCAGCACCGAGGGAACCCAAGATGCAGAGATGGGTTGATCTCATGGCCAGACATGTTGGTTAGCCATAGATTTCTTTCTTTCATGCCTTCTTTGAGTGGTTCGAACATCAGGAAATGGTCTTCTCAGAGTATCCATATGTCGGGATGGATTTCCGTGGTGACCTGGATTTGGCGTTACCGGCTGGCGAGCAGTGGGGTGTGATAGGTAAAGATGATTTGACCATATCTTTGTTTATCAATTTTATAATATTTTTGCGATTTATCAAGACTAATTGAACTCATTTACTTGTGCAGATGTTGGGCCAATGCGACCAACGACACGCCCAAGGGCGGCAGCTGACGTTCTAGTAGGAGAGGCTGTAGGGAGGGTTGTCCTTCGCGATCTGGACATAGCAGAGACCCTAGTAGTATTGCAGGATCAGATCGAGGGTCTTACCCTTGGTATTCAGGATGTGAGGACCGACGAGTTACCTCTGAGGCTACAATGCCATACTACTGGCATGCTGAGTCGATGGACTAGGCTCTTGCGTATGATCGCACAGGCAGTGACATGTTATCACCAACATCATTAGTATAGGATGTTTTTCTGCATTTACTTTTGAGTTTCTTGGTCGCATGACCGATTTTTCCTTGTACACAAAACATTATGTGAAACTATAAACAGTTATATATTTTTGATTTTCGGAGTTTATTTTGGTTAAGTTATGTGATCCAGATGCAAGTGTTGATATGAAATTCTTTTCTTTACAAATGCTGCAAATGTCTGTCTAACACATAATTCGCTAATGAATCAGTTAATGTGTTTAAGTTTCTGGAAATGTGTTGATATTGAATGGAATCAAACTGCCTTTCCAAAATCCTGACCCTTAGGAACATACGATAGATAGCTGGGTTCCAAACTGAATAGATGCCAATAATTTGTAGAATGACGAGTTGCGAATCTAGCCTAACAACAAGTCAGCATATGCCATGTGAAATGGCGTCAGAGAGAAGTTCCATCAATGTGTTGTACTCGGCGATGTTTTTCGTTGATTGGCCAATACATATCCCTCTGAAACTCACTAACTCGCCGCTTGGAGCAAAGATGGCCCAAGCTGTAGAAGATAGGTTCCACATTCTACGACTAGCTCCGTCGGCGTACCCAACAAATGTTTCCAAAAAGTCTGACATCTATAACAAATGCAAAGTGCATTACCTAACCAAAATGACAACTCTTGACGAAAACAAAAATGAAACAAAAGCATATCTATAAAGAGATTACTACACTTGATCAAGCATAGTATCACTTAAGATACAACCCGTTTCGGGGTTGCGACAGTGGAATTCCATCGTAATCTACCAGCTCGTAGGCTCCTTTTGCTAATACCCACTTAACAATGTAGGGGCCCATCCATAATGATTTGAACTTACCTGCTTCCAATTTATTAGAGTCCTGATCGTAGAGTAAGACCAGGTCACCTTCTGAGAAGACAAAAGGCTTGAAATTTTTGTCAAATTGCGCTTTGACACATTTCTTATGTGCTTCGTTAGCCAGCGCAGTGTCACGACGGGTTTCATCCAAGTGGATTAGTTCCAAGAAACGAGCCTCTTCCTCTGAAGTTTCGGGAAGTAGATCGATTGCGAGCTTGAGAGATGAAATTTCACACTGAATCAGTAAGACAACTTCCAGGCCATACACCAACTGAAAAGGCGTAAATCGGTTGCATTTCTCACTGAAGTCCTATATGCCCACAGAGCTGAGTATAGGATTAAATGTCAATCCCGTTTGTGGAATCCAATCATTCTCTGCAGCATGCGCTTTAGGACTTTGTTGATCGCTTCAACCTGTCTGTTAGCCTACGGATAATATGGAGTAGAACTATCGTGGGACAATCGTAATTTGGCAGTCAATTCAACCATCATGTGATTACGAAAATTGGATCCATGATCTGTGACTATAGCCTGTGGAACACCGAACCTAGAGACTACATTGAAAAAGAAAAGAACAGTCATTTCTCCGCTGTTGTTTAATGTAGGCATCGCCTCGACCCATTTTGTAAAATAGTCAACAACAACTATGATATACCCATGCCCCCCAGCCGAGGTGGGGTTACATGTCATGAAATCTATGCCCCATTTAGCGAATGGCCCAACAACAACTACTGGATGCAGCGGTGCAGGTGGTAATCTGGTTTTGCGATCAAAAATTTGACAAGCATGGCAACTTCTGACTGCAATTATGCAATCTTTGAAGATAGTAGGCTAGAAGTAACCAGCTCGTAAGATTTTCTGTGCAGTAGCATAACCAGATAGATGCCCCCCACATGTGCCTGAATGACAGTCATTCAGGACTTTTTCGGCCTCCTCATGTGTGAGGCACCTTCGTAGAACTGTATCGACACCACGACGGTAAAGTGTATCACCGACGATCATGTAGTCTTTTGCTTGGTATCGAGTACGTCGTTGTTTCGAGCGAGAGGTGTTAGGCCTAAAGGTTTGGGTTTGGAGATAGATTAGTATATCTCCATACCACGGGTCGCTTGATGATATTAGAAACAGAGTTTCATCCACGATTGATGCTTTAGATGTTAAATCATTGGACGACGATGGGAGGTCACAAAGTAACTCCGCGAAGACTAGAGATTTCTTTGATTTGGATTTGGTGAATTCCAGATCAAACTCTTGCAAAATGGCTATCCATTTTGAATACTTGCCCCCTAGCAATTGATGCAACAGAATGTAGGTCATAGGGTTGCAATCTGACAAAATGGTAGTTTTGTGAAAGAGTATATAGTGTCGAAATCTCTGTACTGCTTGAACAGCTGCCAAAGCCAACTTTTCAACATAGGAGTACTTGCTTTCGGTATCATTTAAGTTGTGGCTTAAATAATACACAGGATGTTCTATTCCATTGTCTTCTTGTACTAAAACCATTGCGATGGTTGTATCTATAGCAGCAAGATATAGGTTAAAATCTTTTTGATAGTTAGGATCATACATTAGTGATGCTTTTACTAGGGAATTTTTCAAAGCATCAAAGGAAGCTTGCGCAACCTGATCCCAGTGAAGGGTACTTCTTTTTTCAAAAGACGCGTATAACCTTTAGCAAGTTCGGTGTAATTTGGAATGAACCTCCTTATAAAGTTTGCTTTCCCTTCGAGTTTCTGAATCTGAAGCAAATTTGAAGGTGGAGGCATGTCGATGATTGCCTGAACCTTACATGGGTTGAGTCGAATTCCGTCCTTAGAAACTACGAAACCAAGTAACTGACTAGAACCAACACAAAACACACACTTGTGTGGATTGAGTCGTATCTTCTAGTGTCGGCAACGTAGAAATATATCTCTCAAATGCTTCAGGTGATCAGTCCACTTTCGTGAATGATTTGGTAGATCATCGAGATATGGTTGAACGATGTGTTTGATGTCGTGGAAAGCGTAGTTCATTGCCCTCTAAAATGTTGCCCTTGCATTCTTCAATCCGAAAGGTAGTTTTCGGTATGCGAATGTGCCCCATGGACATATAAATGCAGTCTTTGACTGGTCTTGTGGGCGGATATTGATTTGATTGCATCCAGAAAATCCATCGATAAATGAAAAGACTTTGCATCCGGCACATTCATCAATTATCTGGGCGATGAAGGGTGTAGGGTAGTTGTCCTTTGGACAAGCTTGATTTACATCCCTGTAATTGACACAAAATCTAATCATTCCTTGCTTTTTCATCATAAGAACAATATTCAATACCCAATCAGTTAGAGGAACAAGGTAAATGAAACGAGCATGTAAAAGTTTTTCAACTTCTACCTTAATGGCAGCGGTTTTCTTTGGGTGAACTGGTCGAAGCCGTTAGCATACTAGTTTGACATCTGGATACATCTTGATTTCATGTTCAACGATACTCGAGTCAATGCCTGGAATTTCTTCATATGACCACGCAAATATATCTCTGAATTCACGAAAGAGAGCACAGTATATTTCCAGTTCTGAAGGAGAACAAGATTTGCCAACATGTATATTCTCTACAACATTAGGTTTGGTTGAGATATTAATGGCAATAGTTTCTTCAATATTGGACATATTTCGCTCTGAATCCACCATATTTACAGTATTTGATAGAAAATCAAAAACTGAAGGATGATTAAGGTCACTAGAATAATCCTCGTTGTTATCTTGAGGCCAGGAATGATGGTGGTGATCTTCCCATGGTGCCTCTCCTATCATCATTGACTGAATGATTCCTTCGTTTGTAGAATGTATATGAGACCAAGGATCGGAAGAGGTGCCATACTCTAGAGACCTATCTATCCAAACACTGCTGAGTGTTGATTTGGGTTTGCCACCCATGCCCAGAATATTGATTGCTACAACAATTCTATAGGGCTTGGGGGCAACACTTGGCAATGATCCATGCTAACAAAATGTTCAGAATTCTTCTTAATCTTTGACGATGTAGAAGATATCATGTGACAGGTTTCCACTGTGGCCACTTCTGCCAGATTACTTGGAGGCGGAAGGGAAAAAGTACCCATTAAGGAAGGGTCTTTTAGGAGACCTACTTCGATATTTTGAAGCAATTGAGAGCTTCCATGGATCAATGGAATGCTTCTGGTAACTTGCGAACTATTGTGGAGGAAGATTAGTTGGTCAATGATTGTAATTTTGCCTTGAAAGGGGAATGTAATGTTTCTAAAATATGTTGACACAACAGCAGCCATAGCATAAATCCAGGGCCTGCCCAGTAGGATATTGTAGTCAAGGTTTCCATCAATGACCTCGACTTAAATTTCTACTATCTTGCCACCTAGTTCGATTTGCAAGTTACTTAATATCCCATATGGTGTGTATGTTCTTCCATTGAACGCTTTTAATGTCGTTGATGATCGTGACAAGGGTGGAGAGCCTAAAGTTTTCCAACAACTCATTGACATAATACAGGTAGATGCTCCCTCATCAATGATTGTTCAATGAACAGTTTTGTTGAGGGCTTTTACTTGTATGAAGAAAGCGATTTGGGCTGGTAACTGAGGTTCGTATCCTTTATGATTAAAGGCCACTAGATTGGAATTCAATGGATCAATCCCACCTATCGGTGATAACAAAGCCTGCTTTTGGGAGGGGCAATTCTGCAGTACTTCAAGTGTCAACATAGCGGATGGCGGCTGGGCCATATCCTCCACTATATTATAATTTTGTGCCGCTCGAGCACGACGATTAAACATCGATTTATGTACTACTCCCGTAGGTGATTTTATTGTTAATTCAGGAATGATTGGTGGAACAACTTCTGGCAAAGTTTTTGTCGAACTACCGGGTTGATCTATAGCCTTATTGTTCAACGATTGTGGATTTCCATAACCTTTATTCCTTGTTGATATCAAAGCAACATTTTGCTGTTTTGGGATGGATAGCATAAGAACTTGGGATGGGGAAGCACAATCACTAGCAACCAGATTAGTTTCTGGGTTTGGAAATGGATCAGTCAATACCACTGAGGTATTTGAAGTCTTTTTAAAAAACTTCGTGACCTCATCTCAATGTGGACAATCTTTCATGTAATGGTCCTCATCACATATGAAACATGGCTGATAAAGTTTCTTTCGTCCAGTAGGGTTTCCAAAAGGTTTCTCAAGAGTTGAATCTTCCTGTTTCTTCTTTTTGTTTGTCCCTTTCTTCTTGCCCCCTGGTTGCTTAGGATTTTTGCCCTTGTCGGTTGACACGGCATTAATCTCCGAGGCAAGAGGTTCTTCATCTGCTTTTTGACTAGAAACTGCACGGGCTTTTTTAGATGTATCCTTTGCGGTTTTCGTGCTTGTGGTACCGATCACACCATCGCCGACATGAGAGTCCTTGTTTGATTTAGGAGGGGTAGGAATGGAAAATTCTGGTCTAGGAGCGTCAGGAATTTTGTCGTAGAGTGTGCCAGACTGAGTATAGATCATGTCTAAATATTGTGCACAAGCAATGACTTGCTCTTTAGTGACAACTCCTCCTTTAGCCACATCCTCTATAATGGAGGGTAATAATGACTTTATAAACCATTCAGCTAAAAGCTGATCGGGAACATATGTCTTTACCATTCTTCGACGACGCCGCCACTCATGAATATAATCAGATATGTCAGTGGTTGTCCTCTGTTTAAAGTTGGTAAGGAGTTCTGTCCCTGTTTCGTACCTTATGGGTAACTGAAAATGGGTTAAAAAGGTAGTGGAAAGGGTGCTGAAGTTATCAAACGAAGCTCTAGGCAATTCAATATACCATTTTTCTGCCGAACCAGTTAGCGTTCGTTGAAATAGGTGAAGCCTAATCGAATCATCATTCAGGATGTTAGATGAGCACCACAAATGGAATGTCATTACATGATTCGATGGATCTTCACCTAGATTTCCTTTGAATTTAGGAATATCAGAGGGAAGTTTATGAGGAATCGTTGGCCACCAAGGGGTGTAAGCAATTGGATCATTCGTCAGCCGGTTTAGATCTGGTAATTCTAAAGTTGCTACAAAGGGCAAATGTTGATTCCGGTTAGGCGAAGCATACCCAAGATAAGATGGAATTTCTTGAGTAGTAGGTCTTTGCATACCAGCATAATGTATATGATGCTAGTAACTTTGATAAGGTTGATGGGCATAACCATTATAGTATGGTTGTTGATAACCGTTTTGGAAATGTGGTTGCCCGTTACTGACAAAGCGTTGTTGCTCAGGTCCTTGGTATGATTGCTGGAATTGCGGTTATTGATATTGTACCAACCATGGTTGTTGGACCATTTGCTGTTGTCCAATACTGGATGATTGACCAAGATGCGAAGTGATAGTACCTATTTGAGCCTGAGTCATTCCAGGTAAGGAGGCACTAACCTGAGGTTGTGATTGAATCGTGGAGACGAGAGGCTGTTGTATTGCAACCTAAGAGACTTGAGGTTGACACACAACAGGTAGCGCTTGTACTTGCGATACAGTCACAATAGCAGGTGTAGTGGGAATATTTGACACAAGTTGGACTGGTTGCATTGAATATACAACCCTTGGTTGTTGAGGCAGTATTGGTACCCAACCGCTGGATGTAATTCCAGTTTGACCTGAATTTTGTTGTAAACTCTCATATGGTTGTTCTCCAGGAGGGAACAATGAAAAGGCATACTGCCCCCCATATGGTGGCAATCCAGTGCTTAAAGGGTAGATCGGCCTTTGAAGACATATTGGATCAACTTGTTGAGTTTCAACATAAGAAATACCAGATGAGATTTCGGATGAAGAAATAGGAACAGACCATGTCGTCGAAACAGTCCCTGAGTGGACTCCGGCTTGTTGTTGATAACTAGTCGGGATAGATGGTATACCAGCAAACATTGTAGGAACGACAGTAGGAAGTTCCGCCGTAGCCGTGTCAGTTGACACAATCCTAGATGTTGATGGTTGTTCAGACATATTTAGTCTATCCAAAAGATTTCCTAGCGATTCGATAGGAACTTGCAATGAAGGATGATTAAAAGAACTAACTTCTGTAGTAGAAGGATATAAGTGGATCCTAGTTCCAAAATGCAATGGAGTACTGGGTGGAAGATCCTCTACTATCTCTTCTATGGCAATCAATCCAGGTGGAAGAGGTAGACCGTCAGGTCCGTAAAATATTTCTGGAGCCGAAGAAGGTATAGCTTCTGTAGTAACAGATACTGGAGGAGTGGCACCTTCTGAATTCTAGAATTCAACTTCCAGATGTTCAGGTAAGTGAACTTTAGTCTCTAGTTCAACTCTAGATGGAGTTGTCTCAGGTATAAAAGTGCCTACCGTTACACTAGGATCAGTTCTAATGTCCTCTTGTAACCGTGGAGCTTCTTCTGTAAAGGTAGATGTACCAGAAATGATTGGAGTAATTGTAGCCTCTGACAATGTTGAAACACAAGTTTCAAATAAATCAGGTGAATTGGACTTAGTTAAACGAGATCGTTTTGCCCGAGATGGTTTCATCTCCGGGGTCAAATACGGTTGACTCGCTAGTCTCTGCGAACGATGGGGTTTTGATTGACTTTCTTCCACGATTGCGGATTACTTGATCAACTCAAAATTAAAAGGGAAAAAGTTATTCTGATTCAAATAAATTTTAAGACACTTTGACACAACTTGCATTTTCAACTTTTAAGAGTCGAGAAAAAGCTAAGGTGACTCTAGTCACCTTCGATTTTTAATGAGCCTGAAGTGACAAGTGCTCAGATGGACCTTTTCTTTTAAGGAGTCGAAAAGGAATGAAAGTGACTACTATGGAAATCTAGATAGAGGGATTACCAAACCGATCGCAAAACTGCAAAATACACCTTGGTGATAAATGAAAGAGAAATTACCAAGGACTTATGTACGGCAGTCAATCTTCCCAAATGCTGTGTTCAGTGCATTGCGATCGATAGGGCGACAAACAAAACTTCCTAAGGATAAGGATATCAGCCTATTGTGGTCTCCCAATATATACTTGACAGTACAGGGAGCCCAAGTCCGTACTAGAACTTTTCATATCAAAGAGGAGGAATCACCCAACCTTCGATGAAAATGATAATTACCAGGTTTTACGACGCTGGAACACGTCTCTATCCTAGACTTCTAGATGTGTTGCGTTAGGTTCCAAAGCGTTTTTATGTTCATTGAGATTTATTTTAGAGTTGATCTTGCTTAGAAGTTTGTATTTCAATGTTCACTGCGTGGTGTAGACATAAAATTCCTAAATATGCAATCTAAAATGATAAACGGTCGTTTATTTTCTTTTAGCAATGAAAATCCTAGCTACAAGGAAAGAAGATTATGACTTTTTCTTTGGCAGAGAGCATAGAGCACACACTAAATGCACTTTCCTAAATCATATTCCTCATGCAATCAAAATGAAAATGCACATGCATGTATTTGTTTTCCGCTTCCTTAATGTGTGAATGCCAAAAAAGAAAGATAAGTACAGATCTGAACTATTTTCATTTAAAGTGACATTTTAAAAAATTTCTTTTCAAAACGAAAGGAAGACTAAGACGACACTTTTCGACAATTCAAATACTAATAAATCAAATCAAATACAATGAAAAAAGTACAATCAACTATCTAGAAGAGGAAGACTTTACGACACTCTTCTTTTGATTCAAAATGACAATTACGACACTGCATCAAAACGACAGTTCGATTAAGCTACTCTTGACAACGGAAGACTGTAAATGATTTACAAATACACAAATTTTTTTTACAATTCCCAACTAATGGAGACTGAAATATGTGAAGGAAGAAGGTTTCAGCAAGAAGATACTGATCATGAATAGCAAAACTACTTAATAGAGCTGAAAACAATGAGGAAAAACCCAACTTTTAGAGAGAGAAACAGTTCACTCAATCATTGCACCTGCAACACAGGGAAACAGGGATGCATCTCACATGCAACACACGGGAGGTGCGATGCATACAGGTTGCCCAGTTACAGACAGTGCGATGGACCAGGGAGCGAAACTGAACTTGGTTTTTGCTCAAAATTTGCAGTTAAGTTCAGTGATTTAGGCTGAGTTATGATGGACAGTAAAACAAAGTATAGGGGTGTGATCTTATGAGGTTATGAGCTACCACAAGGGCACTTAGAATGCTTGTAAGTCAGATGTTCATTTCATAAACCAACCCGGACATTGACTGAATCAATGTTCATCTACTTCACAATTGCATAGCAAAGGCATTTCGAAGGCTAGCTGGCTAACTTCAGGCTCCGTCTGTAGTTTACAAAGCAAACAATAAACAAACTAAACAAACTATTTTCTCCCCAGTGGAGTTGCCATTTTGTTTCAGGGAAAACTAGTGTTGATTCAAACTGCTAGTCCCACTAAGATGGGTAGATATCTTAGAAACAAACAATCAAAGCAATTCAAGATTTCCTTTAAGTGTAATAGATAGGAGGGAAGAAAAGAGGACCAACTTGGATCTTCCGCTTTGATCCTTACTTGATTTCTCTTTCCCTTGATAGAATTTTCCACTCCTCTCCTACTTGTCCTGCTTCAAAGAGTACATGTAGAGTCAAAGTAACATAAAACCATCAAAGCATATCTATCTAAAACATCATAAACAATGCAGAATCAGAAACACATTGACCATACAATTGCATTCATAAACACTAAGATTCAGAAATACACTATTATATGGAGGAAAAATCAAAGAACTTTATCAATAGTAGAAGAGAGGATTACAACCCAGCTGTCTAATCTAGCATCATCCTCCCAGCATAGAAGCCCTCTTCACCTCATGAAAAGCAAGATCACCCAACAATACAATTTCTCTTCTCACAGATAAACCAACAGCACTTTCTTACAAATTACAAAATTCCAGCCTCTAGATCTCTCAGATGAGGGATCTATTTATAGATGTCTTGCAAGGGTGTGAGTCAGCTCTGAGTTTTTGATTAGTGTCATTCCACTGATAGTTCTTGGTTCCACTTGGAGATTTCATTGATCTCTTACTCATCCCTGGGAAAATTTAGAGAGGAAAGTGTCATAGGAGAAGTTTCTGGAAGATTCCATGATCATCCACTTAGCAAAATTTCTCTGCCATTTGTCTATTCTCTCTCATCGCACCCCACAGAAGGCCATTTCAGTATGCATCACACCTGGCTAGTGTGGCAACCAGTATGCATCGCACCTTGACCATGGAGCAGTCAGTATGGTCCAATTTTGGCCAGTTCTGAGTAGTTTTTCAGGTGGAACTTCTGGGAAATGATGTAACCACTTGACCATGATCCTTTAGGGTATGAAAAAATAGTTTTAGGGACTAAAAATCCCTTGGTTTATGGACATATGAGTTTGGGGTTGCAGTGGCCAAATATGTCTATAACAATCACAACTGACACGATCAGAAAAATCAATGAATTCTTTAGCATCCTCATGATCAGATGAATGAAAGAGGGGTAGATGAAAAGTGAATGAACTCATCCTCTGTGTTTCTAAAAAATATACATAAAGGATCAATTGGATCTTCAATGAATCAATTATCCTCTTCGTTATCAAATGATGGACTAACATCTAGTGAGTCCTGCGAGTGATCAACAATGGGTGCATCTGTGGATGAAGACACACATGCAAAATCATGGATGGAAAGTTCACCAAAGAAGCTAGGAAAGAACGGAGGGGGCTCGGACGGAAGGGAGTCATCCTTCGCCGAGTGTTGATGTTAAAGCTCCCACACATACTCTTCATGAATGACAGCGCATGTTGGTTGTGCAACACCAACGCCATCAGTGGGTTGTTCCTTGTTTACAACAAGTGAAGAGTTCAGAATGGATGAACACAACACAACATCATCTGGAGGAACACTTGAGTGTGAATATGGAGGTCAAAGAAGATAATTCACAAGAGAACTCAAAGGAATCACAACCAAATCTACGAGAAAATGGAGTTGGGAGAGTGTGAAGGATGAACAAGTGTGCAAACATGATCCTCAACATCATTGGGCAATGGTAGAACTATTGAATGAGAGGGAGGTGGATAGTCTGTTGAGACAGTGCCTACTCCTACATGAGATTGTTAAGTTCCATGAACGAAGAAGGTTGAGCGAGGCTTGACATCAAGCTTTCTCTTGGGATGAGCAGTTTTCTTAAGACAGTACTCAAACCAGTCCTAGAGATAAGCAAACTTCATCTGGCTCCTCAGAGCTTGAAACTGTAAGTGACGGAAGCGCTGCCAAAAATCAATAATGAATTCATGCGGAGCCCTCTGTTGCTATAACAGTTTCCGGTCAAGATGGTGTGGATCAAAATGATAGAACGTGTCTTCAATAAGAACAAAGAAGTGCTCAAATGAGTGCATGGTGTCAGCCGATAGGCGAAGCACCCAACGAAATAGAGATTCACGAAGAGTGAATGCAAGCAGCAAACCGGCCTGTTCGTCAGTAAACTCATCTTCTTCATGAATCATGGAAAGAAAGTTATGTAAGTACTCAGGCCAGGTCACTTCGCCTTCACCATAATATGTGTGAGTGGACAAGAGATCAAAAATCTTCCCTGATATGGAGACATCTTCAAGATTCAAAAAACACCTCGGGGGATGAAGAATGCAAGACTCCATGATAGATATGCAAAGGTTCAAAATTGGATGAGAGGACACTACTTGTCATCAAGCCCTCCTACTGCCAGAAATGTTGACGGTGCCGGACTCGCCAACTTGTCAAGGGGATCTCCCCGGTAAGAAGTCCCAATTAGACCTCATACCATTTGGTGTAGGAGTCCCAGAAGTGGGTCGTAACGTAATTCCTTCATCGCGGTGTCACATAGAGGAAAGTAGAATAACTCTGGCAGCAACAAGGTTGCGGCTAATGGAGTGAGTCAAGGAAGGTGTACAAGAGGTTCCAACACTTCGAAAGGCGAAGGAGGTGAAGGTGAATTCTAGGTTGAGATGGATCAGTCCCAACTTGGCTAGAAACACACAACACAAAGGACATGCACAACTTCTGGCAGAGCAGTCCACTCGGATGCGACAGTCACATCATACAAGGTAAGATAATGTGTACAACACTCACGTATCAGTCTGAGATGAGTGCGATGGTTGTTATAGCAAGGTTCAAGTGAAAGGTCGGTCTGATGTCCGGCAGATCAGTTGACATAGACGGTGACAGTATTAACAACATATGCAACATGTTAACAACAAGATTCATATAATTTCATGTGAATTAGTTCATACACAAGTACGTAAGTTAAACAACACATATCATTAAAGCAACCAGAGCAGTCCAAATACACTAACAACATATGCATGAAAATGTTTTAGCTCTTATTATATAAAGAAGTGTAAGTCACAATCATACAATACATCCACATAAACCTGCTAGCCCCAACAGTGGAACATTATGGCCACATTCGCCTACTCCTCCAAAGAGATGTACTAGCTCCGTGTAGTGGAAAAGCTAAAGCGCGTTACAATATTTTCCAATCCTTCTTCAAAATAGTCCTAGTAGAAGCTTGGCTTACCAAAAGCCTATACAATGAGTTATGAGGGACTATTTATAGCTAAGGGTGGGGTGACCCTTGACATTCCCCTTCGTGACCATTCAACTACCCTCATGACTCTTCACCTACTCTATGATTGTTCATCCACTCTTGAAACTTCACTTACACTTGACCTGACTCAACATTACAATGCACATGTACCCATGTGAACAATGGCTTGGATAATCCAAACTAGACATCATTCGGACTTAGACAACCATAGAAGTCCAACTGCTCAACATCCTCATGCTAATTAACAATTACATATTGATGCTAAGATTGGTAGTCCTTGAGAGTGTTCACGTGTTCTACTATGACATTCGTCTGAAACCTGAACATTGCCTCCATAACATCTGGGTACACTGCTTGGGTACCTCTGTCCAACTCATATGTGAGCATGCGCGTCATTGGCTTTAGTGTGACCAGACCAGAAATGTACTTGCGCATGATGTCTGCACTGATAGGCAAGTATGGGCTCATGGCGGTGTGCATCAACTCGTTGAAGTACGATTCAAGATCTTGTTGGACCTGCTTCTTGGTCTTTGCCTAGGTGAGGGTCCCAAGTGATGGGATCACATGAGTGTGCACTATAACCCCCATGATTTTGAATACTCGTGCATGGGAAGCCTGTATGCTAGTGATGAGTTGCGGTAGGTCTTCATAGTCCAGGATCTGACCCCGAATACGTGCTTGCAGCTTGATCACATTGGCCTTCATCATCTTTTGCAAGTGAAGCGGGGTTCCCTTGTACTTCATCGTCCATGCTCGCATGTTATCAATAATAGTATGTATGTTCTTCATGATACGTACTCTTCTTGCACATTGTTGTTGCCATCAGTGGGGATGAACGACTGCTTGATGCACGGTACCAAACTTGGAGTACAATGCTCGCATAACTATGTCCAAGGACAATACTTCATCTAGTATTTCCTTCTTCAGTTTAGCTCGGGTAGACATTGTCACCAAGTCTCCTCCCTGCTTGGCCACTTGTAGTTCCTTCGCCATTCGCTCATTCTCAGCTATGAGAAAACAAACACTTGAGCTAGTGGCTTCAACATACACTCTAGTTGCATCGGCTAATGCAACTGGATGCTTGTGCACATCAGTCATGATCACTTGCTCTTCAAATTTTGTAGGGGATGTTTGGTCCTCCAGAGTCGGTACTCTCTGAGATTGCATAACTCTGTGATGAGATTCGTCAAAGGCGATATTTTGAATCTCTGCTTCCGGTTGACCACCAAGGATCTCAGTACCTCCTTGGTCATTCGAGACTTGCTCATCGTCTGGATGCATTGAAGCAGGAGATTCGACCTCTCTTTGGTGAGGCATGAGGTCAGTGTCCTATTCCAACTCCTGCTGCTCCATGTCTTCATCCAACTGTTCAAGAGCCTGTTCTATCACATGAGAAACATCTTACCCCTACGAGGGTTCACCCTGTTTGCCTGATGCCAGCTGTTAAGAAGAATCAACTACTTGTATGAGAGCTACTTCGTCTTTCTACACGTGATGCGCCCCCTACTACATCTGCTATTGCTGCGCTTCCTTCTCATGTTGGCACAACTCTTTTTCTTTCCAGAGTTTCTGCCTCATCTCATGCAACTCCTTCTCTACTTATTTCATTCTCTTATTATCTCTTTACCTTCGCATGATTCGCTTGTTGCGTTGCTGCCTCTTCTGTTGAATAGCCATAGTTGCTTGTTCTACAAGTGGATCTTCTAGAAACTTGCATCTTTTCTCCTCCTCCATGCGGTCGACAATCTTTCTCTTCCCTTTTTCGTGCATAGGTATGCTTGTGTCTGCTGCCTCTGCTACTGCTGCTACTACTTTTGGTGCTCTCTGTGGTGCTGCTTCATGGTGCATTGCTAACCACTCTACGATGAAGCTGACTTGTTAATTGCGTCTGGAGGAATTGTAACAGTATCTCCATGAGTCCTCTTCGGTCCAATTAAATGCCCCATGGATCCAACTGAACTAAACTCTCATGCAATTATCCTTCACAATGCAATGTGGGTCATACAGGTTAAAGCTTCGAAGGTCGAATGGGTACTTCTTCATTTGTTCATCTTTGACATCCACTTGCTTGATGCTCCAGATCTCATATAGCCCAATCCACAACGGAAGAGTGGGCCAAGGTGCCTTCTTCTTCCGCTGCAGCCTAGCTGTCAATCCTGATGATATATGATACGCTACTTCCTTCATGATAAGAACATACAAAGAAAACTTCAGCAGAGCATGCGGAGGCTTCTCCACACTGAACACTCATATGAACGTTCCGGCTGGTGAGGCATACCAATCTGCAATGCCTAACAATGCCTTTATCGCTTCTTCTGACATGCAGGGTGGATCCTGTTCAAATATCAACCTGTACACTGGGGTGACAAGATGGTCAGACAACAATATGATTACTCCTATGAAGCTGCACTCAGACAATAACTTGAAATACGTGCTCACAACAATCTCCGCTGGTGACCATGCCCACTCTAAGCTCAAGAACTCATGTCAGGCACAGACTACATCTAGAATGTATGCGGGCATGTAAATATCTACATGCATGCCTTCAGGTGACTGTCGAGCCTTCATGACTTGCTCCTTCAGCTGATGAGCCAGTATGTCAAACCAGTTGCATGGTATTCCTTCTCTATCCAATTGGTCCAGCGTGACCACCCAGCTCTGAGGGAAGGACTCAGTGCTCGCTTGGCCACTCAGTCAACATGTGAATATGACTAAGTATTGGTATGCCTTCCTCAATATCTTTGTCTTATAGATTTGATTGGGGGTCATCCTGAAACGGGTTGGCTCCTTTACCCAATCCTTCAGAATGTCTCTAGAGTGGCCTCTACTATCGGGCAAGTTGAATGGGGGAGTCATGACAGTCACAGTGTCGGTCATATGATACATCTCATCATAATCTCGTACCCAGAAGGTTGCAAGATTCATCCTACTGACACTGCTCAAGGTCATCGTCTTGGGGTCAATGTGAGAGACAATCCAGTGAATCATGTCCACCCATGGGAACGCGAGGTATCTTCATGCAATCCAGTACAAGCCAGACTTTATGAATGTTCACCTACACCTGATGGTATTCAAGGTATTGCCCAAAAGTATATGGGAATGTTTCATTCACCTCTTGCCACTTCAGTTTGATGTCCTTGTCTAGATACAATTTCGTATCTTCAAAGATCGACAAACCAGATGACACCTGCTCAGCTACTGCTCCAACTGCCATACCATCAGTGTCTTGAGATCATGTTCTCTTGGAATCCAATGAGACAGATGAACACCTGAAAGATCTGGAAACAAGCAGCATGCATGGCAAGAAATATGTCAGTGAAAACAAGCAAATCCAGGGAAGGACACAACACATACCTGGGAAACTGATTAGCAAGATTGCACAAATTTCATTGGGAGGCTAAGTGAATGGCTACCAGAACTGCGGAAAAGGTAGTTTGGACTATCTGGGAGGCTAGATTGGCTGTTGGATCTGTGAAATATGCAATCCAGTTGGGCAGCTGGCTGCTAGGATTGTGCAATGTGCAATCCCAGCCCAAAAGGACTGCTGGCCCAGGGACAGATTTGAGAAATTCCTGGGCCAAGCAGCCACTGTCCTCCAGGAATGTGAAAAACAGTCCAAGAGGTCAATGTTGGGCCAGAATGCGCAAATCTGGAGAGGAAGGTGAGCCTTCCTTCCCCAGATTACACAATGCAGCCCTGGTGAAGGAAGAGACCGGGCCAAGGTTGGCTCGACTTGCCGACGCGCAACTAAAAGAAATTAAGTAGATGAAATGCATGGTGACACTAAATGATAGCAGAACTGATAAAAAATGCATGCAAAACATGAATGGAATATTCAGCAAACAAATCAACATGCATGTGACTGAGGCCTTTCGCTGGTTGGAGAACATCTATGCAAAATAGTTTCTTGCATGCAACAACAGTGAGATAGTGATGAAAATTGAAACAAAGCTAGAATAAGCTAGAATACATGTAAATGATATCAGGCATTCAAATAAATCAAGCAAAAAACACTCACACAAGCGAATACACAAAAAGCGACAGAAATGCTGAAAAAGACAAATTGAGGCCACTTACCCGTGAATAGCTGAGCCAGATGTGTTGAATAGTCCTGGATGTGTTGTGGGATTTCAAAGGTCCAAGATCAATGTGAATGAATGAGATTTGATGCATCGAATAAATAAGTTTGGTCTCATGACACACATGTCACAAATCTAGGAAAAAACGACACTTGGAGGGAATCTTCTGAAACAACTTTACATGTAACCCCCGACCACTAAAAATAGCTCCCTGAATCATGGGATTCCTTTTGCATGTTGTATCTTGCTATTCTACGAAGATCAAGTCATGCATGCATGCAATTCAAGTGCCCTCAGTCCCGGGTGGAACTGGTCAACAAGATTTTTCATGCATGCGAGTGCTCAACTTCTCAGGAAAAATGTGCATTATTGACTGTGGGCTGGGCTGACTGCCCAAGGGGATTGCATAATTTCTAGGTAGAGAAGCTGACTGCAACTCAGATTTGTGCAAATCCTGGGTTGAAAAACCTATTGCTGAGAAGAATTGTGCAAATTTTGTTGGGAGGGTTGGCTGGCAGGATTGCGCAATCCTGGAGCCCAGCAGGCTGTCAGAGAGGATTGCTCAATTCTTGGAGGGAAGGCTGGTTGCCCTCCAGGAGTGCATAATTTTCAAGGGGAAGCTACTCAGCCTGTAGCTTGACCAAGTCCAGGTAAGAAGCTTGTGAGGGGAATTGATCGACTATGATCGACAGGTTGCCTTTGTGCGAGGAAAACACTGAAGCTTGAATACTTGATGAAGCAAGACAAAGTGTTGTGAAAGGTTGGTAGGGAGGCTCCAAAAAGGGCTAAGGAAAAATTTTGGAGGGTGGTTGTAGCCGCTACAACAGGCTCCTTTCGCTTATTAAGATGGAATAAACCCAAGAGATAAGGCCTCTCCCATAGTAAGAGGAACCATCTCCCCTATATTAAAGCTATATAAACTCCTCCTTTTTCGAGTTGAACTAGTATTTTTTGGAGCTTGAATAACCAACAAGATATCTATAGCTTTTTTCCTTCTAGTTTATGTGTGTAAAGGGACAATAGTGTGTTTGGTTTGGTTTGGAACTAAAGGGAAGAATCCTTAAACTTTGTTGAGGCTAACCATAAGATGTTAGAAGTGGTGTTGGAACCTGGATACGTTGGAGGAGACCTATAATGTCAAGGCTTTGGTTGTATCTCTTTCTAAGCTTTATATCACTACAACTAATGATTTATTTCATACATTGAGTGTCATATTACATTTAATGTCTTAAGATTCCTTGACTTTTAAGTAAATTGAATGTGGTTGTATGCTATTACATTTTTTGTTGTCTCTTGTGTATTTGTTTCAGGTATTTGAAGGAGAAGAACCCAAAGGAAGATGCAGGAATGGAGCAAGGTCATCATCAAGTGGAGTACGTTCTAAGAGGTAGACCCTCTTATTCGATTCTAGTTTAAGGATTTTTTCATTAGTTTGCTCTGTTTGCGGTTAGACCCACTCTAGGGCTAGAGGGATCACCTCTGTCCACAGAGGAGATTTACCTACTCCACAAATTGGCGACTCTATTGGGGAGCCATCCCTCTCTTTTGATTGATTTTCATTTCATGGTTTGTGTGAACTTTAATTGTATCACCCTTTCCCTTTGGTTTTCTATGATTTTCCTTGTTTACTGCTTTGAGTCTAAAATTTATAATGGTAGGTTTGGTTTTGGCCTTTGAAAAAAATTATTTTTTTCATGAAATCCTCAATCAGTGCATTTAATTTTCTGTCAGTTGTGCCGATCAGCACGAATTTCTCTCAAACAATCATGTTGCCCCCCCTTGTGGTGCTTGTTGTCAGTTAAGAAATCGTGTCGATTCATATAGGTGAAGATTAGGGTTTCTCCTTAAGCATAACTAGTGTGTCTTGACCTGATAATTTTTGCCCCTTAGCCTGTTTTTACTGTGTTCTCCCTGACTGGAAAGCTTCGTTAGATCGGCTTGTGTGCTTTTTTGGTTTGGTATTTCCCTACTTGATTTTTGAGTCTTTGGATGGTTTGTGACCCTAGGGCATCTAGATTGTTGTCCATTCTACCATTTTTGTGCTTAGCAAGTCAAGTGGTTGGTTAACTGCTCCATGCATTTTTTTTTCTAGTTCTTTTGTTGCTTTGGTTTCAATTGAACAAGTTTAAAAAATTTCATTTGCTCCTTGCTTGGTTGAACGTCTCTTTTTGAGCATAGATTACAATTGCTTGTCTTGTTTCTATTGAGTCTCTGCATGGTTGATTTGGAAAAGAATTATCTTTTTCGTGATTTTTCATATGATTGATGTTCATTGTTTGAAAATTTTTCATTGAAATGTTTGCGTAATAATTCATTTTATCATTCCATTGAAAAGTATATCATTCTAGTTTTCTGAATCAATATGTTACATTAGCTAGCATCATTGAAAATTGGAGTTGCATCATCATTTGCATTCGAAAAGAAATGAATTCTCTTTACTATTGAAAGGACTATTTGAAGTGCATTTTATAGGCAAGATAGGAAGTGGAAAGAACTTTCATTATTTTGTTTTAAAAAGTGAAGTAGTGAAAAGGTCATCTAGCTTTCATTTGCTTGTTTGTTGCATTGATTGTTTTCTCTACTCTCATTAGTGTAAACATTCATCGAATTGAAAGGGGTTTCTCTCATTTAGCTGCATATAGGAGTTTTTTTGAGTCACATCAATAGGGCCTGAAAACTGAGACATAATTTCAAGATAAACTTTAAAATGTATTCAAGTAACCTAAGGCGCATTTGAAACCTAATGCTCACATTTTTGAGGTCTAGGCTAGAGACGTGTTCCAGCGTATTTAAACTTATTTAGACAGCACTAGTACGGACTTGTGCTCCCCATACCGTCACATATATAAAGGGAGACCCCACTAGATTTACAATCCTTTATCCACAGGAAGCCGAGTCTACTACCTTGTAAATGTGACACATTGAACACAACATTTGGGGAGATTTCCTGCCCGTACTTCTCAGTTCGCCGGGAGGTATTCTACAGTTCATGGTTACCTAGTAATCCTTTTTGCCTAGATTATCCTGAGTAGACATTTCGATCTTTTTGACTCCTTAAATTTCAAAGATCACCGAGTGATTGTCCTTTCGATCTCGTTTCAAACCAAAAGAGATAGAGTCATCTTTGATTTTTTCTCGACTCTTAAAACATGAAAAAGCACCAGCCTGTTTCAACGTCTTAAAAGATTATTTCCCATGATCACATCGGATTCCTGATAGTCTTATTATAGACCACATCGTGAGTATACCTTTAATACATTTTGAAGAAACCCCTTAATTAATCTCTTTTTCTCTTGTTGCTTGAGACAAAGTCATCGTGGAAGAACCGTTAGGTTTGCCTAGTTCCTCTTCCACTCCTCCATCTGAAAGATCATCTGAGGAGCCTCTTTCCAAAATCCCACAGTCACTCGAGGATCAAGGTGTTGAACTTGGAATTGTTTCGAGTATTCAACCTTTGTCATCGCGTCCTCCCCCATTAGATACTGGGTCACCTTACGAATATGGCCCGGAATCTATGGATAATCCTATCCAGACTCTAGAGAGTCCGTCGACCCCTAAAGGTTAGCAAGGACTGGCTTTTTTCCCTCTGAATCCTTTGTTCGATCTTGTTGTGATATCACCGCATCATCCGTACAATCCGTACGATCAACCGGTTATTCCTTTGGAATTATCCCCCTGAACATCTTCAATTGTATGCCGTCATTTATTTCCACCCATGGATTCAAAAGGCGATATTCCAACCTCCTCTCCGGGTCACTCGAAGGTTTTTACTACACACACTCCTCAGATTGTTGATGAATAGGGATATCAATTACCTCCTGAAGGTTTCCCTTACACGGGAAGCATTCCGACCGATATTTATCCTGAGCATAACGGGCCTTCATTTCCGCATGGATTCTCTGGCTCAGTTGGTGTTAGGCACTCCTATTGCTTCTTCGTTGTATCACAACCCTATCTGGTCATCTTGCGCTATGCCTACATCAGGTCCATTCATTCAAAACCCGTCCTCTTAGCCGATTATACGTTCTGCAGTCGCATTAGTTCCGAAGCAACCCACCGTTTTGAATCCTCATTTCATCATTTCAAGTTACTCTTCCAGTTCAACCGACGGTTTCGATTCAAGTCTCTGTAAGTTCTTTGACCCCTCCAGTAAGTGGGAAGGCTATCCCACTGCCTGGGGGGGGGAACCACAATATTTCCATGATTTCTGGCACAACCAATGTGAGTGGCTCACAAACTCATATGGCTGGGATGAACCAACCCTCTTCTGGTGCTATTTCGAACCCTGTTGGTCCTTCTAGATCGAGTAATGTCCAATACCAACAGTCGAACCCTGCTGGTCCGTCTGGGTCAATTAACGTCCAGTACCAGCAGCCAAATGTGGCTGAGGGTCAATTCCAACCTCCTTATATTCCATATGGTTCATAAGAGATGGTAAATCTGCCTTACGTACCTCAATCCAGACCCTATGTTTAGCTTGGTCCATGCGACGTGCCTGGTGGATATGGCCAAATCCAATTCAATAATTTTCAAGCTATTGCTCCAGGAATTGTTCAAGTACCCTTGCCACAGCAAGGGAAACCCTTACAGCAGCAAGGAAAACCTTCGAAGCTACAAGGGTCACTTTTGTAGCAGCAAGGGTAGACACTGCAGCAACAAGGACAATTACAGCAACCGTAGCAGAAACCCCTGCCACAGCTGCAACAAACTTTGCAGCCGTAGGCACAGTTTGTTCACCAAGATTCCCAACCTATGCCTTCGCAAGGTCAACCTCTGCAACCACAGGGACAACCTTTACAACAGCAACGCCAGCCCTTGCAACAACAAGGTCAACCCAAGCAGTAGCAACCCTTGTACTCATATCAATAGGGTCAACAGTTGCAAGGCCAAGGTTAAGTCCTACAGCAGTAGGCTCAAAATCCCTATCTCCAATGGCAACAGATTCAGAATCCTTATTTCCAAGGGAAGCAGGATCAAAACCCTTATGTCAAGGGGCAGCAGGTGCAAAATCTGTTTGTCCAAGTGTTACACAGTAATTTGTCACTGCCTTCATCCCAGTCCCTCTACTATGTCATGTGTCAAATAAATATGCTCATATCTTCCCACCAATACAAGAAGATTAAGAAAATTCTCTCTGTATTCTCCGGTCAATGGTTCAAAAGAAAATTCATACTGTGGATTCTCCGGTCAATGGTTCAAAAGAAAATTCTCTCTAATGCTGCCAATTAACCCTCATTTCCTAAGTTTTCTGCCTCATCGCGAGAGTACACTTAATATACGTGACAGACCTCTATCATAAACAGTCCCATCGTGACCCCGTCACGGGAGTACACTTGTTTCCCACGATGGTCGGATTTCAAGCCCCGGTGCGAGGCTATTAACTATCTTTAGCGACGATCGGTCTGTATACATTGCTTCCTAGCGATGTCATCGTTGAGGCTTAGTTCAAAACTAGTGACGATCCAGATTGGGTGAATTTGTTCCAACAGTCGGCCTTCTGGATGTCTCCAGACCTGGTTGTTGGGTTAGTTTGGGTCGCCCTTCCCCCTCTGGATGGTAGTTCCGTCTTTTGTGCTGCCTTCCTTGAGGATAAGCTCCCTATCCCTCATTTCATGGAGACTCCTTCTCCTATAAAATTACTCACCATTGCTATGATCTGCTAGTTCTTTGTTCTTGGAGTTCTTTTGGTTGGGCAGTGCTACTAGTGCTTTTGAGTTTGGTAGATAGCTTTGGTGTGAGTGTGACAAGTGTGGGATTGCTGAATAGGTTGCAAAAGGTTGTGGAGTTCCCTTAAGCTTGTATTAAAGCTTGTGAGTGAGAGAGAGATATTACTTATTTGGGATACCCATCCTTGAGAGTGAATGCTTGAAGAAACATACTGGCTGGACCCTCCGAGAAGGCTTGCGATGTCAAAACTTGGTTGTAAGCTTTGCTCTTGATTCATTATTAATAAAATCAATGATTTTTTCCTATGTCTTGTATATAATTTACTTGATAGCTCATGACTTCTTGACTTTATGAGTAAATAGATCATTGTTGTTCTCGGTTACGTGCTTTGTTGTTTTCTTGTGGTGTTTTAGGTTGATTGCTCATTAAGGAGAAGGAAACGGAAGTTGGAGCAGTGAAACTAAACTTCATCAACTACCAGTTTGAGGTAGGCCTCCAACAATGACTATTTAGGGGAATTAATTGTTGTTTTGTCTTTACTGTGACTAGACCCACTCTAGGGCTAGAGGGGTTGCCTATGTCTGCAGAGGGAACACTTTCCTACTTCACACCAAGGCCAACAGGCTCAACAACCTTTTAACCCATATGTTTCTTATCAATAGCCTATGGTCGGACAGTATCAAGGCTACCCAAGTCAGAATCCTCCCTATGGGAAAGGTAACCTACAGTTGGGGCAAAATCAAATGACATATGGACAAAATCCTCCACTATGGGGATAAAATCCTTATCAACAAGGATGGGTTTTGCAATCCGAGCTTGCTCAGAGGCCCCAAATAACTTTTAATACGTAATTTCCTTTCTTGGCCACATTGGAGCTGCCAGATATTTCTAGACTCATGAATGATCCCATTCTTCATTCGCCATATTGAACTCCAGTTTTGTCCAAGATTCCGAGTGACTGTCCGAAGTTCGATGGAAAAGCGAAAGAGGATCCACAAGCCCACATGATGACATATCAACTTTGGTGGTCCTCTAATTCATATGTTGATGATTCTATTCATCTTCGACTTTTTCAGCGAACCCTCATAGGTGTTGTTATCACTCAGGTTGTCCTTAAAGCTCCAGAAAAGGATACGGCCGAGGTAACCACAAACCAACTTTGGACTGCAGGTTCTAGCCTGCCTGCAGTCAGAGAGGGCTCTCTCTTTTAGGTTTAGCTTTGTTTAATGGATGATTTTAGGCTAGATATGATGCATAGGGGTTTTGTATTGTTTTTGGTGGGAAGGAAGACGTTGCAAGTAGAGAGGTAAGACATAGTCTGGTAAGTTTTCAAACCATTGGGCGTGGAGTCAAGGAGTGGGACGGCTGGTGCGTTTTCTTGATCACAAGAGAAATAAGGAGCAAGGTAGTTGCTCATGAAACAACACTGAAAGCTTATAAGGATGGGATGAGGGATAAGGAATGAGAGGCAACAAAGAATCTCTCATTAAGCTTAAAAGGGGGAAAGTGAATGAACTCTATCTAGGAGCAATTAAGAATTCCTAGACAACTGTCAAAGATGAATGGATTAGGGGAAATATGAGCCGAAGGGAATTCATATTCATGACTGATCCAGAGGAAGACATAAAGAAACAGCAGAAAATGAGCATAGAGGGCAGTTAGCCAATTCTAGACTATTCTTTCTTTCTGCTATTTAGACGGTATATCAATGAAAAAACAGAGATAGGAAAACTTATTTAGTCATGTTGCAACACAAGAATTCCAAATTCACTTCTTCAAACCATTAGACACAGAGCAGACAGTCTTTCCTCCAAGCTTTTCAACAGTCTTTGATTACAGAGAACATGTCAGGTATACAGTGCGAGTCTCTACTGAAAAACTATCAACCAACCAACCCTTAAAACAATACAGAGGGTGGTATATATAGGGAAGATTTATCCGAAATTATCTATTACAGCCGACCTAACAGGTCCGACAGAAAATTGATTACTTTAACCTAATCTTATCTAGAAATAAATGCCAGAAAATATCTTTGAGCTATGCTGGGGGCAGCTGTATCAAAATGAGTTAATATCTGTCCAGGTGGCTCTGTGCTTTTCATCTGTCATAACTGTGCATTGGTCTTTGCACCATTGCTGTTCGGCGGTATTGAATGCTTTTGACTGTGATTTGAGAGCTAGGATGGGCTTACTCCTCTTGATTTGACTTTCTGGGGGGCTCATCAATGTTCAAGTGCTTCGAGCCCCTAAAAATCTTCGGCGGATACTCTTTGGCTCTCCTCCCTCCTCTGATACTCTTTGGCAATAAATTGATGCTGTTCTGTCGTGCTGTGGGTCTTATTCACAATTTAATGGCCGCTGTTCGGCCTCTGTTTCCTTTAAAACTGTTGTCTGCTCCTTCCGGCAAGCTTCGTGAAGAAAAATGGGTCATTCGGCGCCTTTCGGGCTTGCTGGGGGCCGCAGAATAAAAAGATTCCCTGAAGATTCCCCATTCAGGCCCAAAAAATCTAGCGATGGCGCAAATCGCTCATCAAAAACTGCCTCAGAATCGGATTTCAGGGCTCGGAAGTGCGATTTTCGCCTCTGCGCACAAAAAAGTTGATGATGACGTCAGCATGACGTGACGCTGTATGGCGAGTGACGTCAGCAGGACGACGTGGCGAGATGACGTCATCATGTACGGATGATGATGTGGCAGGGACACGTGGCAGTGACGTGGCAGGAGGCCACGCAGGCAGGTGACTCGACATGGTGACTGGGCAAAGGGGGTGACGCAAGTGGTGACTGGGCAGAGGGTGATGCAAGCGGTGACTGGGCAGAGGGTGACGTGGGATGTGACGTCACGGGCGGTAAGTGGTTTTGTGGTGCACCGCTTTTTGAGGATGGTGGTTTCGTGAGGGGGCGCTTCGCCACAACCCGGAGCTTGATGCGTGGCGGGAGTACGGCGGCAATACCGCCCATCTCCCGGACACTAAAGCTCGGGTGGTTCAGGGGTGGGGCGGCCCGCCCACCGTTGATCTGCGGGGCAGGCGATCCAACGGTTGGCGGTAGTTGCGAGGCGACAGGAGGTTAGGACGGGAATATACGCAGTATATTCCATTTTTAATATAGCGCGACGTGGGTAAAAACTACAAGTGTAGTGGGTTATGGGATTATAAACAGGCGGAGTATGTTTTTGCGCTCAGGGCTTAGGGTAAGGGGTAAAGTATGGGTTTTGAGCGCGGGTTTTTAGCAATTTACGCCCGAAATCTTAGGATATGGGCAAAAGTGGATTTTTGAGGGTTTTAGGGCTAGGGGAGAGGTTATTAATTTGGCCAGGTGTCAGATTAATCCCTGTTATGACTCAGATGGGCTAAAGACAGCCCCAGATGGACTGTGATTCCCCAGACTTATAGGAAATATGGCTATTTTGCCAGGGAGGGGGTATTTGCATAGGGGAGTTTTATATACATGATTTTCATAGGGAAAGGGAAAAACTGATAGGGAGTTATATAATAAAGTTAATAGTTAATATGGAGATGAAAAGAGGGTGCTAAGGTATGAGACCTTAGGCTTTGTTGGGGAAAAGAAGGCTCACAGATGATGAGTGAGCAGTCCTTGAGTAAAGCAAATCCTTGCCAAGGCGAATGTCATGGAAATGATGAAACTGAGAGGCTCAAGTAGATCTTGACCTCTTGGGGAATGTTAGTAAGTGACTTGGGGGAAATGAGAAGAAGGGGAGGTTAGTGAATTCCAGCTTGAGTACCTCCTTTCAATGCAAAACTACCTGATAACTGTGATAGAAAATGGAATACAGCAGTGGCATTTGGACTAGGATACATTCATGGCATCTTCATTGGCCTGTTCTGGAAATATGGAACACTGCAGCCTGCAAAGTATGACATATTTGGCATGTGAAAATGTCAATCATGAAAAATGAATACCTGCTGCAGCAGGAGGCTAACAGTGGCTCCACTTGGGGATGGCTTTTCCTTGTGAAAAGCCAAGAACAGCAGGTCAGACTGCCTTGTATTCAATTGCTGTTGTATTCTGCAAAATTTGCTTGGCCGGTTGCCTTATTAATCCTACCTACCTACCCTAACCAATACTTTCTTTTCCATTAGGTGAAATGAAATAGCCAATGCAGCCACTTAAGCATTATAAATATGAATGGCCCCTGCTGCTTATGCTTGCTGTTACCTGAAATGGAGATCTTGCAATCTGATATGGCTTTATTAATCTTTGAGAAGATCAGGAAGCTGCTGACCTTCTTTGCTGAAACAAGAAACTGTACAAAAGGGTCCTGTAGCATATATACATTATTGCTAGACTGACTTGAAGAATTGTACAAAAGTTTGGGATAGCTATCATGCTTTGAAATTGGTGAATCATCAACAACTTGATTTTGAGCTTTGCAGCCTGCTAGCGGAGAAGAGCAGTGATTTACCTCATCACACAACTTGCCCTCAGATGGGTTGTGCAACACATGGGATGGAACCTGTAATTCTTTGAAAGCCTGCTCAGATGGCACCTGACAGATTTGTGCTGACTGTTCTTTTTCTTCTTCAAATATCTGAGATGGCTGAAAATTAACAGGCAGGGAATCCAGTTGGATTTTTTGGTCACATGTTGCCGCTTCTGAGTCTTCTGCAATCTGACACTCACTGGCACTTTGGGGCTGCAAATCTAGTGTTAATGCATTAAGAGCGGGGCCTGGACTCTCCTCTAGCCGGTCAACATCAAAATATGGTGACACTTGATTATAAATGGCATGATGATCTCCCCTAATAAACTGAAAAGACTTGAAACAAAATGGTAAAGTTCCTTCGCTGAACTCAACGCCCTCTGCGTTTTCCTCCTTTTCTTCACAGCTAAACTGGGCCTGCTGATCATTGGGTTCAAGCAAATGAGCCTGAACTGTGCTTTCTGCCAAAATAGGCTCTGATCCCTCTGCGAAGCTGATTTGGTCGTTAGGTTCATAATCATCATCATACTGATCATATTTGGGCAGACAGTTGAAAGAAGAGAAGCTATTATATTCATATATTATATCAGGAGATTGCTCCATCATGTATGGCTGCATGAATAAGTCATCTGTTTTGTAGTAGGTTTGTTCAGGAATACCATTACTTTCCCTTTGCAAAACAGATCTTTTGTGGTGCTCTAAACCTTCAACTTCTCTTGTGAATGTCTGCTTTAATTCCTCTGCTTTCTTTACCAAGGTATCCAGTTTACCCTCTTTTTGTGCTTTTAACTTCCTCTCCCTAACTTCCAGATTAACCTCTACATCTACTGCCATGTTCTGCATCTGTTGCATAGTAGAGGGGCTCCTTTCTCTCAGATGAAATTCTATTTCGGGATCAAATGCTGCTGGATAATGTAGTAGAGCCAAATCAGGGGGAGGTCTTATATTCAATGGTATAGAGTGATAAACCTGATTGAATCGCTCAGAAAATTGCTGAACAAATTCAAATGGGATCCTTTTTAACTGTTGATATTCTTCTATGAGCATGAGAAAATTGACTTTGGTCATCCATCTATCAAGGAAGAGTTTGAATAGCTGCTAGAGATTTGAGATGCTTGCCTTAGGCAATGCTTTAAACCAAGTCCTAACTTCACTTTGCAGAGAAAGGGAAAACAGCCTAACACTAACATCCTCATCTTCTACCTCGAAAATGTTTAAATAATCTTCAAAAGCCTGGATATGCTTTTGGGCAGTAACTCCATTCTCTCCATCAAATTTTGGGAGTTTCATGGGATGATTTTTGGGTAAAGGATTGAGCACAGGAGGCAGAATGAGTGGCTAAATGATTGGGTTTGGTATGAACAGGGATAGGATGATTTGATTTGACAGAAGTGTCCCCCTTGACCATGAGGTGAGCATCAGTAGCATTTAGAGGTTGTTGTTCTAATGTGCAAGGAGGGCTTTCTTCAACATTTTCTAAAGGAAAAGCATAAAAGTTAAATTTAAACAATATGTACAGCAAAATTTTATGGAAGAGAAAGAACACGACCTCTTGGATCAAAATCCAGGTCAAAAGCCTGATCTTCTCATACATTTCTTTTGGGTTCCTTCCTCCAGTGGAGCCTTTATTATGAGGATGATGTGGAGTCGCCAAGTGGATATATTAACTTTGAGTGCCTGATCTCTGTCCACCATCAAAGATCAGAACTAGATTTGAAGAATGGCTGTGAAGGTTTGGTTCCTCATAGCGGAGCTTTCCAACTTTCTTCGTGAAACTTTGTGAAATTATCTGAGGAAGGTCCCCAGTGGAGTCGCCATTATGTTATCACTCAGGTTGTCCTTAAAGCTCCAGAAAAGGATACGACCGAGGTAACCACAAACCAACTTTGGACTGCAGGTTCTAGCCTGCCTGCAGTCAGAGAGGGCTCTCTCTTTTAGGTTTAGCTTTGTTTAATGGATGATTTTAGGCTAGATATGATGCACAGGGGTTTTGTATTGTTTTTGGTGGGAAGGAAGATGTTGCAAGTAGAGAGGCAAGACATAGTCTGGTAAGTTTTCAAACCATTGGGCGTGGAGTCAAGGAGTGGGATGGCTGGTGCGTTTTCTTGGTCACAAGAGAAATAAGGAGCAAGGTAGCTGCTCATGAAACAACACTGAAAGCTTATAAGGATGGGATGAGGGATAAGGAATGAGAGGCAACAAAGAATCTCTCATTAAGCTTAAAAGGGGGAAAGTGAATGAACTCTATCTAGGAGCAATTAAGAATTCCTAGAAAATTGTCAAAGATGAATGGATTAGGGGAAACATGAGCCGAAGGGAATTCATATTCATGACTGATCCAGAGGAAAACATAAAGAAACAGCAGAAAATGAGCATTGAGGGCAGTTAACCAATTCTAGACTATTCTTTCTTTCTGCTATTTAGACGGTATATCAATGAAAAAACAGAGATAGGAAAACTTATTGAGTCATGTTGCATCACAAGAATTCCAAATTCACTTCTTCAAACCATTAGACACAGAGCAGACAGTCTTTCCTCCAAGCTTTTCAGCAATCTTTGATTACAGAGAACATGTCAGGTATACAGTGCGAGTCTCTACTGAAAAACTATCAACCAACCAACCCTTAAAACAATACAGAGGGTGGTATATATAGGGAAGATTTATCCAAAATTATCTATTACAGCCGACCTAACAGGTCCGACAGAAAATTGATTACTTTAACCTAATCTTATCCAGAAATAAATGCTAGAAAATATCTTTGAGCTACGCTGGGGGCAGCTGTATCAAAATGAGTTAATATATGTCCAGGTGGCTCTGTGCTTTTCATCTGTCATAACTGTGCAATGGTCTTTGCACCATTGCTATTCGGCGGTATTGAATGCTTTTGACTGTGATTTGAGAGCTAGGATGGGCTTACTCCTCTTGATTTGACTTTCTGGGGGGCTCATCAATGTTCAAGTGCTTCGAGCCCCTAAAAATCTTCGGCGGATACTCTTTAGCTCTCCTCCCTCCTCTGATACTCTTTGGCAATAAATTGATGCTGTTCTGCCATGCTGTGGGTCTTATTCACAATTTAATGGCCGATGTTCGGCCTCTGTTTCCTTTAAAACTGTTGTCTGCTCCTTCCGGCAAGCTTCGTGAAGAAAAATGGGTCATTCGGCGCCTTTCGGGCTTGCTGGGGGCCGCAGAATAAAAAGATTCCCTGAAGATTCCCCATTCAGGCCCAAAAAATCTAGTGATGGCGCAAATCGCTCATCAAAAACTGCCTCAGAATCGGATTCCGGGGCTCCGAAGTGCGATTTTCGCCTCTGTGTGTAAAAAAGCTGATGATGATGTCAGCATGACGTGACGCTGTATGGCGGGTGACGTCAGCATGACGTGACGCTGTATGGCGGGTGACATCAGCATGACGTCAGCAGGATGACATGGCGAGATGATGTCAGCATGATGTCATCATGTACAGATGATGACGTGGCAGGGACACGTGGCAGTGACATGGCAGGAGGCCACGCAGGCAGGTGACTCGACATGGTCACTGGGCAAAGAGGGTGACGCAAGTGGTGACTGGGCAGAGGGTGACGTGGGATGTGACGTCACGGGCGATAAGTGGTTTTGTGGCGCACCGCTTTTTGAGGATGGTGGTTTCGTGAGGGGGCGCTCCGCCACAGCCCGGAGCTTGACGCGTGGCGGGAGTACGGTGGCAATACCGCCCATCTCCCGGACACTAAAGCTCGGGCGGTTTGGGGGTGGGGCGGCCCGCCCACCATTGATCTGCGGGGCGGGCGATCCAACGGTTGGCGGTAGGTGCGAGGCGGCGGGAGGTTAGGACGGGAATATACGCAGTATATTCCGTTTTTAATATAGCGCGACGGGGGTAAAAACTATAAGTTTAGTGGGTTATGGGATTATAAACAGGCGGAGTATGTTTTTTGCGCTCAGGGCTTAGGGTAAGGGGTAAAGTATGGGTTTTGAGTGCGGGTTTTTAGCAATTTACGCCCGAAATCTTAGGATATGGGCAAAAGTGGCTTTTTGAGGGTTTTAGGGCTAGGGGAGAGGTTATTAATCTGGCCAGGTGTCAGATTAATCCCTGTTATGACTCGGATGGGCTAAAGACAGCCCCAGATGGACTGTGATTCCCCGGACTTATAGGAAATATGGCTATTTTTCCAGGGAGGGGGTATTTGCATAGGGGAGTTTTATATACATGATTTTCATAGGGAAAGGGAAAAACTGATAGGGAGTTATATAATAAAGTTAATAGTTAATATGGAGATGAAAAGATGGTGCTAAGGTATGAGACCTTAGGCTTTGTTGGGGAAAAGAAGGCTCACAGATGATGAGTGAGCAGTCCTTGAGTAAAGCAAATCCTTGCCAAGGCGAATGTCGTGGAAATGATGAAACTGAGAGGCTCAAGCAGATCTTGACCTCTTGGGGAATGTTAGTAAGTGACTTGGGGGAAATGAGAAGAAGGGGAGGTTAGTGAATTCCAGCTTGAGTACCTCCTTTGAATGCAAAACTGCCTGATAACTATGATAAAAAATGGAATACAACAGTGGCATTTGGACCAGCATGCTTTCATGGCATCTTCATTGGCCTATTCTGGAAATATGGAACACTGCAGCCTGCAAAGTATGACATATTTGGCATGTGAAAATGTCAATCATGAAAAATGAATACCTGCTGTAGCAGGAGGCTAACAGGTGCTGCAGCCAAGTGGTACATTGAATTGCCTTTAGGTACCTACAATGACCTTAACACTTTCGCTATGTCTTTCCTCGCACATTTTTAGCTTCTAGTTCGCTATGAAACTGGAACCCATATGATTACATCCCTTAAGCAAGACACTGCAACCCATATCTCTGATCACATCCATGAATGGAGGCATCACCGATTCCTGATAAAGTTTGAAATTGCTGATCAGTTGTTGACTGAGTAGTTCACCAAGTCATTCACCAGCAAAATTGCTGAGGACATAGCCATGGGTGGATGTGTCACTGAAGAAAACGCCATCGTGTGTGCCCAGTATCTAGTCTACTCACAATCTAGCATGTTATGTGATATGTTACCTGATGCGCCTAAATCATCATCTGATCTGGCGACATCGAAGTCTCTTGCTACACCTCCTATTGATGGAGTAATTAGTTTAGTGTCCCAGATCCCTGCAAAGTCTTCTTCCAGGCAAAAGTCGATCTCAAACACTACTTCCAATGATTCCTCCCAAAATTCACCTGGTCCCGGGAAAACCTCTGAGGTTCACGTTGTCTAGTTTACCGTAGCGCAAAAATTCTCTAAAGGTAAAAAGAAAGACAAAGACAAGTCCAAGGCTGATGTCCCAAAATAGGTCCCTCCTAAGGTGTCTGTTGGTGTTTCTTCTCAAAGGAAACCCAAGTATCCATGCCTCATCTATGAGGAGGATCACTATACTAACGATTATCTTCGACAGTTTGTAGTTAGTCATTTGCTCAAAGGGACCCCCGTTATCCTAAAAGAGCCCTTTCTGTCCTAGTAGACCCAAATGTTAGACCAGCCTCAGTCTTCCACTTACTCAGGTTCCCAAGTGTTTTATGATGAGTTCATTGGTAAATTTGGCTACCAGATCGACAGATTATCAAACACTTACCCTGACAGCAGGGAAAGAGAAATAAGGCGCCCCTTCCTCCTCTATCCCATCTTCCTATTTTCCTCTCCATATAGAGCGACCTAATCCAAATTCCACTATTCGACCACCCTCTCAAGGTGTGTTGCAAAAGTCCTCGTATAATCTGATTGCTTGAGCTGCTCAACATTATAACATTGTTGAGGATTTGGCTCAAGCTCCATCAGCTATGTCTACTCTCGAGGTCCTTCAAAGTTGTCCGTCTCAACGAAATGTGTTTCTATCGGCTATTGGAGGTATTGATCCACCTCACTCCAATCTTATTTGTTTTGATCTGGAAAACCACATTGTGTTGATTACCATGACCTAAATTGTGCCTGTCCAAAAGATAACTACCCCACTCGTTTTATAGACCAGATCATCGATGAATGTGTTGGGAGTGAAATATTTTCCCTTATGGAAGGTTTTTTTGGTTACAACTAGATAAACATTGCGCCGCTGATCAAGATAAGACTTCCTTTATCTGTCCATGGGGGACTTCTGCGTATAAAAATCTCCATTTTGACCTTAAGAATGTTGGGGAAACTTTTCAAATAGCGATGTCATATGCTTTCCATGAAATTAAAAACATCATTCAACCTTATTTGGATGATCTTCCCTCTCATTCATGTAAGCGCCATGACCATCCCGACCATCTTCGACAAATTTTTCTTTGTTGTAGATGCTACAACATTTGGCTGAATCTGCATAAATGTGACTTCTGCATTGAATCCAAGAATCTCCTTGGTTTGATTATTTCCAAAGATGGGATTCATCTTGATCCTCTTAAAGTCAAGGCTATTGTCAATCTACCCCTTCCCTCTTCATTGCATCAACTATAGAGTCTGCAAGGGAAAGTGAATTTCCTTCATTGTTTCATGCCTAACTATGTTGAGCTAGCTTCAGGGTTCACCTGGTTGCTTAAGCAAAGGGATTCCCTTCATTTGGGATGAGGCTAACCAAAATTCCTTCGATGACCTAAAAGCGGTCCTCATTAATGCTCCCTTGTTGCATCCTCCGAACTACCATCGCGATTATTTTCTCTATCTAGTTGTAGCCTGTAGCACCATTTCTATGGTGTTGGTACAAGATGATGACGAAGGCCGTGAAAATGTTATTTACTACCTCAACTGCAATCTCCTTGATCCCGAAATGCATTATGCTCATGTCGAGAAGTTGGCTTTGGCTGTCGTTCAAGTTGTTCAGCGCTTTCAGCATTATATTCTCCTCTGCACTATAACTGTGATTTTTGGGTGTAACCCCATGACTTACATTCTGACTCGTCAGTTACTGGGGGGAAAGTATTCTAAGTGGGTTGTCATCCTCCAAGAATTTGACTTGGTGTTCGCTATTGCCAAATCCAAGAAATCACTTGTATTTTCTGAGTTGATTTCCTCTCTTCCCTCTGCTTCTCTTCCTGCTGGTGTTGATGAGCAGCTCTTGGACGATACTCTTTTTCTGATTAGCACCCTCGACCCTTGGTACAGTGATATCATTGTGTATGTCCAAACCTCTACCTTTTGGTTTGCATTGACCAAGGATGACCTCCGACGTATTTGGCATCAATCCCAACCTGACCGCATCATTGGAGATACTTTATATTATGTTGGTGTTGATTCAATTCTTCGCTGATGTTTGACTCTCAAGGAAGCTGAAAGAGTCTTGAATCATTGTCATTTTGGCGCATGTGATGGTCATCTGTCTAGTTATGCCACTACTCAAAATATACTTCGTCCTCGTTACTTCTGGCCCTCCATCTTTAAGGATTACATCCTTGCTGTTGGCAAATGCCATGACTGCCAGATTTATCAGCACAAAATGCGCACCCCACCCGCTCTCCTTCACCCCGTTATTAACATTGGTTCCTTTGCCAAATGTGACATCGACTATATGACATGTAACCCTCGTTCGGCTGGGGGGAATGTTTATATTATCATTGTTTTGGATTATTTCACCAAATGGGCTAAAGCAATGCCTACATATTCAGCTGACGATAAAACCGCGGCTCAATTTCTATTCAATCATGTTATTTCCAGGTTTAGAATGCCTCAAGCCATTGTTACCGACCATGGCTCCCATTTTCGTGATTACATGATGGATGAGTTGACTTCTACGTTTGGCTTGCGTCACAATGGCTCAAACCCATATTACCCTCAGGCCAACGACCAAGTTGAAGCTGTAAACAAGGTTTTAGTTACGATGCTTCAGCGCACCATTAAGATGCACAAGTCAAATTGACATCTCATGCTTTTTTCAGCTTTGTGGGCTTTCCGAACCTCGACCAAAGACGCAACTAGATTCACACCTTTCCAGCTCGTCTATGGTCTGGAAGCAACTTTATCGATTGAATGTGAAATTCCCTCACTCAAGATGGCTGTCGAACTACTCCCCGAGACCTCGCCTCAAGAAGAGAAGCTCTTGTATTTATAACAACTAGATGAAACTCGTCGTTTTGCTGCTTTAGTCATTGAAGCATAGAAAAAGTGGGTTAAGTCACATTTTGATCAGTCAGTTTCTCCTTGTGCTTTTTCTGAGGGCGATTTGGTCCTACTATATGACCAAGAAAATGATAAGATGGGGGTAGGTAAATTCGAACCCATGTGGCATGGGTCCTATATTGTCAAACATGTGTTACAAAAAGGGGCCTATGAGCTGATTGATTATGAGGGAAACCCCTTAGACAAGCCCCATAATGGGCCATATCACAAGAAGTACTATGCCTAAGTCATCTCGCATGACTACTTTTGTACATAAGTGTGTTATTCATTTTTGTGCAAGTTGGTTTGGTTTGGTGTGTTTTTTCAAGCAGCGTTCCTGCTTATTATGTCTTCACTTGTTTTGCGTATGTCTATGACTCCTTATGTTGTTTTCACTGATGGTTCTTGCCGTGGTACCTGAAACCTATCCTTCGCGGCATCGGCTATCTATGCCCTTAATGGTGAGTTGATTGATCTTCAAGGTATTTGTTTGGATCAAATAACTAATAACATTGTTGAGTATAGTGCAGTCATCGAACTCTTGTCAGAAGCCATTTCTCTTGACATTCGGGAAATGGTTGTTAACCTCGATTCACAGCTTCTTTTTCTTTAGCTCAATGGGCAATATTCTGTCAGAAACCCTCACGTATTGAGAATTTATTTGTGTATTTGTCTATTGGAAATAAATTTTGATTACATCACATATCATCATATTCCTAGGCATATGAATACATTGACAGATACATTAGCTAATTATGTGTTAGACAGACATTTACACAACATGTGAAAAAAAAAACATTTGCATCATAGTAAGCAAGAAATATAGCATATATATATATATATATATATATATATATATATATATGTATGTATGTATGTCGATAATGTTTGAGTGTCATACATCAAAACCCCCAAAAAATAACATATGTGTCCAGTGCATCCGTGGCTCGCAGGCCTCAAAACTATAAATGCTAAACTATGGACTACTTGGTATGATGATCATGGTAACACGTTACTACTCGTACTACTCGAGTCAGTAAATGGCAGATCCGGTCAGACACCCCTACTGTGTGCTGCTAATACTGGCGTGGGATGTCACCCACCCAGGCATACTCTGCTGTTGAGCGATAAAAAGGTGTCTTTTAACCCCTATTTACCCTACATTAATTGTCAATCCAAGTACGATTTTTTATCTCAAGAGTGTACTCAATCTGAGGCGGTCACTTGTTCAGGAGTAATGTTTGCAATATAGTGCTTTGCAAAAGTAATTGAATGTTGGAAGCAAAATCTAATTGTAAAGGAAAGAAATTTAAATGCTTTGCAACTAAAATCCTTCACTCAAGAAACTACAACAATCATCAGTCAAGGATGCAGTAATGATAATTCTTTCCCTTGTAAACTGATGTAAATGGAAATCAATTACAGACAAGACCTCCAATTTGAGAACTTAGACATCAGTAGTCAATGTTCATTATAGTTGTGGATCTTTCTATTCACACTAAAGCAAATACTGGAAATAACAATTCAATTAGCAGAAAAGGAACAACAACTAATCTTTTGAAAAGATCGAACAACAAAGCTTAATCTACAGAAATGATTTAAGAAGCAATCTTAACCAAAAATAATCAAACAACAATCTTTAACCAAGAAAGGAACAACAAACTTAATCAAGTGTGAACACACAGTGACTATAGAATCAGTAATCTTATTCTAGCATAATGGACATTAACCACAGTTATAAAGGAACGACAATTGTGGTTATAATGGAATAGTAATCAAATGAAAAACAATCACAAAGTGAACCGTAGCTAAATGAACAACAATCACAACTGTAAATGAACAACAATATCAATATGTAAATGAATAGCAGAATTCGAGTTAGAGCAATATTATTTTAGAATGAACAACATAACATCTTCGATTGTAAATAACAATCTTGCTATCCAATTACAATTTCGATATAACAGAGCAATTCAATGAAATGTTCAGAAACAAAAGATTACTGAGTAAAACGAACTAAAGAAATGCAAAGGAAATCAAACCACACATGACCGTAATTGTAAAATAATGATACAAGAAGCAAGTGATCCACAACCACTGAGTTATATATTAGTCATAAATGGCAGAGTTACAACTATCGCTCTTCAAAGAGAGTCGATGATCAAAGTTAAGATTACAACAATAAGTTCTACAAATTGACAATAATATCCGCCCCCTGGGCTACCAGCGTTATCCCTTTTTATAATGGCCAGGCGGAAGTATAAAAAATACAGATAAGTCTTGAAGCAGCGATCCCTCAAGATCAAATGATCCTGAGGGATTCGCCATATCTTTGATCTCCAACTTATCATTTTGTCTTCTTGCGTTGATGCCGAATTTTCTCTTCCTTTTCCTAGTCCATGCACTCCGATCTTGATCTCCTCGTCTGGATACGGTTTCTTGTCAAAGGGATAGCAATTGCTTATGCTTTGTCTTTTCCTCCCGAATAGCAATTTTCTATTTCCTTCACTTTCTGCATAGAAAAAGACAATAATTAGTCATTTCATATCAATCACAAATCTCCTTAATTCTATCATAATTATTTAACATATTACCATCTTAGAATGTAAAGGAGTTATGATTCAAAGGAAAAGATAAAGAAATAAATGGTAAATACATACCTTTTCCAATGCTCAACACACCCCCCTGCTTACCCTTTTTCATGTCCTCATGAAAACATTCTAATTTACATGCAAGGCAGTTACGGAATAGGCTAGAGAAGGATTTTCATGTAGTGGTCTAAAACCATGATGTGTAGCTAAAACTTCAAAAATATGCCCTATCTGGCCTTTAGCCAATTCATATAGGGCCTTATACCCTATTGCAAGATACTAGATAGCTGGACTTCAAAACCTACAACCTAGCCAATACGGGCCTTCTCTTAGGATAAGGTTACTATAGGTAACCAGGCGATCAACAGCTAACTTAAAATTTTCATAATTGAATGGCTCTCTGTCCTGAACATTCTGATTGTAAGTCTTCCATTGGAGTTTGGCTGTTGCTATGGCAAGGTCTTTGATGGATAGGAAGTATTCTACCCCTTGCTGGACAACTTTTGTATGAATGGGTCCCAATGTCTGGATCACACCCTTCTTTCTCATTAAGCTTCTATGCTTATTCCACAATTGCAATGGGTTTCTTGGTTCACCCTTTACCCACAGGTATAACCCGTTCTCCTTCTCTGAAAGGTATTATGGGCTTTAAGCCACTTTATCTAGTTAACAACAAAAGAGATGAATGCCTGAAGCTAAATATCACCCACAAAAGGACTAGGGTTCTCTTCCGTTTCACCGTCCAACACAAGATTATGCAAATAAAACTCACATAGCAATCGCTGGACTTTCACCCCATAATGTTTACAATAGTTTATAAAATCATCAATAGTTTTTAACTCTATAGGCACCCCTGCCTTGACAACCTTAATTTTTAATTGTAAGTACCTTTCCATAAAAAACAAAGCATAATTTCTGGCAGGTTCCCTACATGCTAGAACATCAGTATATAGAGAACATAGGGTATCCATTTGACTCATAACTATGTCTAGTCTATTGGTTACCTTTTTAAATTTTTCCTCTGCCCTTCGCCATCTATCGAAGGCCTTGCTCTCCGATGCATTGATGTTCTTTACTTGCTGCTGTAACTTCTGATATTTCTCCTAAGGAACAATTTCCTCTGTGAGCTTTTCTATCATTTGTTGGGCCTGTGCCAGATCCTTTTGAAGTCTCACTATCCTCAGATCATTGTCCATCAAAACATTTTTGGGCTGGAGATCTACCTGGATCTCCTTATTGCGACATCTGGTTCCTATAGTCTGTGTTTCCTTCTCATGAACTATCCAATCGATTGTGACGCTAGAGGACAATGCCTCTATCTGGATGTCCTTATTATAGACTGGTGTGTCTTCTGTTTGGGCCTCTACATTTGTAATAGCCGCATGCTGTTCCTTGTGGTCCTGAATGATAATGGGTTCGGTTTGAGTCCTTTTAGTCTTCATTTTATGGGGTTTCGTCTGGGTGGCCACATCCTTTGTTCCAGGGGTTCTTGTTTAGATTCTCCCCATTTTTAGAACCCTTATTTGTTGTCTGATTTGTTTCACTACATTTAGTAGTCTTTGTTGTTCCTTTCGCAGCCTTTTGATTTCATTCGTTTTCTTCGAAGGAACAGTTGTTTCTTTTCTTGGGCCTGGGCTTTGTTCTTCAGGGGCTGTACCTTCGCCCTGGCTTATTTCGATGTTTTCTGCTTGGAAAACTTCTTCAGTGTTCTTGTCCTCCTGATTAGGTCTCTTAGGGAAGAAAAACCTGGGTTGATCTGCTATTTCCTGGGCGGCTTCTGCTTCTACTTCTTCTTCGTCATTAATTTCTTCGGATGCACTCTTGCTATGAGCAGAGTGTTCTTGTGATTGCCTTTCTTCTTCTTCCTCATCATCCATCTTCTCGGATGCACTCTTACTGTGAGTAGAGTGTTCCTATAACTGTCCTGCCTCAATATCGAGGTTGAGTGGGCTGTGGAGCTGGATGTACTCACCCATGTTGGAAAAACTTTGGGCCAATTCGTCTTCTTGCGGAGGGTTTTGTAATGGGCTTTCGCTGGGTTTCTCTGCTTCCCCCCACTCTTCCTCGCCGGAGTGTTCAGTTTCCTCTTCTTCATTTTCTTCTAATTCTTGTTCTTCTTCGTTTTCCCCTCCTTCAAGTCATGGGGGTTGCTCGTCATCTGAGTCATATATCTCTGGCTGGCTACTGTTTTCTTGTGGATTGCCCAACATTCCTATGCTTCTCCCTACTCTTGCGGACTGTCTTCATTTCTGCGGTCTAATTGATGTGCTAGCAGTGCTTTTTCGTTTTGGGGCTGGTAAGGCCAATCCCCCATCTATTGAGAAAACCAATTCTTCCCAACTACTCTACTGTTGAGTGAGACTATAACTGACTATTAGCCGAATTAAGCCGTGATGACTTACTGCCGTTTCTACATGATGATATTTTCTTATACTCCGAGCGACATCATGTAATAATAATTTTAAGTATGCGAGAAAATTCACAACATATTTTTGTTTTAATACAGCTAACAGTTTAAGGTGGTGTGGTCTTACCACGTCTTTTCTGCCATCGCAAGTGATGTAGCTTTGCTGGCTAATTTTGCCCAAGGTTCTCCTCGGGTTGCAGTTAGGACTCCTTTTCCTTTGACAGTAAGGCTCTGTCCTTCGCCCCAGAAGATGGTTATAGCGTCTTGAAGTCTCACTTTTCTCTGGGTCCATACTGGTCCAACAGCTGGCAGTCCCGATACTTTAGCAATTATCGCATATGTTACTGTTATTTGCCTCCCCCTCACCATGGAACGATCCTCCTGCAAATTCTGCAGAAATTCAATGGCCACCGTCTCATTAGACTGTTGTAGTCGGTTAAGGTAGGAAATCCATCTTGCTCTCATTAAAATTTCGCGTGCAGCGTCGGAGATCATTAACACCTGCGGTTCACTGCATATTGATCTGCCTCCCATTTTGTTCAAGCTTAGCACACTGTTACTTTTTACAGAGCAAAAACACAGAGATGATGATGGAACAACAAGTTGTTCAAGCTTTAGCTCACTGTTAATTTTTACAGAACAAAAACACAGAAATGACGATGGAATAGCAAGCTGTGCATATTGGGAAATATCAATACCATTAAACTTGCTATTCCCGAGTTTTGATGGAGTCATAGTACCTCCAAATAAGGAGTTAACACATATGCCAGTGTATTATGGAGGTCACCCGCGCCCCCCTAAAATGTGATAGGCCGTCCTCGGCCGACAAATAAAGGAGTAGCATGTTGTACTGCATTCATACAGTAAAATAAAGGAACAACGTATATATCCATGACATGATTACAAAAATCAGCGGATTACTGAAATCGAGGCTTATGATGGAAATCACAAATAGATATGGGAATTCCATGAAATGATGCGAAAAATAGAGGATAGGACAGTGGACGTAAGTAAAAGTTCTTATGCGGTCATTATCCACTTTAACCATTATTATTGATTTATAAATGATTTTTCATTTATAAAAGGTTCGAAAGGGTTATATAACATAATCTCATTTGAAATCAATATAAAGATATAAGAAAAAGGGTTTATAATGACTATTGGTGTATGAAAAATATGACTTCAATACTATCAGTAGAGCTCTGTTGCCCACAGGTGTCCATAACCTTGACAGAGTTTCTTGTTTCACCCTTGGAACCATAATTGATCTGAAAATGGAATGTACTTGTTTAAGGGTGCAAGGTATCCATTTCCAATAATTTCAACTGTGAGCTAGACAATCCAAATGACCTCTAAAAATGTATAAACTTCTTATTTCTTATACAGAGATAGACTGTAGGGGCATTCACTGGACATGTCACCTCTAAAAAGAGGATGAGTTCTAGAGGCTACCTGGCCCTCTACAGGCTCTACCTAAAGAAATAACAAAGTAAACACTTAGAAGTCTCTGACATACACATACTTGAAGTTTAAGGTCTTGCGGAATAAGACAAGTAACTTTCTGCAGCTAAACAGGTGATTATGTGTGTATGCAAGTTATATTTATTTTTTGTTTAATACTTTATATCAGTTTTGTTTAGCATATCATCTTTAGCAAATAAAGACATCAAAATGATAAAGCAGTTCATCCCCCCTCTGGGCTACATCTGCTGGACCAAACCTCTCCAACTAGGCTTGTCCTCTTGTATTAAAATTTCTACAAAGGCTAATACAAGAATATGGGTGTCTCAAAGGACAGATTTGACTGTAAATACAGAATCAGAAGATAGGAATTAGCCAAACATGCTCTTTCCCAAACACTAAACAGTGAATTTTGTACCTTATACAGTACTTTCCCCAATTTGCCCTCGTGGCCCTTTAAAATTGCATGGAGAATTTCGAGTGAAGATGACCTAAATTGGTTCTGAAACCTCTGCCATTAGACTCAGAAGGTCGAAAATAGCAGACATAGGCTTTTGAATCACCAAAAACGGATGAACATAGCCCCCAAACAGCTCAAGCACTGAAATGGCCCTAGTGGCCCTAAAAGCTTCCGTAAAGCTAAAAAGTGAGAAGAATGCCTCAAAATGAAAAACGAGCTGTAGAAATGGATTCAGAATGCTGAAAACCTTTAGAAATGACCTTCGTTCCACATTCACTGGCTGCACAATTCCCAATGCAGCTCCCAAACTGATTTGGCCCTGGTGGCTCCTGGAACTTCCATGAAGCTAAAACACCTGCAAATGAACTCAGATGGCTGTGAGACCTGCACCAATGGCTTCAGAAGGTCGAAAATACCCAAAATCCAAAAAAAAATTCATCCAAAACCGACTTTTGCTAGCCAAAGTTATGGCCATTTAAAGTTTCTCCAGTTTTTCCCTAGAAAAACTCCAGCTAACTTTAGTTAACTCTAGATAGCTTCGCCAATTATGGCGGGTCCTCCAAATTTGGCACTCCTGCCAAAATTCCACCAAATTAACTGCAGTTACATCTAATGTTTGGTGGTTGTCTCGAATTTCGTGCCAGGCGGAATATTCCTTTTTTAATTTTTTTTTTGAAAAATTAAAATTTCTAATGTTATGGACAAATTCTTCTTTTTGCCATAACTTCCTCATACGGTGACCGTTTTTCGAACCGTTTGCGGCACCGGAATCGGGAAGACGAGAAATTTCCAGTCATTCAACTTTGAACCAGTTCTAAGCACTTTAAATTTTGAGCATTTTCCGACACTTAGGACATGAGCACCTGATCACACCTCCCAAATGAGAAGGCTTTTGGTCCCCAAAAACTCATTGTATCTCTGAACTGAACTGTACAGCACTTGAGGAATAGAAATATCCTCTTCCATTCAACCAAAAGAGCATATTGATGCCAAAATGTCCTGCCTTATCAACTGTCGTCATGGCGAATGTTGCTGCATAAACCAAGTACTCGTCGAATCCCGACCAAGCTTGTTCGCCAGACAAACTGAAAGTTTGCAGAAACCAGCAATGAAAATTTCTGATATATGAGCTGAAATATTCTCCTGAACATGTGGGCTTTCCAGCTGTCACGATGCCCATCCATGGCACCTCCGCTCCAGAAGAAGAGCTGCCTCCCAAATGAGAAGGCTTTTACAAAGATGAAACACTTCATCATTTCTCCTCTGTACAATCTTGGAGATCAAATTAACTTTTTCCAAGTCAATATTACATTACATGCATGGTTAAAAACAAAGTAATCAACCCTTCAAGTTAATCACACATACATGTTTAAAATACAAGGAAATCACCATGATCCCTGTGCTCATGCATATCATTCTCATGCATGCAGTTTATCCTTCAAATTTCTCTCAAGTACAATCATAAGTACAATATCCTCGATCACATGTACATGTACTTTCAAAGCTGAAATGAATATAACTTTCGCTGCAATAGAGTGAGTCTCATACTCAGCTTTTCCATCCTACAACTTGCATTCCCTTAACAAAGAAATGCATTCAATCAAAAGACATGCAACTTCAGTTGGATAAGAATTCTAACCATTTCTTACCAATCCATTTCAAAGGCGCTTCCTTTAACTGCACATCGATATCAACATGTATATCATCTTGACACATATCAATGATGGAAAATTCCTTCCCATTCTTGCCATACTCTTTCTCCACTTTCTTCAACTTTTGTGGAAGCATTGTTGGATTCAGAGTCCAACACCTTTCAGCCGTATGTCCATGTTTATGGCAATAAGTGCAACACATGTTAATCTTCTTGACAACATGATTTGCATTTTTCAATGGAACTTTGGCTTCTTGCCTCCTTTCCTTCAAAAGTTTCCTGCATGTTGCCATTCTTTTCCAACATCTAGAAACACTATGGTTAAACAAACCACAAAAAGAACATGCAATTCTTTTCCAATGCTTATGTGGAAATTTTCCATGCTTTACATGATCAAAGGAAATATGATTGAAATCAGATTTATACCTTTCCCTTTCATCTTCATTACCTTCATGAGGAGATGAATCAAACGAAGAAGAAGCTCCTTTTGGAACACCATGAATCCCTTCAACGGTTTTAGAGCTTTCACAACTCTCTTGTTAAAGTGCATGCTTATGCACACCTTCTTCCTGCAAGGTATGTTTCAAACTATTGCATTCATCAAGGATACAACCTTTACAACCTTGAGATAGAGAACCTGAAATGAAACTCCTTCTAGGAACTGTTTCAATTGCCTTCATGGCTGCTTTAGAACTTTCTCCACAAGATTGTCCATAGCCAAGACCCAAATTCTTAGGCCTTACCTCAACCATTATTGGCTCAACTATACCCTGTGCATTTTTGCCCAATCCTTTTCCTTCATATCCCATTTTGGACATCAACTTGGACCCTATGCCTCTGGTATGTTTCTCAAAAGAACCAACATAAACATTCTTATCAGAATTTGAAGACAAACTAGAATTGTTTACCTCTTCTTCAAGCTGATACTTGGCTAAGGCTTCTTTGTCAACAAGGAGTTGTGTCTCCAACTCATGCATCCTTTCCAGCTTCATGTTTACCCAATCCTTTTCCTTCATATCCCATTTTGGACATCAACTTGGACCCTATGCCTCTGGTATGTTTCTCAAAAGAACCAACATAAACATTCTTATCAGAATTTGAAGACAAACTAGAATTGTTTACCTCTTCTTCAAGCTGATACTTGGCTAAGGCTTCTTTGTCAACAAGGAGTTATGTCTCCAACTCATGCATCCTTTCCCTTTCACCTTCATTACCTTCATGAGGAGATGAATCAAGCGAAGAAGAAGCTCCTTTTGGAACACCATGAATCCCTTCAATGGTTTTAGAGCTTTCACAATTCTCTTGTTCAAGTGCATGCTTATGCACACCTTCTTCCTGCAAGGTATGTTACAAACTATTGCATTCATCAAGGATACAACCTTGAGATAGAGAACCTGAAATGAAACTCCTTCTAGGAACTGTTTCAATTGCCTTCATGGTTGCTTTAGAACTTTCTCCACAAGATTGTCCATAGCCAAGACCCAAATTCTTAGGCCTTACCTCAACCATTATTGGCTCAACTATACCCTGTGCATGTTTGCCCAATCCTTTTCCTTCATATCCCATTTTGGACATCAACTTGGACCCTATGCCTCTGGTATGTTTCTCAAAAGAACCAACATAAACATTCTTATCAGAATTTGAAGACAAACTAGAATTGTTTACCTCTTCTTCAAGCTGATACTTGGCTAAGGCTTCTTTGTCAACAAGGAGTTGTGTCTCCAACTCATGCATCCTTTCTAGCTTCATGTTTGCAATATGAAGTTGGCCTTCCATTTCCTGCAATTGGTTAGAAAGCAACTGCTTCTCTTCCCCCATGGAATTCAACTGCTCTTGAAATCTAGAGCTCTTTCTTTCATCCTCATACATTTCTCTCACCATATTCATCATGATGAAAAATTCTTGCTTCAAGCCTTCATCAAAGAATCTTGTGAAGGAGGACGATTTTGAGAACTCACTTATGGAAGTTGTCATTATAGAAATGAAGAAAAGCGCTTCAGCAAACTCAAACAAAAAGTAGTAAAGCAGTCAATCTTCAACACTGCTTAAGACAACTTTCAAGCTACACAATCAAGCTAGTGATGTCAGTCAAGCAAACTAGTGCTCTGATACCATCTGATCTGAAAATGGAATGTACTTGTTTAAGGGTGCAAGGTATCCATTTCCAATAATTTCAACTGTGAGCTAGACACTCCAAATGACCTCTAAAAATGTATAAACTTCTTATTTCTTATACAGAGATAGACTGTAGGGGCATTCACTGGACATGTCACCTCTAAAAAGAGGATGAGTTCCAGAGGCTACCTGGCCCTCTACAAGCTCTGCCTAAAGAAATAACAAAGTAAACACTTAGAAGTCTCTGACATACACATACTTGAAGTTTGATGTCTTGCGGAATAAGACAAGTAACTTTCTGCAGCTAAACAGGTGAGTATGTGTGTATGCAAGTTATATTTATTTGTTGTTTAACACTTTATATCAGTTTTGTTTAGCATATCATCTTCAGCAAATAAAGACATCAAAATGATAAAGCAGTTCACCCCCCTCTCTGGGCTACATCTGCTGGACCAAACCTCTCCAACTAGGCTTGTCCTCTTGTATTAAAATTGATAAAAAGGCTAATACAAGAATATGGGTGTCTCAAAGGACAGATCTGACTGTAAATACAGAACCAGAAGATAGGAATTAGCCAAACATGCTCTTTCCCAAACACTAAACAGTGAATTTTGTACCTTATACAGTACTTTCCCCAATTGGCCCTCGTGGCCATTTAAACTTGCATGGAGAATTTCGAGGTGAAGATGACCTCAATTGGTTCTGAAATCTCTGCCATTAGACTCAGAAGGTCGAAAATAGTATACATAGGCTTTTGAATCACCAAAAACGGATGAACATAGCCCCCAAACAGCTCAAGCACTGAAATGGCCCTAGTGGCCCTGAAAGCTTCCCTGAAGCTAAACAGTGAGAAGAATGCCTCAGAAGGAAAAACAAGCTGTAGAAATGGATTCAGAATGCTGAAAACCTTCAGAAATGACCTTCGTTCCACATTCACATGTTTGCACAATTCCTAATGCAGCTCCCAAACTGATTTGGCCCTAGTGGCTCCTGGAACTTCCACGAAGCTAAAACACTTGCAAATAGCCTCTGATGGTTGTGAGACCTGCACCAATGGCTTTAGAAGGTCGAAAATACCCAAAATCCAAAAAAACATTCGTCCAAAACCGACTTTCCTAGCCAAAGTTATGGCCATTTAAAGTTTCTCCAGTTTTTCCCTAGAAAAACTCCAGCTAACTTTAGTTAACTCCAGATAGCTCCGCCAATTATGGCGGGTCCGCCAAATTTGGCGCTCCTGCCAAAGTTTCGCCAACTTAACTGTAGTAACATTTAATTTTTGGTGGTTGCCTCGGATTTCGTGCCAGGCGGAATATTCCTTTTTTAATTTTATTTTTTTTGAAAAATTAAAATTTCTAATGTTATGGACAAATTCTTCTTTTTTCCATAACTTCCTCATACGACGACCGTTTTTTGAACCGTTTGTGGCACCAGAATCGGGAATACGAGCACTTTCCAGTCATTTAACTTTGAACCAGTTCTAAGCACTTTAAATTTTGAGCATTTTCCGACACTTAGGACATGAGCACCTGATCAATAATCCTTTGTGTATGCCTAGGAAAGTGCTGTGGGATGTCAGAATGGAGGCCATTGTGTTGGCTTGGTAACCAGATGAAGCACAATTGTTAAAATTGGAAACCAGGGAAAAACTTCATGTGGGTCATCTTATTCATGGCTAATAATATTTTTATTAGATTCCTCTCTTCGAGAGGTGTAGGATTGATATAAAGATCATCCAATTCCGATAAGTATTCATGGAGATATGAATTTATTTTGATTATGGAATTATTATCAAGCCGACCTACAACTCATGTAGGCTCAGAAGCCCAACAGTCGCATCTATTCACCCACCAACGTTGTGTATAAATATAAGAGGAATTTTCCTCATTTAGACTCACTCATCTCATCACATCTCTCTCTCTCTACTGCACAGATATGAGTCTCTTCTCTACTTCGCTGAAATGGGTCTCTCTCTCTCACACATGTGAAGCCAGAAACTGTTGAAATTGAAGCTGCAACTGCAGAAGTAAAGATTGACTTGCATGGCCTAGAATATCTCCTGTTTGGAACTGCGTTGTAGGTTCATCTGAACCTCCTTTGAAAGCCGCAACTTTTGGTGGTGGAATGAAGTCAATCCAACGAACGGTTTGCAAGATATCGACTGCCCTAGTTTGAAGCCGGAAACTGCTCAAACTGAAGTTGCAACTACAGAAGTAAAGATATACTTGCATGGCCTAGAAGATCTCCTCATCTGAATTGTGCTGTAGGTTCATCTAAACCTCCTCTGGAAGCCGAAACTTTTGGTGGTGGAATGAAGTCAATCCGACTGTCGGTTTGTGAGATATGGTCTACCCTAGTTTGATAATGAAGCCGCTAATGCTGATGCTACTGATCTAGGGTTTTCTACTGCTGATATGAATCAGATTTATTGTACTATTTCTCTCTGCTGAATTATTGAAGATAAAAGAAGATTTGATCAAAGGGTTTCTCCACACATTGTGGGGTTTGTCCCTGGCTAGCCGCCACATCTTGTGTCTCTTTTCTTGGCTTGTTTTCTGTCGATCGTTTAATGTTCTATCTGCACTTTACTTTATGTACATGTGATTGCTAATCGGTGGAATATAATAAGAAAAAGAAGTAAACTGTTATAAGCATAGAACATATCATAACTTAACATGGTATCACAGCTGAGGTGAAGACAAAGCCCGAGCAAGAGCAAGACCAATCATTGAAGAGAAGATTGGCAAGGCTATCCTAAAAGAACTATGGGGTCCTCAACATTCTTTCCTGCCGAAGACAAGCTCCGTGAGAAAGTTGACTATCACAGATGAAAGATGTCTATCGATCTAACCCTTGAGGATCAAGGAGTGCTGGACCATGTAAGAGGCAATATTGTTGAGCCTTCCTCAAATGCATCTGCTACTGCCTGGAACAAATGGAAAAATGGAGAAGTCAAAACAAAGAAGATCATCTGGGACTCTATCGACAAGCGCTTGGTGGCCTACATCTCTGATCTAGACACCTCCAAGGAAATCTACAATAGACTGGTGAGTTTATTTAAAGTTAATGATGCAAATCAAGTTTTGTTTCTTAGAAATAAGCTAAGGGAAATCAAGAAGGGTAAAGATGAAAGTATGCAAGCATACTTCTTAAGAATCACCGAGACCAAGAACGATCTCCTATCTATTGGGGAAACTATTACTGACAGAGAAATGGCACTCACAACTCTTGAAGGATTGCCATCTGAATGGTATGTGTTCAGGACTACTCTTCTGAACTATAATGTAATTCCTGGTTTCGAGGAATTAATGGCTAGATGCATTCAAGAAGAAACAAGGGAAGAAGTGTAAGAAATGCCCATGCCTAAAGGTCCTCCTGCTGCCTTTTCTTTTCATGCAAAGAAAAGAAATAATTCCGGGACTAAATCAAAAGGAAAGGCTGGACCTAAGGCTAGAAGAAAATGACGATGTTACATTTTCGATAAAGCAAGTCACTATGCAAGGAAGTGCCCTGATAGAAAGGACTCACTCTAGGACGATGATCAAAATCCCTCTGATGGTAATCAAAGGAATGACAAATTCAACAGCAAAGGTAAGAGGAGAGCTGGGAATCAAGTAAGAGGACAAGCATTCAAGAAGGCCAGAAATTCCAGGATGTATTAAATGCACCTGACCTCAAAAAGAACCTAGTGTCCATCTCGGGAACGGAAGACAAAGGCTACAAGGTAACCTTTAGCGATGGTAAGGTATGTATATGGAAAAATAATGTTAAAGATGCCATTACTATTGGGTTTAGTGTTGATTCATTATATCAGGTCGATGGAAGTTTGCTAGGTGTCATGTCTTATGACACATCTCTTCAGTCCGAACTTTGGCATTACAGGTTTTCCCCCCTTCATTATAAATCTATACTCGGTGTAAGACAAATGGTGATAGGGATGCCCGAATTCTGAATAGAGAATGAAGGTGTATGTCCAAGATGTGCTGAAGGAAAGCTCAAAAGGGGACCATTCCCCTCAAGCCAAAGCAATACCTCTGATATATTACAATTGGTTCACTCAGGCATACCTGAGGTTGGCATTAAGAGGGAGACTACTACACCACATACTCCCGAGCAGAATTGTGTGGTGGGAAGGAAGAACCGCACGATGATGGAAGCTGTCTGGGCCATGCTACATGATCAAAGACTTCTGATGTTTCTATGGGCTGAAACTACAATCACCGTCGTATATGTACAAAATTGATGCCCTCATCAAGCATTGGGTTCCAAGACTCCTAAAGAAAAGTTCACCGCAAGGTGAACAATCTTTCGACTTTGAGGAGCTCTCAAGAAGCCAACACCAGGGAACCGAAAGAAAAGGATGATGAATCAATGCCTAATGTAGAAGAACCCATGGATCTGATAGATTCTCATCCACATGAGCCTTCCTCTTCTAGGAAGAGGCCTTCATGGCTTAGGGGAATACTTGATGATGCTAAAGGACATGTTGCACCCTGAGGAACCTTCCGTCAAAGTAAGAAACTTAATAGGTATCAAGGATACCTGACCATCATGAGCACGATCATACAAAATGAGCCTTCGTCATTCTCAGATGCCATCAAGCATCAAGTATGGAAGGATGCTATGACCGTAGAATATGAGTCTATTATGGAGAATGATGTTTGGGAAGTAGTTCCCAGACCCTGGACAAGACAATTGTTACTTCAAAATGGCTTTACAAGATAAAGCATGCAGCAGATGGAAGCACGGAAAAGTATAAGGCTCATTTTGTTGCTCGAGGTTTCTCCCAAAAGGAAGGTATAGATTATGATGAGATATTTGCCCCTGTTGCCAGATATACGACCATCCGCTCGATCATAGCCCTTGCCGCTTCACAAGGATGCAACCTACAGCAGATGGATGTCAAGACTATGTTCTTGCATGGCTCGATCAAATAAGAGGTCTACGTGGAGCAACCCGAAGGATTTGAGATTTATGATCGAAAATCTCATGTATGCTGATTGAAGAAAGCTCTCTATGGGCTGAAGCAAGCACCCCGAGCATGGTATGAGAGGATCGATAGCTACTTGATGAAGCTGGGATTCACTAGGAGTGAAGCCGATCCTAACCTTTACTTTAAGGTTGAAGATGACAAGCATCTCATACTGGTATTGTATGTGGATGACCTCTTTCTAACAGGTGCAGACCCTCTCATTCACAAATGTAAGAGGGAGCTGGCCTCTGAATTTGAAATGAAAGACCTAGGACTAATGCACTACTTCCTAGGACTTGAAGTATGGCAGAAGCCAAGGGAAATTTTCCTATCTCAAGGGAAATATGTGGTAAAGATATTGGAAAGATTTGGTATGATGGACTGCAAGCCTGTGACTACCTCGAGGATCTTAACTTTTAGAAGTTATATGGTAGTGATATAGAACCAGATTTGGGAAATGCCTCTGAGTTTCATAAACTCATTCGCATTGATGTTCTTGGTGAACCTCCGTCCGAACATATTTTTTGCAGTTAGCATTGTGAGCTCATATTTGGTTGAGCATCACTGGATTGATGCCCGGAATCTTCTGAGATGTCTTCAGGACACAATCTCTCATGGATTAAGATACACTGCCGGAGATGTGAGACTACTTGGATATACTGATGTTGATTGGGCAGGCAGTGTGGTGGACCGTAAGAGCACTTCCGGGTGCTGTTTCACCTTGGGATCTGCTTCGATATTTTGGATGAGCAGGAAGCAGAAGTTGGTGGCTTTGAGCACCGCCGAAGCAAGATATATTGTTGCTAGCATAACCTCGTGTGAGGTAGTCTGGTTGCGAAAGCTCTTAAGTGAGCTGTTTGGATTTACATTGGATACCACTGTGATTCTCTATAACAACCAGAGGTGGGATTCAATTATTGAGGAATCCCATATTCGTCGATTGCTCCAGAAGATAGACATCGTCTTGGATATGGTAAGTTGATGAGCAAGGAGGCTCCATCGCATTAAGATGATGTACAGGTTGATACAACTTGTCAAAGCCCCGAGGAAAGATCTAATCTGTGATTTTCCCAAACGACTTGGAGTCAGGTCCTGCATGTTGCATACATTGAGCTCTGGGAGCTCTGAGGGCTTGCGGTTATTACTGGAGCAACATACGACCACAGGGTGACTCACCCTCCCCTGGTGGTGCACACTGGAACAAGATGATTCGCTCTCTTGTGGGACAAGATGATTCGCTCTCTTGTGGAACAGGATGATTCGCTCTCCTGTGTAGCAGGATGATTAGTTCTCCTGTGATGCCTGGATTGATGTGTTCTCCATGGTGATTGTAGCAGGATTGATGTGTTCTCTTGTGAGGCCTGAATTGATGTGTTCTCCATGGCGGCCTGGATTGATGTGTTCTCCTGTGAGGCCTAGATTGATGTGTTCTCCATGGCAATTGTAGCAGGATTGATGTGTTCTCCTATGAGGACAGGATTGATTAAGTTCTCCTGTTGAGGCATCCTACCCATGCAGTCTGGGACTCATGGGAATTACCTCTCATCTGATCAATGAGCAGGGAAATGAAGTTAGGGAACATAGTAGTACCGATGGGCGTATCGTTGTAACTACCGTACTCCCTACGCTAGGATGACCTCCATTGATCTGGGATCAATGATACTGGTCTGGGACCAGTGGTAGGAGTTGTACCATACTATGACGCTGACTTCGGGTCGGTTGAGATTGGTTTGGGATCAGTGGTACATACTTTGAGACTGACTTTGAGTCAGTGGAGGATGATATTGGTCTGGGACCATTGGAGTTGTACTCACTATGACGCTGACTTTGGGTTGGTTGAGACTGGTCTGGGACCAGTGGTACATACTCTGAGACTGACTTTGAGTCAGTATGATACATCCTCGATCATTTCTTCTTCTTCATAATTTGGACAAAAGCAGAGTAGAACAGAACAATGCAAGAGCAGAGCAGAACAGAACAAAACAATACAGATCAGTGCAGGGCAGAACAAGACAAAGCTAAACAGGCAAAATAGAGCAGAGCAGGGCAAGGGTCAGGCTGTACAAGGCAGTGCATTTGATGGATGAATAGTAACGACCGGTAGACAGATTGCAGATGAAGTTCTCCATGGTTGAGAGGGAGTGTTCAAATTGGAAACCAGGGAAAAACTTCATGTGGGTCATCTTATTCATGGCTAATAATATTTTTATTATATTTCTCTCGTCGAGAGGTGTAGGATTGATATAAAGATCATCCAATTCCGATAAGTATTCATGGAGATATGATTTTATTTTGATTATGGAATTATTATCAAGCCGACCTACAACTCATGTAGGCTCAGAAGCCCAACAGTCGCATCTATTCACCCACCAACGTTGTGTATAAATATAAGAGGACTTTTCCTCATTTAAACTCACTCATCTCATCACATCTCTCTCTCTCTACTACACAGATATGAGTCTCTTCTCTACTGCGCTGAAATGGGTCTCTCTCTCTCACACATGTGAAGCCGGAAACTGCTGAAATTGAAGCTGCAACTGCAGAAGTAAAGATTGACTTGCGTGGCCTAGAAGATCTCCTCTTTGGAACTACACTATAGGTTCATTTGAACCTCCTTTGAAAGCCGCAACTTTTGGTGGTGGAATGAAGTCAATCCGACGAACGGTTTGCAAGATATCGATTGCCCTAGTTTGAAGCCGGAAACTGCTGAAACTGAAGCTGCAACTGCAGAAGTAAAGATTGACTTGCGTGGCCTAGAAGGTCTCCTCATCTGAACTGCGCTGTAGGTTCATCTGAACCTCCTCTGGAAGCCGAAACTTTTGGTGGTGGAATGAAGTCAATCCGACTGTTGGTTTGTGAGATATGGTCTGCCCTAATCTGATAATGAAGTCGCTAATGCTGATGCTACTGATCTAGGGTTTACTACTGTTGATATGAATCAGATTTATTGTACTATTTCTCTCTGCTGAATTATTGAAGATAAAAGAAGATTTGATCAAAGGGTTTCCCCACACATTGTGGGGTTTGTCCCTGGCTAGCCACCACATCTTGTGTCTCTTGTCTTGGCTTGTTTTCTGTCGATCGTTTAATGTTCTATCTACACTTTACTTTATGTACATGTGATTGCTAATCGGTGGAATATAATAAGAAAAAGAAGTAAACTGTTATAAGCATAGAACATACCATAACTTAACAACAATGCCATTCACTAGGAAGGAATAAAAGGTGGGCATATCGGCTCATGATGAGACCTCCAGTTCCAAGGACTTTTTTATTTTTCTGATATGCCTCTTGGATCATCTCCTTGGTGTGGTGGCCATAGTGGGGATGCCACTTCACTTTCTTCCTTATGATCATGGTAGGCTAGCTCTTGATGAGACCCCTTATCCTTCATCTGACAAATCATGTTAGTAATCATATAAATATATATTTTTCCCTTTTTTTTTTTTTTCTTTTCTTTTATATAGCACTTTCCTATTTATATACAGAGGATGGTTCAACACTCCTTAAGGGTAAGGATGGTGGAAGAAGTCTGAACATCTCAATAGAGGAAAATATGCCATTATTCTTGTTCAATAACAATGATAAAAAAGAATTATGAAGATTTAAGAAAGAACCAACATGATAAAAATAATCAATCAAATTGGTTTTAGTGAAAATAAAGACAACAAAGTGATATAAATAGTTGTGTCATTTCCTCTTTTTTTTCTTATCAATTCAAAGCAATTTTTCTAAAGATAACTATTTTCTTTTGGTTTGTTGATTTCAGTATCCTCTAGTTTTTGTGTTCTTGCATAAATGTATAGTTGTGCCTTAAATGAATTATCATTCACAAAAATCCTCTAAACGATGAAAACACACACATACACAAAAACAAAACAATGCACTCAAAAAATGTTGTTCCTTAGATGGAACAACTGTTGTTCCTTAAGAGGGATAGCAAAAGAACATATGTACTAAAAAACAATGGTTTCTTTAAGAGGAACATCAAGCAAAAGAAAAAAAATACACTCGAAACTGCTATTCCTTAAGAGGAACAACAATTGTTCCTTAAACGGAACAGCAAATAAAGCAAGCGTGAAATAAAATACCGCCCCTTTAGCGGAACAGCCTAAGATCATCCGAAATCTAAACTGTTGTTCCTTCGAAAGGAAGGACAAAAAAAAAAATTTGCGAAGGAGGGTTATTCCTTTAAAAGGAATGGCAAAACAATTTGGTGGAAGTGCTGATCCTTCGGTAAGGAACAACAAAAGTGCGGAAATGTTGTTCCTTTCCAGAAGCGCTGATCCTTTGGAAAGGAATGGAAAAAATGCGGAAATGTTGTTCCTTCGGAAAGGAACAACAAAAAAATGAAAGTGTTGTTCCTTCGGAAAGGAATGACAAAAATGCGAAAATGTTGTCCTTTCGGAAAGGAACAGTAAAATGTGAAAGTGCTATTCCTTTGGAAATGAACAGCAAAAAACCGAAAGTGTTGTTCCTTCGGAAAGGAATAGAAAAAATGCGGAAATGTTGTTCCTTCAGAAATGAACAACAAAATGCGAAAGTGTTGTTCCTTTGGGATGGAACGGCAAAAAAATGAAAGTGTTGTTCCTTCGGAAAGGAACAACAAAAAAACAAAAGTGTTGTTCCTTCAGAAAGGAACAAAAAAATGCGAAAGTATTGTTCCTTTGGAAAGGAACAGCAAAAAGAAACGAAAGTGTTGTTCCTTCGGAAAGGAACAACAAAAAACAAAAGTGTTGTTCCTTCGGAAAGGAAGAACAAAAAAAATGAAAGTGTTGTTCCTTTCCCTTCAGAAAGAAACAACAGAATGCTTAAGTGTTGTTCCTTCGAAAAGGAACAACAAAAATGTGGAAATGTTACAAAATGCAAAATTGTTGATCCTTCGGAAAGGAACAGCAAAAAGGCGAAAATGCTATTCCTTCGAAAAGGAACAACAAAATGTGAAAGTGTTGTTCCTTCGGAAAGGAACAACAAAAAGGTGGAAATGTTGTTCCTTCGAAAAGGAACAACAAAATGCAGAAGTGTTGTTCCTTCAGAAAGGAACAACAAAAAGGCGGCAATGTTGTTCCTTCGGAAAGGAACAGAAAAATGTGAAAGTGTTGTTCCTTCGGAAAGGAAGAGCAAAAATGCAGAAATGTTGTTCATTTGGAAAGGAACAACAAAATGCAAAAGTGTTGTTCCTTCGGAAAGGAATAGCAAAAAGGCGGAAATGATGTTCCTTTGGAAAGGAACAACAAAATGCAAAAGTGTTGTTCCTTCGGAAAGGAACAACAAAAAGGCGGGAATGTTGTTCCTTCGGAAAGGAACAGAAAAATGCAAAAAATGCAGAAATGCAAAAAATCTATACAGAAAGTAATTTATACAAGCAGAAAAGAAAAACTTATGTACAAAATTTAAGAACAATGAAATTATTTAGTGAACCAATGTCGAGGAAGGATTATTTTCCTCAGCAAGAATTTGCATATCTGAATCTTCCCGGAGCTGCTGGTAAAAGGATTCCCGGGTAAGCGGTTTATGGTACAGTCACACTCGGTGGCCATTTGCTTTAAAGGTATGTCCAGATCCATCAATAGTAGTCAAAGTAATGGTGCCATTGTCATGCACTTTCTGGATTTCATATGGTCCAAGCCATCGAGTCTGAAGTTTTCCTGGAAAATCCTGAAACCTGGAGTCATATAGGAGTTCCTAATCTCCTTCGTGGAAGATTTTCTTTTTGATCAGGGCATCGTGCCATTTTTCTCTCTGTTGTTGGATTAATGCAGTGTGTTGAAGAGCCGAGAGCCTAATTTCATCTAGCTCGTTAACTTGCTATAATCTGTTAGTTTGGGCCTCATTTAAATTTAGACCGACCACATGTGTTGTTCTTAATGTTTGTATTTCAAACTCTATTGGAAAGGTGGGTTCCTTTCCAAATACTAGCTGATATGGTGAATAACTGGTGGTGTTTCTCCACATTGTTCGGTATGCCCACAAGGCCTCCGGCAATCTTGAAGCCCAATCACGCCTGTGTGATGCAACAATTTTTGTCAATATTGCCTCTATCACTTTATTCATGCTCTCTACTTGGCCATTTGCCTGTGGGTGATACCGAGTGGTAATTTTGTGCTGAATGTGATAATTTCTTAATGTTGTAGTGATTTTATTACCTACAAACTGTGGTCCTCCGTTCATGATTATGTCTCTCGGGAGGCCATATCAAACAAATATTTGGAACAGGAAATGAATCATAGAGTCCTCTGTAGCTCTTGCAAGTGCCTCTGCTTCAACCCATTTGGTAACATACTCTGTTGCTACTAGAACATATGTTTTCTGATTTGATGATGGGCTGATCAGACCAACAAAATCAAGCACCCAACGCTCAAATGGTTCGATTACTAATTGCGGGTTTAAAGGCATTTCATCGGAATGTCCAAGGCATCCTGCTCTTTGGCAACTGTCACAGGCTTGAACAAATTTCTTAGTGTCTTTAAAGATTGTGGGCCAGTAATAACCTGTTTGAAAAACCTTGTGACTAGTCCTTCGATCTGCGAAATGTCCACCACGCGGTCCGTCATGAAAATCTTTTAGAATGTCAAATATTTCATCTTGACGGATGCATCTTCTGATGTGCATATCTGCCCCTGTATGAAATAGGTAGCCCCCAATCCAGGAAAATCGGGTACTACATTGCACAATCTGTTTTCGTTCATTGGGGGTTAGATCGTTTGGTAATTTGCCTACTGCTAAATAATTTGAAACATCAGCATACCAGGGTGTCTTGACAGTGACAGCAAACAAATGTTCATCTGGGAATTGATCTTCGACTGTTGCTGCATTTGTTGGCTTCAGCATTCATGAGAGAAAATCAACTACAGGATTTTCTTTCCCAGGTCGATATTTTATTGTGATGTCAAATTCCTGCAATAAAATCAACCATCTTGTTACTCTACCGTTTTTAATAGGTTTATTGCTAAATATTTTATGGCAGAGTGATCTGTATATAAAACAACAAGATATCCAGTGATATAATGCTTAAATTTATTTACAACATGTATTACAGCGAAAAACTCTTTTTCAGTTACGGTATAGTTTAGCTCAGTAGGAGAAAAATTCTTGCTAATATAATAGATTGCATATGGTTTTTTGTCTTCTTCCTGCCCAAAGACTGCTCCAATAGTTGTGTCTGAAGCATCTGATGAAATTTAAAATGGCAGGTCCCAATTTGGGCCTCTGAGCACTAGGGCTGTTGACACAAGCTTTTTCAGATCCTCAAAAGCACGGTTGCATTTATCTGTCCAAACAAAATCAACATTTTCTATTAGTGCGTATAGAGGTGCAGCTATTTGAGAAAAATGTTCTATAAATCTCCTATAATAACCAGAAAATCCTAGAAAATTGCGTACCTCTGTTTGTGTGGTAGGAGTAGGTATTAACAAAATTATTTGAATTTTGGCCGGATCTACCTGTGTTCCAGCTTCTGAGATATAATGACCTAGGATGAGCCCTTAAGTCATCATCATATAGCACTTTTCATGGCTCAAGCAGAGCTTGGTGGCAATACATTGTTGCAACACCTTTTCTAATGTGTCTAGTGCTGGCTCAAAATCATCTCCGTATGGTGTGAAATCATCCATATATACTTCGAGCCCTTCATTTATTAAATCTGAAAAGATGCTAATAATGGCCCTCTGAAATGTGGCAGGGGCATTAGATAGGCCAAAGGGTAGGACTCTGTAAGCAAATGTTCCCCAAGGACAGGTAAAAGTAGTTTTATCCTGGTCTTTAGAGGCAATCTGAATCTGATTGTATCCACTGAAGCCATCCAAGAAAGAAAAGAATTTCTTTCCTGCTAATGTGTCTAATACCTGATTAATGAATGGAAGGGGAAAGTGATATTTCTGGGTTGCTTTGTTTAATTCTCTATAATCCACAGAAATCCTCCACTTTCCATTCTTCTTTGGCACCACTACTAGTGGAGAGACCCACTTGCTATCGAAGATTGGATAAATAAAGTTTACATGCAACAGTTTTTGTAATTCAACTTTCACAATATCTTTCAGGTGAGGGTTGAGTCTCTGTTGGGCTTGGCGAATGGGTCTAACATCCTTTTCTGTATAAATGTGGTGTGTACACAGTTGGGGATCAATTCCCTTCATGTCTAGATAATCCCATGCAAAAGCTTCCTTATATCTTCTCAGTAGTTGGACCGGCTTTTCTTCTTGTTCAAGAGTCAGGTTATTGTTAATGTTTAAGGTTTTTCCTGGCTCAATCTCTATAGTTTTGCTGTTTAAAATAGAGGTAGTGGGTATTGTTTGATCATGAGTGTCTTTGAGGGGATTTTCTTCTAGTTCATTGTCAAATGCTGCCTCTATCATGTGACATTGTACGTGGGATCTGGATTCAGATTGGTTAATGAAACTGTTAATAACGTCATCCTCTGTTTGATCTTTAAAATCGAGGGCATCTTCTATGGTTAATGGGGACCTAATGTTTTCTGTGAGGTATGATACAAGTTGTTTGTTAGTTTTTATTATTGTTACACTTGGCTGGGCTGGAGGGTATAGAGCTAGATTCTTGATATTACTCCCTCTAGTTATAGTCATATTGCCTTGTCGGTAGCCAATGTAAGCATCAGCAGTCACAAGCCAAGGTCTACCTAAGATTAACGGGTGTCCATCGAGTCAGTTTTTGGGGTTGATTATTAGAAAGTCGGCAGGGTATTCCCAGGAATCTATGGATACCATTACATCATGTAGTATACCTTCTGGCCTAACTATTGATCGGTTAGCTAGTTCTAATAAGGTGGAGGTTGGTTCCACTAATGTAATGCCCAGTTTTTGACAAGTGGTGGTTATTAAAATATTAATTGCAGCCCCTAAATCAACTAAGGCATTTGAAAAGGTTTGTCCATTGATTTGCACCGTCACTATAGGATTCCCTGGGTCTTCATATTTGACAAGTGCTTCTCTTCCTGATAACAGATTAGATAGGGTGCGAACTACTTGGACAGTTGGGTTAGTTGTTATTCTCCTGTTTGTCTTTCTTATACATAACTCTTTGATGGTTTTTGCATATACTGGGATATCTTGGATAGCTTGGAGGAGTGGGATTTTTATACACAAATTTCTAAGTTCTCGCAGAATATCAAATTCAGGATGTTCTATAGGGCGTGGTATGATTAATCGTTCTGGGAATGGGGGAGAAGACGTGGTTGCTTGGTCGTGAGTTTGTTGTCTGACCACATCCTCTTCTTGTAGTGGTTGTTCTGCGGGTAACTGATTTTCAACTTGAACATTTTTCTCCCTCGGTTTCTATAATGCGCCCAGACCTTAATTGAAGGTTGTTGCACTCCCTTAGGTTGGTTTCTAGTTCTGGTGTTTTTATTATTTGAATAGATTGAACTGGTATATTATTTGGGTTCAGGTTGGGTTGGGCTGGGATTTGCAGTCTTAAGTTGGACTCGGGATTTTGTTGTAGTGTATATGGCACTGGCAGTGTGGGTTGACGGAGTGGAATGGTTCCAGCTGGCTGATTCATCGATCTTTTCCAGTCAGGTTTGACTCTGCGAAGTGGGATGGGACCATTGTGTTGGATATGCATTGTTTTGCCAATATGGTGGAGAGTAGGTAAAATTTGGCCAATTATATTGGCTTGTTTGATTTGGCCATGGTGATGAAGGAAATGGTTGTTGTGACCAGTTTGAAAAGAGTGGCTGATTTTGCCACATTGTATTATATTGTTGAGCATGATATTACGGAGGTTAGAAAGAAGAAGATGGATCAGAGAACATACCTGGTTGTCGAGGCTGCCATTGACGACGCTGATTGAGTAGGTACACTGGTTCTGATTCTTCCTCCACTTCCTTGTACACTGCTTTCAAACCCAGGAGTGAGGGGCAGTTCTCTGTGGAGTGATCTTTTGTACAAATAGAGCAGAATTGAACTGCATCCAGTGGGCACTCTTTGTGGCTGTGTTTCTTTCTGTATCTAGGGCATAATATTGCCAGATTTTGCCCTGCTTTTGCTTGTTTCTGTTTCGCTTGCATAATATCAAGCTGCGTTGTCAGAGTCCCAAATATATCGGTTTTGAAATTCTCCAGTAAATTCCCGATTTGTGCGCGGGTTACTCCTCCACCGGAGATCTTGCTGTCCCTTGTGAGCATGTCACATTGCGTTGGTTTTAGCCTTGCACTGCCTCGTGAACTCCTGATGCACAAATCAATAATGTCAGCAAAATTTTCTTGATAGATGTCACCTTTTCCCATAATATTTAGTGTTTCAACCCATTGTTCCTTCATCCCTTTAATTAATGTTGTTTTTAATACATTTTCAGGTAAGGGTAATGATGCATAAGGAGATCTCTGAAGATTATACTGAAAACGTTCAACATATTCTTCTAGTGTCTCATTAGGTCTAGCTACCATATGAAATATTTCATCCTTCAATTCTCTAGACCTACAATAATCCTGATATTTCTTTAGAAAAGCACCTTTCATCTGATCCCAGTCATTTATGACACCTCCACCTAACCCCATAAACCATCGTAAAGTTGCTCCTTTTAATGTGGAGGGAAATAATTTCAGCTTTTGGGGATCGGTGGTATAGTCATACCCCCAGCATAGTACATCGAATTCAAACAAAAATGCGTTTGGATCTTCCGATGTTAGGCCATGGAATGTAGGGATATGCTGGAGAGGAATGGACTTCATATGTGCATTAATTGCAGTATCTACAATGGGATATTGCAGTGTGGAGGTTTGAGGTGTTTGCTGGTTCTGGGCCATTTGGTCAAATATGTGCCAATATCCTTCTGGTATTTCTAGGGGTGTATTCCTAGGCTGGTTAGAAGGAGCAGGAATGGCCTTAACAACACTTCCTTTGTCTGGGATGATGAGAGTTCCTTGTTGAACTAATGTCTGGGGGGATCTTAGCTCTTCAGGTTCTTCAGCTTTATTCTAGATGATTTTGACAGCACTTCCCTTATCTGGGTTGCTTAATGGCTGAACTATTCCAAGAGGAGATCTTGGTTCTTTGGTTTCCCCTATTTCTCCTCTTCCTTCGCAGAGATTACTAAGTTTCCCTTCTTGTAACGATTTTGGGCTAGAATTCTCAATTTCTTGAAAATCTTGCTCTTTTGTTTGGTTTTGCACCTCAGCAAAGGCTACAGATGGTGATTATGTGGCCCGAAGGGAACTAGTAGGTTGTCTAGAAGCAACTTTTCTAGGTCCTACTGATGGCTGAGATTCTGCTTTTTTAAGGATTTTGTCTATAAAGGTCAATCGGCCAAGGGTCACCGGTCCCTTAGCTTTATCAGGTTTGGGTAGTGGTTTAGGATTCTTTTCAGGCTTTTTCTGCTTAGTCATGCACACAAATCAAATACTTATTTCTACCCAAAATAACAACAAATCTGCAGGAAAGCGGGCAGGGGAGTAGGGCTGTTACATGCTCCATATGTAGGTTCTTACCTTCCATTTTTAAAACCCAACTCTCTCCTAGCAGGTACTTACACTACTCTCTTTTCAAAAGAAACAAATGGCTACACTCTCCCTGGCAATGACGCCAAAATGTTGAGCGATAAAAAGGTGTCTTTTAACCCCTATTTACCATACATTAATTGTCAATCCAGGTATGATTTTTTATCTCAAGAGTTTACTTAGTCTGAGGCGGTCACTTCTTCAAGAGTAATGTTTGCAATATAGTGCTTTTCAAAAGTAAATGAATGCTAGAAGCAAAATCTAATTGTAATGGCAAGAAACTTAAATGCTTTGCAACTAAAATCCTTCACTCAAGAAACTACAACAATCATCAGTCAAGGATGTAGTAATGATAACTCTTTCCCCTGTAAACTGATGTAAATGGAAATCAATTACAAACAAGACCTCCAATATGAGAACTTAGACAGCAGTAGTCAATGTTCGTTATAGTTGTGGATCTTTCTATTCACACTAAAGCAAATACTGGAAATAGCAATTCGATTAGCAGAAAAGGAACAACAACTAATATTTTGAAAAGATCAAACAACAAATCTTAATCTACAGAAATGAATTAAGCAACAATCTTAACCGAAAGGAATTGAACAACAATCTTTAACCAAGAAAGGAACAACAAACTTAATCAAGTGTAAACACACAACGACTATAGAATCAGTAATCTTATTCTAGCATAATGGACATTAACCACAGTTATAAAGGAACGACAATTGCAATTATAATGGAACAATAATCAAATGAACAACAATCACAATTGTAAGTGAACCGTAGCTAAATGAACAACAATCACAACTGTAAATGAACAACAATATCAATCTGTAAATGAACAGCAGAATCCGAGTTAGACAGTGCAATATTATTTCAGAATGAACAACATAACATCTTCGGTTGTAAATAACAATCTTGCTATCCAATTACGATTTCGATATAACAGAGCAATTCAATGAAATGTTCAGAAACAAAATATTACTGAGTAAAACGAACTAAAGAAATGCAAAGGAAATCAAACCACACACGACCGTAATCGTAAAATAATGATACAAGAAGCAAGTGATCCACTAGGGCCGGGCCCTTAGCCACCAGGGAAGCACTGCTGCATTTACTCCAGGATCAGATAACAGAACAACAACTGAGTTATATATTAATCATAAATGGTAGAGTTACAGCTATCGCTCTTCAAAGAGAGTCAATGATCAAAGTTAAGATTACAACAATAAGTTCTAAAAATTGACAATAATATCCGCCCCCTGGGCTACTAGTACTGTCCCTTTTTGTAATGGCCAGGCGAAAGTATGAAAAATACAGATAAGTCTTGAAGCAGCGATCCCTCAGGATCAAAGGATCCTGAGGGATTCGCCATATCTTTGATCTCCAACTTATTGTTTTGTCTTCTTGCGCTGATGCCACGTTTTCTCTTCCTTTTCCTGGTCCATGCGCTCCAATCTTGATCTCCTCGTCTGGATAAGGTTTCCTGTCAAAGGGATAGCAATTGCTTCTGCTTTTTCTTTTCCTCCCGAATAGCGATTTTCTATTTCCTTCACTTTCTGCATAGAAAAAGACAATAATTAGTCATTTCATATCAATCACAAATCTCCTTAATTCTATCATAATTCTTTAACATATTACCATCTTAGAATGTAAAGGAGTTATGATTCAAAGGAAAATATAAAGAAATAAATGGTAAATACATACCTTTTCCAATGCTCAACATCTGGGATACCCCTGGTCAATCCCTCAAGGTTCCGTGTGATCTCCTCCTCGTTATCGACTCCTTCCTGATAAGGAGCAATATCAAACTGTCGAGCAATGCGCCTGGTGATCGGGGACATCCTGGCTGGTTGCTCTGGTCTCACATCTACATTTACAAAATCAAAATGTCATGAATGCATATATTTCCAAAAACAATAAAAATCCATAAAATTAATTTTTTTTTCTTACCTCCATCATCATAATCTTCTCCCTCTGGGAGCAGCATATTAGGATCGCCGCGGAAGTCTATACCACTATAAGGCCAATCCTCAACCATGATTAGTTGATGCCTTGGCCATGAAAAGAAGGCGGGCTTGTATGACATATGCTGCCCATGCCGGTTCTGGCCATTAGTTCACTCCAATAGAACATCCGTGGATCTCGTGGCAATGGGGGGTTCACCTCTGCAAGCTAATAGTGAAATAGCAAGATCTGCTCCAAAAAGTAGGTCACTGGAATGGAACCATAACTGAACTACCTCAGGTTTCCTGCCCTAGATTTGGATAACTAGCACTTCATGTTTACCTTCATGGCTTCCACCCAATTGAATACAGTGGGTCTCATACACTCTATAACATACTAAAACTTGGACTTGTTTGACTCATGCAATGCCTGACCCCAACCACTCTGTTTATGGTCAAAAGAAGCATTTTCAGCACAAGGTCATTGACAGTCACGATATCTACCTTGCCTCTCTTTTATTTCAGTGCTTCTGGGCAGTGTTCTACAAGCAACATGTTCACACTTGCTCCAATAGGCCTGGCCCCATACAAATTTATTGGTTCCCCTCTTCAGGATAGTCTGGTGATGAAAGAGATGTCTAAAGTTTCTAATTCCAGTTCTTGATCCTGGATCACAAAAACTTCCCGATTAATGTCCCAAAGACTGATCAAATATCGCAGCAGCTCAGGTTGAGCACAAAGACCTAGTATGAGGAAGAATTTGAGGAGCCCATAGTTCCTCAGGGCATTTAAATAGTTTGGGTCTGCCAATGCCTATGAATCAATTGCCTCATGCTCACGTTCATTCCAATCGACCATTTTTTCACTGTATTTCGCCTGAAAAAACGATAGAATCAAGTCAACATTCATCCTTGACTGAATAAATTTGGAATCAAAGTAGAGAAATCAAGCAAAAAAACAATTTTTTCTTACTCTCGGCGTCGGCGTGACTATTTTAGAAACAGTAGCACTGATGGTGCAAGTGGTCGTGTTAATGACCCTCGATTGGTGTGACCCTGAGCTTGGATCTTGCGCCAACCAAGGGTGATTTTTTTTTGCTAAGATCTCCTCCAGAAATAAAAAATAAAACAGCTAAAAATAGGAAAAGAAAACATAAAAATAAAGCTAAGGTTCTTAGCTCCTACCTGCAATTGACGGATCGTCGATCGGCCTCCTGGATCTGCCGCAATCTGCTCCTAAAAATATAGGGCACAAATGGGTAAAAAATTGCTCAAATGGTAAAACTAATTTACTTTTTCCCATTTTTATTCATTTTTCATGATATTTTAGGGTTTTAAAAGCATTTTTCCTCTATTTTTACCTCGTAAATTGGATAATACGTTTACCTCTTGTGTAGGGACAAGTGACAGATTACTGATGATGGTACTGGAGTCGTCTTTAAACTCTTTTCTCGACTCGTACAAACTCAAATGAAAATATCGCTGAGTATTTTTCCCTTTTTCACTTGTTAAAGAGAATAAAAATGGGGGGTCCACTTTCAAGCTCTTTTCTGACTCTTTAAAAATGAAAAGATTGTCGAGCTCTTATCATTTTGAACTCGTTAAAGGCTGCGAAACGTCGTTTACCCAGTATACGTTTACCCATTTTCCAGGCTGGGATAAACTGTTTACTATAAAGGTACTCCTTGACTGACATGGTCAAGCGGTTCTCTCGAGTATTATTTTCTACCTTTTCGATCTTGAGAGACACAAATGTATGAAAAGGGACCATGTGGAGTTTTCTTTTCCATATCTTTTTTAAAATCTCTAAACATGAAAAAGATATCAAGTTATGCCTTTGTCGGACTCGTTAAAATATTAAAATGGCATCGAATTTATCACCATGATGGACATGTAGGAATTTATAGGGTAAGTTCCTTAGACAGAACACCAAAGGACACCACTCACAAATATATCATAGAACAATACACCAGTATTGTTGGCATAGTTAAAACCCTCAAAGAGAGAAACAGTCCACGACCTGAGCCAACACGACTGCTTTAGGAAATCTATTAATAAAAGAATGAAAATTTACATAAGCTTCTCTCATGAACGGTTACCCTACAAATGACCCTCCATGCTCTTTAAATAGAGATCATGGAACAATCGGGTGTTAAGCCATAGATCAAGTGTCGGTAATACTGAGGAGAGAATGAACCGTCGGATCACTACATATTGTGACCGTCGGATTGTAAGTTATAAAAGTACATAGTAAAGAAACAAACTTTACCTAACTCTACACTAGACCAAGTTATACTTAACTATTTCCTATGTGTCGGGATATCCTAACATCCCCCCTTTAGAACAACTTGGGATAGGATTGAAGGATGTACAAATATGACACAATAGGAGAAGGAAGGAGGCATTAGAGCCTATCCCCCCTTAGTGACAACTTCCTGAACTCCAACTATAAATCGAAGTTTAGTAAAATTCGCCCCTGTGAGAGCCTTTGTAAAGATGTCTGCAACTTGATCATCTATTGAACAATATTGCACTTCAAGAACATGGTCGTGAATGAGCTTTCTGATGAAGTGCATGTGCAGTTCAATGTGTTTGCTGCGCTGATGTTGGATTGTATCTTTGCATAGTTGAATGGCACTTTGATTATCACACCAAAGTGTAGTCGGATGTTGCTGCTGAAAGCCAAAATCTGACAGGATCCGACAAAGCCACAGGGGTTCCTTACTAGCTTCTACAACACCACAATACTCTGCTTCTACTGAAGAAAGAGAAATGGCACTTTGTTTCTTGCAAGCCCATGTAATAGGTCTTGAACCAAGAGTGAGCACATAACCTGCAGTAGACTTCCGATCATCAGGGTCACCAGCCCAATCAGAATTAATGAAACCAACCAATAGAGGAGATGCTTCTGCACTGTAATGAATCCCAAACTGAACTGTACCTTGAACATAATGAAGTATTCTTTTATCTACTTTTCAATGACTTTCATGTGGGTTTTGCATAAACCGAGCAATAAGGCCAACAACAAAGGAAAGGTTATGATGACTATGGGTCAAATACAAAAGTTTTCCTACAATTTGACGGTATATGGTAGCATCAACTTCAGGGGAAGTACAAGTGACTGAAAGTTTGGCTCCAGACTAAAAGGGAGAAAGGGGCTGGCTTACAGTCTTCCATGTGAAAATGGCATAGAAGATCACAAACACACTTGGACTAGGAAAGGGAAATAACTTCCTTGGATTGCAAGACTTGAAGACCAAGAAAAATATGAAAGTGTCCTAAGTCCGTCTTTTCAAACTTCTTTTTAAGTCTGGACTTCACATGGTTTATAAGGTTGGGATCACTGCCAATAAGGATAAGATCATCAACATAAAGAACAAGAATGATAAGAGACTTTCCCACTTTCTTGGTGTAGACAATATTGTCAAAATGACACCTAGAGAAGCCATTTTCTAAAAGAAAACTATCCATTTTGGCATACCAAGTTCGAGGAGCTTGCTTGAGACCATAAAGGGATTTCTTAAGCCGACATACAAGGCTGGATTTTTTTTATATAAAGCCAGTAGGTTGTTCCATATAGATTTCTTCATGCAAGTCCCCATGCAAGAAGGCAGATTTAACATCCATCTGCTGGACTTCCCATTTGAAAGAGGTAGCAAGGGAAAGAACAAGGTGGATAGAGTTCATTTTGGCAACAGGGGAGAAGGTTTTAGTATAGTCAATGCCTTCAACTTGTGAAAAACCCTTAGCAACAAGACGAGCTTTATGTTTATCAACTTTTCCATCTAGTCCATACTTGGTTCTGTAAACCCATTTTCATCTAACAAGTTTTCGTCCCTTTGGTAGAGGAACAAGATCCCATGTATCATTTGCCAATAATGAACGATATTATTCATTCATAGTTGCGTTCCAATCTGGATTGCCTGAAGCTTTTGCAAAGGTGTTAGGATCATAATTAGATGAAGCTTGAGCCAGTAAAGAAGAGGCTCTATCAAACTGAGAACGTGTACGTCGTTGATGTGTAAGATCACCCGCAAGAGCGTCTGCTGCATCCCGAGTAGCACAGACCCATTTTGGAAGTTGAGGAGCTGAAGGAGGATCCTGAGAAGGTGGGGGAGGATTGTCATCCTCGCTTTCATCATTTGAAGAAGAAATATTTTCAAAAGTAGAAGAGATAGAGAGAGGTGGCACATCTGTCGAACTAGGCTCGTAGGCCGATATATTTTCAGCAAACTTTACATCTCTTCTAATGATAACATTTTTGGACTTAAGTGGAATAAGTCTATATCCTTTGACATCTTCAGAATATCCAACAAAAATACATTTTTCACTCTTATGTTCTAAAGCTTTATGTTTCTCATCTGGAATATAAGCCCAAGATTCACTTCCAAAAACACGAAAGTGACTTACATCTGGTTTAATTGAGCTCCATGCTCCTTCTGGAGTGATATTCTTTAAAACCTTAGTAGGAGTGCAATTTATTATGTAATTTGCACAGTTAATTTCTTTTGCCCAAAAATTAAGACTAAGTCCTTTAAATTGAAGCATACAATTAGCCATTTCCTTTAAGGTGTGATTCTTCCTTTCAGCTACACCATTTTGTTGTGGAGTATATGGAACAGTATGTTGCATTTGAATTCCATTCTCAGTGCAAAAGTTGATGAATTTGTTGTTAACATATTCTCCGCCATTATCAGATCTTAGCTTAAGAATTTGATGTCCAGATTGTTTTTCAACAAAGGCCTTAAAGGCCAAGAACATGATAAATACTTCACTCTTGAGTTTTAAGAAGTATACCCAAGTGCGTTTGGAGAAATCATCAATGAAGTTAAGAAATACTTATAGCCAAAGAATGAAACAACTGGAAGTGGACCACATAAATCACTATGCACAAGCTGTAAAGGGGCTGAGGCGTGCCAAGAGGAAGATTTTTCAAAACTATCCCGATGATGTTTTCTGAGTACACATCCAGAACAAACGCCATCTCTGCAAGATACCATTGGAAGACCTGTCACCATATTTTCTTTACATAGATTCTAAAGAGAGAGATAGTTTAAGTGACTAAATCGCTCATGCCAAAGTTTGCTCACTTCATCATTATGAGCAACAAATACCGAGGGAAGATTTGATGACCCAAAGTTGTTAAACTTATACAACCTTGAAGAATCATCAGCAATACCAGTAGCTAAAATCTGTCTAGGATCTCTTAGGTCCTTAATTACAACATTGTGAGGTGAAAATTCAATGATTTTACCTTCACATGAATGAGTTATCTAATATATAGATAGAAGGTTGTAAGATAAGGTTGGAACACATAATACATCATTAAATTGACCATTGTCTATATGAACAGTTCCAGTCCCTAAAACACTAAGAGATCTATCATCACCAACATATATATATTTTTGGTGTTACAATTATTTAAAGAAGAAAACATGGATTTTCTTTTGGCCATGTGATAAGAAGCTCCAGAATCAATGAGCCACTCATGAGAATTAGAAGAAGAATATACATTTAGTGCATATCCAGACTGAGATGTTTCACAACCACATGCAGAAAGTGCTATTCCTGAAGATGAATTTGAAGTTAAAGAGTGCTCGGAATGGATGTTATGCTTCTTCATTGCTGCTTCCAAGGCTTCCATATTCTTAAAGCATTTGGATTCTAAGTGGCCATCTCGATTACAAAAGTGGCAATGTCTATCAGTCTTGTACCCTTTGTTTTTATTTGCCTTATCATTTTGTTGAAATGATTTTTCATTTTGAGGCTGAAATTGCTTAGGACCCTTGTTCGGTTTATGACCATTCTTTTTAGGATATGACTTCTTAGGATTCTTTGAAATTGGTTGCTCTTGGGCTGCTAAGGCTTTCTTAGAAGAGTTTCCAAGATTAAGAAGACCAAGGTGTAAGATTTTTTCTTGTTCTCTTATTAAAGAATCACAAAAGGAATCAAAGGAAGGGGACTTGTTGTCTTGTCCTTCAGAAATGAAGGCTTCTCTTGTAGAATGGAAGGTGGAAACAAACACAGAGTAGGCTGGTCCCAACTTAGTAAGAATAGAATAGATAAGGTTACCATCTTCTTTCTTAACCTTAACACCTTCCAAGAGAAGTCTAAGGGTCTTGAACTTGGACAAAACATCTTCAATGGAAAAAACATTATTAGCGTCCAATGTAAGAAACTCATTTTCAAGTTGATGGGATCTAAGTTCATTTTTTATTCCAAAAACTTTAGTGATCTATTCATTGCTTCATTAGGAGTATCAAGTTCTATGATATGGAATCTAAGTTCTGGAGAAATAGACATCCCTATCAACCCACGTGCTTGATCTTGCCTATTTTCCCCTTTGGCTGCCTTATCTTCATCTTTCGGTTTGGTTTCTTGGCCTAAGACTATTTTGTAAAGACCATTACTTCTAAGTAAATCCACAATGTAGGACCACCATTGGAAGTAGTTGGTGTTGTCAAAAATAAATTGGCATGGACTTTCCATTTTAACAAAAACTAATGCTATAGATGCTGAAAATAAGTGTTCCAATGGAAAGATCTCGAAAAAATAGGCTGATTAAAAGAAAACGACTTTGAAAATGACTTCCGGATGAAGAAGTTATGGCTTTTTCAAGAAAACTTGTTGAAGATCTCGACGAAGTGCAAGAATGTGCGGAAATGAATGATAATGTTATATAAAAAAAATCTGCCCCTTTTCCAAACTTAATCTAATTAGTTCAACAAAAACAAAGACTTGAACTCAAGACCTCTATTCTCATAAAGTATCTTTGGACCAAGTGAGATAGATTAAAAGGTTAGCAATTTTTGGAAAAGAGGAAGGGGTTTTTTTTGTAGTCACTGAAGCTTTGGGGTGCCTGCTTACTTGAAAAAGCTCTTTTTTGCCTACAAAACAAAGAACACAAAACCCAACATGGACATACAAAAAAAACAAACCTTATGGCTTGAAGTTAGCTTTAGCTGGAAACTAAATATTTTCCTCAATGTTTCTGATTTTCTGAAATCACACTAAGGCACGGCGGAAAAGAGCATACGCATGAGAAAAATCCTTCCTTTATGTTTCTGATTTGCCCAAATCGTATAGATTCATGGGGAAAAGGGCATATACAGAAATGAAAGGTATAGATCGGGTAATAAAAAAAACAAAGAGCTAAATAAACTGAAATAAACAGAGAGAAAATAACTAAAAACTGCAAATAAACACTGTATACCTCCAGATCTTAAAAATGACGTAGCTAGGGCTACTGGAAACCTTTTCACGTGAAATGAAATGGGTCCCTCACTGGAACAGATGCTCCTAACACAATAGAGCAGTCCTCTCAAACTAAAAGCAGTCAAAAATAGTAGATCTAGGAAACGACAGTCGAATGCAGTTCTACCAGCTTCAGATTTGGATCACCAACAGAAGCGACCCTCAAATTGGCTCTGATACCATGTAGGAATTTACAGGATAATTTCCTCAGACAGAACACCAAAGGACACTACTCACAAACAAATCACAGATCAATACACCATTATCGTTGACATGGTTAAAACCCTCAAAGAGGGAAACAATCCACCGCCTGAGCCAACTCAGCCACTTCAGGCAATTTATTAATAAAAGAATGAAAATTTACATAAGCTTCTCTCATGAACAATTACCCTACAAATGACCCTCCATGCTCTTTAAATAGAGATCATGGACCAATCAGGTGTTAAACCATGGATCAAGTGTCGATAATACTGAGGAGAGAATGAACCGTTAGATCACTACATATCGTGATCGTCAGATTGTAAGTTACAAAAGTACATAGTAAAGAAACACACTTTACCTAACTCTACACTAGACCAAGTTATACTTAACTATTTCCTATGTGTCAGAATATCCTAACAGGACATGAGCTTCTCCTTCCTAGGGCTCATTAATCTTACTAGGTTGGATTCATCCGAAGGATGGAATTACAGTGCAAGCACATGCTATCCTTTCAAGCTTGCGATAAAAAATAATTGAGGTACCTTCCAGAAATGGTGGGAGAAAATTGGAAATTCCATCAATTGTGTCGGCAGCTCACTCTTGAACATGACACTTTATGCTTCTTGTCGGGTTGGGATATCCTCGCTTCATCATTGACTTTCCTGGGTTGGGCCATTCATTTTTTTCTTTTCCATTTGATCTCTACCATATCATCATGACCTCCGATCCTATGGATCCAAAAGATGCCAAAATCCGGAGTCATGTCATCGATATGTTCAAGAGTTATCCTTCTGTAGTTACACTCATTCCTGATTCTCTGTATCATCCAAAATCATTACATCCCTTTGTCTTGCGTCTATGATGTGGGATACATCATGGCCCTCCTTCGACAAGGTCACTTCCTGTTGACTTCAACTCATTATCCAAGAAGTTGGCTAAGAGACTCCCTTCCAGCACCTTAGAGCTTGCATGCCCTAATGGAAATTTCTTTGCACTCAACGATAAGTTCACATCATTGGCTTTTGATCGAGTGATTTCACGAGTGTTCAACTTCAGTTATTTTATTCACATTCCGTGAATTGTGCTACTAGTACCTTGAGAGCCATTTTCATTATTGGTGGTTTCTCTCATGCTTGTTAACGGTTTGCATTAGTGACTGGTAATCAAGTGACTTTCTAGCATGTTCGACTTCAAAACACTTATTCACATGTTAGAATTTGTACTTTGATCAGGTCGTGTTGGAGTGCAAGACCCTGGGCTCAAATTACAAAAGTCCAAGTTGCAAGGCGATGTGACATGATCATGGTGATATACATGTCTCTTTCAGATGGATGGCTGCAACCTTACCATGAGTTGTTATACGTGATCCTTCTCGTTATTTGATGGTTGCAACCATACCTTGGTTTCGATATGATCCTCGTTACAGGATGGTTGTGCCCATGCCTTGGATCTATTTACATGATCACTCTCTAGGTGGCTGCGTCCATACCACGATTCATGTATCATTTATCAAAGATTTCAGTGATGTATATGTATCTATGCTTGCTAGTAGGTTCTCTGACGACAGTCTTCGATTCCACGCATCAAATTGTAAAGCATTTCACCCCTCACTCTAGTTCGTCCTTCACGCTTTATGGGGCATCTGTTACACAACATTTTGTCACTGTCCCTGTACTCCTCGTTCCTTGATCTTGGAGGACCTCTACTGTGAAACTTACATGCTTTACCATCATGAAGAGACTGCCCTTATGTCCCTCTTCATGGGCAAAACATTTCCCTTTTGCATCATTCCCAAGAATCTTCCTTTTACCCCAGTTTACAAGACCAACGCTAGTGCTCAATTCCTTCCTCGTGCCAATTTGCAGGGTGTAAAACTAGGCCTAGTGCCACACGGAATAAGTGATCACTTCACCACTCATGTCGATCCTCTTTTAGCAAGTTTTTTAAATATGGAGTCGAAGCTTCTAGGTCTAGAAGCTTCGTAACGAAAGTCTGGTAAATGGTTGGGTTGGATAGAGCCGAGGAATTTAGTTTGGGCTCCTTTCCCCTATTAATATGGAACAAACCCAAGAGATAAGGCCTCTCCCATAGTAAGAGGAACCATCTCCCCTCTATCAAAGCTATATAAAATCCTCCTTTTCCAAGTTGAACTAGTCTTTTTGGAGCTTGAATAACCAACAAGATATATATAGCTTTTTTCCTTCTAGTTTATGTGTGTAAAGGGATAATAGTGTGTTTGGTTTGGTTTGGAACTAAAGGGAAGAAACCTTAAACTCCCATTGTTGAGGCTAACCATGAGATGTTAGAAGTGGTGTTGGAACCAGGATACATTGGAGGAGACCTGCAATGTCAAGGATTTGGTTGTATATCTTTTTGAGCTTTATATCAATACAAATGATGATTTATTTCCTAGATTGAGTGTCATATTACATTTAATGGCTTAAGATTCCTTGACTTTTTAAGTAAATCAAATGCGGTTATATGCTATTATGTTTGTTGTTGTCTCTTGTGTATTTATTTCAGGTATTTAAAGGGGAAGAGCCCAAAGGAAGATGGAGGAAAGGAGCGAGGTCATCATCAAGCAGAGTAGTGTTCTAATAGGTAAGCCATCTTATTCGGTTCTAGTTTAAGGAAGTTTTCATTAGTTTGTTCTGTTTGCGGCTAGACCCACTCTAGGGCTAGAGGGATCATCTTTGTCCGTAGAGGATATTTACCAACTCCACACATCCTTAGGCCAATGGAAAAGTAGAGGTTACTAACAAAGCATTGGAAGGCATCCTCACCAAGGTTGTGAGCAGCAGTAGAAAATATTGGGTTGAGAGACTAGTGGAGGCCACTTGGGCCTATAATACAACCTGGAAGACAACCTCTGGCTTCACCCCTTATGACTTGGTATATGGGAAGAAGGCTCTTCTCTCCATTGAGTTTGAGTATAACACTTTGATAATGGAAGCACAGTTGGATTTGGATGCTACAAAGGCGCAACAAGAGAGGTTTCTCTAGCTCAATGGTTTAGATGAATTCAGGGTGCAGGCCCTCCTACACACAGAAGTGTTTCAAGTATAAAGAAAGGTTTGGCATGACAAAAACACCAAACACGAAGTTTTTCAAGAAGGTGATTGGGCTCTGCTATATGACTCCGGGTTCAAGGACTTCAAAGGAAAAATGATGATCAAGTGGTTAGTCCCATATCTGATAGAAAAGTGCCATGACAATGTGGTTGTGCAAATAAGGACCATTGGTGAAGAAGGTATTCCCTTGCTTGTCAATGGATATAGATTAAAAGCCTATAAAAGACCTCTATCAAGGGAAGAGTTCATCAGTACCATCAGTAAGTAAGTGAATGTGCTTGGAAGTGTCTTAGCTTCTATCTCACCAAATTCTTAAAGACTGTTTTTATTTTGGGAAAAAATGGAAAAAAAAAACAATAAGGGACCTAGGTGAAAACCTCCATGAGGAACCTGAGGGCAACTTTTGGGTTGAAAACCTCCTTGAGGCAACCCAAGAGTGAAAAAAGGAAAATAAAAATACCCCTAGGTGAAAACCTCCCTTGAGGCACCTAGGGCAGGAAAACAGGTTGAAAACCATCTTTGAAGTGACCTATGTGTCTTTCAAAAAAACAAAAAACAAAACAAAATGCCATGACAAAGACCTCAAACCTACCCACTAATAAAACTCTGTGATTTTTGCAGGTTTTTAAAGGAAACAAATGACTCGAAGTTAAAGGGAAATTAAGCCAGCATCACCCCATTATTCCTTCATTCACTTCATATCTCCCATGCCTACTATGTCTCCATCATCCATCCTCACTTCGAGGCATCAAAAACCATTTTTTCTGCAATTTTTTTACTTCTACAGAGTTTCCTATAGTTACTACAGGAGTTTCCTGTAGTACTATAAGATGTCCTGAAACACTACATAAATGAAGTCCCAATTGGAAAATGATGATACAAGCCTGTTCTAGGTTGAAATGGGGGACCATACAACTCACCACTTCTCACCCAACACCAGCTCATGACCATACCAACCTCTGTGTCCATCAAAAACCACTCAGAAAAATGAAAAAATACAACAACAACAACAACAACAAAAGAGAGTCAAAGGGTCATGCCATCATTGGCTTCACTCACCTACCACTCCATCTCCTCCATTTCTATCCTTCCACTCCTACATCACCACCCATTCCTCCTCCAAGTGAAAAAAAGAAAAAAAAGATGAAAAAGGCAGCTGCAGGAAACCCTATAGTAGCTTGTGTTATCACAGTAGCAGTTTCTCCATGCATTCTCCTTCACCATCCATGGAATTCAGTAACTCCAGCATCCATGCAAACATTATTAACCTATCTAGAGCTCAACAGAGTAGCAGCAACCAGGCACCTGCACGCAACAACAAAGAAGACAACCACATCAACAGGAAGAAATATACATAAAAGTGACCAAGCAAAAGCACTTACTTGAACAAAAAGAAGCACAGGAGAGTCACCCTCCAACATGCATCAACCAAGCGAAGGAAGGCATAGGTATGGCACCTCATCCAAATTCTTCCCTAAGTACGATATGATAAATGTGTATGAATATGAAAAATTTCGATTTTATAAACTGGAGGTGGCCAGTTAACTTGGCCACCCTCAGCTCGAAAACAAAAATTGAACTCCTAGTCAGCATGACATGTTGTAATTTCACATCAAGGAGAATGAGTTGAAAAGGTGGTTGAGTTAAATTGTATGAGATTGGGTGATGATTACGAGGGGAGGCTGCATGATAACTAATGGTGGGCCAACGTTCCCAAAGAGGAAATCTTGTACACTGTCATCCAATGCAGCGCTCCAAGAAATCGACCATAAATAGCAAACATTCCAAACTCTCATGCACCATTTGTTCATTTTGAGATCAGAGAAGATCGGGACCACCTTGGAGAGCCATCAAGGAATCAACCCTATTTCAGCCACCGTACAAGAAACAAAACTACAAGAACAACTACAGGAAACACAGGGAGCTATAGGAAGCATTGGAAATTCACAGAGAATTATGAAAGGGGGTGCCTCGGGTCCAGTTGTTCAACAATTTTCCTCATCCAAAGCATCACAGTGAAAGGTAGGTGGCCCACATCTCCTGCATTATGAATTGATAGCTAAAAAAAGAAATAATTGATTTTTCTAAGTGATTACACTGGGTCTGGTGTTTTAGACATAATTGTGTGAAATTTTAAAGTTGTGTGGAGATAGAAAGAAATTGCAGCCATCCACCAATATTCGAAACTCTCAATAACCCTAGAAACACTAAGGCTAGCCTACCAAACTCCCTACATTCAGCTAACTAGAGAAGAGACATGATAGGAGGATTTAACAGAAGGTAACCCACATAGACATCTAGGATAAACCTCCATCCCTCTGTGGTAGAAATATTTAGAAGGCATAACTCGTTGTGATTCTTTGAACTTCTCAGAGGGTATGATGATGATGCAGCTCAAGAATTTTCCATGGAACTTAACCCTCAGGCTAGAACCATTGCTACTAAAGTGGTAAGGGGGCTGTCAATTACAATTACTTCTGAGGTAATTAGTAGAATCACTACACTTCCCCAAGGGATGCAATGGAGAAAGGAGGATAAGGTTGCAAGCACTTTTGCAAATAAAAACTTATTCTTAAGGGATGAAGAGCCAATTGAGGAAAAAAATGGGATAATAAGGGAAAGCCTTCCCTATCCTTGGAATGAGGTTAGCTGTCGTATTTTAAAATATATCTCTTGTGAGGGGAGGCTCAGTATAATCTATAGCTACCAATTTAGAATCCTCCATGAGTTGAGATTCGAAGAGGAGATACCCATTGAAAAAATACTTATTGTACCCTATTTCTTGCTGCAATAAATATTAGACATGAGCCTAAAGGTCCAAGAGGGAAAACATCAGCAATTGGCACACCATGGACTTATTAAGATAATACTATAGGATGTCTTGAGCTAGCTAAGAATCCCTATTAAATGGCCCACATTTAGAGACATCGACAGAGAGGTTTTGATTAGAATACAAGCCCTTGAATATGATAGGGACGATACCTCTAATGGTGAAGAGGAGGCAGAAGAAGGTGAAGAAGAACCTAAAGAGGAGGAAGAAGAACGAGAGGAAGAAAAGGAGGCAAAATTGAGAAAATAGAGGAAGAAGAAGGAAAAGAAGAAGCAGAAGAGGATAAAGCTGAAGATGAATAATATAAGGAAGATGCAAGATGTGAGGAACATGCCAAGGAAAGGGAGGAATATCCAAGGTTGTCTCCTAAACCTACTGAGAAGGAGGCAACTATTGCCTTAACTTCCCTAAGCACACCTGTCAAGTCAAAAGGGAAAAGACAGAGGCAGACTCCCCTCTATTTCAAAATAAGGAGGAGCACCAGGATTAAACAAGGGAAACCACAAACAGCCACCAGGACTCCAATCATAATTGATGAGTCACCAAAAGAGCAAGAAAAGCTAGTTTCCTTGGAAATAAAAGGTGGAGAGGGCACATCAAAACAATCTTCCCCAAAGTCTGCAATCACCTATGTTAGAAATCTTGTCACCGAGTCAGCATCAACAAAGAAAGACAAGGCACCTTTGACGCCATTTCATAAAGGAAAAATCCTTCTACATGATCATCATACAATCCTACAGGAAACTCTATCAACACTATAGGAAACACAAAAAAGGCTACAAGAAGGATAGTAGGGATAGAGGGAAGGCAAGGAAGCAGCAACACAAGTGTAGGAGGGGGAAACTTCTCTAAAGAAATCTAAGGGAGAGTTCCAAGAGCTGTAGTAGCCTAGCCCATAGCCCAATTTGAGTTCTTATTACAGTTTCATCGAGGGACGTAGAGTAATACCACAAAAATTTCCCATCCCTCTACTCTTTGAGCTTGAGAAAGAGAGAGGAAGGACATATCTTTGGATGCAATTTTCCAAATCAAATAAGGTAGAGGATGTGGGCCATATGGAAGAGAAACTACTAGAGATGGGCAGAGAGTTGAGTAAGATAAGAGACAGGGAACAAATTATGAGATCTCAATTAGAGATAGAAAACCCATGGCTAAGAAGGCAGTTATAGGAAAAAGAGAGCGAATTGGCAACCATGGCAAGCCTCTCCATGGAGGCACTCTAGTGCAGGATGCCACCAAAATCATATGCCTTGTACCTCAAAGATCAATGGCTACAATTTCATATCAAGGCACTAGCACAACACGGGACTATGCCTTTCCAAGACTATACGCAGTTCATTAAACAATGTGAAAAAATCACCCTAGAGGATAAGGCCAAATACCTGAATTCTACTTGCACAACTTGATCTTACCATACTTAAATGTGTGGGACCCCAATGCAAAGTTGGGGGACTTACAACTAATGGCCCTTGCATCATGGATGAGTCATTAGGAGGCCAGTGCTAAGGAGGTGAAGAAGGTGATGGAAAGAGAAGAAAGGGAGCCCCTTTACATCAGGGCAAAACAGATAAATTCAATGGTTTCTTTAGCACCCACAACATCATCGCTAGTGATCCCCATCTTGCACCAAGATACCTAGCTACACAAGAACAAGCAATCATACATTTGAGAACACCTTGAGATTTCTAGGTAATTAAAGCTAGCAAGCATGCCAAAGGAGATGGAGCACCTTACCATACAACCTAAGGATCATGGAGTATCATTCCCCTGAGAGGATGAGAGATGCACTAGAAAGGACCCAATTGTATAAGAATGCACTGAAGAGACTCAAAATCAATTGGATTGGTTTGAAACTCAGTCCACCCTTGCTATTGGGTATGCTAGAAGGTAGAAAGGAGGAAGGGGAAAGAAAGCAATGGGAGGAAATAGAGAAGCATGAAGGGTTTTATCCACAAGGGGAAACTCCATCAACACAAAACCTGGGATGTCAGAGAGGCCACAAGGGCTATGAAGGATATGGACATAGACTAAGTTTCTCAGAGGATGAGCAACACTTTTAGTAGGGCGTGATGATGAGGCTCATCAATAGGTAAGTTATATGGGCCATAATGCCACTCTCCAGCTTATTAAAATAAAATTTTCTCACATTTCTTTACATATTTTATTATAATTTTCTTAGTGATAAGGGTAAAGGTTATATGTTATGTCATGTGGCTTGATGTGCATTAATTGCAGGATTTCGAGTAGTTTTGGGGTAATTTAAGTGCAGGAAATCAAAGTAGGCAAGAAAGATGGATTTTATGAGATTTGGTCTCCCTCCTTAACTCCTCAATCACTTGAAGGTTCCTCCTCCAAATCTCATCATCTTGAAGTTACAAGAAGCCAAGCCAATCGAGTTCATTGACAACTAAGTCAGTGATAGTTTAAGACAAGTCAATATCGATTTTCAGAGCCAAGCCTCCCTAATTTTTAGGAATTTGTTGGTAGCTTCAGTTGTATAAATAAGAAGGCCTAGGGCCTCATTAGGATTCGAATTTTTATTGTAGCCAAGAGGCAATTTCGAGCTAAGATATTGTGACTGTTATTCTCATGTTATTTTTGACATTTTGATGATAATGAAAAGGGTTTCTTTGATCCAACACTGAGTTGACTCAGAGGGCTGAAGCTCTTGGGTTAGGGCCCAACCCTAGCAGCAGAGGTTCCTCTTTTTGTACATGTATTCTTATATTAGAATCATAGATTAGTTGTTGAAGTTATCTCTGCTTTGTTTAATTTACAAGTCTTTGAATGATTGGTTAGTTTTTCTTCCATTAGTTGGAGAAGTAGATCAATGTTACAGTAGTGAAAGAAAATACTTTAGAAAATCTTGTGACAGTGTCCTCATCCTCATCTCCGTGATGGGATCATGGTTTGAGAGCCCCACTCTCACAACCCAAAAACAGATTCATCTTGTGGTCATTGCATAACTTAGGATTTCTTGTTGAGTAGATCATTGTTTATGATTTCTTAGAAGCACCTGCAATTGTCATTTTGGTTTCTTGAGTTTGTTATAGATTATAAAGAATTCCATTCCATAGATTTAATCCATTAGCCATCAATAAATCAGTTTCTCAAATTGAACTCATCTTTTCCATATTTATATAAAGTTGTGAATGAATGAAGAAAACAATATGTGTTGTTGAAGGAGTTGTTGATCTGCAAGGAGAAACTCATTCCACCAGCCTCATCTAAGTCTTCTCCACTTCTCCCCCAACCTAAATACACTTGATGAATAATTAAATAGGTTGTGTTAGAGTTGGTCTAGTAGCCCTCCACTAGAGATCAAAGCTCTTTGAATTTCATGATTAGGTGTCCCATTAGTGTGATCATGTTGCATTCCGTTAGGCATGCCATAATCCCGGTGGAGGGAGTTTGTGTCTTTTATTCCCCTCTTGTTTGGTACAGCTGGTTCAGGTTTGTTAAGTAAATAAAATCTTCTAAGGGTCATTCATCTTGCTTTAAGTTTCGAGGTCTTAGGTATAGGGTTGAGTCCATTTTTGTCTTGAGAAGTCATAAAGGACCAGCAGGCCAGAGGGATGTTCTTCATAAGCATCATTTCAACAATTCTCACTATTGTACAGCTAAATTTTCACCTTGTTTTCAAAACTCTGTTTTTGAAAAACAAAGGTCATTATCTCATTTTTGTAAAAATTCTCAAAATTTCAAACTCTCCAAATGTCGAAGTGCAACCTTGGTCTCCTTTGCCAGAGCACCTTAGAAGCTATCCCTGCAAAAAATTTCAGAAGAAATCATCATTTCAACCAATTTTTCAAAGAAAAGAAACCAAAAGTCAGAGCTAATTAATTCAAAAAGTGTCAACACTCAAAACATTATAAAGTGGGTTTTGGGCAAGTAAAAATCTAAAGGAAGCCTATAAAAGCACATCACTCTTCATTAGCAACTCATTTGCCTCTCACAAGCTAAGTGAATCCTTGCAAAGGCAATTTTAGGAGTTCTTGAGCAAATTGAGCAGTTTCAGAGGCGCGCTACGTGTCAGGGGTGCGCTACGCGTCAGGGAGCCTTTCTCAGTGTTATTTTGCACGTGCGCTACGCGTCAGAGGGGCGCTATGCGTTGGCCAAGGCGCGCTACGCGTTGGCTTTTCAGCTCAACAAACTGCCAGCAAGCCATCAAATCGATTTTTCTCTCAGGAAAATTGCAAGTAGGCCTCTCCTCCATGGCTAGATTTGGTTTTGCAAGATGAAAGAGAAAATTAATATGTTCAAATGCTATGAAAATGATAAATCTAAACCCTACATTGTTGTGGAAGATTTAAGGTCTAAATGGTGCTAGGGTTTCAAATTTTTCTTGCTGTCCAAGGTTGCCCATTTGTAATCCCTCTTTTCCCTCATTTCATCACCATTCTCCTTCAACTTTTCCCATGAAATTTCATAATTCTCCTCTCTAAAATTCCTAGAACCTACTTAATTCCCAAACCCTACTTCACTTTAAAATCCTACAAATTTGTGATTTCCCATGTTGCCTTCCCTAAATTCCTTCTTTATGTTTATTTTCCCTAATTCCCTCATGTTCCCCTATCCCTAACAATTCCCTTTTACTTATGTCCCCTTGGTAACATAATTTGAAAAAGTCAAACAACAGTTAATTGGGTGCAAAGTCAGCAGTACATTTCAACCATCTTGCCTTCAAAACCATGTCAGAAACCGAATCAGATTATGAATAGAGTTATGACAGTGATTCAACACCAGAGGTAGAAGTGCCAAGGAGGCATCACAAGGGTGGTAAGGGTGGTCGACATGTCAGGGAGGAGCCCACTTCTTTGGCTCATTTGCAAGCTTGTCCACTTGCAATGTCATGTTTTCAATATCAATCATGCTTTGGATATTGTGAGAGGATCTCACAAATTCAACACCATAGAGAACTGGTCTGCTTGTTTGTCCTACATTTGCACAATGGTCATGTGAACCTTGCAGGAGTGGATTTCACCCTATCACCTGAAATGGTTGCTCAAGCCACCGGGATACCAAATGTCGGGGAAGAGTGGACCAAGTGCAAGCTGCTAGACAAGTTTCATTATCAACCATACATCAAACCGGATGCATGAGACACCTAACTGCTGTTTTTCCTTTCAGATTCCTAAGAGATGAGTATGCACCCTTGATGAGGCTCATTATGCGCTATTTCACTTGTGAGGGCAGATTTTCACGTTTATATTCGTACCATATCCATTTTTTGATGCATTTCACCCGGGTATGAATGATGAACATTCCATTTTTCATGTGCCGAAATATAGAGAAGATGGTGCCCGTAGTGCAAAGGAAGAACCCCGCATAGCAACTCAAAAGTATATATCATTATGCACTGATCGAGATCATAGTGATGCATCAGTTGGCACAACAGGGTATTGCTTGGGAGGATTTCATTTCTCGCAACTTCTTCATGGTGCCACAGCCACCTCCCAAGATTGTCCATGATGAGGGAGGGCCTTCACATCAGTTTGACATTCCTGAGCCAGAGCATGTCAGCGCTCCTCCATATGTTACATATCAGAGAGGCCACAGGGTCTTATTTGCATCTGCACGGCGAGTATTATCTCCACACCAGGTGGAAGGGGTCTTGCCTTCTTCATCAGCACATCGAGTGTTATCTCCACATTAGGTGGAAGGGGCCTCGCTTTTGACAGCAGCACAGGTACAAGAGAGAGGCAAGCAGCCCAAGATTGATGAGGGGCCATCAGGTGATCCAGACATAGATATTGTTGACCTTGATATCAGTTCTCCTAGCTTAGAGCTTAAGGAGATCATTCAGCAACAAAAGGCTAAAAATGACTTGTTGCAACAAAAGTTGGAAATGGAAAATTGGACAATCACATACTTAGAGAAGCGCGACAAGCAGTTGGAGGATGAACACACTCTTGATGAGTTGCGAAGGATCCGAGAAGACCGGAACTTGGCTCGCAAGAGACCCGGTGATTTGACACCTATTGAGCAAGGGTCTATGCTCATTCGGGTGAACACTCATTTAGAGAAGTTGCTAGCCAAGGCAAACAGGGACAAAGACATGCTCTGCCACATGAAGAATCATTATTGGGCCCGCATGCATGTGTGCAAAGCAAAAATGAAGGTACTTAAAGCACGCTTGGCCAAGGCACTAAAACGGAGGAAAAGGCCCGATCCACTTCAGATTTTGGCTGAAGCCACCTTGAAGGAGCATGGTGCTCAATGATACACCTCCAGCTCAAAATTCAGGAAATTTGGAGCAATTTTGGTCAATTTTGAATTTTTTGTGCCAAAAACAGGTTTTTGCCCTCAACGCGTAGCGCGCCGCGTGCTACCCTTAAGTTGGGGAGGTCCATTGCACGAAAACTCAGAATTTTTGGATTTTTAATGATGAAATACACCTTCTCAGCCACTGCCAAGATATTTCATCAAGTTTTGGGCCCCCAAAAGGTCAAAAAACAAGCAAAAAACGACCTTCTGCCACTTTTTGGACACACAGGAAGCAGTCTTGGGAGATTGCAATTTTGGAGGGGAAAATGGCCACCAAATTGAGAAATTCCACTTGGGCTAGAGAGTAGACATCCAGACCTTTCCAACAAGCCCACTTGTGCCTCATTTGAATTCCGGGAAGTGCCCCAAAAGTTGGGTGAAAGGCGCGCTATGCGTTGAGAAATGGCGCGCTACGTGTTGGGAAAATTTGCCAGTTTTGCACCTTCAGCTCAGGAAAACGCAACATTGACTAGTTTTGACTTTTTGGTGGGATTTTTCATCCTCCTTGATGTAATTGATGTAATTTTATGTTTACATGACACTTTTTTACCTATTCTAGAAGATTCATTCATAAAATGGCAAAAAATTAATGAATGAATTGGTTTCCTAGCTTATAGAGGCAAGTTGTTTTGATTGCCTAGATTGTAGTGCTCAGTTTAGAATTGGTTGAAACAGCTCCTAGGATGATGAGCTCGACCCCTAGAGGCAAGGGAATGTTTTAGCTTGCCTATATTATTTATTTTCTTAGTCATTTTCATGGTTGGACTCTTGAGGGATAAGCTTAGACTGTTTTACACTTTGTATCTCTGCAATTTTGGCAAAGGAAAGACCAGGGTTTTGCAGCACTATTTGGGATTCCTGTGGTTATTTGTTTTGATGGTGTGTTTCTCTCATGTACTTGTAATTTTTTTATGTGCATGATTTTCTTGCTATTCTCTTCTGCAAATTAAGTAAATGAAGTGTTAAGGTAGAATTCATGGTTTCTATGCTCTGCCTTTAAGTTTGCTTAATATCAATGTTTTCATCTGTTTAAGGAGAACTCTCGATGGTTTCTTGCTCTCCTTAGCTCCTCACCAGTCATATCCATCCATTCACTTATTTCAAAGGCATCAAGACAATCTCCTACCTTGCCCCAAAAAGACCTCTGCAAAAACTGTGTCTCATCCCCGCACCAAAAATTGCCGTGCTCAGTTTTCCAACAAAACCTTGAAAATTTAAAATCAAACTTTCCCTATCAGTTTACTAGCCTAAAATCAGTGTTCTTTATTAGGTCATCTCAGCCCTTTGAAGACTTTTTGCCGAGATAGACCCGAAGAGAGCCCTCTCCTGTCCCCGTAGGGCTAGCTACGAGGCTAAGTGGTTTGATGTTGCCTTGGATTTTGTCTTTTTCAGCCTGAGGCCAAATTCAAGCGCTAATAGGTTGGAGCCTAATTTTTTATAATAAAGGATTGAAGTCCTCATTGGTGTTTGGATATTATTTTGAGGGTTGGAGTCCTCATTTTAAGAAAATTGGTGCTTGGATTTTTTGAGAGGATTGGGGTTCTCGTTTTGACCAAGTTGCTTCTTGGATTTGTTAAGAGGATTGGGGTCCTCATTTTTACCAAGTTGGTTCTTGGATTTGTTCAAGGTTGGAGGCTTGAAGTAGTCAGATATTTTTTTGACAAATTGGATCTTGAGTTTTTGTAAAACAAGATTGGAGTCCTCACTAAACTCATCAATAAAAGTACTCTTTGTTTTATTTATTTTGTTCCAGTTTAATTTTTGATAAAAATAGCAATTGGCATAGTATAACAATTGAAAGAAATATTGATTCACTCCCCCGCTTAGTATTTCCAACAATTAGTATCAAATCCAACTTCTTCAAGATCATCCTAATAGTTGGAAGAAGGATTTTTGAATCACGATGGCCAGTAAATATGGTAAGGTCCCCCAATTTGATGGAACAAATTTTTCCTTTTGGAAGGTTAGAATGGAATACGATTTAATGTCTCTTGGAGTCAAAGTTTGGAAATCTGTCACAAAATATCCCATCTCCTCTTGTGACAGATCCTGATGGGAAGAAAGAATATGTGGAAAATGAAAAGGCCTTGAATTATATAGTAAGTTGTTTGTTAGATTTATAATTCACCAAAGCTATGGGCATTAAAATAGATAAAGATATGTCAGACAATCTCATCCATATTTATGAAGGAGATGAAAAGGTCACAACGGCAAAGCTTCAAACCTATAGAAGGAATTTTGAAAGTCTCAAGATGAATGATGATGAAGATATTGTTTCTTATTTTCCTCAAGTAGATAAGGTAGTCAACTATCCTAAAGGTCTAGGTGAATATGTCAAAGAAAAGGTGATTGTTTAAAAGGCCATGAGATCTCTTCCAGCTCATTTTGATGCCAAGTTTTGTGCCATCAAAGAACTAAAAGATTTGGACTCTCTATGAATGGATGAACTTCATGTAATTCTCACGAAATATGAGATGAGGTCTGGAAGTTCCACTCATAATGAAGTTGTGTTCAAGGCACCCAAGAAATCAACAAAGGGAAAGAATTGTGATAGCAACAACGATGATTCTGACACTAAAATGGCACAATTTTTCAGGATGTTGAAGAAAGGATCCAAAATCAAAGGTAATCTACCTCTCATTTTCTTTATATGTGGTCAAATAGGACATTATGCAGAAAAATTCCCTTTTAAAGATGGTAGTGATGATGAAGATTAACCTTCAAGAGGAAAAGCTCAAAAAAGAATAATTTCTTCTCCAAACAAGACAACTACGACTTTGATGAAGAAGAATAATATGGTGGAAGTGGTGAAGTATTATTCATGGCCTTCAAAAATGAAACATATAGTTCAAAAGAAGAAGAAAGTTCAGAAGAAGTAGAAGGAAATGCAGAGGAACTTTTGATTAGTGCCATAAAAGAAAATGAGAGACTTAGAAAAAAGGATGAAAAGTTATGTAAAGAAAAAAACTCTCTCAAAACCAATAAGGATGAAGCTAAAATAATAAAAGTAGTGTTGAGGAATAAGTTGAAGGAAAAGGAAGCAACTTGTGAAAAATTGGAAGTGAAACTTATATATCTAAAAGAAGGGTTGGAAAAATCCAACAAGAATTCGAAGAGTTCTCATACCTTGGATTTCATTCTCATCTCCCTAAGGCCACTATGTGAAAAATCTATACTTGGGTATATAGGAAAATCTGCCAATTCAAAGGAAGAAACCAATGCCCATCATGAAGAAAATCCTAGAAGTTTTGTTGACATTCTTAAAGGATCTTATCATTCTAACCATGCAGGAAAAAAATTTCATCCAAGGAATGAGAAGCAGTCCCTCCCTAAAAGGAATATCTCATCAAGGAAAGCTTATCCTAACATTTATCAAACTATTTTCCTTGGTCACTGTTTCTTTTGTAAAAAATTTGGTCATTAGGAAAAACATTGCAGGGTTTATGGGGGTAATCATCAAAATAAGATTCTTGAAAAAAAAAGGAAAGGCCAAATGAAGATATATAACTTCTTTTCTCATCTTCAAAGTATAGTCTATAATTTTAAATTGTGATAATCCAGGTCATATAGCACAAAACTATTCTCTAGAAAAAAGAGAGAAGGTTTGGAGAAAGAAAATTCGAGAATCTACCTCTGAAAATTGCAGTCTAGCTTTATATGCTCAGAGAAAGGAAAATCAATGGTTTTTAGATAGTGTATGTTCTAGGCACATGATAGGTGACTAGAAAATGTTCATCTCAATAAGAAAATAAAATGATGAAAATGTGACCTCTGGAGATAATGGATCTACTAAAATTGTTAGTAAAGGCACAATGAGTCTCTAGAATGGCATGGGAAAAGCACAAAATTCACTATATGTTGAAGAAATCAAGCATAACATTAGAAGTGTCAGCCAAATATGTGACTAAGGGCATTATTTCCTCTTCCACTCCTAGGACTGTGAAACAAGGAGATCATCTTCAGGAAAACTAGTAGGACGAGGATTTAGAGCAACAAATAATGTATACATTCTTAGTGATATTCAAGAAGAGAGATGTTACATGAGTCAAGAAAATGAAATTTGGTTGTGGAAAAAGTGTTTGGGATACTTAAGCTCTTATAACTTGGTGAATATTAGCAAAACACAAGAAATAAGAAGTATCCCAAAACTTTCAAAGCTAGAAAATATTATTTGTGCACAATGTCAACATGGAAAGTAAACTAGGACGAACTTCAAATCAAAGGAATGTTCGACATCAGAGCCTTTGGAACTCATTCATGAAAATTTGTGTGGTCCAACCAAAACTCCAACTCTACAATGAGAAAGATACTTTGCTTTATTTATAGATGATTATAATAGAATGATGTGGGTATTTTTCAAAAGATATAGGTCAGAAGCACTAGATTTTTTTAATAATTTAAAATCAATGGTTGAAAACAAAAGTGAGTTGAAGATCAAATTATTAAGAATAGATATAGGTGGGGAATTTACCTCAATAGAATTTAATGAATCCTATGACAAATATCGAAGCAAAAGGGAACCTTCTATTGCTAATACTCCTTAAAAAAATGGAGTAGTAGAAAGAACGAAAATATTTGTACAAGAAATTGTAAGAACAATGTTGTTGGAAGTTTATTTATAGGAAACATTTTGGAGGGAGGAAGTTGGGGAAACAAGCTATATCATGAACAAAGCTAAACTTCGAGTAAATAATGATAAAAATCCATATGAACTATGGAAAGAAAGGCATGCCTCTATGAAACACTTTAGAATATTTGGAAGAAAATCTTATATGAAGATTAATGATGATTCACTATGGAAATTTGATTCACATGTTAATGAAGGAATTTTCCTTGGATACTCATTAAGCAGCAAGGCCTACAAAGTCTACAATAGGAAATTGCAAAAGATAGTCAAAAGCATCAATCTAAATATACAGTGAAGCTCTTCTTGGAAAAGAAGTAGTTAAAACCAATGGAGAAGACCCTATCCTTGCAGATACATAGGAAGGTGGTGGAAAGGAAGAGGAGCTGGAAAATCAAAGGAGGAACCATATCAAACACCATCAAAGTTAAATTTTGTATAAAAGCATCATCCATAAGATAAAATCATTGGAGATGTGGATGGAGGAATATAAACTTGAAGAAAGATGACAAAAACACGAAAATGGAATAATATTTCCTTGCTATCCACAATAGAACCAAAAAATTTCACTCGAGAAAGTAAGGATTCTCATTAGATTAAAGAAATGGAAGAAAAGATGAACCAAATTGAAAGGAATGGAACATGGGATCTAGTCCCTCATCCAAGAGATAAGAATTTCATAGGAACCAAGTGGGTGTAAAAGAACAAAATGAATGAACAAAAAAAAATCATTAGAAATAAGGCAAGATTGGTGTGCAAGGGTATACTCAAATTGAAGGAATTGACTTTGAAGAGACATTTTCTCATGTTTCCAGATGAGGCTATAAGGATTTTTTAGCATTTTCTTGTTCAAAAGGCTTCAAATTCTATCAAATGGATGTGAATTTAGCCTTTCTAAATGGAGATATAAAAGAAGAAGTATACATGGAACAACGACAAGGGTTTGACTCGTCTAAAAATAAAGACTTTGTATGAAAATTAAAGAAGGCCTTGTATGGATTAAAGAAAGCTCCAAGAGCTTGGTACACTAGAATTTATCACTATATACAACAACAATGATTCAAGAAAGGAGTTGTAGGAAGCAATATTTACATGAAGACGGATAAAGACAATCTGCTTATCACACTAGTGTACGTGGATGGTATCATTTTTTGGGAGCAACAATGACGAAACGAGTCACAAATTTGACCAAGACATGTCAAAATAATTTGAAATGTAGACAATTAGAGAGTTTTCTTACTTTCTTGGACTTCAATTAACTCAAACTGAAGCAGGAATGTTCATATCACAAGCAAAATATCTTAGGGATATGCTTAATCATTTTTGTATGGAAGATTGTTCTCTTGTGAGCACAACTATGACAATAGGTTTCAAGTTAAGTAAGGATGAATTTCCAATGGTAGATTTAATGCTTTACAAATCAATAATTGGATATATCTTACATATTAGAGCTTTACGAATAGATATAATGTGATAGTAGGAATGGTGGAAATATTTCAGTCATCCCCTAAGGAATATCACATGCCAGTTATAAAACGAATACTCAGATACTTGAAGGGGACTCTCTATTTTGGACTGTGGTACCATAAGAGTAAAAAACTTACCTTGACATCATAAATTGATGAAAATTGGGAAGGAATCGTTGATGATTGAAAGAGTACCAGTGGGAATGCATTCTTCTTAGGAGAATGTCTTGTGTCTTGGGTTAGCAAGAAACAATCATATATATCTTTCTCCACAGCTAAAGCAGAGTACATAGTAGCATCATATTGTTGTAGACAAATACTATGGATGAAGGAAGCTTTAAAGGTTGTCAATATAGAAATAAATCATCCTTTCATCATCTGCTATGACAATACCAGTGCAATAAACCTCCAAAAGAATCCATTCATGCTTTCAAAGACAAAACATATCCCAACTAAGAACCTCTTTCTCTAAGAATAGGCCACAGAGTAGAAAATCAAAATGGAGTATGTCAACACTAAGGAGAAAATTACAGCTATCTTCACAAAACCCCTACCTCGAGAAGCATTTGAATATCTTTGTTAAAAGATGAGGGTCATCTCTCTTGCATCCCATTAGATCATCCCTCTTCTATTGATGTAAAAGGGGGAGAATATGACAAGGGGTGTAGCACGATGATATGGGGAGCAACACAGGGGGATTAGCATGATGACAAGGGGAGTAACATATGAGGATATTGTTTCCATCAATAACAAAGGGGAAGGTTGTTGGAGGAATAATTTTTTATTGATGTCTAAGGATGAATTGATGAAGTTAAGGATTCCATATATTCAAAGAGAACATTAAGCCATTTCCAATGAGCTATAACATGCCTCTTCACTCCTCTCTAATAAGAAGAAATTATTTTTTTAAGTGAAGAGAACAATATTTTCCCCTCTTCAAGTTAGCCTACATCGACATATGTCGACCCCTCTCCAAAAGACATGTCAATTCAAAACATGGTCAAATTCATATAAATAAACAACTCAACTCCTCCATTTTATCAGCCAACTCATCCAAGGAAGATAAAGACAAGGAGCTTGGACCTAAAGTAGTAAGAAAAATTTCATAGCTCATGAACTTAGAGGCAAGACAAAGCAAGGATTTGTGATTGTTATCTCTATTTTGCATCATAATTTATATATGGATTTCTGTTTATTTTATGAAGCCTTCTTTTGTTTTATTTCGTCCTCTTTCATTTCCTCTTGTGAAGGAGAACTCAAACCTTTTCCTTCTACCCTGAACTCGGCCCTTCATGTGGAAGTTTTAGGCCTAGAACAAACCCTGACCTCTAAAATGTTTAGACTCTTGTACTCAACTTTTTGGAGTAGACCTATCGACCTTAGACTTGGAGGAAACCTTAGCCAACATTGGAGCAGACTTTAGACTTAATTCTATGACCTTTGAACCTAAGAGGCAAACCTGAGGTGATTGAAAAATGCAATTTAGGCCCTCTTCTATGGAAAAATCAACCTTCTAAGGTTGGATTTGGCTCTGCAATTTGGCCCTCTATGACATCCTTTGAACTTGAGACAAGAGAAAAAATTTACAGAAGGAAGGGAAATTATTCAAACTCCTTTAAAACTGATATTGCCCTGTGTTTTGACCATTTTCTTGAGGCAACTTTGGATCAATTGTTAAGCAAAATTTATAAAAATTAACAGAAACCTTTGGATCAAAACTTAAGCAGTCTCTTGATCAAACTTTGAGTAGACCTAGACCAGAATTTGGAGTATTCTTAAGAGAATATTTTGGACAAGTTAAAGAAACCTCTTATAGTAGCCTTCTGGAATAGACTTGAAGAGTTTGTGAAACCTTTATGAAGCAACTTCGGGAGCCCTTTCTTGATGTCTTGAGAGAGGATATTTTTTGAAGTCTTGATAGAGCTCAAGGGGTGCAAACTTGGTGGTGTAAACCACTTTAGAAATTGAAATGCCCAGCGAAGTCAAGACGGTTCTTCTACGACCTCCTTAAGAACAAAGTGCCCACATGGGAAAACCTGTAGAAAATGAACAAACATGGGCCTGGTTGGTGTATATTATGCAAAAATTCAGAAGAATCAGTTTGTCATTTGTTCTTAAGTTTTCCTTTCATTATCAAAATTTGGGAGGCCACGTTGAGTTTACTGGGGGTTAGACTTATCTGGAATGGGGTAAGTATTTTGGAAGCTTGGAAAAATTGGTGGAACTCAGCACATGATGAAAACTTGAGAAATATTCCTCCGATCATCACATGGGGCATTTGGTTGGCAAGAAACAAAGGCATTTTTTAGGACACCCCTTCGTCACCTTCACCTATTGTGGCAGAGTGTGCCTCTATTTTTTCTTTAATACCCCTGCCTTCTCCAAGTCAGACTCCTCAGATCATTAGAGAAGAACAAATCAAACCACATATCCCTTGGGCATATTTCGATGGCACCTCTGATGCTCAGAATAGATGTGGGGTGAGGTTGGTAATACACATTAATGAACACAAACTATTAAAATCTTCAGTTGGCCTTGGTTCAGGATCAAACAACTTCATAGAACTCCAATCATTGAAATATTTATTGTGCTGGCTTTAACAAATTGGGATTGATTCAATTCAAATTTTCGGTGACTCTTTAAATGTTATAAACTGGTTTAATGAAGTTCAAAGATGTCAAAATCACATTTTGATTCCACTCATAGAATAAATATTACAACTTAAAATGGGTTTTGATTCTATATATGTTTTCCACATATATAGGGAATAAAATGCAAAATAAAACCTCCTTTCTAAGGAGGGTCTGCAACAATTTCTGGGTGATTGGCACATAATAGAATTGGAGGAGGGGAGGATCCATGTGTCAGATCAATAGCCTTACAATAGATGATCCATGCATATTTCCATTGAGCTCTGACAGTTACATTTTATTTTATCTTTTTTGATGCTTCATATTAGCTTGGTTGGTTTTTGATATTTTGACACCACTGGTACTTTTATTTATCTGTGGATATACTGGCTACAGTTATTCTTAAAGAAAATTATGTAAGGGTCATTTTCTCCAATAATGGGGAGGCCCAGATATGGACTTATGGTTTTTTTCTTGTGGATTCTGAGTAGCACTTATGCTTTTTTGCTTCTACTCAATATCGTTGTGTTTTTTCTACTTCATTGTGGACTCACAGTTTTCAGGAATGCTTAATGCATCTATAACTGTAATGTTTTATTGTCATAAGAAAAAGTTGATTTTTCTCTGGAAAAAATTTCAACAACCTTGCAAATTACTATACAAATGAGTAGATTTAAATAATTGACATTGGATTTAAATAATTGAAATGTTTAGTAAATGAGATATATGAACAAAAATGTAATATCATCCTTGTTTTTTTTTGTCGATCAAAAAAACATGCATTATATTTTCATGACAATACGGTTTACACCGTTCTTCTTACCAGTATCCCCTCTCTCATTCCAACCATATTTTTTGAGAGTGGGGGATGGAATTAGCCAAAAGGATCTTGTAACAACTATTATTTTTGAGGTACATACATACATAAGCATATCCGACATAAAAAAAAAGGAAACCAAAACTATCAACTGCATATCAGGGGGGCTGGTAAGGAGGCAACGCAGGAGGAGCAACAAAGAGGCCACCACGATGATTAAAATAAAAATCATTGTGCTCCACCCTTGCTTCCAGATTGCAAAGGTGGTCAATCATACTATGGTGTTGACGTCTCACCCTCACTAGCTGCTCTAAAATCTCGCTTTGACTAAAATGGATGTCTTGGAAGTGTGACATGGTCTCATTTTTGTATTCATGCCTATGGTCGTGTAGGATTTCCATGTTGAGTTGTAGTTGACGTAATTGAGTCAAGGGAAGTTGGAGCTTCAAGTTGTCCTTAAGATTGGACTGGGGATACCGTCTCAGTTTCCTCGGTCTCCTGGCTTTCTGAGCTGGACGACGAGGCAATGTGGCTGGGCTCATGACATCACACATATTGTTGTTGCCCCCCACTATGTCTAGCATGCCCTCTTTTCCAAGGAATTGAGAGGAAATAACAATTAACCAGAAATAGGGGTGATGTTCCCCCAAAGAAAAATTCCTTATTAGAACAACTAAAAATACCTGTGACGAAGAGACGCCACCTAGAAGGGTGAAGCACCTGACTGAGAACCTCCCTCCAATTGAACTAAGTTGTGCACACCACTCCCCAAGAGACAAGGCCTTCCTCCCTTCCGTGACATGGTTCCTAGGTCACCTCGTGGCTTGATTGCCACATAACGGTTCCAAAAACTCTTTGTCCCAACTACACCAAGCACTTTCCAAGCACTATTAGAAAGGAATAGGAAGAGGCAGACCAAGAGGCAAAACTGGAGGGCCTCCATGCCAATTCCCTCTCACCACCCTCCAGCCTATGAATTTGATTTCCCCCCATGACTAAGAAGAATTGCAACCTAGCTTCACCCCTTCCTCCAAGATCCCTTCTAACATAATTCGACCTCAAGGTGTACCCAGGTCGCCCTGCAGTGTCCCCAACACCCTTCTTCCCCCAAGTGACAGTAGAAAGCAACCACACAATTCTTGATTTGTACAATCCAAATCCCTCCAGAGGAGCTAGAGACACCAAGAGCCACCGGACCAAGAAACCCAACTATTGCTCCTCCTCTTCCTAGATAAAAATAATGAGGCTCGTCACCCCGCCTTCCAAGTCCTTGATCCACTAGAAAACCAGAGCGTGGAGATGACTTAGTTTGATTGCCCGGAGTAACCCCGTGTCCCAGGGACAGAGCAGAGAAATCAGCCCCAGTCGCACCATAGATATGAAAGAACATGCAATGCCTCACAACCAAGGCCGCAACCCTGAGGAGTCACCATGAAAACAGAACCATTCGCCCTGCCTACCCACACTCATTTACCATTTCGCCTTACTAAATTGCCTCCATAACAACCTCACTATATTAATCTTGAGAAAGACCTCCCACGATCCACAATAAATGCGTTCATGTATAGCCATAAGTGGAGTAATTATCCACATGGAGCCACTGATGGTCTCGAGGACCAATCATCTGCCACTTGGTTTGCTGTCAAATCACCCCCATTGGGGATAATTGTTGGAAATAATACTGAGAGGGGGGGGGGTGAATCAGCATTATCACATCAATAGAACTTTTTCATTTCCATATTCAGATTCATATATGCTACTTCCACAACTTCTTATGATTCAGTTAGTTGATCCTTAATGAGTGCATTAGAACATTATCAACCATATTAACAGTAAACAGGTGCAGTAAAATAGAACAAATCATCACACATAAGCCACACACATGAACACCATGATATAAGGTGGAAACCCAATGTGGGAGAAAACCACCTGCTGCAAGTCATCTCAATCTTCTTCTTAATAAGAAAATCCTTTTACAATATTTATGTACTGGTGCAGTCTTATACTAGTACGCAGGCTTCTACCTGTAGAGAGCTACAACCCTCTCTCGTTCTCCAGTCTCTCCTGGAAGGGAGCTACAACCCCCATATTTCTTGTACTAGCCGATCCATTTACTAGTACGCAGGCTGCTACCTGCTACAATGCTCCAAAGTTTTCAACTGCTACTGGAAGGGAGCTACCACCCCCTTAGCTCTTGTACTAGCTAAGATACTAGTACGTAGGCGCCGGCCTACAATCTTCTCTCCTCCAGGTACCACGTTTCATACATTTTCAGACTGGATACACCTGAAGCACAACACATAATCTGAAAGGCCACGTTTCATCCAATTTTCATACTGGACCCATAAATATCATTGAAGCACATAATCAATCAATCTTCTGAATCACCCAATCACCAGATCAATACATATACAAGGATAATATGAGTGTTAGCAACCCGATCTAGTCCATTAGATCCATTACTAGATCTCATCCATCAACACAATCAATCAAACTGAATATGTAGAATACTGACACCATTAAACAGTCATCAGAACACATCAACAACCTGAACCACCTGTAACTTTAAACATCATAGCTCAAATGGTATATGCTGCTACAATGAACCAAACCTGCGTACATACGTGCTTTCACTAAAGCCAACCCGCGTACAGATCTATAAATATTCAATCATGACTTGCAGCGATTTCAAACTTAAGTTATACCCAGTTCAGATCATTACAAGCGTCAGTATACAGATCTAGAATAAGCATAATCAACTATATAGAGATAGTTCATTTCAAACCATTTGATCCTGATCTATCCTTAGATCTTGTTCTCCATCAACCGGTGAGATCCCTCTTTAGCTCAGATCCAGATCTGCACCATAACCCAATCACAGTATTCCAGATCTAGATATTCAATAATTTAGATGATGCTTTGCCAAATGATCTCCTTCCTCTTTTATAGCCTTAGTCCTTTCTCAATACCACGGTCCAAAACCATAGGATCAAAAAACTGTTGGGCTAATACCATGAACCAACCATGAAAGTGCGTGAGATCAACGCTTTTGGATGCAATACCACGGACCAAAACCATAATAAACCAATACCATGAACCCAATACTTGGGATCAACACTTCTGACGAGGTACCATGGTCCAAAACCATAGGTTCAAATACCAAGGACTAACTACCATGGACCAAAGGTAAGTTCTCCAACATATATGCGCTTTTCCTTGCATGAAAGTGCGTGAACTTTTTCTCTACATGCAATACCACGGACCAAAACCATAATAAACCAATACCACGAACCCAATACTTGGGATCAACACTTCTGACGAGGTACCATGGTCCAAAACCATAGGTTCAAATACCAAGGACTAACTACCATGGACCAAAGGTAAGTTCTCCAACATATACGCGCTTTTCCTTGCATGAAAGTGCGTGAACTTTTTCTCTACATGAAATAAACTTTTCTCTGCATAAAAGTGCGTGAACTTTTCTCTACATGAAATAAACTTTTCTCTGCATAAAAGTGCGTCAACTTTTCTCTACATGGAATAAGCTTTTCTCTGCATAAAAGTGCGTGAACTTTTCTCTACATGGAATAAACTTTTCTCTGCATAAAAGTGCGTGAACTTTTCTCTACATCGAATAAAATTTTCTCTGCATAAAAGTGCGTGAACTTTTCTCTACATGAAGGAAACTTTGTTGCACTATAATTTATCATTTGTGTGATTTTCCATCAAGGACAACACTTGTCTCATAATGCCAACAATCTCCCCCTTTGGACTTGTCATACTGAGAATTGTCATATGATATCTCTTCCGTAGATTCATCTAGATATATATAAGTGAGTTGATCTTCTATGAGTTGTTTGCCATCAAGTACGACACATGCATCATAATGCCAACAATAATATCATCCTTGTTATATTAGGGATCACTTTTAGTTTGAGATTTATATAGTCATTTGAAAAAATAAAAAAATGTTGCTAAGAATAAGTAAATTTGAAAAATATCTTGAAATGGTTCAATTGGTAAATGTGACTTGTTGTGAAACCAAACAAAGATTCAAAACTAGATTCACTAGTAAAATTTTGGGGTTATATCTAACAATAGATCACCTTTAGTACACACCCTTCAATCCTATGCTCAAATCATTTTAAGTTTTCACATTTCTTAAACATATGTTGGGGGGAGAGTGAAGAGATATTATTGCTTATGGGACTAGATTACTTGGGAAATAGGTATATATTGATAATTTACTCTCCAATTCCTCTAATTTTATTCTTAACACCTATTCTTTTTAAATCATTTTTCTCTTTCCTTCTATTCTCACAATCCCTTTTAGTTGTCATTGCATTTTAATTCAATTACTTGATATTTGTTGTAGAAATCATTTTTAGTTTAGAATTTATATAGTCTCTTAACAAAATGAAAATTTGTTGCTAAGAAGAACTAATTTTGAAAAAGGTCAAATGCTTCACTTAGTAAATGGAGAAAATATTCCTATGGTCTGTCAAGTTATTTTAAAAGATTGACAATATTGTATTTTATTAACCATTTATAAAAATATATTTAACCACACATTATAACTATATAATACATATTTCACACATACTTGTAATTCAAACACTTCGTATGTGCACTAGATTCACCTTGCACACACCATCACTACTAGCCAATTTGGTTTACTAACCATTACAAGTAGAGTAATTGAGGCTTATATTATACTTTGAATTTTTTCATACAAACATATGCTCACATAGTATAATTAGGAAAGAAGTAAGTGGTCCATCATCCACAAATCATTTCTTTTCTTGCAAGAAGCAAACATCACATAGTGTAATTAGGGGAATTGTATTAAAGGATCATGAACCACATATCCACATACTTGCAATTCAAACACTTTGTATGTGTATTAGATTCACCTTGCACACACCATCACTACCAACCAATTTTCTTTATTAACCATTACTCGTATAGTACAATTGTTTACATTTTACTTTGAAATTTTGCACACAAACATATACTCATTTAGCATAATTAGAAAAGAAGTAAGTGGTCCATCATACACACATCATTTCTTTTATTGCAAGGAATAAACATCATATAGTTTAATTAAGGGAATTGTAAAGGATAACTGCATATCCACATCAATTCACACTTTGTATTCTCACAATTTCACTTGCACACACATTTACCCCACAAACCAAAATCACTTAAAATTTGCATAAAGGGTATCTTCTTTCCAGAATATTTGTACCTAATTTATTTGAGTTTATATTTTGTTGCATGCCCCAAGTGAAGAAAAATATTTCTAAAATAAAATTTAACCTGAACACACTAAATTCCACACAGGTGCCACAAGATAACTTATAGTTCAGGCTAGGACCATGGAAATAGGTAGCACATAAGTCATCATGGTTGTTTTTCATATTGAAACACAAAAAGTTGTCTTTTAGGGAGCTTAAAATATTGCATCATCCAGTGATAAATCTAGTACATGGAAAGAATCTCGTGAAGGGGGTAAGGCCTAGGCGGTGGATAATCAAGGACATTCATGTTGTCTCTCGACACGTGCTGGGGTTTATGAGCCCAAAACTACAACCGGAAGATGAGATTCATCCATTCCCACTGGATGCTTGTAACTTAGTAACCAAATCATAAGGCATCTTTCCCTATAGTTTGAGGTGTGGGAGCACTTAGACCTGAGGTGATCTTGGTCAGGCTAGTGGAAGCATCGCTAGCTCTTTCGGGACTGTTTTGTTGTACAACAACCCCCCCCCCCCCACCCCCATTTCTAAATTGCTATAAAAAAAAAAAATTAGATAGAAATGGGTCCTTTTTTTAAAACTTAGTTAAAAATTAATGATTCAATAAAATTCGCTTGCCTAGAATTAATCATATGAAACATGAAAATCCTTATCAAAAGGTCCGATGCAATAGAACTACTATCCAAAACCTTTTTTTAAAATATGATATAATATGATATATCCTTCTTTGAAAAGCCCTCGTTAGCAAATCTCCGATGTGATAATGCGATCGGAGATCGCATATCGCAAAGTTAAAAAAGGATGCATCCCAAATACTAAACTTCTGATCCAATAACGTATTCGCAATCGGCAATCGCATATATCACATGGCACATAGCAAAAGCCCTTTCGAATTCCCCGATTGCGATATCATAAAGAAAGGCGCGCGTTTCAAAGAAAGACCGTAAAAGGGTATTATTAGCGGGCGTAAATCTTAAAGAAATAAATAAAACGATCTGCTAATTATCCCTCCACCTTATTACATTCCTTACCTTTATCGCAATTGGGGCTATCAACCCAAAACATTAAGCCTGACCGATGAACCTCCTAATTGTAATTTGTGATTTGTGATTTATCGCTGATTGCTGATCAGGAAAATCAAAAGATACGTTGTAAAGGACCATCAAGCATTGATCCAGGTGGATATTGGTGGCCACCTGCCAAGTCCACCTGGACCCCCACCATTGTCTTTCTCAACATTTTCAGTTTCCTTAATTGTAGCACAACTTACTATTTTTAGCAGTTTTTCGGGTCCTGAACTTCCGGAGCTGTTTTGAGGCCCTAAACGACGTTTTTTGGGGAATCACTACTTCCTAGAGCAGAGGATCTTAGACAAATGTACCATTTACCTCAGCGAGAGAAGCGGTATAACAAGGCATTTTTGCTAAGGAGAATGACATTGAATTTGACCCTATCAGGAAATGGAGACATTTTCCGACCAAACACAAGCACGAGACGTCGGGCATGTACTCTGTAGATTCATTGGCTTCTCCTTATTGTTATGCTGGTGCAATGATTGTAGACTCTTCGGAGTCCATGATTCCGCTAAATTCTCTATAGATATGGTCCCATTAATGTAGGCTACAATTAATGGCTATATCATGGACTGGGAAAAAATTCTGTCTGATAAAATGGCCACCGAGATACTTGAATATAGAAAAAATATGTTTGTGTCTACCCGGGTGATACCTCCCTTTTACATGAGTGCCTATATCATGGACATTATCTGTTTTAATTCCAAATACCCAATTCTTGGATGGAAATGGACTCCGTAGGATCCCAATCCCATTCACATCTATCATAAGGAGCTACGGAAAGCCCGTTATAAGAACCATCTGTATAGAATTTTCCATGGTTTTATTCTTCCCGTGTATTATGCCATATTCAATAAGCCTGCTTCTAGATTATCTGAGGAAGCATTAGTCGACCTAACTGCAATTGGCAGTTGGTTTGGAGAAGAAAGATTCACCTATATAAGACTTTTTGGCAGCCTTGCCAACCCTCATGTTCTTCCTCTGTACATCACTAATAAACTACTGGCCAGGGAAATAGCACATCAAATAACAATTGAAGGGATGTCAAGGACCCTTATGGATTCTAAAAAGCACATGTGGCCGACATTTCCCCTTCATTGTGGTGTTCTTACCCTGCATGATCTTAAACATGCAGAGAAAGAGGTCGAGAAAATAAAGTTGTTAAAACTTGAAACTATACCAAAAAGGCAGTACAACCCTAGAAAGGTTTCCTACAATATTACCTCTCAGGCTAAAATCACCAGATTTGATATTGAGGAGGATAGCTACAATGAATTTTTTGTTTCAGCAGAAATATTTTCTCGGGTCAAACATATGGCCAAGATCAAATTGGGAGTAGAAGGACTAGAGGAATTCTATAGGATCAGGGCGCAAATATTGGAAACCCTACCTCTAGACTTGTTAAATATGACCTCTATGGTACAACCTCAAGGCTGCATTGAGGAAAACATTACTGAGAATGCTCCCAAAATTGAAAAGATTCCTGAGAAGGAGAAAATAATAGAAAAGGAGCAGAAGCAGGTAATAGCTAGTGAACCCCTTGATACAAATATCAATATTGATCCCAAGTTAATCAAGGAATGGGAACAATTTGATTCAATCATGAGTAATCCCGAGAAAACCCAAGGGTTCACTACACCATAAGTGTCTAAAGCGCAGAAATTAGTAGTTGACATAGTTCTGATTGTAGGAACAAGCGGCCCACCCAAGCTCCAGAAAGACATAGAGATTATCCCTGAAAATCCCACAGAGGAGATTGTACTACAAATTGAGGAAATACCACCACTGGATGTCTTCTACAGTCCTAAGCATAGGGTTGTAGTTAAAAGACAGAGGAAGAAGAGGAAAATTGATCACAGTCCTCTTTTGACTCCTCAAATTGAAATGATGAACGTGGTATGGAGAGAAGAAGTAAATTCCTCTGAAGATTTAACAAAACTGTCTCAGTATGCCGGAGCGTATACAACAGCCACAATAGATAAGGCTTTAGAGGTTAGTCATTTATTGAAGGAAAAAGACCAGGAAATCATTTAGCTAGAGGCACAATCGGCAAAATGACAACAAAAAATAGAGCAGCTTGAACAACAGTTGATGGAACAGAGGTAGCTTAATGAACAATTAAATGAGTAGTTAAAACATAAAAAGCAAAGGATTGATGAACAGGCCATCCATAAACAACAAGAGTTGTCTCAAGCATTGAGCAAATTACAACTATTGAGTGAACAGGAGAAGAAATCAAAAGAAGAGCAAATCGCGCAAATGAAAGATCAGAAAGAGCGATTCAAAGGATATCCCTGTTGTGGGGAAAAATGCCTATGCAGGACGATCCTATCCACCTAAGGTGTGACAGTGCCTTAGCAACAAATAGAGACAGCTATTCTAGTATTCTTCCTTTATGAATTAGGAATGAAGAGAGATGGATAGACTAACCGGTGTCTTCTGTTTGTCCCTCGATCTAGTTTTTCTTCTCTTGGAGAGTTCCCAGCTACTTTCCTTCTCGCTCGCCCAGCTTCAACAGGTTTCTGCAAGATCACAAGAGAAGAACACTACACAAGACATAGATTCATATTCATAACTAGTTCAGGATTGGAAGTAAACTAAACATACTAATGCAATCATACATCAAAGATACACCAGTATATAAGAGAAACCAAGATAGCTTTATTGATGAATAACAAGGTTCAGGAAGAGATACAACCCAGAGGGCTCCAATCCAGCATCTCCTTCCCAGCAAAATGGAATTCCTATCTTCACCTCCCTTCAAAGCATTAAGCACCCAATGATTCCAGTCTCAAACCAACAACAATTCTTTGAAATAACAAAATTCCAGCCTCTAGATCTCATGGAGGAGAGATCCATATATAGATGTTTGGAGAGGAGATGAGTCAGCTTGAGATCTGACTAGTGTCCTCTCCCTCTGTCAGTTCTTGATTCCACTTGGAGGTTCTTGCTTCCACTTGGAGATTTGGAACCTCTTACTCATCATAGTCGAATTCCCTGAGGCAAGTGTCATTGAGGAAGATTTTGGAAGCTTCCTGGGTTTTGACACCTTGTGGAATGAACTTGCCACATGTCAACTCTCGCTCAGTGCAGGTAGCCAGTGTTGGCTTTGACATTCAGCGCAGGTAGCCAGTGTTGGCTTTGACATTCAGCGCAGACAGCTAGTGGAGCCACTGAATTGATCCTGAATTGACTTGTTTTTGAGCAGTTTCTGGTGGAGAACTTCTGTGAATTGCTGTGGTTTGTTAGCCTTGTTCCTCTAGGGGTAGGAACAACATGTTTAGGGACTTTGGATCCCTTAGATTATGGACATTTCATGCTCAATGCTGTAAGGCACAAAAATGTCTATAACAGTTGCCCCCTAAAGTATGAGGCCGTTTATCGGGTGAAATGCTTTATCCAGGAGGGTCCGAAGTTCATCCAATGCTGGGAGGAGACCTGTAATAAGATACAATACAATACATTATTTTTCATACTGCTTTCATGATCTAGCTGAGGCGGGCATTCCCATGCTCAGCTTTATAAATTCATTTTTCTGTACATAGAACAGACAATCGTCTGGTGGTAGACTGATAATTTTGATGAAATTATCATCCTTTGAGTAGGATGATTATCTGCTGCAATGATGTACATGTCAATGTCTTTATTTTTCCTGAATATATATCGCAGCCCGGATGGATGAAACTAGACCCGGGGTCTTCAAACTCGTTCGATCTTCACTCTAAGTACAAGTCGATCCATGTGAGATATGTTCTGAAGTTGAACACGGAAAGACATCGCTTGATTACCGGTCAATGAGGTAAACCGTTAACAAGCGCGAGAAGAATCACCGATAATGATAATGACCCTCAAGGTACTGCAGTACAATTCACGTGTTGTGAATAAAGGACTTGGCGTCGAACACCACGCAAAATCTTTCGATCGAAGGTCATTGATGTATACCTGTCACCGGAAGTGAGAAACTTGCCATTGAGGCATGCAAGCTTCAAAGTACTTAAGGGGTTGTTCCTAGATCAACTTCTTGGATAATGAGCTGATGTCGACAAGAAGCGATCCGTCAAAGGAGGGCCTTAATGAATCCCACATCAGTGACACGGAACGGAGCTAATGATTTTGATGGAGGTGAAAACGATCTGTGACATATGATTCAGGGTGGCGGTCATGAAAGGATGAAGGATAATGTATGGCAGTGGATGGGACACGGTTGACTTTTATGAACGACTTCTCTTGAACATATGGCGACACTGATGCGATGGATCGGTAGCATTACCCCAAATATGGATGGTATGGCGAGACCATGGTGATGTGGCCAGTGAATGAAACAACCCAACCCGATTGTGGTACGGAGGAAAAGTGTCATGTTCAAGAGCGACTTGCTACCATCAAAGTTTTCTTTAGTTTCTCCCAATTTTTCCCCAGTCATTGCTGACCAGTACCTCTTTATTTTTGTCAAGCTTGAGGAGGATAACATATGCTTGTTCTATAACCTGCCCTTCGGGCAAGCCCATCGCTATGTTTTAACGAGCCTAGCGATAGTGAAACTCGTTCTCGTCTAAAGACAAGTTTGTCGCTATTTAATGATTTTAACGAGTCTAACGACAAAGATAACTCGGTCCTTTTCATTTTTAGAGAGTTTGAAAAGGTACATAAAGTTAACTCCAAAATTCCTTTTTCGTCATCTAATCCCTTAGGTCCGAAAAAGTATAAAACAATACAGAAGGGATGAGTTTTCGATAGTTTTAACGAGCCGAACAAAACAAGCGCTCGATCTTTTTGTGCAATAATCCCTCAGGTCCAAAAAGATTAAAATCTAGAGGAGGGATAGCACTTCCTGTCGCTTTAACGAGCTGGAAGGCCAAAACTCGGCAATCTTTTCATATTTTACGAGTCAGTTGAAAAGAGCTTAAAGAAGACTCGTCTTTTGAGGAACGAGTGATAAACAGGGTTAGCAGCTGATTCCAGGTATAGGTTGGAATTTTCCAATCACGGCAGTGTCACAAGGATGGCCAAGTGAAATCACTCTTCGTAGCTGTTCCTCAAAATGGGTAAACAATCATATGGAGGTGAACGATCGGCCAAATTAAAAGTGGAGGTGACGGTGCAAACACGACCAAGGCTTTAATGGCTGATAAGGTTACATTCACAGTGGTTATTTACCGGGTAGTGGTTCATTTTTTATTTTAAAATGAGCTTAAACGTTGGTGGAAACACTTGCTCATTGCTTATGTTTATTTTTTAACGAGCATGAAGTCCGCGTTAAAACTGCTCGGATCTTGCATTTATTTTTTAATGAGCATGAACTGTGTGCTAAAACTGCTCGATTAACCCAGTCATATGATAAGAATGTCTCATTGAAGATGCTATTTTTTAGGGAGCTTAGATCTTACGTAAGCTTTGCTCCGGATCCTTTCGTTATGAAAGTTCGGAAACGACTAATCCTACGAGTTTAGAGGGTTAGAGGTCCTAAAAATTTAAAAAATAAATAGCCGCCCCTTGCTTGCACTCCAAAAGGTTTGCATGCCCCCAGGTATAAAATACGATTTCAAGGTTACCTCTACTTCATTTCTGTCAAAACATTTGTTTCACCGAGAGAGGCCTACCTCTTTCAGGTTACCCAAAGATTTTCTCGTTAATCTTTCAAACAAAACACTTCCTCGGCAATGTCTACCGAAATAGACAAAGGTGAGCGACGTAGCCCGCCAACTCACATAACTTTGACAAAAGAATCTTATTCTAGAATAATCCCTCTTCCTAGACGGATGGGGTACAGACTAGTCATATTCTCCCGCGGAGACATACCTTATACCCAAAGTTTTCCTGCCGAAGTAGACCAGGACGCATGCCCCCTAGGTTCCAGTCATATCCTCCCGGATTACTCGCGCTCATCAGGAGGACGGACCGTGGGTTGAGACACTTCTTGCGTGAAGAGACCATTTAGGGATGGTATATGACTATTTGCGATGCGTGATCTGGGAAATGAAAGTTGGTCCACGAGCTTGACCACTCTTCCTTCGTGCGGAAAACACATTACTCTAAAGAGTGAGGAGATGATGGCTTCCATGAAATATATATAGTCTCGTCCAAGGAGTAGGTTATAATCCAAGGGTCCTTGAACGACCATCACGTTCATTTGAACGGTCTTCCCTTTCAATGTTATGGGCACATTGGGGAGGATCCCTAAAGGTCGACTGGTTCCTTTATCAAAGCCTGATAGATTTCTCATTTCAGGCAAAAGTGCTGGTGAACCAAGCGCTTTCCAAGCAATAGAGGAAAGGATACTCACAGATGCCCCCTCATCAATAACTGTGCCAGCCATTACCATTATGTATATTTGAACGATAATTCTGAATGGTATGCTAGCTGGCAAGCGGGGTCTGCCTAGTTGGTTCCAGTCGAAGGACACAACCAGGTTGCTTGGTGGTGGGACCGAATAGACGGCCAAATATCGCTCTGACGAACTTCCTTCCTGCGATAAAGGAATGGGAGCATTGCCCCCTTGTTTGTCGGAGTCAGTGTAGATGAAGAGAACTTGGACGGTGTCGTCTTTATTCTCCTCTGTGATGGTATCATTCGAAGATAGAGCCTCTGAAGGCAAAACCGGGTCAACTGCCGCCTCAACCTTTTGACTTTCGTCAGGTATGGATTCAGACGGTTCATCTTCAATGATAGGTGCTTCGGCTGACCACCTGAGCGGGCCAGCCGGGTTCTCAACTAGCGAAGGACTTGGCAGGAGTTTTTGATATCCAGGAGGAAGTTGCGCTCATAAAATCGGGTGATCTTCCAAAACTCTTTTTGCCTCGTCTAAGAAGGGACAACAGTGGATGGCATGATCGCCTTCACACAGTTTGCAGGGAAATCTAGCTTTCCCTCTCTGTCCTGTGGCTTCACTTTCACTGGTTGACGGTGTGCTGTCAACATGGCTATCAGAGGTTGACGCTACCGAATTGTGCAAACGGGGAGACCAGTCCCTTAGTATCCGAGGGATTCAGGGACAATCTCTGTGGAAGTGGTCTCCCTTGCATATGACGCATGGCGATTTAGGCCTTGCCAATGCTGTGTGTGGATTTTTGTCAGACGACACTTGTTTGCCCCCAGTCACTTTTGGCTCCTTCTTCTTCTTCTCTTTCTTCTTCTTTTCCTTCTTCTCCTTAGGAACTTGGTTTTTTGTTTTACCAGTTCCGTCAAGCGAAGAGGAAGGAGGAGAGGAAGACTTAGATGAAGTAGAAGGCTGGTGGGCGACTCTGGTCTGGTCTAACTGTTGACTCGACTGTTCAGGAATAGTGGTGTTCTGAACGACATTGGTTGAAAAGAGCCAGATCGGTAGGCCAATTGTCAGTCTTGGAAGCGACAATGTGGCCATATGGGGCGCACCAACATCTCCCCAAGAGGAGAAGGGACTAGGATTTCCACCAAGGGGAATTCCTTGGTTGGTGGGCTCCATCTTTTCAACCTAAAGATCAACGCGGGAATAAAGGGTGATTGTTCCGTTTAAAATAAATTGTTAACGACGCTTAGACACAACTTGCTTTTTCAATTTTAAAGAGTCGAGAAAAAGCTAAAGATGACTCTAGTCTCCTTCGATTTTTTAACGAGCCCGAAGTGACAAATGCTCGGATGGACTTTTTCTATTATAGAGTCTGAAAAAGGCCAAAAGGAAATGCTCTGGAGTTCTAGGCAAAGGGTGTGCCAAACTTTTCGCAAAACTGCAGAATACTTTTTAGGGTACGGGCGGTCGATCTTCCTGAATGCTGTGTTCAGTGCATTGCGATCAGTAGGGCGGCTGACACGGCTTCCTAAGGATAAAGGTTATATTCCTATAGGGGTCTCCCAATATATACGCGACGGTACGTGGGAGCACAATCCGTACTGGCGCTATCGTCCCTCAGGAGGAATCACCCACCTTCAACGAGATCGACAGTCACCAGGCTTTACGACGTCGGAACACGTCTCTAGCCTAGACCTCTATGTTGTGCATTATGTTGCAAAGCGTTGTTAAGTTCATTCAGTTTATTTTAAGTTGATCTTTTTAGAAGTTTGCCTTTCTGGATCACCACGAGATGTATGATACAATTCCTAAATGCAGTCTAAAGATGATAAGCAAGCTTTATATCTTTTCAACTTTGAATATCCTAGCTACTAAGGGAAAAGAAAGACACCATCTTTTCTCAAAGAGCAATCAGCACACTCTAATGCACTGTTCCTAAATCAAGCATGCAAACTATCAAAATGCAAATGCATAATGCAGGTGTTTGTTTTCCGCTTTCTTAGTATTGATGCCTACAAAGAAAGCTTTTTGTACAACTTTGAATTTGCTTTTAAATGACAAGTACAAACAAGTTTATTTTTTCGAAATCAGAAAGGGTAGAAGAGAATACAACACTTTACGACTTTCGAAATGAACACTTGTTTCGACACTTAAAAGAGACAAACTCAAACCAATAAGCAAAAGTAAATGTATAATCAACTGTAAATAGCCAATGAACTCTCTCCTAAGATCACAATGAACAGATCTGAATCAAGGGCTACAGGATGATTATTTCACTCATGCAAAGGAAAACTGTAAATGATGCCACAAACACATAAAAACATTCACAGTCTTTTTGTACAAAAGGAGGCGGAATTTAAGCAGAGAAAAGGAGTTATCAGACTGGTACCTATGCTAGTTACAGGCTGCAAAAATCAGAGATCAAAACAGGGCAAAACAGAGCAGAGAACCCCAGCTGCACAAGGCCAAACTGGATCAGCGCAACCTCAACACTAGGGTTTTGACATTCAACGCAGGTAGCCTTCACGGGACCTACGTTGAAATGCAGAACCTCTTCACAGGGGTCGCGCTGAAGGAGAAACGAGAGTTTCTCACTGGGTTCTGGGTCACAAATTGCTGATTAATCAACGGTTTCAGGCCAAATAAAAGCAACAAGCAAGGTACAATCAAAGGGATGCTTTGAGGGAGTACTAAGATCTATCACAAAGGATCATCAAATCATTTGTGAGTCCATTGTTCAGATCATAGACAAATCCAGTGATAGGATCAAAGCAGCAACTGTCTACTTTGCAACTGAGAAGAGCAGATGCAGTTCGATTGTTGCTGTTGAGTCTATGAAACAAACAATGATAGAGACACAAATAAAATGACTAAACAGATTTCCCCAATGGAGTCGCCAATTTGTTGTGGGGAAAAATGCCTATGCATGACGATCCTATCCACCTAAGGTGTGACAGTGCCTTAGCAACAAACAGAGATAGCTATTCTAGTATTCTTCCTTTATGAATTAGGAATGAAGAGAGATGGATAGACTAACCGGTGTCTTCCGTTTGTCCCTCGATCCAGTTTTTCTTCTCTTGGAGAGTTCCCAGCTACTTGCCTTCTCGCTCGCCCAGCTTCAACGGGTTTCTGCAAGATCACAAGAGAAGAACACTACACAAGACATAGATTCATATTCATAACTAGTTCAGGATTAGAAGTAAACTAAACATACTAATGCAATCATACATCAAAGATACACCAGTATATAGGAGAAACCAAGATAGCTTTATTGATGAATAACAAGGTTCAGGAAGAGATACAACCCAGAGGGCTCCAATCCAGCATCTCCTTCCCAGCAAAATGGAATTCCTATCTTCACCTCCCTTCAAAGCATTAAGCACCCAATGATTCCAGTCTCAAACCAACAACAATTCTTTGCAATAACAAAATTCCAGCCTCTAGATCTCATGGAGGAGAGATCCATATATAGATGTTTGGAGAGAGGATGAGTCAGCTTGAGATCTGACTAGTGTCCTCTCCCTCTGTCAGTTCTTGATTCCACTTGGAGGTTCTTGCTTCCACTTGGAGATTTGGAACCTCTTACTCATCATAGTCGAATTCCCTGAGGCAAGTGTCATTGAGGAAGATTTTGGAAGCTTCCTGGGTTTTGACACCTTGTGGAATGAACTTGCCACATGTCAACTCTCGCTCAGCGCAGGTAGCCAGTGTTGGATTTGACATTCAGCGCAGGTAGCCAGTGTTGGCTTTGACATTCAGCGCAGACAGCTAGTGGAGCCACTGAATTGATCCTGAATTGACTTGTTTTTGAGCAGTTTCTGGTGGAGAACTTCTGTGAATTGCTGTGGTTTGTTAGCCTTGTTCCTCTAGGGGTAGGAACAACATGTTTAGGGACTTTGGATCCCTTAGATTATGGACATTTCATGCTCAATGCTGTAAGGCACAAAAATGTCTATAACAATCCCCAGATAAATAAATTCAAAACTTAAGCCCTGGAAATGACCAAGGCTTTGTCTAGGCAATTGGATATTCTATGTCATAATATATCATTGGTCGTCCCTTTATGTGATATCTCAGCATCTATGATTGAAAAATCAGTGGATGCAAGGCTTGAATTAGAGAAGGCAGATGAAAAATTAACTAATTTTCTATCATGGCAAGATTCGAAAGAGGGAAAAGCTGCCAATCTGCCAAAGATACAGGAGTCACATAAAGAAATCTTGTTTTCCGAATGGGAGTCTCAATTAATGAAATCTGAGAGAGCTACATCCAGATGGAGAGCAGAAACAAATAATCTGATTGAATCAATCAACAACAGTCTGTATTTATCTACTCTTATTACAGATTGATCTCCAGGCAAACTACCAAAGGTAAAATTGTTGGAACAACATTGGAAACAAGAGCTGATGCAAAGAGAAAAAGTGATCGGTGGAATTCAAAGCCTGACATGGGAAACATTTTGGTTTTTCCTTGTTAAACCACATAGTCAGCAAATGGCGATGGAGTGTCTTATGGATGCGATCAACTGCATGATCCCCGAACTTCCCAATGCCACATATACAACTGAGTTACACTCCCGGATGAGTCAGCCACCAGAAGTCTAGCCAATGCTCGCCCTTTGTCAACTAAGATCACAAGAATATAAGTTGATATAGTGAATCCATTTGGTCATTGCACCACTGCTATTTTCTGGATAAATCCCAGATTTATGTGTTTTTGTTATACCAGCGCATAGTGATTTTCTTTCATAGTTTGTTGTTATTTGTAGTATTTAAATATCCTTTCATGTTTTTAGAAAGGGTCTGCAATTTTTTATTAAGACTTAAATCAGAGGTTTCACTATTGTACTTCTGATATATATTTCTTATAAAAGACTGGACCAGAATTCTGAATTTTGACAAAGAAGGCTTTTATGAGATTTTCACTTTTGCATCCTGTGAAAGTATTCCCAAATTAGAAGGCAGAATTTGAATGTGATTTACATCAGAGGAGATTCAAATTCATAAGGCACTATTATCTATGTTTTCGCTTTATTTCTCTATGTGAATTAGCATTTATCAACTTTGCTATTATTGATATGTATATGTTTCTAAAACAATTCTTGAACTTGTCACTTTTGAATGTTTCAGAATTGTCATTTTTTAAATATATATGTCAGTGATATATTATGATCAATGTGATAATGTTTTAATTATTACTTTTTTTAATTAATTAAACAAGGTAATCATCATATGAATGCATATTTCTATGTTATGACTCAATCATCTTTATGTTTATTTGTTAATAGAAACAATCAAGAATCGCATTGTTAGAAGAATTCCCGGGATAGATTAGTTATCTTTGTATATTTTTTGCACTTTAGAATAGAGCACTTATCACCCTCGTTATAAATTACAAACCAGTCACCCATCAACTCATATATCACTAGGAAACGGGTCCCATTACATCTAGTCAGAACCACCACACCAAACGGAAAAGGAGCTGCACTAAGGTCCGGACCGGGTGGTTTTCCCCGATGTTGATGCAGCGGTTTTAGAGGCATCAACATTTTTGGCGCTAGAAGGAGGGCCTAAATTGTGAATGGCAAGTAAATCCAAATCCATAGCCCATTCTGAGATTAAAACTCCCTCAACATATCCCCCGAATTCTCCCTTGCATTCTCAATCTCCAATTTCCAAGCGAGAAGTTGAGAAAACAACAACCACTGCTGAAAACCAGAACATCTCAGATAAATCTACTCTTGAACCTCCGAAAGTTTAGTCTTTAATTCATAAACTTCAAGGATTTTCAATATCACTACAGAAATCTGAGTTATCTCAAGGCAGTGTGACTTCACAATACATTTCTTCCCATCCTCTTACCAGATTACAGAGTGAAAAGCTTGGTATTGAACCCATAGAATTCCCTCTGCCTAAAAGAAAAACAGCAAGGAAGACACCTGAAGAGTCTGATAGTGAGACTCCTTCATCATCATCATCCATTGCAAAGTCAACCATCCATTCCCCAACTCCATATTGTTGTTCAACAGGGTACTGGAACTTCAACATCGTCTTCCCAACCACTTGTAACTTCATCTGCGCTTTCCTTTGTTAGTAGCTCAACAATGGCACAGAGACCATGGAACAATCTAGGAGCAGTCACAATGCCTGCACCCTTGAGTCAATTGTTGGCTCATCCCAAAAAATGGCTGCCAAAGTTTAACCCAGATACAGGCATACTGGCAGAAGAACACATAAACAACTTTATGTTGTCAGTAAACTTAAATGGAGTTACTGAAGAAGACGTTGTTGTTAGGCTTTTCCCATATACCTTACAAGGAGCAGCTGGGTCTTGGTATTTTTCATTACCATCAGGATCCATTACTAGTTGGAATATTTTCCAAGAGCAGTTCTTGACTAAATTTGGTGATGATAGGTCTACAACGACATTAATCAATGATCTCTCAAATCTTAAAACTGAATCAAGAGAACCTATCAAAGATTTCAACTCGCGATTTAATAAGCTCTTAAATAAGATTCCTACCACATCTAAACCTAGTGAAGAGGTTTGAAGTGAATGGTATATATCGGCCTTACCTTCAAATATAGCAATCTTCGTAGATAGAGCTGCAAAGCCCACTTTGGCAGAGAATATGAAGGAAGCAATCGCTGTGGAAAAACGTATCATTACCTTAGAAAAGAAAACTGCCCTTGAAGAGCGAAAGTCCAAAAAAGTTACTTTTAAAGATGATTCAAAGAAGAAAGTGGCTAAAGATCCATATGACATGGAGGGTCTGCAAAAGGTTTTAAAAACTATGTCAAACGAAATGGTAGAAATTAAGAAACAAGTAGCTGAGACCTCCACTAAAAAGCCATTTAGGAACTTCAAAAGAGTTGAAACAAAACCACCTAATGCTATATCTAATGCAGAATCATATCCTGATAATGACGAAGATGAAGATACAATCTTATCATCAGAAGAAACTGAGGAAGAAGAAGTTGTTTAATTTCATGGTATGTGGGAATTCATTTTTCCCAATTCAGATATTGAAAGTGAACAGGAAGCTTTCCCAGTAAGTACCAGCAGTAAAATTGCTATGGAGCCTGTTCAACCAATTCAAAAGAAGAAAAATGTAAGTACTAATACCAAAGATAAGGCTCCCATAAAGAAGACTACAACAGTGCCTACTCAAAACCAGCCATCATCTTCCATTCCTCCCTCACCATCTAAAACATTGGTAGTCTCTGACTCTATGGTTTACAATACCATAGAAGACGTGAAGAAGACAAAAGAAAAAATTTCTTTATTTGAGCTTAGTAATCTCAAACATCAACAAAAATTGCTACTTAAAGAATTAAATGTTGTGCCTTCTTCTCCTCTTCCAAATGTTGTACTGTCCAACACAGCTAATGGAACAGGTAAGCCACCATCTGATAGAGTAGAAGCTGCTGATGTTGTTTTTATCGGAGTTAGATCTAATTCTCATACTCCTCCTTTTCTCTTGACCTATGAAATTTACAATAGAAATATGCATAATTGCTTGATAGATTCAGGGGCTTCATCGAATATAATGCCCGCTTCGGTTTGCTCAAAATTGAATATTGAACCCCAAAAATCTACAGTGTATATTGTTCAGTTGGATCAAACTAAGGTTTAAGTATTAGGAGAAATTAATTCAGTTACCATTAGGTTATTAGTTGATCTAAGGGTAGTTCAGAGAATTGATATATTGATTGCTGACATTCCTGAGTTTTATGGCTTAATTCTAAGCAGAGATTGGTCTGAGAAACTCCATGGTTACATTTCTACCAATTGGTCTCACATGTGGCTTACCTATAAAAGAAAGCCAAATTATATTAAGATCGATCGGGAGAAGCATATGACTCATACTGTAACAGAATTTAAGGAAGAAAACCAGCCCATAGCTTTCAATAATAATATTCTTGGCAATTACTCATCTGAATTTTTCTTTGGTAATTTTAATGCTCAATCATCACCTTTCTCAATTAATAGTTTCACATCTCAAATAGAAAATTTTTCTCATACAGGTACGTCAAGTGTGTTAATATTGCTGAAGAAATTGTAAATAAAACTGTAGATAAATCTGTGTTTTGGTCTTTGTATTTTGATGGGTCAAAATCCAATGACGGTGCAAGAGCAAGATGTATTTTAGTTAGTCATGAGGGAGAAAAAACTATGTTATCTTGCAGACTAGAATTTGAGTGTACAAATAATATTGTTGAATATGAGGTGTTGATCTAAGGACTCTATAAAGCAATAGGCTTGAAAGTGCAATATCTTAAAGTATTCGGTGACTCTGAGATTGTAATCAAGCAAGTAATAAATACTATACATTGCCTTTCTGGTCATCTTAAACATTATCAGTCCTTGGTTCAAGACCTTATATCTCATTTTCTAGCATTTAATATCTCTCCCATTCCTAGATCTCAGAATGCAGCAGTTGATTTACTAGCCAATGTTACTTCTAAGCTCCTCCCATCCGAGGATTACAACCCTGATAAATTTTCAGTTTAATTAATTTTTAGACCATCGGTTCTAGACAATGTCACTAACTGGTGGGTATTCAATCATGACGATGACATTTTGAATTTCTTAACTTCTGAGAAATATTATGATAATCAGATTATTGATGAGAGTGATCATGATCTTCAAATGAAGCAAAGACTTGAGGAAAATTCCATACCTAAATCAGTGGTCAAACGTGAGGATCTATATGACATCAAGGATAGGTTTAAGCAAGTTACTAATTCAAAACTTCAAATTTCTACTTTGAGATTTGAATTAATAAACCTTGGCACTGAGGCCAAACCACAAAATATTAATCTAGGATTAGGACTTACTTTAGAAGAAATATTTTCCTTTATCGGACTTTTGAATAGATACAAAAATGTTTTCGCTTGGAATTACAATGACTTAAAAACATATGATATTTCTATCATACAACATACAATTCCAATGATATTTGAAGAAAAGCCAGTGCAGCAGAAATTGAGGAAAATTCATCCGAACCTAGAAAGTCAAATTAAAGCAGAGTTAAACAAAATCTTGAAAGCTAAGATAATTTTCCCTGTTAGACATTCAAAGTGGATTTCTAACTTAGTGCCTATTAGAAAGAAGAATGGTGACATTATAATTTGCATTGATTTCATAAATCTTAATAAAGCTAGCCAAAAGGATAACTTCCCACTACCAACAATGGAGCAAACTCTTCATTCAGTAGCTAGTTCCGAATTAATGTCTTTCTTGGATGGTTTTTCTGGATATAACCAAATATTGGTGCATCCAGATGATAGACTCAAGACTACTTTCAGAACTAAGTGGGGAACATATGCCTACCAAAAAATGCCTTTCGGTTTGATTAATGTTGGGGATACCTTCCAGAGAACAATGGATATAGCATTCAAGGGTTTAATTAATAAGTCAGTTGTTGTCTATTTGGATGACATTACTATCTTCTCCAAGAAAAGAGAAAATCATTTACATGATTTGAAGCAAATCTTTGGACGTTGTAAAAGGTATGGGATTTCATTGAATCCCAAAAAATAATTTTTTGCTCTTGACCAAGGTAAACTCTTGGGGTTTATTGTCTCAAAAGATGGTATTTATATCGATCCAGAAAGGATCAAGGAGATTTCTGATATCCCACTTCCACAAAATAAAAAATCAATGCAATCATTTTTAGGTCAAATAAATTTTGTAAAACGGTTTGTTCCAGATTTTTCACAGATTTTTTTACCATTACAGATCATGATCAAGAAAAATTCAGTGTTCAAATGGGGGCATAAAGAGAAGGAAGCTTTTGATTCAATCAAACAGGCAATCATAAGTGCTCCTGCATTAAACACTCCAAATTTTTCCAATCATTTTATTTTATACACCTTAGCATCCGATACTTCCTATGCAGCTGTGTTGACACAAATCAATGATCAAAACATGGAAGCACCCATATCATTTTTTAGTTCAAATCTCCAAGGTGCTGAGCTTAATTATTCTGACGTAGAAAAACAAGCCTTCATTTTGTTCAAATCTATTAAACACTTTAGGTATTTCCTCTTAAAAACTCATACGAAAGTAATAGTCCCATTTTTAGCAGTGAGACAATTACTAGTCCAGAGGGAATTAGGAGAGAAGAGGGAAAAATGGGTTACGGCATTACAGGAATATGATTTGGACATTAAACCAGTGAAAATTGTCAAAGGTCAAGGTTTTTGCAGGTTGTTAGCAGGAGCTTCTAACATTCAGGAACATGAAGGTTCAAACAATATTGAGGTAATCAATGAGATAAGTACCATCAACCCTGAATCGCAATATGCGGATTTATTATTTTATTTAAAAAATGGATATGATCCTTCTAATCTCTCCTATAAAAATAAACGTTCCATAATATTGAAAGCTAAAAACTTTGAGATTATTGATGATGTGTTGTTTAGAAGGAATTATGATTCAGTTTTATTAAGATTCCTTGAAAAAACTAAAGCACAGAAAGTCTTGCAGGAATTACATGATGGTCCAGCAGGTGGACATTTTGGAGGTGATACAATAGCTCACAAAATTATACACGCTGGTTATTATTGGCCCACCTTATTTAAAGATTCCCATGAATATGTAAGGAAATGCAGAACGTATCAAACTGCCAGTGGAAGACAAAGAAAGCCAGTTGTTCCTTTGCAACCAGTCAACATCAAACAACCCTTTGAACAATGGGGACTAGATATCATTGGAGAGATTATTCCACATTCTTCCAAGCTGCACAGATATATCCTTACAACCACGGATTACTTTACAAAGTGGGTAGAAGCAATTCCTTTGAAGGTAGCCAACTTTGAGGCAATTATTGAATTCATAGATCAGTTCATCATTACCAGGTTTGGCGTACCTAATGCTCTCTTCGATAATGCATCTTATTTCTCTGGAAATACGATACTTGAATTTTCTATTAAAAGAGGATTTAAATTGAAAAATTCTGCAAACTACTACCCTCAGGGTAATGGTTTAGTAGAATCAACCAATAAAAATCTTATCAAAATCATTAAGAGAACTATTGATCAAAATCAAAAGAATTGGCACAAGTCTTTAGTATTTGCATTATGGGCAGATTTCATAACACAGAAGGCCTCAATAGGCTTTTCTCCATTTAATTAGTGTATGGGAAGGAAGTTGTCATATCGGAAAACTTAGCACTCCCAACTCTAGCCTTAGTGCATTTTATTCAAGAAAATCCCTCATCCTCTATTCAATTGAGATATAATCAAATTATTAAATTAGAAGAAGAAAGGGAAAATGCCAGAATTACACATGCAAAGCATCAACAGGTTATTAAGTCTTCTTTTGATACAATTTCTATCGGCCCAAAATTTTTACAAATTGGTGACCTTGTTTTGAAATGGGACAAAGCACACGAAGATAAAGGAAAACACACTAAATTTCAGAAAATGTGGCTAGGACCATTTCAAATCATTGAGAAGGTAGGCCCATCAACATTCTTATTGCAAGATCTATCAGGAAAGAGAGATTCTCTTCCTGTCAATGGGCTTATCTTGAAAAAAATCTTTACTTAAGAGGGTAACCCCCTCTTACTTGTAAACATTCAATTTGTAGTTTTGTTTGTTTGAATTTCTATGCTTAGGAAATAAGGTTGTAAATAGCCTTCTATTGGCCTTTACTTTTTTGAAAGTTGCTTAAAAGAAAATAGTGTAAATATTTATTTTTGAAAGATGGAAGCCTTAAAGGAAAAGAAGGAAGTTCTAGGGAGTTAGATAAAAATAAAACTCTGACAACCTCTTTTATTTTTTGTAAAATATTTTACAAACCTTGAAAATACTGTAAATCATTCCAAGTTTTTAAAGCCCAAATGAGGTTATATATAAAAACCAAAGACTTATCCAAACCTAGCATCTACAACTCTTAAATTGTCATCCATATTCTCTTAAGGAGTAAATCATTCACCTCATACACAAAGATTATGATTTTTCATAGTGTAATTCTAAAATATGTTTGATATAAAAGATAAGATGTCTCATTACGAGCTTGCTTAACATGATCATAGGGAACTAATTAAACTGACATTACCAATACTGCATATCAAAACAGGGTAATGGCTTATAATTATAAGACAAGGGGTCTCATCACGAGCCAGCTTGTTCAGTTCAATTACAACCAGTGAATGGCATTGTCAACAGCTGGCCACCAAACCAGGACAATGGCTTTTTATCTTTTAATAAAAAAATAAAGAAGATGGAAAATACAAAAAAGAAATATATGTAAACATATCATTTTGGATTTACTCTTAGAAATTATACTCTGAGATGGATGGAACAATGAATGATTGAATGCTTAAAATGTAACACTCTCGAGACTATAAACGTTTATTGGCAGCAGAGGCTCTACCTATGACAACAGAGCCATCATATAAGCTAAGTTGGAGAATTCCTCTTGTTTTATCTTTATAAACCAATCAAGGCTTAAGTAAACTTAGAATGTTTTTATCCTTTTAGATGAAAAAGAAATTACAGAAACATGTTTTCATTATATTCAGAGTTAATGATTATCTAATTGTTCTTAAATTATTTTCTCTATACTCAGGTTTCCAAATTAAGAAAGTCAAAATATTGCATTATATTCTCAGAGGTAATTGTTTCTTCCAATGAATCGCCAATTTTTGTGCTGTACAACAACACCCCCCCCCCCCCCCCCCCCCCCCCCCACATTTCTAAATTTTTATCAAAAAAAAAATGTAGATAGAAATGGGTCCCTTTTTTTATAACTTAGTTAAAATTCAATGATTCAATAAAAATTACTTGCCTAAAATTAATCATATGACACATGAAAATCCTTATCAAAAGGTCTGATGTAATAGAACTAATATCCAAAACCTTTTGTTAAAATATGATATAATATGATATATCCTTCTTTGAAAAGCCCTTGTTAGCAAATGTCTGATGCAATAATGCGATCGGAGATCGCATATTGCAAAGTTAAAAAAGGATGCATCCCAAATAGTAAACCTCTGACCCGATAACGTAATCACAACTGGCAATCGCACATATCAAATGACACATAGTGAAAGCCCTTTTGAATTCCCCGATTGTGATATCATAAAGAAAGGCGTGCATTTCAAAGAAAGATCGTAAAAGGGTATTATTAGCGGCTGTAAATCTTAAAGGCAATAAATCAAACGATTTGCTAATTATCCCTCCGCCTTATTACATTCCTTACCTTTATCGCAATCGAGGCTATCAACCCAAAACGTGAAGCCTGACCGATGAACCTCCTGATTGTGATTTGCGATTTATCATTGATCGCTGATCGAGAAAATGAAAAGATACATTGTAAAGGACCATCAAGCATATGTGCGTTGCGACGGATAATTATTACATTTATTAACTACGATTGGCAGTTATGGTGGTCATTAATTTTGCAGTTAAGGGTGAATCCTTCGAGGATTTCACCCGTGGTAATACTTAATTACATGAGTTTATCATGTGTGAATTACCTTAGCTGTTTTCATTTCATATTAGCTTTGAGCGGGTATATTTCTCTGTTACGTTTTTCATTGTCCATGCAGAGCTACCCTGAGCTGATGAATCCAGAGAAAATGGGAAAGAAGGTGAAGAAAACCAAGACCCCTGTCATAGTCAAAGAACCAGAACTAAATAAGAAAGGGTTGATATCAGATACTACCTGCCTCGGCTTAGGAAAAGCATCCTAGGAGAGTATCTACAATTTGCTGGAAGTGGAGGAGCCTGAAGAACTCGAAGAAGAAGCTACAACAGATTCCACAAGCAAATCAGAGAATACTTTGAAGGAATTGGCCTGCTCATATCTACATAGAATAGCAGCGCGTGCCAAGGTTTTTCCCTATAATGATGTGGTCAAGTGGATTGTTGAAATCATTGCGACCACAGACAGGACATTCTCTACAGCTGATGGAAAAGTGTTCGGGTCATTTAGAGCAGAGGATCTTAGACAAATGTACCATTTGCCTTAGCTAGAGAAGCGATATAATAAGGCATTTTTGGAGGCTTTTTCCAAGGAGAACGACATTGAATCTGACCCTATCAGGCAATGGAGACATTTTCCGACCAAACACAAGCACGAGACATCAGGTATGTACTCTGTAGATTCATTGGCTTCTCCTTATTGTTATGCTGGTGCAATGATGTGTAGACTCTTCGGAGTCCATGATTCTGCTAAATTCTCTATATATATGGTCCCATTAATGGAGGCTGCAATTAATGGCTATATCATGGACTGGGCAAACATTCTGTCTGATAAAATGGCCACCGAGATACTTGAATATAGAAAAAATAGGTTTGTGTCTACCCGGGTGATACCTCCCTTTTACATGAGTGCCTATATCATGGACACTATCTGTTTTAATTCCGAATACCCCATTTTTGGATGGAAATGGACTCCGCAGGATCCCAATCCCATTCACATCTATCATAAGGAGCTATGGAAATCCCATTATAAGAACCATCTGTATAGAATTTTCCATGGTTTTATTCTTCCCATGTATTATTCCATATTCCATAAGCCTACTCCTAGATTATCCGAGGAAGCATCAGTCAACCTAACTGCAACTGGCAGTTGGTTTGGAGAAGAAAGATTCACCTGTATAAGACTTTTCGGCAGCCTTGCCAACCCTCATGTTCTTCCTCTATACATCCCTGATAAACTATTGGCCAGGGAACTAGCACATCAAATAACAGTTGAAGGGATGTCAAGGACCCTTAGGGATTCTAAAAAGCACAAGTGGCCGACATTTCCCCTTCGATGTGGTGCTTTTACCCTGCGTGATTTTAAACATGCAGAGAAGGAGGTCGAGAAAAATAAAGTTGTTAAAACTTGCAACTATCCCAAAAAGGCAATACGACCCTAGAAAGGTTGCCTACAATGTTACCTCTAAGGTTAAAATCGCCAGATTTGATCATGAGGAGGATAGCTATGACGACTTGTTTGTTTCAGCAGAAATATTTTCTTGGGTCAAACATATGGCCAAGATCAAATTGGGAGCAGAAGGACTAGAGAAATTCTATAGGCTCAGGGCGCAGAGATTGGAAACCCTACCTCTAGACTTGTTAAATACGACCTCTATGGTACAACCTCAAGGCTACATTGAGGAAAAAATTACTAATAATGCTCCTGAAATTGAAAAGATTCCTGAGAAGGAGAAAACAATAGAAAAGGAGCAGAAGCAGGTAACAACTAGTGAACCCCTTGATATAGATATTAATATTGATCCCAAGTTAATCAAGGAATGGGAACAATTTGATTCAATCATCAGTAATCCCGAGAAAACCCAAGGGTTCACTACACCAGAAGTGTCTACAGCGCAGAAATCAGTAGTTGACACAGTTCTGATTGTAGGAATAAGCAGCCCACCCAAGCTCCAGAAAGACGTAGAGATTATCCCTAAAAATCCCACTGAGGAGATTGTACTACAAATTGAAGAAATACCACCACTGGATGTCTTCTACAATCCTAAGCATAGGGCTGTAGTAAAGGGATAGAGGAAGAACAGGAAAATTGATCACAGTCCTCTTTTGACTCCTCAAATTGAAATGATGAACGTGGTATGGAGAGAAGAGGTAAATCCCTCCGAAGATTTAACAAAATTGTCTCAGTATGTCGGAGCGTATACAACAGCGACAATAGATAAGGCTTCAAAGGTTAGTCATTTGTTGAAGGAAAAAGACCAGGCAATCATTCAGCTAGAGGCACAATCGGCAAAACGACAACAAAAAATAGAGCAGCTTGAACAGCAGTTGGTGGAACAGAGGCAGCTTAATGAACAATTAAATGAGCAGTTAAAACATGAAAAGTAGAGGATTGATGAACAGGCCATCCATAAACAACAAGAGTTGTCTCAAACAATGAGCAAACTATAGCTATTGAGCAAATAGGAGAAGAAATCGAAAGAAGAGAAAATCGCGCAAATGAAAGATCAGATAGAGCGATTCAAAGGATATCCCCAAACAAATGAATTCAGAACTGAAGCCCTAGAAATGACCAAGGCTTTGTCCCGAAAATTGAATATTCTATGTCATAATATATCATTGGCCATCCCTTTTTGTGATATCTCAACATCTATGATTGAAAAATCAGTGGATGCAAGGCTTGAATTAGAGAAGGCAGATGAAAAATTAACTAATTTTCTATCATGGCAAGATTCGAAAGAGGGAAAAGCTGCCAATCTGCTAAAGATACAGAGTCACATAAAGAAATCTTGTTTTCCAAATGAGAGTCTCAATTAATGAAAGTTGAGAGAGCTACATCCAGATGGAGAGAAACAACAAATAATCTGATTGAATTAATCAACAACAGTCTGTATTTATCTAATCTTATTACAGATTGCTCTCCAGGCAAACTCCCAAAGGTAAAATTGTTGGAACAACATTGGAAACAAGAGCTGATGCAAAGAGAAAAAGTAATCGGAGGCATTCAAAGCCTGACATGGGAAACGTTTTGGTTTTTCCTTGTTAAACCACACAATCAGCAAATGGCGATGAAGTGTCTCATGGATGCGATCAACTGCATGATCCACGAACTTGCCAATGCCACATATACAGCTTAGTTACACTCCTGGATGAGTCAGCCACCAGAGGTCCAGCCAATGCTCGCCAGTTGTCAACTAAGATCACAAGAAGATAAGCTGATACAGTGAATCCATTTGGTCATCGCACCACTGCTATTTTCAGGATAAATCCCAGATTTATGTGTTTTTGTTATACCAGCGCATAGCGATTTTCTTTCATAGTTTGTTGTTATTTGTAGTATTTAAAGACCCTTTCATGTTTTTAGAAAGGGTCTGCAATTTTGTATTAAGAATTAAATCAGAGGTTGCACTATTGTACTTCCGATATATATTTTTTATAAAAGACTAGACCAGAATTCTGAATTTTGACAAAGAAGGCTTTTATGAGATTTTCACTTTTGCATCCTGTGAAAGTATTCCCAAATTAGAAGGCAGAATTTGAATGTGATTTACATCAGAGGAGATCCAAATGCATAAGGTACTATTATCTATGTTTTTGCTTTATTTCTCTATGTGAATTAGAATTTATCAACTTTGCTACTATTGATATGTATATGTTTCTAAAACAATTGTTGAACTTGTCACTTTTGAATGTTTCAGAATTGTCATTTTTTAAATATATATGTCAGTGATATATTATGATCAATGCGATAATGTTTTAATTATTACTTTGTTTAATTAATTAAACAAAGTAATCATCATATGAATGCATATTTCTATGTTATGAATAAGTCATCTTTATGTTTATTTGTTAATAGAAACAATCAAGAATCGCATTGTTAGAAGAATTCCCGGGATAGATTAGTTATCTTTGTATATTTTTTGCACTTTAGAATAGATCACTTATCACCCTCGTTATACATTACAAACCAATCACCCATCAACTCATATATCACTAGGAAACTGGTCCCAATACATCAATTCGGAGCCACCACACCAAACGGAAAAGGAGCTGCACTAAGTTTCGGACTGGGTGGTTTTCCCCGATGTTGATGCAGTGATTTTAGAGGCATCAACAGGGACATAGCCCAAGTACATTTGGCTACTATAACCCTCTCCATACCTTTGTTGGTTTTTTTTCTATTGGAAGCATCGCCAGTGACATTTATGATGTGTCACCAATACCTTATTCTAAAATATTCACAAGACCCAATTAATACTTGAGTTGAATGACTTTTGGTCTTTTTAGGAATTTTTCTCATACGCAAAACCTCATGTAAACCTTTTTTGTTGATTGTTTCACGCATTAGAATGAAAGGGGAAATTAAACATTTATTTTTCACTGTGTCTTATGTATGTGATTCATTTGGTTTTCCTAAAGAAAATGTATGTGTTTAGGTGTGCTTACGAATGCAACAGTTTAAAGTGTTGTTGATTTATTTCCTTTCAATCCGACTGATTTCTTTCTCAATTTAGAATGTTTGTCATTAGTTACATGTTTCATAGGGATTATATCATCTTTAGGTGCCTCCTACATACAATTCACATCATCATGAAAATTCTTTTGCCTTTCATACATGTTGAATGCTTTTACCTTTCATAATATTCTAAATCACCCTTTTTGTTGACACAGGGACTGATACTTTTACTAACCTGCTTTCTTCTTCGAGCCATATTTCCCATAGCTCGAAAACCTTTTATTTTCATGTTTCAACTTAGAATCCTTGGTCCATGTCAACTTTTACTACCTAGTTACCAAATGTCAACTTGTTTTTCATTTAACTTTTTCCTAGGGCTTCTGACTAGAACCCTAGAGTTTCCAAATTGATTTTTATGTATTTACGTTGGATGCTTTTACCTTTCATAAAATTTTGAATCACCCTTTTTGTTGACACAGGGACCGATACCTTTACCGGTGCGCTCTTCTTTGACCCATCTTTCCCTAAGCTCGAAACCCTTTTCTTTTCATGTTTCAACTTATAACCTTTAATGATCCATGTCGACTTCTGCTACCTCGTTGCCAAATGTCAACTTGTTTTTCATTTAAATTTTTCCTAGGGTTTGTGACTAGAATTCTAGGGTTTCCAAATTAATTTTTATTAATTAGGGATGAATGCTTTTACCTTTCATCATATTTTGAATCATGCTTTTTGTTAACACATGGACCGATACATTTACTAGTGCGCTCTTCTTCGAACCATACTTCCCTAAGATATAAACACTTTTCTTTTCATGTTTCAACTTATAACCCTTGGTCCATGTCAACTTCTGCTACAGTTGCCAAATGTCAAATTTTTTTCATTTAACGTTTCCTTAGGGTTTGTGACTAGGACCCTAAGGTTTCCAAATTGATTTTTTTTATTGAGGAGGAATGCTTTTACCTTTCATCATATTATGAATCACCCTTTCTATTGATGCGGGGACTGATACCTTTACTAGTGTGCTCTTCCTCGACCTACCCTTAGCTCATGATCTAGGTGGGACCTGAAACACTCAATGATCAAAGAGGGCTTAGGAAAGACTCAAAAATCAAAGTTCTTGTATTACCATGGAACCAAGGCCAGATCAAAGAGCTCGTTACAAGATTTTCAATTATGCACATGGCACCTCAATCCTACATCGTATGCAAAAGTTATGGCCAGTCAAATTTTTGGTCAACTAAGCCCCTTGGCTAAAGTTAGCGGAGCAGAAACTAAATTTGGAAGGCCAGTTAAATCTGGTGGAGCTGCCAAATTTGGCGGAAATTAATGAGGTAACAATTTGGCACTTTGCGGCGACAGTTTCTGGTGACTGCAAGTGGGGAAATTGTCACCTACTTAATTTTTCTGGTGACCCAAAATTTTGGCCATAGAATTTTGTCCATATTTTTAAAACAAAAAAATTAAAATTGCCTAACAGCACAACAAATTAATTATGCTAACCATTCTGTAGGAAGCTAGACTTAAAAATTAATGCCAAGTTTTTTTATTTAAACTCATATTTTCCCCAAGGGAATAGGGGCACGATACACAATGCAGAGGTGGAACCCTAATCGGTCATCAAAATCGAGGAGAGGAACCCTGACATAGGGGGAATATGCAAGGAATATAAAAGATTCCCTAAGGGCCAAATTTTGACAATTTCAGAACTAGGCCAACTTTATACTCATTTTACTCAGTTTTTCACAACGACTGTAGTGGTGAAGTCAAATTGTTATTTGAGCAGCATATCTTAAGTCAACTTACAAAGAGGAATCTTTGTGGAATCATGAAGAATCTAAAAATTCCCTAAGGGTTAAATTTTCACTGTTTCCGAACCAGACCAACTTTATACTCATTTTACTCAGTTTTTTGCAAGGAGCGTAGTGGTGAAGTCATATTTTTCATCTGAGTAGAATATCTTCAGTCAATGTGCAGATAAGAATCTTTGTGTAATCACAAGGAATCTAAAATATTCCCTAAGGACCAAATTTTGATAGTTTCAAAACCAGACCGAATCTATACTCATTTTACTCATTTTTTCGTAAGGAGCGTAGTGGTGAAGTCATATTTGTCATATGAGCAACATATTTTCAGTGAAATTTCATAGATAAATCTTTGTGGAATCATGAGGAATCTAAAAGATTCCCTAAGGGCCAAATTTTGACACTTTCAAAACCAAGTTGACTTTATTCTCATTTTACTCAGTTTTTTGCAAGGAGTGCAGTGGTGAAGTCATATTTTTCATCTGAGCAGCAGATCATCAATAAGCTTGTAGAGAGGAATCTTTGTGGAATCATGAGGAATCTAAAAGATTCTCCAAGGGCCAAATTTTTATAGTTTCAGAACCAAACCCACTTTATACTCATTTTATTTATTTTTTGCAAGGAGCATAGTGGTGAAGTCGGGTATATCATTTGAGCAAAAAAATCCAATCAACTAGTAGGAAAGAATATTTGGGGAATCTTTGAGATTCTCGAGGGTCCATATTTTGACGGTGTTAGAAAGGGGTCGAGTTTACAGTCATTTGACATGATTTCACACCACGAATTCAATAGTGCAGTCCATTTCTTCAACAGAGTTGTGCATTTTCAGGCCATCCCCAGAAGTGGAGGTATATGATGCAGTGATGCCATGTCTTTCTTTTGATTTGCTGAGATGATGATTTTGATGTTGAGATCCTTGTTTACCATTCTGTTGGAGGATACTTGTATGCCACTTCATGTGAGAATTTGATATCTTGTCATGCTAAAGGAGGGCCCATATGAGTGAGAGTTCTTATAGGAGAACGTCTCGTGGAGAGACATGTCACTCTAGTTTAGGGAGTTTATCCTTGCAATGACAAATAATACACCATGTACTCACCATCATCGTGCAACAAATAATACACCATGTACTCACCATCTTCTTGTAACAAATAATGAAGTGACCCCCCCACTCTTGACATCGAGCCTAGAGATATAACCCACATTGGGTGAACTTTGTTATCAACTAGTGTGTGTTCTTTGATTTGATAGTTGTTGCTATGTTTCATCTTCTTTAAAGTATGCACACACAGTTTCTTCATACTCTTTCATATGCAATCTTGCTATCACAAAAAAAGTAAAATATCTTGGATAATTCTGGTAGCTGAGAAATCCAGACCAAGTTTGGTATCAAAGCGGTCTTCTTGCTGAAGTGAATTGCAAGTGTGAATGATAACGAGATATTGAACATGAAACACGAAGGGAAATGGAGAACAACATAGATATCTACGAGGAAATCCTTAGAATGGTGATCCAAGTGGCTCTAGACACATGCAGAAGTCCAGGAGAACTCAGGAAGGGTCAAAATCCAAAGTGTTTGGATTATGCTTGAACCAGGTTCGTATTAAATATCCCGTCGTCATGATCACGGTGGTGTGAACAGTTCGTCAATTCGAGTCCGAATGAGGAATATAGAGGCAGTCAAATTTTTGGTTGACTTTTGTTGACTAGGTAGGGTAATGGAGACACAGCTTGGACTTTTTCCGGTGGACGGAATCTGGCCAACTCCAGCCAGATTCCGGGTGAAATTGTCGCCTCGTTAAAATGACTCCTTCGGCCAAAAATTTGAATTTTCAAAAATGCCTCATTACTTTATAATATTAAAAGTTAAAAAAATATATAAAAAGGAGGTGGTGGGCCACCACCCCACACCTCACCTACGTAACCATAAACCATATGCATTAAAATGGGCCGGTGGGAGTTGAACCCATGGCCGGTGGGAGGGCCGGCCCCACCCATGCGGTGGTCCCACAATGAACACTAATGTACCACGTGTCACACATAAAGCAACGCGCCTCCATACAAAACCAACAATCCAAGTTTTAATGCACCTCATTAATATGGCTATGGAGGGTATGGGGCAGGCCCCCCAATGCGAACTCGACCCCCAGAAAAATACACCTGCGGGTTTTTTAAAACTATAATGTATTAAAAAAGGAGAGGTGGGGTTTGACCACCCAACCCCTCCTCAACAAACTGCTAATCTTACCAACATGCCACAACTGACTTGTTGGTTAATCCACCCACAAGTTCATATAAACCCTCATTTACATAGTACACCCAGGCAGATGGACGAACCGGGAGCAGGCACAGAAAATGAGGCAGAGTTTTTTTAATTAATTTATTGCAGGTGGAACCATGACTGAGCGAAATTTCCAAGAAAATGAAATTTTTGCAATGTCCAAATTAGACAAATTTTATGTCGATCTTACACCTCTCGGCGACACAAACCTAATGGCATAGTCAGTTTCCTGATCTGAGAAGCCGATTTGCAGAGGACCCAGAGGAGGGAATCTTTGAGGAATCAAGGGTGAATCTAAAAGATTCTTTGAGCCCCAAATTCTCACTTTCTCAGAATTCAGAAATTTGACAGTCGATTTTGCACTGTTCGACACCAAAAATCTGATGGTGTGTTCAGATTTTCCATTTTCTCATTTCATTTTCCAGCCACTTTTCAAGGTGGAGTGCAGGTGTCAGCATTCATGCGCGAGCATCCATTTCCATGATCTTCGACGCCGTGAGATCGATGGTCCAAATAACTTCAGCAGTTTGACATCTGCTTCTTCAGATGGCCCCTGGATGTGAGTTATATGCATTGTATTCATGTACTTCTTTTCATATGCATTGTGCTACATAGATCCCTGGTTGATGTTTGATGAGGGATCTTGTTTCTTACTTGTTTTCATGATTCTTACTTGATGTGATGCGGAATCATTTGTGGGATGTACTTGTTCTCATGATTCGTCATATTTTATTTGAGATCCCTTTGTCGTCTTGTTGATGGGATACTCATGTTGTCACCATGTATGTTTGCGTTGCGATCCCTTTTATGCCATGTTGGCAGGATGTTCATCATGCATGAGTTTGCGTCATACTGACAAGAATCCTTTTGACTGAGAGTTCCTGTAGCGAAACATCTCTTGGAGCCACTCCCGTGTGAGGGAATTTTCCTTGTATGATAGCGACATCACCCCTTATGTACATCATCACTATTGACAGCACTTAATGTAGCGACCTACACCATCATGACACTGGGGCCCGGAGACGTAGTCCCTCCTAGACGAACTCCGTTATCAACGTCTTGAGTTTATGTTTTTGATGATTGTCATATTCCTCTTCTTTACAGCATGCAGATGTATTCATTAATGTTCTTTTGAAAATGAAATTTAACACATCACGAAAGTAAAAGGTCTTGGAAGGGTCCTTTGTCACACCCGGACCTGGATCAAATGGCATGTACGATAGATATAAGTTATGCAGATTATGTGGAGAAAATGGCAAAAGAGAAAGAGAGGGCAGAGGATGATGCTCAATCTCCATCTTTGAGTGAATATACTTCTTCTTCATCTTCTTCCCATCATTCAAATGAAGAGATCAATGAAAGCCTTCAAGCGAAGAATGTTGAATTGTGGATACTTCTACAAAAAGTAGAGGAGGAGAAGCAAAGATTGCAGCTTCAATTATGAACCATGGAAGAGGACTTGGAAGAGTTGAAGTGCAATTAAGTCTTAGCAAAAACATCATCGCCTACTTCATAATCAACAACCAAGGTAAATAGTGTTGGTAGTTCTTCAGTTTCATTTTCACATCATGATGATGATTTGGGTGCTTTTGAAAATCACACTACGAGCATTGGTTCAAGATTATTGAAAAGGACAGGATATGAAAGAAAGTGCCTAGGATCTAATGGGAAAGGCATTGTGAATCCCATCCAAGTCGTGGAATTATCACGACATGCAGGATTGGACTATGTCAAAAAGGAAGAGACAAGAGAATATTCATATGAAAAGTCTGAGGCAATGAAGTATGTTGATAGTACCTCACCAGCCTCGAGTGATTGGGATCGCGGGTCCTTTCCAAATGAGAGTGAGCATTCCAAAGAGAAAGCCAAAGAAAGGTATAAAAAGTCTCATTATGCTAATGTTCATTTTGATCACAAGCACATAGTTAAGGATGAACAGAATTTGTGGCATAAAAAACCATGTAGTTTTTGTGGCTTGTATAACCATGAGGTTGTTGAGTGCTGGAAGATAATGGTAGAAAGAAGGAGGAAAGACGTGAAAGGTCTTCTCCACATCAGAGAAGGAAGAAGGTTAAGAAGACATGGAGGAAGAAGAAATTATGCAGCCACTGCAACAGAGATGAACATCAAAGAGCCACATGTTGGAAGCTCCATCCAGAGCAGCATCTCAAGGACAAAGCGCAAGTGTAAGGAACCATTTGGAAAAGTTGTTCAACAAGCGAATCAACTTCAAGATGATGACTCATTCACTTTGATGGATGAGAGATGATTTTATTAGAGATAGTAACTTACCATGGCCATATTATTGTAAATCATATGTTACGAAATGATTGTAAAGTGATTATGTGTTTTCCGTCACTTATGGAAGCAACATGATGATGTTTTGGCCTCTTTCGATTAGCTGGGGTATTGGTTTCTATTATGATGTACACTTGACCAAAGAGTGTGTCTTATAAACTCTTGGAAAGAATGGGGATGTTTGGGTCATGATTGGTCGTGTAATTGAACATGTAGTTTGCAAATATTGTACTACAAGTTTGCAGGGGAAGCAGGTGTTGATTCATCACTTACGTCTCTAAAGAACAAAGGTGAACGAGAAGGAAGTGTGGCCTGTCACGGCACTTGTTGTGCAGACAAGGGAACACAACATATTGTAGATTATGTTCATGCTTTTCGAGGACCAAAAGCTCCTCCGTGGGGAGAAATAATCTAGGTGGATCCCGAAACACTCGGTGATCAAAGAGAGCTCAAGAAAAGACTCAAAAATAAAAGTTCTTGGATTACCATGAAACTAGAGTCACATCAAATATCTTGTCACAAGCTTTCCAACGACGCAATTGACACCTCAATCTGACATAGTATGCAAAAGTTATGGCCAAAAATTTTTTTGGTAAACTATGCCCCTTGGCTTAAAAGAACAGAGTGCCAACTAAATTTGGAAACCCACTAAATTTGGCGGATCCGCTAAATTTGACGAAAATTAACAAGGCAACAATTTGGCACTTTGCGGCGACAGTTTCTGGCGACTAGAACTGGCGAAATTGTCACGTACTTAAATTTTCCTATGACCTAAAAATTTTGGCCAAAGAATTTCGTCCATATTTAAAAAAAAAAATTAAAAAAAATAAAATAAATTGGCCAATGACCCAACAAATTAATACTACCAACCATTCTACTAGGAAGGCGGGCTTAAAAATTAACGCAAAGTTTTTTTTTATTTAAACTCATATTTTCCACAAAGGAATAGGGGCACGAAACCCAATGCAAAGGTGGAACGCTGAGTGGGCAAAAAAACTGAGGAGAGGAACCCTGACACAAGGGGAACATGTAAGGAATATAAAAGATTCCCTAAGGGTTAAATTTTTACAGTTTCAGAACTAGGTCGATTTTATACTCATTTTACTCAGTTTTTCATAAGGAGCACAATGACGAAGTCAGATTTGTCGTTTGAGCAACATATCTTTAGTCAAATTGCAAAGAGGATTCTTTCTGAAATCATGAGCAATCTAAAAGATTCCCTAAGGGTCAAATTTTGACAGTTTCAAAACCATACTAAATATATACTCATTTTACTCAATTTTTCACAAGGAATGTAGTGGTGAAGTCATATTTGTCATCTGAGCAGTAAATATTCAGTCAAATTGTAGAGAGGAATCTTTTTGGAATCATGAGGGATCTAAAAGATTCCCCAAGGGCCAAATTTTGACAGTTTCAGGACTAGACCGACTTTACACTCATTTTACGTATTTTTTTGCAAGGATCGTAGTGGTGAAGTCAGATTTGTCATCTGAGTAGCTAATCTTCAATCAACTTGCAGAGAGGAGTCTTTGTGAAATCGTGAGGAATCTAAAAGATTCTCCATGGGCCAAATTATTACAATTTCAGAACCAGGCCGAATTTATACTCATTTTACTTAGTTTTCGCAAGGAGCACAGTGATGAAGTCAGATTTATCATATGAACAACAAATTTCCAATCAATTAACGAGAAGGAATCTTTGGGGAATCTTTGAGATTCTTTAGGGTCCAGAGTTCGACGGTGTCAGAAATTGCTTGAGTTTACAATCATTTGACACAATTTCGCACTATGAATTCAACGGTGCAATCTATTTCTTCAGCAGAGCTATGCATTTTTAGGCCATCCCTGGAAGTGGAGGTATATGATGTAGTGATGCCATGTCTTTCTTTTGATTTGCTGAGATGATGATTTTGATGTTGAGATCCTTGTTTACCATTCTGTTGGAGGATACTTGTATGCCACTTCATGTGAGAATTTGATATCTTGTCATGCTAAAGGAGGGCCCATATGAGTGAGAGTTCCTATAGGAGAATATCTTGTGGAGAGACATGCCACTCTAGTTGAGGGAGTTTATCCTTGTAGTGACAAAGAATACACCTTGTACTCACCATCATCTTGTAGCAAATAATGAAGCGGCCCCCCACTCCTGACATCGGGCCCAAAGACGTAACCCACACTGGGTGAACTCCGTTATCAAGTTGTGTGTGTTCTTTGATTTGATGGTTGTCGTTATGTTTCATCTTCTTTAAAGTATTCACATGTAGTTTCTTCATATTCTTACATAGGTGATCCTGCTAACATCACAAAAGTAAAATATCTTGGTTAATTTTGGCAGCTGAGAGATCCGGACTGAATGATAACTAGATATTGAATGTGCAACAAGAGGGGAAATGGAGAACAACAAAGATCTCTATGAGGACCTCCTCAAGATGGCACTCCTGGTAGTTATAATGTATGTAGATTATGATGAGAAAATGGCAAAAGTGAAAGAGAAATTAGAGGATGAGGCTCCATCTCCATCTTCGAGGGAATATACTTCTTCTTCATCTTTTTCTCATCATTCAAATGATGAGATCAACAAAATCCTTCAAGCAGAGAAATTAGAATTAAGGAGACTTCTACAAAAAGTAGAGGAGGAGAAGTAGAGATTGCAACTTCAAATACAAGCCACGGAAGAGGCCTTGGAAGAGTTGAAGTGCAACGAAGGCTTAGAAAAGCCATCATCACCTGCTTCAGAATTGACATTTGAGGTAAATAATTTTGGTAGTTATTCAGTTTCATTTTCACATGATGATGATGATTTCGGTGCTTTTGAAAACCACACTACAAGCATTGGTTCAAGATTATTGAAAAATATGGGATATGAAGGCAAGGCCCAAGGAGCTAATGGGAAAGGCATTGTGAATCCTATGGAGCTATAAAAAGGGTCTCTTTCACCTCTAATTACCTCACATTAGTTGTCAATCCAGGAACGTTTTGTTATTTCAATGAGTGTCTCAGTCTGAGGCTATCATTTGCCAGAGTAATGCTAGTAGTACAATGTTCAGAAATACAAGAGTAAATGGATGCTTGTTTACAACAAACTACTTCAAAAGATTAAACTACACATTCAGAAAGCTAAGCAATTTATGAGTCAAGGGATCAGTAGCAGTAACTCATCCCTTTGTAAAGTGATGGAACTAAGGTAAACCAAAGAACAGATCGTGGATCTGGGAGCCAGGCAGTAAATGTCAGTGTCACTACAGCCCTGGATCATTCTTCACACCAAAATAACAAAGGACAGGAAATGGAACGACAGATAATAAATGGAGCAGCGAAATAAGAAATAGAACAGCAAATCTGAAATGGAACAGCAAATCTGAAACTGTAACAACAACTAAGTCTAGCAAGCAGTAACACCTTAGTCTACAAGATCAATGCATGAATCGTGACCTACAGGAATCGAATGGCAATCCTTCACCCTAAAGGACGAATTGAACAACACACCAAAATGGAACAACTCTGATTAATGATGAATTATAGAATAGCACTTCAAAACCATATATGAACATGACACACCTTAATAGTAACCCGATCTTGGTAAACCAATTATCACTCTCAGCTATAAAATATTACGACTGTGTTTCAGAATGGAACAACAATGTCTATAGATCCAACAATCGCAAAGAACATAATCGCTAAGATGAATTCCGTAATAAGTGCACAGCACAGAGGCTCTGTAATTAAACAGCAACAATATTCTGTAAAGACTGACAGTATTATATTAACACTTAGAAGAACAGTGATACGTTGCAGAGTCAATGCAATAGTTTTGTCTCAGTAAAGTAAACATAACAGAGCATGTGATGTAAACTAACAAAACGCATTAGATTACCAAATAACGCTGATAAGCAAACCACGCATAAACCAAACGTAATATTACAGGAGAAAGTGTCCTCTAGGGTCGGGCCCTTAACCTCCAGGGGTACACTGCTTGAAGTTATTCCAGACTCAGAGATGAAACAGTAACCAAGTTTGTATTAATGCATAAAGCGAAATTACAATAGATTGGTTCTTAATGAGACTCGATGATCAAAGTTTTGATCTTAAAGGAAATTACATAAAACATAACCAATCCTTCCTCGAGCTAACAGTGCTGCCCCTTTTATAAGGGTGAAGGCGGAGATATCTAAGTGAAGAAATAGATAAAACATCGATCCCTCAGGATCAAGGATCTTGAGGGATTCGCCGAACCGTTAGTCCTCAGTCATCTCTTTCCTTTCCTGCGCCGAGCCGATATCTCCACTTCCTTTCCAGGGCTGATTCGCTTTGATTTTCTTTGCCTTGTTTGCATACGGTCTCTCGTCAAAGGGACAACGGTTAACCCGTCCTTGTCCTTTCCTTTGGAACGACAACTTCTCGTTTTCCTCCTTCTTGCATAAGGGAATGACAATTGTCAGTGTTTTCGTCTTGCATATTAATCTCACATGTTTTATTACAATTCCTTATCGTTTCCTGAGTTCATGATGGAAAAAGGTTTGCAAGTTCTAATGAAAAGATGCTGAAATAATTAACAAAAACATACCTTCTTTAGTACTCCACACACCCCCCTGCTTACCCTTTTTCATGCCCTCATGAAAACATTGTAGTTGACGTGTAAGGCAGTGAGTGAGTAGGCTGGAGATGGAATCTCATGTGAAGGCCTACAGCCATGATGCATAACTAGGTGTTCAAAGAAATGGCCTGTCTGACCCTCAGGCATCTCATACAGGGCTTGGTATCCGGGTGCAGGGTGCCAAATAATTGGACTCTGGAACCTATATCCTAACCAGGATGGCCCTGCCCTCAAAATGACTTCGCCATAGAGGTGCAAGCGGTTGGCGGCTAATTTAAAATTTTCATACTTAAATGGTTCCCTGAGCTGGATATTCGGATTAGAGATTTGATACCGAAATTTAGCTGCATCAATTACAGGGTCTTTGATAGAGAAAAAGTATTCTAATCCCTGTCGAATGATTTCCTCATGCATGGGTCCTAATGCTTCAATTACACCTAGATTATTCATGAGGTTTCTATGTTTTCTCCACAACTATACTGGATCCCTAGGCTCAGCTCTTATCCACAAATCTAATATGTTTTCTTATCTTTGGAAAGCATTATAGGCTTTAAGCCAGTTAATTTGATTAACCCCAAATGAAATAAATGCCTGTAATTGGATATCCCCAACAAAAGGGCTAGGGTTCAGATCGGTCTCCTGGTCTAATACAAGGTTATGCAAATAAAACTCACATAGTAGTCTCTGAACTTTCACCCCGTAGTGTTTACAGCAGTTTATAAAATCATCGAGGGTATTAATTTGTATGGGAACACCTGCTTTAACAGGGGAACACCTGCTTTAACAACCTTTATTTTCAATTGCAAATATCGTTCCATTAAAAACAAGGCATAATTCTTAGCAGGGGCTCTACATGCTAGAACGTCATTGTATAAGGAACATAAGGTATCCATCTGCTTGATAACTATATCTAACCTACGAGTTAGCTTCGTGACTTTTTCTTCTTCCCTTCGCCACCCTTCAAAGGCCTGGCTTTCGGATAGATTGACGTTCCTAAGCTGCTATTGTAGCTCTTCACACTTTTCTCGAGGGATCGTTTGCTCTCTAAGATTTTCTGCTGCTTGCTGAGCTTGCTTCAAACCCTTTCGTAGGGTTACTGTTTTTGGATCTCTTTTCCATGCGACAGTGGAGGCCGGGAGTTTTACCTGAATTTTCCTATTGCGTTGTTTTGAGTTCATGACTCTTATCACTCCCGAAGGTGGTGTCTCCGTCTGAATTTCCTTATCGCGGGTCAACATCTCATCCATTTCTATCTTAACGTGGATATCAGTCCATTGCTGTTCCTTTTCAATTGGAACAGCAGTCTGCTCCCTAGCATCATTCAGAACAACAACCTGGTTTTCAACAGGGTTTTGAATAGCAGGATGGACTCTGGTCCTCTGCCCCTTTGTCTTGAGGGGTTTTGCTGGAGTGGTTGCATTTTTCCTTCCCAAAGTCCTTTTTACCCTTTGCCTTGCTTTTAGAATCCTAATCTGCTAGTGGAGCTGGACTATTATATTCAGTAATCTCTGCTGTTCCTTTCGCAATTCCTTAATTTCATGAATTTCCTTAAAAGGAACAGCAGGTTGTTCACTGTGGCCTGGATTGTGACTAACTTTCTGATTTTGTTCCTGGGGTGCTTCTTTGTTGCTCTGCTCTGGCTGCTCCGGGGCAAGAACCCTAGCTGGTTCTGTTATTTCTTGGGTGACCTCCTTTTCTGCCCCCGTTTCCTCCGGAATTTCTTCTGGTGTCTTTTGGCTAGGAACGGATTGTTCCTGTTCAGCATCTCCTGTCATGTTTTCATCATGAACAGGAAGATTCTCTTCTTCTGCCTCCTTTGCATGTGATTCTTCAGGTGCATTTTCCTCCTGAGCAGAGTGTTCTTTTGGTTCCTCTTCAGCATGGAGGTCTGTTGGGCTGGAAGATTGGCCATATTCGCCCATATTGGCCAAAACTTTGGCCAATTCATCTTCTCTCAATGGATCCTGCACTGGGCTGCCTTCCTACTGTCTCGTTTCCTCCTCCTGCTCAGATTGCTCGACTTCTTCCTCATTTTCTCCTTCCTCGTTTTCTTGCATTACTTTCTCATTGCCTTCTCCTTCTAATCGTGGGGGTTGCTCATCCCCTATATATTCTATCTCTACCGGTTAGCTGGTGTTTCCTTGGGGCTTTTCCAGCCTTCGTCATAGCCATGCTAGTCGGGCCAATTTCCTTCATTTTTCTGGACGCTCAGGTGTACTGGTGGCATGTTTATGTTTCGGGGATGGTATGGTCAATCTTCCATCTATTATGGCAATTAGCTCTTCCAAGCTGCTCTACTGCTAGGTAAGGCTATGGCTGACTATTAACCGTATCAACCCATGATGACTAACAACTGACTCTACATGTTGTGCCTTTTTTATGCTCCGTGCAACGTCATGAAGTAATTGTTGTTGGGAAAAGTATCCAATTCGGAATGCCCCTATCCCACTCTAAGGTGTGATAGTGCCTTAGCAACAAACAAGGAAAACTATCTGAGTATTCTTCTTTATGAGATGTAAATGGAGAAAGAAGGATCTAACTAATCGGTGTCTTCCGCTAGTTTATCGATCCAATCACTCTCTCTTTTGTTCGCTTCCCGCTGCCTGCTCTTTCACTGGTCCAGCTTCACCCAGTTCCTGCAAGATCACAAGAGAGGAAAACTACACAAAAGACATAGATTCACATTCATAACTAGTTTAGGATCAGATATAAACTAAATATGCAAATATAACAAAACATCATTGATATACAAGCATATAGGAGAAACTCAAATAGCTTTATTGATATGATAATAAAGTTCAAGAGGAGATACAACCAAGTGAGTCCCGATCCAGCATCTACTTCCCAGCAAAGGAATCCCTTCCTCTCCTCCAACAAAGCATAAATCACCCAATGTACTAATCTCAATCTCAAACCAACAACAATTCTTTGCAAAGTACAAAATTCCAGCCCCCTGAACCTCTGGGTGAGAGATCCATATATAGATGTAAGCAGAGGGGATGAGTCAGCTTATGTTTTGACTTGTGGCTTCTCTCTGTCAGTTCTTGCTTCCACTTGGAGGTTGAGAGCCTCTTACTCATCACTAGTCGAATTCATTGAGGCAAGTGTCATTGGAGAAGATTCTGGAAGCTTCCAGGGTCTTTCCACCTCGTTGAATGAGCTTGCCATTTGTCATTTCCCGCTCAGCGCACCCTGGTAGTGCTTCCACCTGCGTTGTAGTGCACCTAGCCAGTGTAGCCTCTGCATTTCAGCGCAGGCAGCTAGTGGAGCCTCTGAATTGATCCTGAATTGACTGTTTCTGAGTTGTTTTTGGTGGAGAACCTCTGGGAGAAGCTGTCATTGGTTGACCTTGTTCCTTTAGGGGTAGGAACAACTCATTTAGGGACTTTGGATCCCTTGGATTATGGACATTTCATGCTCAATGCTGTAAGGCACAAAAATGTCTATAACAGTTGCCCCCTAAAGTATGAGGCCGTTTATCGGGTGAAATGCTTTATTAGGAGGATCCGAAGTTCTTCCAATGCTGGGAGGAGACCTGTAATAAGATACAATACAATACATTATTTTTCATACTGCTTTCATGATCTAGCTGAGGCGGGCATTCCCATGCTCATCTTTATAAATTCATTTTTCTGTACATAGAACAGACAATCGTTTGACGGTAGACTGATGATTTTGATGAAATCATCATCCTTTTGGTAGGATGATTATCTGCTGCAATGCTGTACATGTCAATGTCTTTATTTTTCCTGAATATATATCGCAGCCCGGATGGATGAAACTAGATCCGGGGTCTTCAATCTCATTCGATCTTCACTCTAAGTACAAGTCGATCCATGTGAGAAATGTTTTGAAGTCGAACATGGAAAGACATCGCTTGATTACCAGTCAATGATGTAAACTGTTAACAAGCGCGAGAGGAATCACCGATAATGATAATGACCCTCAAGGTACTGCTGAACAATTCACGTGGTGTGAATAAAGGACTTGGCGTCGAACACCACGCAAAATCTTTCAGTCGAGGGTCATTGATGTATACCTGTCGCCGGAAGTGAGAAACTTGCCATTGAGGCATGCAAGCCTCAAAGTACTGAAGGGGGTGTTCCTAGATCAACTTCTTGGATAATGAGCTGATGTCGACAAGAAGCGATCCGTCAAAGGAGGGCCTTAATGTATCCCACATCAGTGACACGGAACGGAGCAAATGATTTTGATGGAGGTGAAAACGATCTGATGATACATGGTTCAGGGTGGCGGTCATGAAAGGATGAAGGATAATGTATGGTAGTGGATGGGACACGGTTGACTTCTCTGGATGACTTCTCTTGAACATATCGGCGACACTTGTGTGATGGATTAGTAGCATTTACCCCAAAGATGGATGGTATGGCGAGACCATGGTGATGTGACCGGTGAATGAAACAACCCAACCCGACTCAGGCATGGAGTGGAAGTGTCATGTTCAAGAGCGACTTGCTACCAATAAAAGTTCTTTGAGTTTCTTCCCAATTTTTCCCCAGTCATTTCTGACCAGTACCTCTTTATTTTTGTCAAGCTTGAGGACGATAACATATGCTTGTTCTATAATTTGCCCTTCAGGCAAACCCATCGCTATGTTTTAACGAGCTTAGCGATAGTGAAACTCGTTCTCGTCTAAAGACAAGTTTCTCGCTATTAATGCTTTTAACGAGTCTAACGACAAGGATAACTCAGTCCTTTTCATTTTTAGAGAGTCTGAAAAGGTACGTAAAGATAACTCCAAAGTTCCTTTTTCGTCATCTAATCCCTTAAGTCCGAAAAAGTATAAAACAATACAGAAGGGATGAATTTTCGATAGTTTTAACGAGCCGAACAAAACAAGTGCTCGATCTTTTTGTGCAATAATCCCTCAGGTCCAAAAAGATTAAAATCTAGAGGAGGGATAGCACTTCCGGTCGCTTTAACGAGCTGGAAGGCCAAAACTCGGCAATCTTTTCATATTTTATGAGTCAGATGAAAAGAGCTTAAAGGAGACTCGTCTTTTGAGGAACGAGTGATAAAACGGGTTAGCAGCTGATTCCAGGTAAGGTTTGGAATTTTCCAATCACGGCAGTGTCACAAGGATGGCTAGTGAAATCACTCTTCGCAGCTGTTCCTCAAAATGGGTAAACAATCAAATGGAGGTGAATGATCGGCCAATGGAAAAGTGGAGGTGACGGTGCAAACACGACCAAGGCTTTAATGGCTGATAATGTTACATTCACGGTGGTTATTTACCGGAGGATAGTTCATTTTTTAACGAGCTTAAACGCGGATTGAAACACTTGCTCGATCTTATGTTTATTTTTTAACGAGCATGAACTATGTGCTAAAACTGCTCGATAACATGGTCTAGTTTTGATTTTTTACCATAAATAGCTTTGCCCTTTTCAAAGATAGTACTGTACCCTCAATTGCTGCACCAAACTAGTTAGAAATGAATAACATTTGTTTGAAAATGAGATTAAAACCCTAATATTTCGCTTTGAACTACGTAAAAAGCAATTAAAAAGTGTTTTTACCTCTCATTTTACCATTTCATTTGAACTTGGTTTGTTGGAGCTTTGGAGGTGCCTCTTCCCCCTTGATTTTCATCAGCTGATTCTGGGAGATTCTGTGGACGATTCTCGGCGCCGTCTGGACCAGGTAGGAGCTAAACTTGAGTTCTTTCATTTCATGGTTTCCTTTCTGCATTCTGTGCTTCATTTCCTGTTTTTCTGAGCCCCTAGGGTTTGATGGGGTCACTCTGCCATCAGCGCACCTAGTGCACTCGAAACCTGTGCTGAATGTCAAGCATCATGAAGGCAGTTTGACCTTCAACGCAGGTGGAACACTGGGCAGGTGCGCTGGGCGCAGAAAAGGGTTTTGTTGCACAGTTTTTGATGAAAATTTTTGCTAGTTTCTCATCAAAACCAGGATCTAACTCATCTCATGTTTGTTTTTCAGAGATATTGGAGAAAAATGACCCTTACATGGCGAGAACGAGAACATGAAGAAGAGGACATGATTTCCCTACATGATCCGGTTACGGTGAACGCGCTGCGAAACTGTGGCTTGCTGAAGTTCTTCCGCATCTCTAGCATGAGACAGCAGATCAACCTACTGCAATATTTGCTCGATGCTTGGGATCCTATCAACCAATTATTCCAGATTAGGGGCAAATCTATCCCATTGACCGCAGTAGACATTTACTTCTTGACTGGCTTGTCAAGGGGGGGTGCCCCCATTTCTTTGTCAGGTTCGGCCCGAGGGAGTGACTCTGTGAGAGATTATGTCCGCCAGTATTGCAGGGAAGGATCTCAGTCGAGTAAAGACGGCAAGATCGTTATCCGTGAGGTTGCTGACAGGTCCCTCAGGTCTATCATGTACACTATTGGTAGGATGGCCAGTAGTGCGTCTCTTCATGTAGCCAACAGATCCTATGTGCAGCATGCCTTGGAGTGCCTCCAACCGAAAATATTCAACTGGTGTGATGCAGTACTTCTTCAGATGAAAAGTCAGTTGACCAAGGTAAAGGATGGGAAGTTGAAGAACTTTGGGTTTGGTTCTATTTTGACCGCCTTCGCTTTGGAGAAGATACCACTGATGTAGCCACAGTACATTGCACTCGACTTGCCTTCTCCTACTGAACCACGCATGTAGAGATGGGTTGATCACATGTCTAGGCATGCTGGTCAATCTCAGATTTCTTTCTCTGATACCTTCTTCAGGTGGTTTGATCATCAGGAGATGGTCTATTTCGAGTATCCATATGTTGGCATGGACTTCCGGGGTGATCCGGATTTGGTACTGCCGGATGGCGAGCAGTGGGGCGCTATTGGTAAAATCTTCGACCATATCACTGTTTACTATTTTTATTCATAATGTCCTTGTGCTTTATTCTATCAAGACTTTAATCAAACTCATGTGTGCATGCAGATGTTGGTCCTGTTCATCCAGCAGTTCGCCCGAGGGTGCCAGCCGCTGCCCCAGCAGGAGAGGCTGCTGGGAGGGTTATTCTTTGTGACCTTGATGTGGCCGAGACCCTCACAGTTGTGCAGGAGCAGGTTGAGAGCCTTACTCTCGGCATTCCAGATGTGAGGATCGACGAGTTACCTCTACAGTTGCAGCGGCATACTACTGGTGTGCCTAGACGATGGACTCGTCTCTTACGCATGATCGCACAGGCCGTGACGTGCTATCATGAGCATCACTAGACTAGGGTGCCCCCTAGCATTTTTGAGTTTTTGGGTCATGCAACCGATTTTGTCTTGGTTACAGAACATTATATGTAAACCATAAATAGCTTATATATATATATATATTTTGATTTTCGGGGTTTTATTCTGGTTGAGTTATATGATCCATATGTACAACATTGATGATGTGTTTCTTTTTATAAATGTCGCAAATGTCTATCTAACACATAGTTTGCTAATGAGTCGGTTAATGTGTTTAAGTTTCTGGAAATATGTTGGTATTGAATTAAATCAAATTGTCTTTCCAAAATCTTAACCCTTGGGAACATGCGATAAATAGCTGGGTTGCGGACGGAATATATACCATTGAGTTGTAGTATTACGAGTTGTGAGTCTAGCCTGACGATTAGTCAGCGTATACCATGGGTGATGGCATCAGAGAGCAGTTCTATCAACGCACTATATTCAGCGATGTTATTTGTTGATTGACCAATACATACACCTCTGAAACTTACTAACTCGCCGCTTGGATCAAAAAGGGCCTAGGCTGCGGAGGACAAGTTCCGCGAACTACGACTCGCTCCGTCGGCATATCCCACACATGTCTCCAAAAGGTTCTACATCTGCAATAAATGTAAAAAGGTGGATTACTCGACCAAAACAACCACATTAGCGAAAACAAAATACAACAAAATCATATTGGTTACTATTTAAGCATAGTAACGCTTAAGGTACAACCCATTACGAGGTTGCGCCAGTGGAATTCCGTCATAATCCATTAACTCGTAGGATCCTTTCGCTAACACTCGTTTAACAATATAGGGGCCCATCCATAAAGAATTAAATTTACCTGCTCCCAATTTATCGGATTCTTGGTCGTAAAGTAAGACCAAGTCACCTTCTGAGAAGACACGGGGTTTGACATTTTTGTCGAACTGCACCTTAACTCGTTTCTTATGGGCTTCGTTAGCCAAAGCGGCATCACAACGGGTTTCATCCAATTGGATTAATTCCAAGAAACGGGCTTCTTCTTCTGAAGTTCCGGGGAGGAGATCGATCGCAAGTTTAAGAGACGAGATTTCGCACTGGACTGGTAAGACTGCTTCCAGGCCATATACCAGTTGGAAAGGTGTGAACCCGGTCGCATTCCTTACCGATGTTCGGTAAACCCATAAGGCTGAGTACAAGATTAGGTGCCATCTTCTTTTGTGAACCCCGATCATCCTTTGCAACATACGCTTCAGGACCTTGTTGATCGCTTCAACTTGTCCGTTGGCTTGCGGATAATACAGAGTAGAACTGTCGTGAGATAGCCCTAGCTTGGAAGCTAATTCAACTATCATGTGATTGTGAAAATGCGATCCATGATCCGTAACTATAGCCTGTGGTATGCCGAATCTGGCGACTACATGATTGAAAAAGAAAAGGGCAGCTGTTTCACTAGTGTTATCTAATGTAGGCATCGCCTCGACCCATTTGGTAAAATAGTCAATGGCGACTATAATATACCCATGCCCCCTGGTCAAGGTGGGGTTACATGTCATGAAATCGATGCCCCATTTGGCGAAAGGCCCAACAACAACTATTGGCTGTAAAGGTGCGGGTGGTCTTCTGGTTTTGCTATCAAAAATTTGACAAGCATGGCAACTTCTGACTGCGGTTATGCAATATTTGAACATTGTTGGCCAAAAGTATCCTGCTCGTAAGATTTTTTGTGCTGTAGCATATCCAGATTGATGCCCCCCACACGCGCTTGAATGACAATCATTCAGGGCTTTTTCGGCCTCCTCATGGGTGAGGCACCTCCTCAGAACTGTATCGATACCACGACGGTAAAGCGTATCACCGATGATCACGTAGTTTTTTGTTTGGTATCGTATACGTTTTTGTTCAGAGTGAGAGGTATTTGGCCTGAACTTTTGGGTTTGGAGATAAATTATTATATCTCCATACCACTCATTGCTTGTAGATATCAGAAACAAATTTTCGTCCACGATTGATTCTTCGGATGTTTCATCGTTGGACGACGATGGGAGATCGCACAATAATTCTGCGAAAACTAGAGCTTTCTTTGATTTGGATTTTACAAATTCCAGATCAAACTCTTGAAGGATTGCTATCCATTTTGAATATTTGCCCCCCAGCAACTGTCGCAACAATATATAAGTCATGGGGTTGCAATCTGATAGAATGGTAGTTTTCCGAAAGAGGACATAATGTCGAAACCTTTGTATCGCTTGAACAACTTCAAGCGCTAGTTTTTCAACATAAGAATATTTGCTTTCTGTATCATTTAAGTTTCTACTTAAATAATATATAGGGTGTTCAATTCCGTCGACTTCTTGAACTAAAACCATTGCGATGGTTGTATCTGCTGCAGCCAGATACAGGTTAAAGTCTCTTTGATAATCGGGTGCGTACATTAATGATGATTTTATTAAGGAATCCTTTAAAGCATCAAAGGAAGCTTGCGCAACCTGATCCCAGACGAAGGGTACCTCCTTTTTCAAAAGACGTGTATAACCTTTAGCAAGTTCTGCGTAATTTGGAATGAACCTCCTCAGAAAGTTTTCTTTCCCTTGGAGTTTCTAAATCTGAAGCAAATTCGAAGGTGGAGGCAAATTGATGATTGCCTGGACCTTGCAAGGGTCGAGACGAATCCCATCCTTGGAGACTACAAAGCCAAGTAAATGACCAGAAATGACGCAAAATACACATTTGTGCAGATTGAGTCTTATCTTGTAGTGTTGGCAATGTAGAAATATTGCTCTTAAATGCTACAGATGATCAGTCCGCTTTCGCGAATGAGCCGGAAGGTCGTCGAGGTATGGTTGAATGATGTTCTTGATGTCATGGAAGGCATAATTCATTGCCCTCTGAAACGTCGCCCCTGCGTTCTTTATACCAAAGGGTAATTTCCGATATGTGAATGTGCCCCACGGACAAATGAATGCAGTCTTTGACTGGTCCTGTGGGCGGATATTTATTTGATTATACCCTGAAAATCCATCCATGAATGAAAAGATTTCACATCCGGCGCATTCATCAATTCTCTGGTCGATGAAGGGTGTAGGGTAGTTGTCTTTTGGACAAGCTTGGTTTACATCCCTATAATCGACACACACTCTAATTGTACCTTGTTTCTTCATAACAGGGACAATATTCGATACCCAATCGGTTAGAGGAACCAAGTAGATGAAACCAGCATGGAGAAGTTTTTCAACTTCTGCCTTAATGGCAGCGGCTTTCTTGGGGTGCACCTGCCTGAGCCGTTGTCTTACCGGTTTGACATCTGGATACATCTTAATTTCGTGTTCAACGATACTCGAGTCAATGCCTGGCATCTCATCATATGACCAAGCAAAGACATCTCTGAACTCGTGAAAAAGAGCGTTATATATTTCCAGTTCTGAAGGAGAACAACCTTTGCCGACATAAATATTCTCTACAACATTCATTTTAGTCGAGATATTTATGGCTATAGTCTCTTCAATATTGGATAAGTTTCGCTCGGAATCCACCGTATTTACAGTATTTGATAGGAATTCAAAGACTGAAGGGTGATAAAGGTCATTTTGAGTATCTTCTTCATATTCTGGAAGAAGGGAACGATGGTGGCAATCATTCCATGGTGCCCCTTCAATCAACATTGATTGTAGAATTCCTTCGTCGGTTCCATGCACTCTCGACCAAGGATCTAAAGGGGTACCATATTCTCTAGACCTATCTACCCAAACGCTTGATGAGCGTTGATTTGGGTTCGCCTCCCATGCCCGAAACATTGATTGCTACAATATTTCTATTGGGCTCGGGGGCAAAACCATTGCATGATCCATGTTGATATCGTCTTCTGAGATCTTCGTGGAAGATATCATATTGCAGGTACCTATCGATGCTACTTCCGCCAAATCAATTGGAGGTGGAAGAGCGAAAGTTCCCATTAGTATAGGATCTTTTAGTAGGCCTACTCCGATATTCTGAAGCGAATGGGGGCTTCCATGGATCATGGGAATGCTTCCAGTAACTTGTGAACCATTGGGGAGGAAGTTTTGTTGGTCGACGATCGTAATCCCCCCTTGAAAGGGGAATGCGATCTTTCTAAAATAGGCCGACACCACAGCTGCCATGGCATATATCCACAGTCTTCCTAGCAAGATATTGTAATCAAGATTTCCATCAATGACTTCAACATCTATTTCTACTGTTTTTCCCCCTAGTTCAACCTTCAAGTTATTTAGGATACCATATGGGGTATATGTCCTTCTGTCGAATGCTTTTAATGTCGTCAAAGATCGCGACAAGGTTGGAGATCCTAAAGTTTTCCAGCAACTCATCGACATAATACATGTAGATGCCCCCTCATCAATAATTGTCCGATGAACAGTTTTTTTGAGGGCTTTCACTTGAATAAGGAAAGCTAGTTGAGCTGGTAACTGAGGATCGTATCCTTTGTGGTCAAAGGATACAAGATTGGAATCCTTAGGATCAACCCCACCAATGGCTGATAACAAAGCCTGCCTTTGGGATGGACAATTTTGTAGTACTTCAAGAGTCGACATAGCGGATGGCGATTGGGCCAAATCTTCCACTATGTTATAATGCTGCGCTGCTCTGGCGCGAGTATTAAATGTCGACTTGTGTACTACTCCTTTTGGCGGTTTTATTGTTAATTCAAGAATGATGGGTGGTACAACTTCTGTCGAAGTTGTTGTCGAACTACTTGGTTGATCTTTACCCTTGTCGTTCGACAACTGCGGATTCCTGTAATCTTTGTTCCTTGTCGAAATCAAAGCATCATTTTGTTGCTTGGAAATCGACAACATTAGCACTTGCGACAGGGAAGCATTTCCACTATCAACCAAATTTGTGCCTGGATTTGGAAACGGATCAGTTAACACAGCTGAGGTTTGCGAACTCTTAAAGAATCTTTTAAGCTCAGCTTTGTATGGACATTGTAAAGTCCAATGATCCTCATCGCATATCATGCATGGATATTTTTGTTTCCTATCTCCAGGAGGGTTAGAAGAAGTTTTTTCAGGAGATGACTCTCCTTGTTTCTTCTTCTTCCCTTTGCTTTGTTTCTTCTTGCTTCCTGGTTGTTTGGTTTCTTTGCCCTTATCTGCTGATACGACATTTACTTCCGAAGCAAGAATTTCGTCTTTTGCATTTTTATCTGAAATCTTACGGGCTTTCTTGGACGAAGCCTTTGTCGATTTTGCGTTTGTCATGCCAATCACGCCATCGCCGGCATGAGAGTCATTATTTGATTTAGGAGGAGGAGGAATTGAGAATTTCGGTCTAGGGGCATCAGGTATTTTGTCGTAGAGCGTGCCAAACTGAGTATAGACCAAGTCTAGATATTGCGCACGAGCGATAACTTGCTCTTCCGTTACGACTCCCCCCTTCGCCACATCTTCCGTTATGGCAGGAAGTAACGACTTGATAAACCATTCAGCTAATAGTTGATCGGGAACGTACGTTTTTACCATCCTACGACGACGTCGCCACTCATGTATATGATCAGATATGTGAGTGGCCGTTGTCTGTTTGAAGTTGGTTAAGATTTCCGTTCCCGTTTCATACCTTATCGGTAATTGAAAATGGGTTAAGAAAGTCGTGGCTAAGGTGCTGAAATTGTCGAACGAAGCTCTAGGCAATTCAATATACCATTTTGCCGCTAGACCCATTAACGTCCTCTGAAAAAGGCGAAGCCTTATCGAATCATCGTTTAGGGTGTTTGATGAACACCATAGATGAAATACCATCACGTGATTCGATGGGTCTTCACCTGGATTTCCATTAAATTTAGGAATATCTGATGGAATTTTGTGAGGAATCGCTGGCCACCAAGGGGCGTAAGCAATTGGATCGTTTGTTAACCGGTGTAAATCGGGTAACTCTAAAGTTGCCACGAATGGTAACTATTGATTCAGGTTAGGTGAAGCATACCCAGGGTACGATGGAATTGCCTGAGCAGTTGGCCTTTGCATACCAGCATAATGTAGTTGATGTTGGTATGACTGATACGGTTGGTGGACTTGACCACTGTAAAGTGGTTGATTTTGACCGTTTTGAATGTACGGTTGTCCACTGTTCGCAAAGACCTGCTACTCAGAACCTTGGTACACTTGTTGGAATTGTGGTTGTTGGTATTGCACCAGCCACGGTTGTGAAGCCATGCTCTGTTGTGCTATACTAACCGTCGGACCAAGATGTGGGGTAATTGTACCCGTTTGGACCTGTGTTGCCCCACCAGTTGGCGATTGTGGTTGAGTCACAGGGTCAAGGGGCTGTTGCATTACAACCTGAGAAATCTGAGGTTGACATACAACAGGCATCGTTTGAACTTGTGACACTGTTACAATAGCTGGTGTTGTCAAGATGCTTGACATAGGTACACATTGTTGCATAGAATACACAACTCTTAGTTGTTGGGGTAGTATAGGTACCCAACCACTTGTCGTAACTCCAGTATAACCTGAATATTGTTGATAACTCCCATATGGATATCCTCCCGGAGGGGGTAATGAAAGGGCATACTGCCCCCCATACGGTGGTAATCCGGAACTCAAGGGGATTGTTTGCCCTTGGGGACTGGATGGCCCAAATTGACCTCCAAATGGATCAATTTGTCGAGTCTCAACATAAGAGTTGCCCTGATATTATTCCGGAGGAACAAACAAGAATGGACCACATTGTCGAAATAGTCCTGGATGGACTCCTTCTAGCGGTTGTGAGCTAGTCGGGACAGATGGTACGCCGACAAACATTGTCGGAGTGACGGCAGGGAGTTCTGCTGTCGCTGTGTCATTCGACACAGTCCTAGATGTTGACGGTTGTTCAGACATTTTGAGTCTATCCAAAAGATTACCTAGCGATTCTACAGGAACTTCCACTGGTGGTAGACTAACTTCTGATGTCGAAGGAAATAGAGTGACCCCGACTCCAAAATGTGTTGGAGTACTTGCTTGCGGATCTTCTATAATTTCCTCTATCGCAATCAAACCAGGTGGAAGGGGAAGACCGTCAGGTCCGTAAAATATTTCTGGTGCCGAAGAAGGGGTTGAATCGACAGCGACAGACGTTTGAGGAGCAAGAGTCTCTGAACCAGTTGCAGATGGAACTGGTTCAGTAACGCAAGTGTTTGCTCTCAGACTAGGATCAGTATCACTGTCCCTCTGTGGCTGTTGAACTTCTTCTATAGAGGCAGGGTTTCCAGAAATGTTTGGAGTAATCGGAATCTCGGATGTTGTTGGAACACTTGTTCTAACTTTGATAGGAGATTTCGAACCGGTTAAACAAGTCTGCTTTGTCCGTACTGCTTTCGATTCCAGAGACAAAGACGGTTGACTCGTAAGCCTCCGCGAACGACGGGGTTTCAATTGACTTTCTTCCACGATTGCGGATTACTCGATCAACCAAAATACAAAAGGGGAAAGTGTGTTTCCGAATTAAATGAATTTTTAGACGCTTTAGACACAACTTGCTTTTTCAATTTTAAAGAGTCGAGAAAAAGCTAAAGATGACTCTAGTCCCCTTCGATGTTTTAACGAGCCCGAAGTGAAAAATGCTCGGATCGACTTTTTCCGTTATAGAGTCTGAAAAAGGCCAAAAGGAACTGCTCTGGAGTTCTAGGTAGAGGGTGTGCCAAACTTTTCACAAAACCGCAGAATACTTTTTAGGGTACGGGCGGTCAATCTTCCCGAATGCTGTGTTCAGTGCATTGCGATCAGTAGGGCAGCCGACACGGATTCCTATGGATAAAGGTTTTATTCCTATAGGGGTCTCCCAATATATACGCGACGGTACGTGGGAGCACAATCCATACTGGCACTTATCATCTCTCAGGAGGAATCACCCAACCATCAGTGAGGCGACCAGTGACCAGGTTTTACGACGCCAGAACACGTCTCTAGCCTAGACCTCTATGTTGTGCGTTAAATTACAAAGCGTTGTTAAGTTCATTCAATTTATTTTAGGTTGATCTTTCTTAGAAGTTTGCCTTTTTGGATCACCACGAGATGTATGATACAATTCCTAAATGCAGTCTAAAGATGATAAGCAAGCTTTTATATCTTTTCAACAATGAAAATCCTAGCTACAAGGGGAAAAGAAAGACACCATCTTTTCTCAAAGAGCATAGAGCACACAGTAATGCACTTTTCCATAAATCAACATACAAACTGTCAAAATGCAAATGCACATATGCATGTATTTGTTTTCACTTTCTTAATATTGATGCCTAAAAAGAAAGCCGTTGTACAAATTTGAATTCGATTTCAAGTGAAAAACACAAACAAGTTCCTTTTTTGAAATCAAAAAGACGATTATGACACTTTATGATTTACTTGTTTCGACACTTGAAATGCATAAATTCTAACCAAAAGACAAAAGTAAAAGCTAAATCAACTGTGAACAGCAAACAAACTCACTCCTAAGATCAAAACGACACTTACGACAGGTCTAGATCTAAGGGCGACAGTATGACTAGTTTACTTTTGTAATGGGAAACTGCAAATGATGTAACAAATACACAAAGAACAAATACAGTTTCTTTATACAACTGAGGCAGAATTGAGGCAAAGAAAAGGAGTTTCAGATAGGTACACTGACTGATAACAGGCTGCAAAAAACAGAGATAAAACTGAGCAAAAGGAAGCAGGGAACCACAGCTGCATAAGGCAAAGACTGATCAGCGCACCCTCAACACAGAGAAACTGAACTTCAGCGTAGGTAGCCTTCACGGGACCTGCGTTGAAATGCAGAACCTCTTCACAGAGTCTGCGCTGAAGCAGAAACGAGAGTTGTTTCTGGGTTCTGGGTCACGGTTTGCAGTTTAATCTACAGTTTTTGGCCGGATAAAAGCTATCAATTAGGTACAATTAGAGGGATGATTTATAGGAGGACTAAGATCTATCACAAAGGGCTGTTAGAGCACTTGTGGATCAGCTATTCAGATCATAAACAGGCCCAGTGAGTGGACTAGAGTAGCTAATCTCTACTTTGCATTTGTAAATGGCAAATGTAGTTCGATTCGGCACTCTTGAGTTTATGAAATGAATAGCAATAGAAACACAAATAAACTAACAAGATACTTTCCCCAGCGGAGTCGCCAATTTGTTGTTGGGAAAAGTATCCAATTCGGAATGCCCCTATCCCACTCTAAGGTGTGATAGTGCCTTAGCAACAAACAAGGAAAACTATCTGAGTATTCTTCTTTATGAGATGTAAATGGAGAAAGAAGGATGTAACTAACCGGTGTCTTCCGCTAGTTTATCGATCCAATCACTCTCTCTTTTGTTCGCTTCCCGCTGCCTGCTCTTTCACTGGTCTAGCTTCACCCAGTTCCTGCAAGATCACAAGAGAGGAAAACTACACAAAAGACATAGATTCACATTCATAACTAGTTTAGGATCAGATATAAACTAAATATGCAAATATAACAAAACATCATTGATATACAAGCATATAGGAGAAACTCAAATAGCTTTATTGATATGATAATAAAGTTCAAGAGGAGATACAACCAAGTGAGTTCCGATCCAGCATCTACCTCCCAGCAAAGGAATCCCTTCCTCTCCTCCAATAAAGCATAAATCACCCAATGTACTAATCTCAATCTCAAACCAATAGCAATTCTCTGCAAAGTACAAAATTCCAGCCCCCTGAACCTCTGGGTGAGAGATCCATATATAGATGTAAGCAGAGGGGATGAGTCAGCTTATGTTTTGACTTGTGGCTTCTCTCTGTCAGTTCTTGCTTCCACTTAGAGGTTGAGAGCCTCTTACTCATCACTAGTCGAATTCATTGAGGCAAGTGTCATTGGAGAAGATTCTGGAAGCTTCCAGGGTCTTTCCACATCGTTGAATGAGCTTGCCATTTGTCATTTCCCGCTCAGCGCACCCTGGTAGTGCTTCCACCTGCGTTGCAGTGCACCTAGCCAGTGTAGCCTCTGCATTTCAGCGCAGGCAGCTAGTGGAGCCTCTGAATTGATCCTGAATTGACTGTTTCTGAGTTGTTTTTGGTGGAGAACTTCTGGGAGAAGCTGTCATTGGTTGACCTTGTTCCTTTAGGGGTAGGAACAACTCATTTAGGGACTCTGGATCCCTTGGATTATGGACATTTCATGCTCAATGCTGTAAGGCACAAAAATGTCTATAACAGTAATGAATTTTAAAATGCAGGTAAATTTACCGAGCATTTTTGCTTTAGTACAGCTAAGAGTTTAAGATGTCATGGTCTTACCACGTCTTTTCTGCCTTCACAGGTGATGTAGCTTTGAATGGTCTTTGCCAATTCCACCCACGGTTCTCCTAATGCTGCTGGCAGAACCCGCTTTCCTATAATTTTCAGGCTCTGGCCTTCCTCCTGGAAGGTTTCTATAATCTTCTGCAATCTCTCCTTCTTTAACGTCCATACAGGTCCAGTGGCTGGCAGTCTCGAGACCTCCGTGATTATGTCGTTGATGACTGCTATGCGTCTCCCCCTCACTGTGGAGTGATCCTCTTGCAAGTTCTACAAGAATTCAATTGCCACAGTCTCGTTAGACTCCTGCAAGCGGTTGAGATAAGTCAGCCACCCTACTCTTGCCAGGATTTCCCGGGCAGCAGCAGAAATTATTAACACCAACGGTTCTCTCCGAATCGATCTCCCTCCCATGTTTATGGTTTTGCTATGAAATCTTAGAATTTCGACAATGGAACAACAGCTGTTCATGCTGTTAGAAACACAGAGAGGTTGACAGACGCGAGAATCGCTCAAAATCTAATGCTGTAGGATATACAATGGAAATGGCTTAGGAACAACAAGTCATACAAAAAATAAAAAATAGTATACCATTGAGCCGTGCTATTCCCAAGTACGCAGTTTCCCAAATAGCGGTTTGACATGTCATCCAAGGAATGATGAGGTTAACCTCCCCCCCCCGCAATGTGATAGGTCGTCCCGGCCGTCAAATAAAGGAGCAGCATGTCGGTCTGTTCTGAAGTAGAGTCATAAGGGAACAGCGTATGGCAATATTCCATGTTCACAAAGGTAGCAGATTACCGAAAGTGAGGTGTCAAGTTGGATCGCTTAATACGTAAGAGACTGTTGTGATATGATGCAAGGCTAGGAGGATAGGACATCTGCCGTACATACCGATTCTCATGCGGTCATTGTCAACTGCTCTGTGATGATTGGTGATAATAGATTTACATGTGTTGTATGGTTCAGAAAATAATATGCATTCGTCTTATGTGATTGATTACTAAGGCATAAGGAACAGAAGGGTGGTAATAACTACCTATTGGTGTAAATAATGTGACTTCAATACCATTAATAGTGCTCTACTGCCGACAGGTGTCCATAACCTTAGCAGAGTTGTTTATTTCACCTATGGAACCATGATCCTTTGTGTATGCTTAGGAAGTGTTGTGTGATGTCAAAATGTAGGCCATTATGCTAGCGTGGTAACCAGTTAGTCATAATGCCATTCACGAGGAAGGAGCGAAAGGTGGGCAGGCCGGCTCGTGATGAGACCTCCTGTTCCAAGGGTTCTTTATTTGATATACCTTTTGGACCATATCCCTGGTGTGGTGGCCATAGTGGGAACGCCACTTCACTTTCTTCCTCATGATCATGGTAGGCTGGCTCTTGGTGAGACCCCCTATCCTGCATTTGACAACTTTATATAAACAAGTCAGTTTGCTCTTTTTTTCTCTTCTTTTTTCTTTTTCGTAAAGTACTATCCCATTTATACACAAAGGGTGGTTCAACACTCCTTAAGAGTAGGAATGGTAGAAGAAGTCTTAACATCTCAATAGGAAGATATAAACCCTTTGCTCTTATTCCTGAATAATAATCAAAGAGGATTTAAAAGGAACCAACATGATAAAGATAACCAATCAGAGTAGAGTTAGTGAAGCAATGACAACAAAAGATAATGGGTAAGTGTGTCCTTCCCTCTTTCCTTTTACCAATTCAGAGAAATTTCTTGTAAAAATAACGATTTTATAATTTAATTGATTTCAGTATGTTGTGATTTTGTATCCATTGCATAAGTGCATAGTTGTATTCCAAAAGACTTGAAAGAACAGGAACAGTAAGCATCCTTAATTTAAAACAGCAAGGGGAACAAGCATAAGTAAAAGGAATACGAGGATGTTGCTGCTTCAAAGAGGAAGAGCAAAAGAATACAAGTGGTGTTCCTTTTAGAAAAAGGAACAACAAAGATCAGAAACGTTGTTCCTTTGGAAAAGGAACAACAAAACACACAAATGTCGTTCCTTTGGAAAAGGAACAGAAAAAATCGAAACCACTGTTCCTTTGGAAAAGGAACAACAAAACACACAAATGTCGTTCCTTTGGAAAAGGAACAACAAAAATCGAAACCGCTGTTCCTTTGGAAAAGGAACAGCAAAACACACAAATGTCGTTCCTTCGGAAAAGGAACAACAAAAATCGAAAATGTTGTTCCTTTGGAAAAGGAACAGCAAGACATCCAAGTGTCGTTCCTTTGGAAAAGGAACAGCAAAAATCAAAAATGTTGTTCCTTTGGAAAAGGAACAGCAAGGCACACAAATGTCGTTCCTTTGGAAAAGGAACAGCAAAAAAACAAAAGTGTTGTTCCTTTGGAAAAGGAACAGCAGAAAGCAAAAATAAAGAAAAAGAACAAAATTAAAGCAGAATGACGACTGATCCAACAGGTGTTGTTCCTTTGAAAAAGGAACAGCAGAACGAAAAATGTTGTCCCTTTGAGAAAAGGAACAACAAAAATAATAACATTTGCTGCTGGTTCGAAAAGTAACGACAAAGCATTTGATTCAAAAATATGTACAAAAACAAAAGAAATTATGTACAAACTGTGAAAAGAGATAAATTACTTAATGAATCACAGGTGAGGAAGACTTCTCTCCCTCCCCCAAAATTTCCATATCAGAGTCTTGGCGTAGCTGCTGGCAGAAGGACTCCCGAGTGAGTGGTTTGCGATAAAGGCGAACTCGGTGGCCATTTGCCTTGAAGGCATATCCAGAACTGTCAATAGTGATTATAGTAAGAGTACCATTGTCATGTACCTTCTGGATTTTGTATGGTCCCAACCAACGAGTCTGGAGTTTCCCGGGAAAGTCCTGAAACCTGGAATCGTACAAAAGTGCCTAGTCTCCTTCGTGGAAGGCTTTATTTTTAATGAGAGCATCATGCCATTTAGCTCGCTGCTGTTGGATAAGTGCAGTACTTTGGAGTGCAGAGAGCCTGATTTCATCAAGCTCATTGATCTGCTGCAATCGATTAATATGTGCCTCCGTTAAATCTAAGCCAACTTCCTATGTTGTTCATAGTGTTTGGATTTCGAATTCTATGGGAAAAATGGGTTGCTTGCCAAACACTAATTGATAAGGTGAATAACTAGTGGTACTTCTCCATGTTGTTCTGTAAGCCCACAATGCCTCTGGTAGTCTGGCAGCCCAATCACGTCTATGTGACATGATTGTTTTTGTTAGGATTGCTTCTATTATTTTATTGCTGCTTTCTACCTGACCATTTGCCTGTGGGTGGTATGGAGTAGTGATTTTATGCTGGACATGATAGTTTTTGAGTGTTGAAGCTATTTTGTTCCCAGCAAACTATGGTCCACCGTCTATAATTATATCTCTTGGAAGGCCATAATGCACAAATATATGGAACAAGAATTGTATGACAGAATCTTCTGTAGCTCTTGGCAATGCCTCTGCTTCAACCCACTTGGTCACATATTCTGTTGCCACCAAAATATATGTTTTTTGGTTTGATGGTGGGTTAATTGATCTAACGAAATCAAGAGCCCATTGCTTGAATGGTTCGATGACTAGCTATGGTTTCAAAGGCATCTCATCAGACTGACCAGGGCATCCTGCTCTCTAGCAACTGTCACAGGCTTGGACGAATTTCCTTGCATCTTTGAAAATCGTGGACCAATAATACCCTATTTGCAGGACCTTATGTCCAGTTCTGCAATCGGTGAAATGTCCGCCACATGGTCCGTCATGGCAGGCTTTCAAAATGTCGAAGATTTCATCCTCTCGAACACATCTTCTGATATGCATGTCTGCCCTGTGTGGAACAGGCAGCCTCCAACCCACGAGAATCGAGCACTCTTCTGAACGATCTATTTTCGCTCATTAGGGGTTAGATGTTTCGGTAGTTTACCTACTGCTAGGTAATTGATAACATCAGCATACTAGGGTGTTTGAACAGTAACAGAAAATAGATGCTCATCCGGAAATTGATCTTCAACTACTGCTGCATCGATTGGCTTTGGCATTCTTGAGAGAAAATCGGCTATAGGATTTTATTTTCCAGGTCAATCCTTGATTGTAATATCAAATTCTTGCAATAAAATCAGCCATATAGTTATTTTTCCATTTTTGATAGGCTTGTTTGCTAAATATTTGATGGCAGAATGATACAAGATAATAGGGTATCCAGTGATGTAATGTCTAAACTTATTGACATCATGTATTATAGCTAAAAATTCTTTCTCAGTAACAGTGTAATTCAATTCAGCAGGGGATAAATTTTTGCTAATATAATAAATTGCATATGGTTTTTTATCCTCTTCCTGCCCAAGCACTGCTCCAATGGCTGTATCTGAGGCATCAGATGATATCTGAAATGGAAAATCCCAATTTGGTCCTCGAAGGACTGGGGCTGAGGACACAAGCTTTTTTAGATCCTGGAAAGCACGTTCACATTTTTCTGTCCAAAGAAAATCAATGTTACCAGTTAATGCATACAGAGGTGCAGCAATATGCGAAAAATGTTCTATAAACCTCCTATAATAACCAGAAAATCCAATAAAACTGTGTACCTTCGTTTGAGTGGTAGGAGTGGGAATAAGCAAAATTATTTGGATTTTGGCTGTGTCTACCTGAATGCCAGCTGCTGAAATATAGTGTCCGAGAATAAGTCCTTCAGTCATCATCATATAGCATTTTTCATGGCTTAAACAAAGCTTGGTAGCAATGCAGCATTGTAGGACTTTTTCCAGTGTATCCAATGCTGGATCGAGATTGTCTCCATACAGTGTAAAGTCATCCATGTATACTTCAAGTTCTTCATTTATTAAGTCTGAAAAAATGCTGAGGATAGCCCTTTGGAATGTGGCAGGAGCATTGCATAAGCCAAAAGGTAGAAATCTGTAGGAAAATGTTCCCCAAGGACAAGTAAAATTGGTTTTGTCTTGGTCTTTAGGGGAAATCTGGATCTGATTGTATCCACTAAAGCCATCTAGGAAAGAAAAGAATTTCTTTCCTACCAAAGTGTCTAATACTTGGTCGTTGAATGGGAGAGGGAAGTGGTCTTTTTGTGTTGCTTTATTTAGTTCTCTGTAGTCCACACAAATTCTCCATTTCCCATTCTTTTTTGGTACCACCACAAGCGGAGAGACCCAATTACTATCGGAGATAGGATAGATGAAGTTGACATCTAAAAGTTTTTGAAGTTCAACTTTTACCACATATTTTAGATGAGGATTAAGTCTCCTCTTAGGCTGGTGAACAGGTCTCGCATCTTTTTCTATGTAAATGTGGTGGGTTCATAATTGAGGGTCAATTCCTTTCATATCAGGATAGTCCCATGCAAATGCTTCTTTATATTTCCTCAACAGATGGATGAGCTTTGTTTCTTGTTCGGAGGTGAGGCTGGAATTAATGTTTAAGGTTATTCCCAGTTCAATTTCCACAATTTTACTATTTGCAACAGAGGTAACAGGTATTGTATGATCATGTGTATCTTTAAGAGGATCTTCTTCTAATTCACTATCAAATGCTGCTTTTATCATGTGACATTGTGTGCGGAATGTGAGTTCAGTTTGACTAATGAAATTATTAATGTCATCGTCTTCTATTTGGTCTTTGAAATCAAGTGCCTCTTGTATAGTTAATGGAGATCTAATGTTGTCAGTAAGGTATGATACATGGTGCTTATTAGTTTTGATCATTGTGACACTTGGCTGTGCTGGAGGATATAAGGCTAAGTTTTTGATATTCGCTCCCCTTGTTATGGTAATATTGCCTTGTCAGCAGCCAATATAGGCATCGGCAGTTGCAAGCCAAGGTCTACCTAAAATCAATGGGTGTCCATCAAGTCGACTTTTGGGATTTATTACCAGAAAATCAATCGGATATTCCCAGGAGTCAACAGATACCATGACATCATGTAGCGTGCCCTCTGGCCTAACCACAGATCGGTCAGCCAGCTCTAACAAGGTAAAGGTGGGTTCTACAGATGTAATGCCTAGCTTTTGGCAAGTAGTAGTTGTTAAGATGTTGATAGCAGCTCCTAGATCAACTAAGGCATTAGGGAAGGTTTGGCCATAAATTTGTACGGTGATTATTGGATTTCCTGGGTCTTTGTATTTAATGGGCGTTTCTTTTCCTGATAATAAGTCAGATAGAGTGCCAACTACTTGGACTCTTGGATTGTTTGCTGCATTCCTCCTTGGTTTCTTTACACACAATTCTTTGATAGTCTTTACATATATCAGAATGTCTTGAATGGCTTGGAGGAATGGAATTTTTATGTACAAATTTTGTAATTCTCCTAGAATGTCAAAATCAGGATATTGTGTAGGTTGAGGTATGATTAATCGTTCTGGGAACAGGGGAGAGGATGTGGTTGTTTGGTTATGAGTTTTTTGTTTGTTCACATCCTCTTCCTGTGACAGATGTTCTCTGGGTAACTGATTTTCAACATGGGTTGTCTTTTCTCCATCAGTTTCAATAATACGCCCAGAACTTAACTGAAGATCATTACACTCCCTCAGATCAGCTCCTATTTCTAATGTTTCTATTATTTGGATAGATTGGACCGGTATGTTATTCGGATTGGGGTTGGGTTGGGCTGGGAGTTGCGGTCTCAGATTAGACTGGGGATTTTTTTGTAAGGCTGGCAGTGTAGGTTGAGGGAGCGGCATGGTTCCTACTGGCTGATGCATCGGTCTTTGCCAGTTTGTCTGCCAGGCTGAACTTTGTGAAGTAGGCAGAGTCCATTGTGGTGGGTATGCATTACTTTGCCAATATGGTGGAGTATAGGGAAAATTTGGCCAACCAGATTGGCTTGCCTGATTCAGTCACGAGGTTGATGAAGGAAACGACTGAGGTGACCAGTTTGGGGGCGAGGGTTGGGATTGAATTTGCCACATATTATATTGTTGAGCATTATACTGCGGAGACTGAAAAGAAGAGGTCGGGTCCGAAAACATACCATATTGTCGCGGCTGCCACTGCCAGCGCTGGTTGAGCAAATATACCGATTCTGGCTCTTCTTCTACTTCCTTATATACTGCTTTTAATCCGGGAAGTGAGGGACAACTTTCCGTAAGGTGATCTTTTGTGCAAATGGCGCATGTTCGGACTGCATCTAGTGGACACTCCTTATGGATATGTTTCTTCCTGCATCGGGGACAGAAGATTGCCAAATTTTGTTCTACCTCCATTTGCTTGTGCTTGGCCTGCATAACATCAAGTTTTGTAGTTAGCATCCCTAGTATATCAGTTTAAAAATTTTCCAATAGATTTCCAATTTCTACACGCGTTACTCCTTCTATCGAAATTTTATTATCTCTTACAAACCGATCATGTTCTGCCGGTTTCAATCTTGTGCTACCTCTCGAACTCCTGATACATAAGTCAATAATGTCAGCAAAATTTTCCTGATAAATATCTCCTTTTCCCATAATATTTAATGTTTCGATCCATTGTTCCTTCATGCCCCTAATTAATGTTGTTTTTAACACATTATCAGGTAAAGGTAGTGATGCATAAGGAGATCTTTGAATATTATACTGAAAATGTTCCACATACTCCTCTAATGTTTCATTTGGTCTAGCTACCATCTGGAATATTTCATCCTTCAGTTCTCTAGACCTGCAATAGTCCTCATATTTCTTTAGAAAAGATTCTTTCATTTGATCCCAATTATTTATAACCCCGCCACCTAATCCCATAAACCATCTTAAGGCAGCCCCTTTTAATGTAGAGGGAAATAATTTTAGTTTCTGGGGGTCAGTGGTGTAATCATATCCCCTACACAGCACATCAAACTCAAATAGAAATGCATCTAGATCTTCTGATGTAAGACCGTGGAATGTAGGGATATGTTGAAGAGCGATTACTTTCATGGGCGCATTTGCTGCAGTATCCACTATGGGGTATTGCAATGTAGAGGTTTGGGTGTTTGGCTGGTTTTGAGCCATTTAGTCGAATATATTCCAATAACCTTCTGGGATATCTAGGAGGGTATTCCTAGGTTGAGAAGGAATGGCTTTAACAGGAATGGTTTTAATAACACTTCCTCTATCTGGGATAATGAGAGTGCCTAATGTCTAAGGAGATTGAGTTTCTTCAACAATGATTTTTGTAGCAATTCCCTTGTCTGGGTTGTTTAATGGCTGAGTTGTCCCAAGAGGAGACCTTGGTTCCTCAGTTTCCCCTGTTTCTCCTCCTCCTTCACAAAGATTGTTGAAATTCCGTTCTTGCAATAGTTCTGGAGTAGAATTTTCAATTTCTTGAAAGTCGTGCTCTTTAGTTTGACTATGCACCTCAGCAAAGGCTACAAATGGTGTTCCTATGGCCTGAAGGGAACTAGTAGGCTGTCTAGAAATAACTTTTCTAGGTCCTACTGAAGGCTGAGATTATGCTTTCTTGATGATTTCATCTATGAAGGTTGATCGGCCAAGGGTCACCGGCCCCTTAGCTTTTTATGGCTTGGGTATAGGTTTGGAATTCTTTTCTGGATTTTTCTACTTAGTCATGCACACAAATCAACTACTAGATTCTACCCAAACAAAACAACAGCAAATCTGTAGGAAAGCGAGTAGGGTAGTAGGGCTGTTACATGCTCCACACGTAGGTTCTTACCTTCCGTTTTCAAAACCCAATTCTTCCCTAACAGGTTCGTACACTACTCTAAAAAAAGAACAAATGGCTACACTCTTTCCCCGGCAACAGCGCCAAAATGTGGAGGTATAAAAAGGGTCTCTTTCACCTCTAATTACCTCACATTAGTTGTCAATCCAGGAACGTTTTGTTATTTCAAAGAGTGTCTCAATCTGAGGCTATAATTTGCTAGAGTAATGCTAGTAGTACAGTGTTCAGAAATACAAGAGTGTACGGATGCTTGTTTACAACAAACTACTTCAAAAGATTAAACTACACATTCAGAAAGCTAAGCAATTTATGAGTCAAGGGTTCAGTAGCAGTAACTCATCCCTTTGTAAACTGATGGAACTAAGCTAAATCAGAGAACATATCGTGGATCTTGGAGCCAGGCAGTAAATGTCAGTGCTCACTACAGCCCTGGATCGTTCTTCACACCAAAATAACAAAGGACAGGAAATGGAACAGCAAATAAGAAATGGAGCAGCAAAATAAGAAATAGAACAGCAAATCTGAAACTGTAACAGCAACTAAGTCTAGCAAGCAGTAACACCTTAGTCTACAAGATCAAATGCACGAATCGTGACCTACAGGAATCAAATGGCAATCCTTCACCCTAAAGGACGAATTGAAAAACACACCAAAATGGAACAGCTCTGATTAATGATGAATTATAGAATAGCACTTCAAAACCATATATGCACACGACACACCTTAATAGTAACCCGATCTTGGTAAACCAATTATCACTCTCAGCTATAAAAGATTACGACTGCATTTCAGAATGGAACAACAATGTCTATAGATCCAACAATCGCAAAGAACATAATCGCTAAGATGAATTCTGTAATAAGTGCACAGCACAGAGGCTCTGTAATTAAATAGCAACAATATTCTGTAAATACTGATAGTATTATATTAACACTTAGAAGAATAGTGATACGTTGCAGAGTCAATGCAATAGTCCTGTCTCAGTAAAGTAAACATAACAAAGCATGTGATGTAAACTAACAAAACGCATCAGATTACCAAATAACGTTGATAAGCAAACCACGTATAAACCAAATGTAATAGTACAGGAGCAAGTGCCCTCCAGGGCCGGGCCCTTAGCCTCTAGGGGTACACTGCTTGAAGTTATTCCAGACTCAGAGATGAAATAGTAACCAAGTTTGTATTAATGCATAAAGCGAAATTACAATAGATCGGTTCTTGACGAGGCTCGATGGTCAAAGTTTTGATCTTAAAGGAAATTACATAAAACATAACCAATCCTTCTTTGAGCTAAAAGTGCTGCCCCTTTTATAAGGGTTGTTACACTAAAAAATGTCACCATGACTATTTACAGTTAGTATGGCTCTATCAACAGTCATGCTATCCTCCTGGGCAAGTCTTAAGCCTCTGCTCTCCATGTCAAACTCCAAAAAAGAGAGAAAGTCTTTATAAATGTATTTATCTCTGGGTACGCAGGTTCTCTCAACCTTGCCTGCGGGTACGCACCCAATGTTCACAATAACTGCGTACTTGTACGCTCTGTATGTAAAGGGGCAGGTGCGTACCCCTGTAAAGGTCAAAATGCGCAAGTTTCATCTTTAAAAAGTTACTTGTGGTCATTTCTAGAGCATTCTAGAAGGTTGTTCGACGTGTATTGAGCGCCTCCAGATGGTTCATGTACCCCTATGAAAGAGGAACTTATCCCATCAAGAGAGGAGCTATCCCATCCAAAGAGGGGATAATCCCATTGATGGTGGACCTGATTAACTTCCTCTTGAGCACTATAAATACAGGCATTGGGCCAGAAGGAGGGGAGGTTGAAAGCTAAACATTTCTAAGGGTAGATGCTGCAGGAATTAGGACTCCCATTTAGAAGCTTGTGAGGAGAGATTGTCATCTTTGCTTGTTCTATTTTGGAAGTGGGTGAGCTTTGTCAAAGTAAAGGAGAACTCTTGATGGACCCTGGGAGGGACTTGCACAACACCAAGGCTCAGGTTGTAATTGTTCCTTTTGTTTCCTATTAATGCAAATGAGTCAATTCTTCTCAATAACTTGTTATTTATGAGTTGTTTCATGTACTCCTTGGTCTATGTGCTAAATATGTTTTATTTTATGAGATTATCAAGTGCTATTTAATCGTTTGATTGTTAGTGAACGCAGGTTTCAAAGTGAAGGAGGAGCTCATCCGGATCAGCGAGGCTGGACTGCTACAACAGCGTTGGACTACAGGTAGGATCTAAACACTTTATTTCTTATATAGTAAATGCATGTTTAGAGAATGATTGCTCTTATTTGTCTTGTTTGTCACTAGAGAGTCTTAGGCTCCTAGGGAGGTTGGTTGTGTCCGCACTATCGACTCTTTCCGCCTGACAAAATGGCGACTCCGCTGGGGAATTTATTGATGTGAAAGTTTTTTCCTTTGTATGCAACTTTAATCTGAGAAAAGACATTTATTTTCTGGTTTTTGGCTGTGTGACTTTGTGTTTGGGTGGGCTAGCTTAGGGTTAAATTAGATTTAGTTTTTCTTGGTCTTTCCAGTAGTACGCACCCTCTGAGTATTGCACAGTGCGTACTTGTACGCACTGTTGCTGTGTGCACAGAGCGGGCCCGCACCTGTCTTAACAGGTTGCCTGCGTACCCTGCTAAAATTAAGAAATTTCCATTTTTTACATTTTTCCTCTTAGATTTTGCTTTTTCTTAGTTTTTACTGCCCAGATCCATTAGTCTCTTGTCAAAGATCTTCACCTGAACTTGTTTCGATAGCATTGAGTGTTTTAGTGGATTTCATAGAAGTTTAAGCCCTAGGGTTTGATTTTTGAGTAGGTCCTGTAGTGACTTTGGCGGTAGAAGTTGTCAAGCCTTAGATCTCTCTGGTTTTGTCAGCCTTCTTAGAAGTCGGGCCTGTCATAAAGTCTACCTGTGAGAGCAACTTACCTTTGAGTGGGCTCTTTGGCAAATTTCGAAGTGCTTGTTGATTGAGTATTGAATTCCATTTTACAAAAAGAACAAAAAGAATTGAGTTTTGTTTTGACTGGTCTTTTGATTCTGCATTAGCTGGTCCTTGGCTTGATTTTGGTCAAGTAAAACAACCTAGAATCATCTTTGTAGGCTTTTGCCTCGTTAGGTTTGCTTTAGAGTAAATTTCTTTTTGATTTGCTTGTGAGTCAATTTTTCATAGATTTTATAGATTTTGAGATTGATTTTCGTTACAATAGATTTATATGCTTTGTTAAATAAGAAAAATACAAAAACATCTCCTTTGAAAAGTTTTGTTTCAAGTAGATTTGAGGCATTTTGAAAGAAAAAGAATTTTTCGTGCACGTAAGGAGTGGTCATGTTTGTATGCTTGGAAAGATAAAGAGAATTGTTTCTTTGATTGTCTTTACTAAGAAAGTTGTTTTCTATAAAAATTTGCATCTTCCAACTCTCTTAGTTAGGAATTTCATCGAAAGAGAAAAGTAGCGTAAATCATCTTAGGTGCATATTTGTAGTGGTTTGAGTCGAGTCTACACACCATTGGTTTCATTTCCGCTACCTTTTGTCTTTAAGAAAAACCATAAAATTAACGCTTAAAGTAACATCAACGTAGTAACTTTTATTTACTAGGGCTCTGAAACACCAATTTAGATCAAGCTAGTGTCTTGGAGTAGGAGAGTAATTAACTCTCCAAGACAACAAAACCAAACAAGTAGCTTATCTTGTGATAGAATAAATCCAATTGTCTCATTTGTACTCTGGGAAAGCTCCTCTTAAAGGAGAAGCACGAGCTCGTGTCTGAACCAGTGAGGGGATCAATCCTCCCTCGTTGGGAACGACGCCAGACACGCACGTATTACAAACGGTAAACCTCGGATTAACCATTGTCGAGGAGCCAGGGGTCACTTGTCGGTAAACCTTGGATTATTGTCAAGGAACCAGCAAGGGGATTGAGCTTGATACTCTGCCCTTGCGTGCTATCGGAGTGTAGACTGTTCCCCCAGGTGCATTTGTTGCGGTTGGTAACCTTAGTGACCATTATCTTTAGGATTCTACCGAGGTGACGGTGGAGGGAAGATCCCACTGTACCTGGAGCAGACGTCGACTAGACTCACTTGGATTTTCCGGGGGGTTCACTTCACTCGAGACGGTTAAAGTGGAGGAACTTGTGCCGGTCTATTCATTAAGCAGGTTGCCGGGGTAACTGTTCCACCCGCCACTTCTGTACTGAATCCGGCGATGTTGGGTTTCATCTCCAACTAGCGTTTTTGGTCTGGAAGGCTACTGTTTGTGCTTGGTTTGACGCCCTAGATTCTTTAGGCGTGTGATTCAAATTTGTTTGGTTCTTTAGCGACTTTAGGTGGTTCGATTTGAGATTTTACTTTGTTTTCGTGTGTAGTAGTTAAAAGTTTTTAGCTGTGGCGGAATTACCGAGACAGTCCCGTAGACTTCGGGGCAAGTCACCTAAGATTGTTACCGGAACTGATTTGTTGAGGAAACTCCGTAGATCGCGGGGTGGACCTCCTGAAGACGTCCCGGGGCAGTACGAAGGATTGAAGGTCCTTGTAACTCCTCCTAGTGGCAGTAGAGTAGGATCACCTGAAGAAGGAGAATCTTCCTTGGTAGTCCATCCAGATTACCAAAGTCTAGAGACAGGTTATAATCCCGAAGCTGTTACAGTTTCCGAGCTTGCTGGTAGTTTTTCATCTACTAGTGATTTAGGTGAGGAACCTGAAATATCTGAGCCTGTTACTCCAACTTCTAGTGTTCCAGATTCACCAAGAGTAGAACGAGTTATCACCGAAAATCTTCCTACTGGTTTGATTGCTATTGAAGAACTTGCTCCAGAGGAAGAAATAGGCATCTCTAACCTCGAAGATCAACTTACTATTGATCTAAGGGAGCGTGAATCTATCTTTTACAGTCCTCCTAGAAGTACTACTTGGTACCTTTCGTTAACTAACTATTTAGACAACTCAGGGTTAAGTTTTTCTCCACCTCGCACTCCTTTTCCACCTGGAGGTATCTATACTCCTGTAAATATGTCTGGTCAGTCGTCCATGTTCACTCAATATTCTGAATCTTTCTTACACGGCGGTCCTTCTGTTCCCACCAGGTATCAGTCACTTTCTGGTACCTTTGCAGGGGCATCTCCTCAACCCGTTGATCATGGGTTATTAGCTGGAAACAATGGTAATAGACCGTTGGGTGTAGGGGACATTTACATGATGTCAGGATCAGTTCCCGTTTCTCAACCTCAAGGTGGCCAATTACCGCTTGGGGGGTAGCCTCAATTAATGCCTGGGGGGCAACCTCAAGGTACACAAATTGTGTCTGGGGGGCAACCTCAAGGCCAGTATGTACCTATGGTACAATACATGCCTCAAGGTCAACCCCAGCCTCAATATGTACCCCAGGGTCAACCTCAGTATCAATATCCACCTCAAGGGTATCAACCTCAAGGTCAAGGTCAACCCCAGTATCAGTATTTACTCCAAGGTTATCAACCTCAAGGTCAATACTCGAGTCAAGGTTATCAACCACCTCAGGGTCAGTCTTATGTTCAAGGTCCGGGAAATGTACCTTTCAATTATCAACCCTACCCTCAACCTGGTTACGGATCTCAGTATCCTCAACCTGTTACGGGTCAATACCCCGGAATGATAGTGTGGGATCCATCCCAAGGTCAACAGGTGTTGCAGCCAAGTATACAATTGTTACCTCAAGCTGGATAACCCGTAGTTTTTGGTTCACCCCAACAACCGCAACTTGTCCAGTCAAATGTTCAAACTTCTGTAACTTCGGTAGTTACTCAGCCGCCAATTGCACCAAGTACTCCATCTCAAACGGCTGCTGCAACTACCGCTACATATGCCGCACTTACTTCTGGGGTATCGACAGCTCCGGTTTCTACTGTCTCTGCAACCACTCCTCAGGCATCTTTACCATTGTCTGGATCTACGATTCAAACCACGGTCCAGATGCCTATAGGTCAGCCTGGTATAAGTACGGTTGTCACTACTCAACCTCAATTTGTTCAACAACCGTACCAGGGACAGTACCAACAAGGGCAAGCTGTCCAACAGCCGGTTTACCAGTATCAACCGTATCCTGGGTACACTTATCAACAACCTCAACAACCCCAGTACGGTCCGGTTAATCCTGGTTTTCCAGGAGGATATAATATCCCTAATGCGATTCCTGTTCTTAGTTATCCTGGATATCCTCCTCCTGGGACTGGTCTTGTGACCCAGAGTTTTAGAGATCCTAACCGGCAATTACCGTTTATCGCAACTTTGGATTTACCAGATTTGACGCGCCTAACGAATGATCCAATTCAATATCTTCAGTTCTGGCCGCCAATGCCAAATAAGTTGCCCAGTGATATACCCAAGTTCGAAGGTAAGCCTGGAGAGGACCCGTCGAATCATGTGATGACTTACCACCTCTGGTGTGCTTCAAATTCTATCTCGGATGATTCAATCCGCTTACGTCTTTTCCAGCGTACACTCATTGGTCTCGCAGCCAAGTGGTACATTGAGTTGCCACGGGCCTCTTTTTACAATTTTACCCAGTTAGCCACCTCGTTCTTAACTCACTTTCAGTTTCCGATCAGATATGATAATGGCACGGAGTTATTAACTTCACTAAAACAATCGACGTCCACGTATATTTCTGATCACATTCATGAGTGGAGACGTCGAAGGAGGTTAGTGAAAGTTTTTATTCCGGACCAAATCTTAGCTAAATGGTTTGTTAAATCATTATTACCGAAGATTACTGAAGATGTAGCTAAGGCCGGAGTAGTTACTGAGGAGCAAGTCATTGCTCAGGCGCAGTACCTTGACTTAGTTTATACTCAGTCAGGTACGTTACACGAGAAGATCCCAGATCTTCCAAAATCGAATCAAATCGCTGCTGCTCCTTCGGGATCTCATGCCGCTGATGGTATGATTGGTACGGTGAACACAAAGAGTAAGAAGAAGTCTTCCAAGAGTTCTACTACTCCTATAATCACCTTGCCTGATTCCCCGACAGGAGAGTCTTCTCCTGAACTTTCCGCCGATATTCACGCTGTAGAGTCATCTACGGCCAAATCAAAAAACGGTGGAAAGAAGAAAGGGAAGAAGAAGGCTAAAGCAGACAAGGCTCCGAAGGAGAAAACAGAAAAGTCGGAAACCAATGACGAAAAGCGCAAACCTCGATATCCTTGTCTTATTTGTGAAGAGGATCATTTTACAAGAGATTGCCCTCATCGGGCCGAGGTTGTGAAAATAGTCAAAGGTTCTCCCACTCCTGCTGTGTTGAAAGATCCATTTCCAAAGCAGGAGAGTAAGATGATAGGTTCTTCCTCGACTGCCAGTGAAGAACCCATTTTGATGATGTCTCATGTGAGGATTGCGACTTGGTCGCAAGATTATGGTAGTAAGAATCCCGTTGATGGTAAGGAAGCAGAATCTTCTCATTCTAATCCATCAACCTCAGCTCCTGGTTCCGATCCACTACAGATCGAAAAACCTAACCCGGACTTAGTAATCAAACCGCCCGCTAAGGGTGTACTTTGAAGGTCTGCTTTCAATCCACATGCGAGAGCGGCCCAGAATTACAACATTGTTGAGGACTTAGTTGTTTCACCCTCAGCAATGTCGGCTTTAGAAGTGCTACAATCATGCCCAACACAACAGAAATTACTTTTGTCGGCTATCGGAGCTGTTGATGTTCAGGATCCGAATCTGATAATCTTCGATCTAGAAAATAGTACACCGCGTCTACCCCATCAAATGGCTTTCCAAATTCCAGTGACAGTCAAAAACAGACCTATTCATCGGACTGTGATTGATGAGGGAGCTTCTACGTGTATTATGTCGATTCAATGTTGGAGATCGCTTGGTTCTCCTTCGCTGAACCAATCCCCGACCATCCTTAAGGCCTTTGATGGCCGTGGGTTCCATCCGTTTGGTATTCTACAGGAATTGCCTATAGGGGTAGAAGGTAAAACCGTTAGTCTGGATGTGGAAGTGGTTGATGCCCCTCTAGACTACAACCTTCTTCTGGGTCGAAGTTGGTCATATGCTATGACAGCGGTCGTTTCATCGGTCTTCAGAATAATAAAGTTTCCACATAACGGTAAGATCGTGACAATTGATCAGCTGACATACTTTTCATCCGACCCAGCCTCTTCAGAGAGTATCCAGCATGTCGGTAAGACGACAATTCCTTATAGGGACGTTGGCGTAGGTTTAGTTAAAGATTCCGGTTTACTGGGAACTTTTCCTTTCCCTCCAATCAACGCAGACCCTTCATTTGCATCAATTCATATGATTACATCAGACACCATTATTTACGATGATCCTTGGATTGTCCCATCTGAATCTGAGATAGACTCATTCGGTGATGCTATGCCTTTGAGTCCATATGAAATTTTTTATGAAGCCGTCATGTCTTTTACCGACTCACGTTCAACCCAAATCGACCAAATGAATGTGGTCAGTGAAGAGTCACTTTTCACATCAACCTTAGAACGGATAGCGTTTCCCGAAGTCGTGTCATCTGACGAGCAACTTCGCGAAATCCTAAGTGTAGACGATCTACCATGGGAGGATCTCCATCATAGATCTTCGTTTTTACCTGAGGATGATGCTTTTGAAAACGATTTTTCATCTATCTTTACCGCCGAATATGTCAAAGACGCTCAGAATCCAACGAAACATTCTGATTCAGAGTTGAATTTAGGGAATATTTCTCGCACTATTCCCATTGACATTTCAGTGAAGCCCGGAATTGAGGAAAACATTCATATAGGTGCCTCATGTACAGAAGATGAAATTCGAACTTACAAGGCCCTATTCCAAGAATTCCGTGATGTGTTTGCCTGGTCTTACGAGGAAATGCCAGGAATCGACCCTGCCATTGTTGTTCATGAAATAAAGACCTACCCGGACGCTAAACCCGTCCGGCAACGGTTGCGTCAGATTCACCCTCGGAAAGCGGCTGCGATTAAAGCAGAAGTCGAGAAGCTGTTGAAAGCAGGTTTCATTTATCCAATCCCATTAACGGATTGGGTATCGAATATTGTTCCGGTTAACAAGAAACAAGGAACAATAAGAATCTGTATCGATTATAGGGATATAAATCGAGCTTGTCCAAAAGACAACTATCCAACGCCTTATATCGATCAAATAATTGATGATTGTGTCGGAAGTGAAATTTTTTCCTTTATGGATGGTTTTTCTGGCTATAATCAAATCAATATTCTACCTGCCGATCAACCAAAAACGGCATTCATTTGTCCATGGGGGACATTTGTTTACTGCAAATTACCTTTTGGGCTTAAGAATGCGGAGCCACTTTTCAACGGGCGATGTCTTACGCATTTCATGACATCAAGTACATTGTGCAACCATACCTCGATGACTTGCCTGCTCATTCTTTACATCGAGCTGATCACCTTGTCCACTTACGAGCAATCTTTATGAGGTGTAGGCATTATCGAATTCGGTTGAATCCCCACAAGTGTGTATTCTGTATAGAGACGGGTCGATTGCTGGGATTTGTTGTTTCAAAAGCCGGCATTCGCGTCGATCCCTCGAAGGTCGAAGCTATCATCAAATTGCCTCCTCCTTCGAGTTTGCGCCAACTCCAAAGTTTGCAAGGGAAAGCAAACTTTTTACGCCGATTCATCCCAAACTACGCCGAGGTCACTAAAGGTTTTACACGGTTGTTGAAACAGAATGCTCAATTCTTTTGGGACAATATTGCCCAACAATCTTTTGATGCACTTAAACACGCGTTGACCCATGCACCGTTGTTGCATCCTCCCAACTACAACCAGGACTACTTCTTATACCTCGCAGCTTCGCATTCCACTATTGGAATGGTGTTAGTCCAAGAAGATGAATTCGGAGCGGAACATGTGATATATTATCTTAGTAGGACCTTAAACCCTATTGAGCTAAAATATTTGCATGTGGAGAAATTGGCCCTGGCAGCCGTTCAAGCTGTCCAGCGTTTTCGTCACTACATTCTTCTTCGTAAAACTACAGTTATTTCGGATTGCAACCCTATGATTTATATTTTGACTAAACAACTGCTAGGGGGCAAGTACTCTAAATGGATCGTTATCCTGCAAGAGTTCGACTTGGAGTTTGAGAAGTCCAAGTCTAAGAAATCCTTAGTTTTTGCGGAATTGATGTGTGATTTCCCGCGTACTAACACAGAAACTGTGGCAGAGGAGTCCATTGTGGACGAATCTTTGTTTCTTATCCGTACTTTAGATCCGTGGTACGGGGATATAATCATCTATCTCCAAACCCAAACCTTTCGGCCTGAAGCTTCAAAGTCGGAACGTCGAAAAATTCGGTTTCAATCCCAGCAATACAAGATTATTGGAGATACACTTTACCGCCGGGGGGCAGACTTAGTTTTTCGACGTTGTTTAACTCACGAAGAGGCTGAGAGGGTTTTGAATGATTGTCACTCTGGAGCGTGTGGTGGTCATATGTCTGGGTATGCCACAGCTCAGAAGGTGTTGCGTGCTGGCTATTTCTGGTTGTCCATGTTTAAAGATTCTATCATTGCGGTCCGAAAATGTCACAACTGTCAAGTGTTCAATCGCAAGATGCGTGCACCACCTGCTCCTCTCCATCCTATAATTACCGTTGGTCCTTTCGCCAAATGGGGTATCGATTTTATTACTTGTAACCCTCACGCGGCCGGGGGGCATGCGTATATCATCCTTGCGGTTGATTATTTTACTAAATGGGCCGAGGCGATGCCTACATTCGATGCAAGTGGCAAAACAGCTGCAGTTTTCGTATTCAATCATATTATAACTAGGTTTGGTGTCCCACAAGCAATCATCACTGACCATGGGAGCCATTTTCGAAACATCATGATGACTGAGCTTACAAGCCAGCTTGGTTTGCGCCACGATAGCTCTACTCCTTATTATCCGCAAGCCAACGGTTTGGTTGAGTCTATCAACAAAGTTCTGGTTATCATGATCCGACGAACCATTGGTATTCATCGGTCGAATTGGCACAACATGTTATTTTCAGCGCTATGGGCATACCGAACTTCAGTGAAAACTTCAACAGGGTTCACTCCTTTCCAGCTAGTTTATGGCTTGGAAGCTGTGTTACCCATTGAATGTGAAATCCCATCACTTCAAATGGCTGTCGAATTACTCCCAGCCACTTCCGAAGAGGAGAAACGTTTATTATACTTAGCTCAGTTAGATGAGACTCGACATGACGCTGCATTGGCAATCGAGACTCACGCGAAGCGAATGAAAGCTCAGTATGATAGAAATGTGACCCCTCGGAGTTTTTCGGAGGGAGACCTAGTACTATTATATGATCAAGCTAACGATAAACTAGGTGCTGGGAAATTCGTTCCTATGTGGCATGGACCCTACATTGTAAAGCGAAAGCTAGCAAAAGGGGCCTATGAGCTGGTAGATTTTGATGGGGACTCTTTGGGTAAACCCAGAAATGGACTTTACCTTAAGAGGTATTATGCTTAAATAATGGGTATGGAGAATTTTAGTTAGGTTAGGTTTTCTTTCTAGCTAGTATGTTTGTTAGTTTAGATAGTGTGTTTAGCTTAGAAAGTGTGTTTTTCGTCGTTATTCTGGCTTATCTTAGTTTTACTCTTGATATTGCAGATGTCGACGCCTCTCCAAACATACATTGGATTTGCTGATGGTGCTTGTCGTAGTACACGGAATATCTCTTCCGCAGCTTGGGTTATCTATTCGCCCTCTGACGAGTTAGTTTCTATGCATGGGGTGAGCCTCGGTCAAACAACGAACAACATTGCAGAATACAGTGCAGTGGTTGAATTATTGTCTGAATCTATTTTATTTGGAATTCGACGTTTGATAGTGAGGTTAGATTCTGAACTCGTTGTATTACAGCTTAATAGAGTATATGCCATTAGAAATCCTGTGTTATTAAGGTTGTTTTTGAGAGTGCATCTCTTGGAACGTGAATTTGATTACATTGAATATCAGCATATTCCAAGGTCTTTAAATACATTAGCAGATGCAGTTGCTTCTCGAATGTTGGACAGACATTTACGATAATCATGCAAGTAAATTTAAAAACATTTCATCACATATGTTAAACAAAATGAGCCGGTAATAATGATATATATATAGATAGGATTGTGTCAAAAATATACATCGTCTTCGATCATAGGTTGAAAAACACCTTATGATCGGCAAAAATGATAAGTACAAAAAACCAAAAATGTCATATGTGTCTACAAAAGTGACTAGCCGATCACTGGTGGTGCTCTCTATACGAGACCACTGCCCGCGATACCCTACACAAGAACCTCCTAAAAGGTCCTGGGACTGCGACCACATAGCGCTGAAGTCGAATGGGAATGTCATCTATGGTGGTCTCTGGTATATCCGCCGTCAGACGCTCTAGATCCTGTTCCAGCTCGGCTAAGGTCTCTGCGGCCGCATCCTGTGGGGCTGGTGCTGGTACAGCTGGTACTCTCCTCTCAAAAGCCCGGAGGTTGGCTGGACACCGTGGACCTACATCTGCATTTTGAAAATTTGTGCTGTCAGGTTTGAGGCGATATATAAAAAAAAAAAATACATAATTTGAAAACTCGTGGAAAATGAAATACCTCTGTCGTCCCACTGTTCTCCCTGTGGAAGAACCATGTCCGGATCATTCCGAAAATCCATTCCGGCATAAGGAAAGTCCTGAATAGCAAAGACCTGGCCCTCTAGCCAGTGAAAGTAACCATCAGGAAATCAAACAACTGTCGTGCCCTCATCAGGATGCCGGGCCATTACCGCAACCCATCTCGTCAACTTAGGCTCCCGAGGAGCCCCAACTGGGACAGTAAGATGCTGGGGGATCAGCATTGGAACTCTCTCTAAGGCAAAGCTCACGACCAAAGGCCCATATCCAAAGGTCTTCAATCGTCCGGTCTTTGCCCTAGTCAGTTGGCCCTTCATATTGGCCAACACAGCATCGCACCAGTTGAAAATGGTGCCTTGGAAGCAATCTATCGCCATCTGCATTTGGGACCCGGTGGCATTGTGCAAGGCGGCTGCGCCGCAAAGTCTGGTAACAGTAAAGGCTATCACCATAAGTTCAGGTCGGGATATGTATTTGATTTCTATCCCCTTCTCCTGGTTTTGATTGTTGCACCACTCTAGCCGGAGGCTAGCAAGGGATTGGCCACCCGGCCTAGTCCCGGATAGAGTCAGTTGCTCGCCCCTATTAGGCAAGCCAGTGAGAAAATATATGTCGGAAGACTCTATCTCAAGCTGGTTCTCTCCGATGTAGAAACATTGATCCTGAATATTCCACCTTTCAACCAGCCACTCAAGGAATGCTACCTGGCCCCTCATGCCAGGTATGGCCCAGTATTTATACAGACCGCATGCTTTTAACGCATCAATAGAAGGTTGATGATTTATTGCGGCCAAATCAACGTCCTCGTGCTCTCTTTCACGCCAATCAAGCATGGTGTGCTCCCTGCACATCATAAAACATCAGTTAGGATCCATAAAATTTAAAAATTTTGGTCTATTTTGGAGGTATGAGGGTTTCAATTTGTGTTTTGCGGGGTACGCACCCCGGCCTTTAGGGACAGAGCGTCCAGACACAGCTTCCCTTAAGGCCGGGTGTGTACACCCCGTAATTTTCCCATTGGGAAAATATCAAGGTACGCAGGTCAGCAGTGCATGACCTACGTACCCCGAAGTGCGCATCTTGAAACCCCAAGACCCCCAAAAAATCAAATAAAAGCTTAAAAATGAATTCTAAACGGATGGAAAACAAGAGAGGGGTGTTGTAGAATACCTGGTGAAACGACGTTCGGTTCTGACGGTCGGATTCTCCACAATCTCCACGGGAAGTTTCTTGCCAAAAGCCCTTTTCTCAACCTCAACAGTAAAATGGTAAAAATGACATGGTAAAAAGTCTTTTTATAGGTTTTTTGGATGAATGAATGCTAAGTTTGTTTATTTTTCACCATGAAAGGATATTTTTCAATGTATTTTTGCCTATCTTAAACAGGTATGAGTAATGTGTTGTTTTTGTGCAGGACAAAAGGATTTAGAGGGAAAATTGTCATTTTTCACGAACCAAAACATCAGAGTCATCTTTTAAGCCCTTTTCTGACTCCTAAAATATGAAAATATTGCCGAGCATTTCTTTTACACTCGTTAAAACGGAATTAAAAGACGGTCCCCTTATAGCCCTTTTCTGACCGTAAAAACAGGAAAAGATTGCCGGGTTTTTGTCGTTTCAAACTCGATACTGGAAATAAAACGACGTGTCCTTGATCGCTTTTTACTTTTCAGGTCAGCGACACTAATCATGAAAGTAATCCTTGGTCGCAAGATCAAGCGGTTCTCCCAGGTATTATTTTATACTTTTTCGGGCTTGGGGGACACAAATTTACGAAAAAGTTCAACCTGGAGTCTTCTTAAGTTTTTCAGACTCTCTAAAATTGAAAAACGCCGAGTTTCTCCTATACTGGGCTCGTTAAAATTTCACAGTAAAGGACCTGTTCAATTACAAACAGGAACGAACCACTCCTTCCTAGGGTTCGAATCAAAACTAGGTTGGACTCATCCGAAGGATGAGCTTATAATTAAGCATATGTTATCCTCCTCAAGCTTGTTAAAAATAAAGAGGTACTTGCCAGAAATGGTGGGGGAAAAGAGAGAAGAATGAGCCTATTTGTTATCCTTTGTCTCAGAAGAAACCTTATTACCACTCTTGAACACGACACTTTTCATTCACCTGGGTTGGGAAATCCTTTACCTCACAGTTGATCAAACCACATTGAAAGTCTTCAGCCGGGTTCCGGGGATTAACTTTGAGTCGTTTATCACCAAGCCATCTATTGTGTCGTTATGTGTTCAAGAGGTCTGCAAGCAAAACTTTCATCTGCAAAATACTTGTCATCCATTTGACAATCCCTGAGTCAGTCCTTACAGCAACATTTCTTCAACTTGAACAATGATTTCGTGTTGTGGGCTTGCCTGCAACGGGTCGCTTTCTATCGACATCAGCACATTATCTAGAGAGATGACTTAGAAATCGTTAGTACCTTGAAGTCTGCATGCATCAATGGCAGGTTTCTCACCTTTGACGTCAGTTTACATCATTGACTTTCGATCGAAGGATTCCGTGAAATGTTCGACATCAACTCATTCATTCACATCTCATGGATTGTACTGGGTACTTTGAGAACCATTGACATTACTGGTGGTCTCTCTCACACTTGTTAACAGTTTACATCATCGACTGGTAATCAAGTGGTTTCTACCATGTTCGACATCAACTCATTTATTCGCATGGCTAGAATCGTACCAATTCGGGAAGTAGAAATGAAGACCCTGGATCTAGTTTCCACCATCCAGGCTGCGAGGAGTTTTGTATTCATTATCTAAGTAGACTAATCATAAACAGATGGCTGTGCCCATACTGTGTCTACAAAAGTCTATGATTATGATGTACTGCAAGATCGTTCCTGTATCAGAGTAGTTAGTCTGTTAGTTAAAGTTTTGATCTCAGTATGGGAATGCCTACCTCAGCGATGATATAATCTTATACATGTATTTTGTGTTGAAAATTGCAGGTTTTGACCAGGCTCTCCACGAGATAATCCTTGAAATGATAAAGCGCTTCACCCTTCCTAGATAATACAAAACCCTAATCTACTACAGGCTTCGCACTTTAGGGGGCAATCTGTTACACTAAAAAATGTCACCATGACTATTTACAGTTAGTATGGCTCTATCAACAGTCATGCTATCCTCCTGGGCAAGTCTTAAGCCTCTGCTCTCCATGTCAAACTCCAAAAAAGAGAGAAAGTCTTTATAAATGTATTTATCTCTGGGTACGCAGGTTCTCTCAACCTTGCCTGCGGGTACGCACCCAATGTTCACAATAACTGCGTACTTCTACGCTCTGTATGTAAAGGGGTAGGTGCGTACCCCTGTAAAGGTCAAAATGCGCAAGTTTCATCTTTAAAAAGTTACTTGTGGTCATTTCTAGAGCATTCTAGAAGGTTGTTCGACGTGTATTGAGCGCCTCCAGATGGTTCATGTACCCCTATGAAAGAGGAACTTATCCCATCAAGAGAGGAGCTATCCCATCCAAAGAGGGGATTATCCCATTGATGGTGGACCTGATTAACTTCCTCTTGAGCACTATAAATATAGGCATTGGGCCAGAAGGAGGGGAGGTTGAAAGCTAAACATTTCTAAGGGTAGATGCTGCAGGAATTAGGACTCCCATTTAGAAGCTTGTGAGGAGAGACTGTCATCTTTGCTTGTTCTATTTTGGAAGTGGGTGAGCTTTGTCAAAGTAAAGGAGAACTCTTGATGGACCCTGGGAGGGACTTGCACAACACCAAGGCTCGGGTTGTAATTGTTCCTTTTGTTTCCTATTAATGCAAATGAGTCAATTCTTCTCAATAACTTGTTATTTATGAGTTGTTTCATGTACTCCTTGGTCTATGTGTTAAATATGTTTTATTTTATGAGATTATCAAGTGCTATTTAATCGTTTGATTGTTAGTGAACGCAGGTTTCAAAGTGAAGGAGGAGCTCATCCGGATCAGCGAGGCTGGACTGCTACAACAGCGTTGGACTACAGGTAGGATCTAAACACTTGATTTCTTATATAGTAAATGCATGTTTAGAGAAGGATTGCTCTTATTTGTCTTGTTTGTCACTAGAGAGTCTTAGGCTCCTAGAGAGGTTGGTTGTGTCCGCACTATCGACTCTTTCCGCCTGACAAGGGTGAAGACGGAGATATCTAAGTGAAGAAATAGATAAAACAGCGATCCCTCAGGATCAAGGATCCTGAGGGATTCGCCAAACCGTTAGTCCTCAGTCATCTCTTTCCTTTCCTGCGCTGAGCCGATATCTCTACTTCCTTTCCAGGGCTGATTTGCTTTGCCTTGTTTGCATACGTGTTGAAAAGTGTGCAACAAGAAATGCTTGTTGAGAATGCAACAATATGATGGAGCTTAGTGGAAAGGAGTTGCCTTCACTAAGTGGGCCCGCAGGCAAATTATGGCGCAAAGTCTATTTTTGGATCACAGTAGGAGTGATCACAGTCTATTTTTAGACTGCTATTCAAAAATAGAAAAGTCAAATATTATTGTCTCATAATAATATTTAGACTATAAAATTTATCTTATTCTCTTGGAGCACTTCAGTTTGAGCTACAGATGTGGCACATGCAGCTGTCAGAAGGAAATACGTTTTTCTTATGAGTCAATTGAGCTATTGCGTGCATGACGTCAGCTAGAACTCATGTGGTTGAGTTCTGTGGAGTTGGATGTGGAGTTGATGGAGTTGTGTTCAGTTTGACTTAGTTGAACTAGTTGTATTTAGTCTAACTGATCAATAGACTAAGTGATGAGTTGTGTGAATTAGTTATTAATTAATTCACTGATTATTAACTCATAATGCAACTGAAGAATACATCAGTTAACTCAGTGCATGTACAGTGCAGTGGAGATAGGTGTTAGAGGTTGAGATTGCTATCAGTTGTGCATGAGATTGTGCACATGCATGGGATTGAGTTATGCCAATGATCTCTGCATAGTGTGGGCCAATACCAAGTGAAATATAGCTTGTGCTCACGTGATTTACAGTGTGGATGATTTTCACAAGGTAAATAGGAGTTTGGATCAGCCATTCTTATTCATTCTCAGTAGGTATTGTGCAGTGGAGGCAGGCAAGCAGCGAAGGCGATTTGGAGATCAGATCTGAGCTATATTGTGTGTAACAGGTGGAGATAGTACTGAGTACTTGTGAGGAGTATTGTACTATGTTTGTTACATGTTCTCAATCAATATAATATACAGATAGTTGGGGTTTTTAGCGAGATGCTTTCCCTGGGAAGATACTGTGTTGATATGTGTGATTGACGCTTCTATGTGCGCATGTTATTGTTTCTGCTTCTGCAAATTGATGATCAACATAGAGGAGGTTATGTATTATGGATGTATTCTGCAATAGTGTATAATCGAGATAATCTTTGTTGAATATGCGTTTATTATTCAAAATTTCTACATGGTATCAGAGTTGTTGATCATCAAATCTACTATTCAGGTAGTGTTTACATTCTATTTCTTCAGGTAGAGTCTGTAATCGGGCCAGGTAGCCTCTGGATTCATCCTTCTTTTGGAAGGTGAGATATCCGGTGAATGCCCATACAGTCAATCTCTGTACAAGAAATACTTTGTTCTCATGAATTCTAGATCAGAGACGGTTGAGTTGTTGAGCTAGTGGAATTCGAATTTGCAGCAGTGTTTTCTTGGTGTCAAAGTTGAAATGTCTTTCAACAGATTGCAGTTGGAGTATGCCCTTGAGGGAAGCTCGAACTATATTGCATGGAAGGACAGGATGGAAGTGGTGTTAGATGATAATGGGTTGAAGGAGTTCATAGATGCGGATGTCCCAAAACCTACTTATGTTGCTCAAGTCGGGGATTGGCAAAAGAAGACAGCAAAGTGTCAAAGGATTCTGTTGGAGGGCGTGAGGAATCACATTGTGTCCAGCCTCCATGGAAAGGCTTCTCCATATTTGATGTGGAAAACGTTGACAGAATTATTCCAAAGCAAGAGCAACCAGAGGAAGTTGGCGCTCAAGGATAAACTCAGAAACATTAGGTGTGAGAATGGAGACAGTATGCCCCAGTATCTCACGAAGTTCACCCAATGCCGGGATGAGCTGGGAAGTGTGGGGGTAACTGTTGAGGATGAGGATATGGTGAGTCTAGCACTCCATGGCCTTCCTAAGAGTTGGCATAGCTACCAGGACTCGGTGAATGGAAGGGAGAAATTTCCAGGATGGGAGAGACTTTGGTCGGATCTTGTGCAAGAGGAGATTAGACGGCGCACCAGAGACAGTTTTTCATCTATGCATGATGAGGAGAATTGTGCCTTAGCGAGTAAGGCGAAGAAGGGGAAAGAGAAGGGTTCTCTCTTCGAATCCAGTTCTTCCAATGATGGGAAGAAGGTTGACAAGTTGAAGGTGCGATGCTTTCGTTGTCATGAGTTGGGTCATTATGCTACTAATTGCCCAAAGAAGAAGTCCAAGAAGGGATCTAGGGAAGTATCTGAAGGTGACGCAGCCTCACTTGCTTCAAAGTTTGAGTTGGACTTCACACTCTTCGCATGCATGGTTTCATCCATGGTGGGAAGTGGTTGGTTTCTTGACAGTGGAGCTTCTTTCCACATGAATGGTGACAAAAGTTTGTTCAGTACTTTGGAGGAGAAAGATCTCCAGATACTCATAGGGATGGGTAATGATGAGAAGTATAGTGTCTCAGGTGTAGGCACGGTTATTTTTCAGAGGGAGCATGGAGCTCGCCTTACCTTGACCGATGTCAAGTATGTACCAGGACTGAAGAGAAACTTGGTGTTGATCGCGATGCTGGAAGAAAGAGGCTATGATGTAGTCTTCAGTAAGGGAAAGGTTTTCCTTAGACACATCATCAATAGACAGGTGAAGCAGAATGGTTCACGGGTCAAGAACCTATATGCTCTTGAGGTTCAAGATGCATGCAAAGCCTTGAGCAACAAGGCAACTGATGGAGACTTGGTGGTTGAGAGGGAGCGTATATTACCTCTCGACATGCAGAGCCAAAATAAGTCTCAGACGAATGTGGAGGAGCCACGATTGGTGCAACAACTTCAGGAGGTTGTGGATCAGCCACAACAAGTGAAGCTGAGAGGAGATCGAGTAGAGACATCTACTCATGCAGAGACCTCCAGTAGGGGGAAACTTCGAGCCAGGTGGGCTGAGGGATCGCATGCAGCCATACCTTCAGGTAGGAGGTGGGGTGATGTGGATTAATCATCCCAAGGAGGAGGGGCAGGATCCTTGAGGTACCCAACCTCTTGGATGAGACCTTGCTACGGGAGCCTCGATGTGGAGTAGCAGGAACTGATTGATTGGGTAGAGACAAATGCGGATGGAGTGGCAGAGAGAGCGACAGTGCAAGGAATCCCAGGACAGCGCATAGCATGCAGGTTGCAGCAATGTGAGAGGCACAAGTGTTTTGCATAGTGCTAGGTGGCACAGAGAGGTGTGCAATGGTGCGAGATGCATGGAGATGTTGCAATAGCGTAGATGTCAGAGAGGGAGCACTTGTCAGCAGCAGGTAGAGCTTCAACATCAGAGTATGTTGAAAAGTGTGCAACAAGAAATGCTTGTTGGGAATGCAACAAGATGATGGAGCTTAGTGGAAAGGAGTCGCCTTCACTAAGTGGGCCCGCAGGCAAATTATGGCGCAAAGTATATTTTTGGATCACAGCAGGGGTGATCATAGCAGGGTTGATCACAGCAGGAGTGATCACAGCAGGGGTGATCACAGCAGGAGTGATCACAGTAGGAGTGATCACAGTAGGATTGATCAGAGTCTATTTTTAGACTGCTAGTCAAAAATAGAAAAGTCAAATATTATTGTCTCATAATAATATCTAGACTATAAAATTTATCTTATCCTCTTGGAGCACTTCAGATTCAGCTACAGATGTGGAACTTGCAGTTTTCAGAAGGAAATACGCTTTCTTTATGAGTCAGTTGAGCTATTGAATGCAGGACATTAGTTAGAACTCATGTGGTTGAGTTCTGTGGAGTTAATGGAGTTGTGTTCAGTTTGACTTAGTTGAACTAGTTGTATTTAGTCTAACTGATCAATAGACTAAGTGATGAGTTGTGTGAATTAGTTATTAATTAATTCACTAATTATTAACTCATAATGCAACTGAAGAATACATTAGTTAACTCAGTGCATGTACAGTGCAGTGGATACAGGTGTTAGAGGTTGAGATTGCTATCAGTTGTGCATGAGATTGTGCACATGCATGGGATTGAGTTATGTCAATGATCTCTGCGTAGTGTGGGCCAATACCAAGTGAAATATAGCTTGTGCTCAAGTGATTTACAGTGTGGGTGATTTTCACAAGGTAAATAGGAGTTTGGATCAGCCATTCTCATTCATTCTCAGCAGGTATTGTGCAGTGGAGGCAAGCAAGCAGCGGAGGAGATTTGGAGATCAGATCTGAGCTATATTGTGTGTAACGGGTGGAGCTAGTACTGATTACTTGTGAGGAGTATTGTACTATGTTTGTTACATGTTCTCAATCAATATAATATACAGATAGTTGGGGTTTTTAGCGAGATGCTTTCCCCGGGAAAATACTGTGTTGATATGTGTGATTGATACTTCTATGTGTGCATGTTATTATTTCTGCTTCTACAAATTGACGATCAACGTAGAGGAGGTTATGTATTATGCATGTATTCTGCAATGGTGTATAATCAAGACATTCTCTATTGAATATGTGTTTATTACTCAAAATTTCTACATGGTATCAGAGCCAAGTTGATCATCAGATCTACTATTCAGGAAGTGTTTACATTCTATTTCTTCAGGCAGAGTCTGTAATAGGGCCAGGTAGCCTCTAGATTCATCCTTCCTTGGGAAGGTGAGATATCTGGTGAATGCCCATACAATCGATCTTTGTACAAGAAATACTTTGTTCTCACGAATTTTAGATCAGAAGCGGTTTAGTTTTGAGTTGGTGGAATGGCGCTCAAGGATAAACTCAGAAACATCAAAGCTGAGAATGGAGACAGTATGCCCTAGTATCTCACGAAGTTCACCCAATGCCGGGATGAGCTGGGAAGTGTGGGGGTAACTGTTGAGGATGAGGACATGGTGAGTCTAGCACTCCTTGGCCTTCCTAAGAGTTGGCATAGCTACCAGGACTCGGTGAATGGAAGGGAGAAACAGCCAGGATGGGAGAGACTTTGGTGGGATCTTGTGCAAGAGGAGATTAGACGGCGCACCAGAGATAGTTCTTCATCTATGCATGATGAGGAGAACTATGCCTTAGCGAGTAAGGTGAAGAAGGGGAAGGGGAAGGTTTCTCTTTCCAAATCCAGTTCTTCCAGTGATGGGAAGAAGGTTGACAAGTCGAAGGTGCGATGCTTTCATTGTCATGAGTTGGGCCATTATGCTACTAATTTCCCAAAGAAGAAGTCCAAGAAGGGATCCGGGGAAGGATCTGAAGGTTAGGCAGCCTCACTTGCTTCACAGTTTGAGTTGGACTTCACACTCTTCGCATGCATAGTTTCATCCATGATGGGAAGTGGTTGGTTTCTTGACAGTGGAGCTTCTTTCCACATGACTGGTGAAAAAAGTTTGTTCAGTACTTTGGAGGAGAAAGATCTCCAGATCCTCATAGCGATGGGTAATGATGAGAAGTATAATGTCTCAGTTGTAGGCATGGTTATTTTTCAGGGAGCATGGAGCTCGCCTTACCTTGACCGATGTCAAGTATGTAAACTTGGTGTCGATCGCGATGCTGGAAGACAGAGGCTATGATGTAGTTTTCAGTAAGGGAAAGGTTTTCCTTAGACACATCATCACTAGACAGGTGAAGCAGATTGGTTCTCGGGTCAAGAACCTGTATGCTCTTGAGGTTCAAGATGCATGCAAAGCCTTGAGCAGCGAGGCAACTGATTGAGACTTGGTGGTTGAGAGGGAGCATATAATACCTCTCAACATGCAGAGCCAGAAGAAGTCTCAGACGATTGTGGAGGAGCCATGATTAGTGCAGCATCTTCAGGAGGTTGTGGAGCAGCCACAACAAGGGAAGCTGAGAGGAGATCGAGTAGAGACATCTACTCATGCAGAGACCTCCAGTAGGGGGAAACTTCGAGCCAGGTGGGCTGAGGGATCGCATGCAGCCATACCTCTAGGTAGGAGGTGGGGTGATGTGGATTGATCGTCCCAAGGACGAGGGGTAGGATCCTTGAGGTACCCAACCTCTTAGATGAGACCTTGCTATGGGAGCCTCGACGTGTAGTAGCAGGAACTGATTGATTGGGTAGAGACAGATGCGGATGGAGCGATAGAGAGAGCGACAGTGTAGGGAATCCCAAGAAAGCGCATAGCATGCAGGCTACAGCAATGCGAGAGGCACAAGTGTTTTGCACAGTGCTAGGTGGCACAGAGAGGTGTGAAATGGTGCGAGATGCATGGAGATGTTTCAGTAGCGTAGATGTCAGAGAGGGAGCACTTGTCAGTAGCAGGTAGAGCTTCAGCATCAGAGTATGTTCCTAGCCCAATGGAGTGGTCAGTTGGGAGTGTTTTTGTTCCAAGTGTTGTTGGAGCAAAGTGGACCGGGCAGATGTGTTGCATGCAGAACATTCCAGAGTTACATGATCGGGTTTGAGAGGAAGCGTTTCTTGTTGAGAGGGAGTGTTGAAAAGTGTGCAACAAGAAATGCTTGTTGAGAATGCAACAAGATGATGGGGCTTCTTGGAAAGGAGTCGCCTTCACTAAGTGGGCCCACAGGCAAATTATGGCGCAAAGTCTATTTTTGGATCACAGCAGGGGTGATCATAGCAGGGGTGATCACAGTAGGAGTGATCACAGCAGGGGTGATCACAACAAGAGTGATCATAGTAGGATTGATCACAGCAGGAGTGATCAGAGTCTATTTTTAGACTGCTAGTCAAAAATAGAAAAGTCAAATATTATTGTCTCATAATAATATTTAGACTATAAAATTTATCTTATCCTCTTGGAGCACTTCAGTTTTAGCTACAGATGTGGCACATGCAGTTGTCAGAAGGAAATACACTTTCTTTATTATTCAGTTGAGCTATTGCATGTAGGACATCAGTTAGAACTCATGTGGTTGAGTTATGTGGAGTTGGATGAGCAGTTAATGGAGTTGTGTTCTATTTGACTTAGTTGAACTAGTTGTATTTAGTCCAATTGATCAATAGACTAAGTGATGAGTTGTGTGAATTAGTTATTAATTAATTCACTAATTATTAACTCACGATGTAGTTGAAGAATACATCAGTTAACTCAATGCATGTACAGTTCAGTGGAGACAGGTGTTAGAGGTTGAGATTGCTATCAGTTGTGCATGAGATTGTGCACATGCATGGGATTGAGTTATGCCAATGATCTCTGCGTAGTGTGTGCCAATATCAAGTGAAATATAGCTTGTGCTCAAGTGATTTACAGTGTGGGTGATTTTCACAAGGTAAATAGGAGTTTGGATCAGCCATTCTCATTCATTCTCAGCAGGTATTGTGCAGTGGAGGCAGGCAAGTAGCGGAGGAGATTTGGAGATCAGATCTGAGCTATATTGTGTGTAACAGGTGGAGCTAGTACTGATTACTTGTGAGGAGTATTGTACTATGTTTGTTACATGTTCTTAATCAATATAATATACAGATAGTTGGGGTTTTTAGCGAGATGCTTCCCCGAGAAAATACTATGTTGATATGTGTGATTGATGCTTCTATGTGTGAATGTTATTTTTTCTGCTTCTGCAAATTGATGATAAATGTAGAGGAGGTTATGTATTATGCATGTATTCTGCAATAGTGTATAATCGGGATAATCTCTGTTGAATATGTGTTTATTATTCAAAATTTCTACAGAGTATGTTCCTAGCTCAACAGAGTGGCCAGTTGGGAGTGTTTTTGTTCCAAGTGTTGTTGGAGCAAAGTGGAGTGGGAAGATGTGTTGCATGCAGAACATTCCAAAGTTACAGGATCGGGTTTGAGAGGAAGCCTTTTTTGTTGAGAGGGAGTGTTGAAAAGTGTGCAACAAGATGATGGAGCTTAGTGGAAAGGAGTCGCCTTCACTAAGCGGGCCCGCACGAAAATTATGGCGCAAAGTCTATTTTTGGATCGCAAGAGGAGTGATCACAACAGGAGTGATCATAGTAGGGGTGATCACAGCAAGAGTGATCACAGTCTATTTTTAGACTGCTAGTCAAAAATAGAAAAGTCAAATATTATTGTCTCATAATAATATTTAGACTATAAACTTTATATTATTCTCTTGGAGCACTTCAGTTTGAGCTACAGATGTGGCACATGTAGCTGTCAGAAGGAAATATGTTTTTCTTATGATTCAGTTGAGCTATTGCATGCATGACATCAATTAGAACTCATGTGGTTGAGTTCTGTGGAGTTGATGGAATTGTGTTTAGTTTGACTTAGTTGAACTAGTTGTATTTAGTCTAACTGATCAATAGACAAAGTGATGAGTTGTGTGAATTAGTTATTAATTAATTCACTAATTATTAACTCATAATGCAACTGAAGAATACATCAGTTAACTCAGTGCATGTATAGTTAAGTGGAGATAGGTGTTAGAGGTTGAGATTGCTATCAGTGGTGCATGAGATTGTGCACATGCATGGGATTGAGTTATGCCAATGACCTCTACATAGTGTAGGCCAATACCAAGTGAAATATAGCTTGTGCTCACGTGATTTACAGTGTGGGTGATTTTCACAAGGTAAATAGGAGTTTGGATCAGCCATTCTTATTCATTCTCAGCAGGTATTGTGTAGTGGAGGCGGGCAAGCAGCGGAGGAGATTTGGAGATCAGATCTGAGCTGTATTGTGTGTAACAGGTGGAGATAGTACTGAGTACTTGTGAGGAGTATTGTACTATGTTTGTTACATGTTCTCAATCAATATAATATATAGATAGTTGGGGTTTTTAGCGAGATGCTTTCCCCGGGAAAATACTGTGTTGATATGTGTGATTGATGCTTCTATGTGCACATGTCATTGTTTCTGCTTCTGCAAATTGATGATCAACGTAGAGGAGGTTATGTATTATGCATGTATTACGCAATAATGTATAATCGGGATAATCTCTGTTGAATATGTGTTTATTATTCAAAATTTCTACAATACGGGCTCCCATCAAAGGGACAGCGGTTAACCCGTCCTTGTCCTTTCCTTTGGAATGGAAACTTCTCATTTTTCCTCCTTCCTACATAAGGAAATGACAATTGTCAGTGTTTTTGTCTTGCATATTAATCTCACATGTTTTATTACAATTCCTTATCGTTTTCTGAGTTCATAATGCAAAAAGGTTTGTAAGTTCTAATGAAAAGATGCTGAAATAATTACCAAAAACATACTTTCCTTAGTACTCCACAAATCCCATCCAAGTGGTGGGATTACAACGACATGTAGGATTGGTCTATGTCAGAAAGGCAGTGTTATAGACATTTTTGTGCCTTACAGCATTGAGCATGAAATGTCCATAATCTGAGGGATCCAAAGTCCCTAAACATGTTGTTCCTACCCCTAGAGGAACAAGGCTAACAAACCACAACAATTCACAGAAGTTCTCCACCAGAAACTGCTCAAAAACAAGTCAATTCAGGGTCAATTCAGTGGCTCCACTAGCTGTCTGCGCTGAATGTCAAAGCCAACATTGGCTACCTGTGCTGAATGTCAAAGCCAACACTGGCTACCTGCGCTGAGCGTGAGTGGACATGTGGCAAGTGTTGGAAATAATACTGAGAGGGGGGGTGAATCAGTATTATCAGAACTATAAAACTTTTTCAATGCTCAGAAACATATACGCTACTTTCGATAAGTGAACCAGCGTGTACACGCAACTGTGAATAAAGAAAACAGCGTATAACTAGAAATCTTATAATTCAGTCAGTTTATCTTCAGTTAAGTGCATGAGGACATTATTCACCATATTAAGAATAAACAGATGCAGTAGAACAGATCACACAGAAACCACACATATGAACACCAAGATATAAGGTGGAAACCCAATGTGGGTGAAAACCACCTGCTGCAAGTCGTCTCTATCTTTCTTTAATATGAAACTTCAGTTTACAATCTTTTTTTACTGGTGCAGCCTTATACCAGTACGCAGGCTACAACCTGTAGAAGGCTACAACCTTCTCTCGTTCTCCAAACTTCCTTGGAAGGGAGCTCCAACCCCCTTTGCTCTTGTACTAGCTAAGATACTAGTTCGTAGGTGCTGACCTACAATCTTCTTTCTTTCAGGTACCACCTTTCATACATTTTCAGACTGGATATTCCTGAAGCACAACATTACAATCTGTAGACCATAAACAGATCATTGAAGCATAAAACAACCAATACTAGCATCATCAAACTTTGAATCACTGAACCACTGAACCCTGTCAATCACTAGTTACCAGAACACAGAGCAGACTACAGAACTCTGCAATAACAGTCAGACCCAACTGTAACTCAAAAAATCAAGCTCCAAAATATATACGCTACTTCAATGAGAGAAACCCGCGTATACACGCGCTTTTACCGAAGCCAACCTGCGTACAGATCTAAAAATAAATTCTATCAACTTGCAGCTGTACCAGACATCAGTTAGACCCAGAAAATAACATTGCGTCAGTATGCAGATCTAGAAATACGCATGATCAACCATATCATAATAGTGCATTTCAAATCATTAGATCCCGATCTATCCTTTAGATCTAGTCTTTCATCAACCGAAGTGATCTCTCCTTAGCTTAGATCAAGCAACCCAGAAACTGCATACCAGATTTCTTTCTTCTTCAGATATTCAAGCCTTTTACAAGATGATTTGCCTAATGATCTTCTCCTCCTTATATAGCCTTAGGCCTAGCTCAATACCAAGAGCCAAAACCATAGAAATCCAAAACCATCAACTTCAAAACTAGAGATCTACACGTCTGTCGAGGTACTTTGGTCCAAAGACATGGGCACAACTACCGAGGACTAACTACCATGGACCAAAAGGAAACTTCCCGACATATACGCCCTTTTCTGTTCATGCATCTGTGTGTATACGCGCCTTCGTATATAGATCTCCTGCGTATACGCGACTTAGTATGCATATCACCAGCGTGTATACGCAACTTGGACTTGATTAACCGGCGTATATTAGATTTCTCTTTATTCTGTAGTCTGAACGGAGATCTGTCATCAAAGAGAGTTGCCATCAAGGACAACACCTGTATCAAAGCGCCACACCTGTGCCAAAATGCCAACAATCTCCCCCTTTGGACTTGATGGCAACCTCAAGATCCTTAGAATCATTCTCCCCCTTTGTCATCAAGGGCAAAGGGCTATGCTCCCCCTGAGTACATGCTGATACCTCTGCTTGGCTGTGCTGAATCATGCTCCCCCTGACTGTAGGCCAGATCTGTAAAAGATGTTCTTAAACAAGAACCAAGACTTCTACACCATAAGGAACCTTCCTATCACCAAAAGACTCAATACATACATCCATACTCCCTACCAAGAGGGGACACATCAGAAACAACCAATTATATTACATCAATCATCCCAGGCATAGTGGGGAAACCAACCTAGGCCGTTACATGACCTTGACATCATAAAAGAGATATCACAAAAGAGATACATGACATAGAGACAACAGATCTAGACCAAGACTTATGAAAGTCACCAGCAGCATCTGATAAACATCTTTTAGATCAGCAACCAGGATTTCTTTCTGAGCTCCTTCTCCTGAAACCAATAACCAAAACATCTAAATGCCAACAATGCTTCATGAGACTTTTTAAGCTGCTCCCCCTGAACCTGTGCCTGCTGCACCTCCTAAAACTCTGTCTGAAGGATTCTGACATACCCATCTCAGACCTTTTCAAACCAGAGTTTTCCCTTGCTGCTCAGAACTCCATATACGCGATTTATCCTGCACAAAACAGCGTATGGACGCGGATATACTCTCTGCAACAAGCGTACACCATACACGCGACTTTCCCAGCATAAATCCGCGTGTATACGCGTATATACCTTTCGTAACTTGCGTATACCAACTTTTCTGTAGAACAGACAAGCTTCAACAGCAGGATGAAGCATCAACTACTCCCAGCTTTTGCCTGAGATATTCAAAAGTTTCCCTGGGCAGTGGTTTTGTGAGAATATCAGCAACTTGTTCCTTAGAAGGAACATACTCCAACTTGACCTTCTGCTCAAGCACTTGTTCCCGGAGAAAATGGTACTTGATTGGTATGTGCTTGGTCTTTGAGTGCATGACTGGATTCTTTGAAATGCTGATTGCACTAGTATTATCACATAAGATAGAAACTGGTGGAGTGCAAGTGATTTGAAAGTCCTGCAAGGTCTGCATCATCCAAAGAAGTTGTGTGCAACAAGATGCCGCAGCCACATATTCTGCTTCAGCTGTAGATAAGGCAATTGAACTCTGTTTCTTGCTGAACCAAGATACTAATCTGGAACCCATGAAGAAAGCACCACCACTTGTGCTTTTCCTATCATCCACACTTCCAGCCCAATCTGCATCTGTGTAAGCATGAAGAGTGAGATCTGTATTTCTAGGATACCATAAGCCATAGTTTTGGGTCCCTTGAAGATACTTGAAGATTCTTTTGACTGCCTGAAGATGAGTTTCCTTTGGGTTGGCTTGAAATCTTCCAACAATTCCTACTGCATGTGTAATATCTGGTCGGGTACCTGTCAAATAGAGTAAACTCCCAATCATGGATCTATAAGTGGGTTGGTGAACTGCTGCTGATTCATCATTTGCACTGAGGCTGCATCCTGTAACCATGGGTGTACATACTGGCTTTGACTCTTCCATGCCATACTTCTTCAAGATCTGCTTGAGGTATTTGGTTTGAGACAAGAAGATACCTCCTTCATTTTGTTGAATTTGCAATCCAAGAAAATATGTCAATTCTCCAAGTAGTGACATTTCGAATTCTTTCTGCATAACCGAGGCAAAGTTTTGACTCATAGTCTCTTCATTGCTGCCAAAGATAATATCATCTACATAAACAACAAGAATTAGCAATTTGTTATTTTCAACTTTTATATAGAGATTACTATCTGCTGATCCTTTTGAAAAGCCTTGTTGGTGAATATATTTGTCCAACCGATAGTACCAAGCCCTTGGGGCTTGTTTGAGTCCATAGAGAGCCTTTTTCAATCTGCATACAAGGTTTGGATCATTCCCAAGAATGAAACCATCTGGCTGCTCAATATATACTTCTTCTTCTAAGTCTCCATTCAGAAAGGCTGATTTCACATCCATTTGAAATACCTTGAAGTTTTGAAAGCTTGAGAGAGCAAGGAACATTCGGATAGCCTCAAGTCTTGCCACAGGAGCAAAGGTCTCTTCAAAATCTATTCCTTCTTGTTGTGCATACCCTTTACAAACGAGTCTGGCCTTGTTCCTAATTACTTCTCCATTTTCATTCAATTTATTCTTGAAGACCCATTTTGTTCCTATTACATTTTTATCTTTTGGTCTAGGAACTAATTCCCAAGTGTTGTTCTTTTCAATCTGCTCAAGTTCTTCATCCATTTCTTTGACCCAACATTCATCCTTGCATGCCTCTTTCACATTTTGTGGTTCAGTGGAGGAGAGTAATGCCAAATAGCTTGAAGCTTCTGCAAGTGTCCTCCTTGTTTGTACTCCTGCTTCTTTCTGCCCCACAATCTGAGATTCCGGATGATTCTTTTGAACATATCTGGATGGAGTCTTCTCTTCTATTCTTGTCTGCTCCTCTGGTTCTTCTTGAGGTTCTTCTTCTTCTTGAGGTTCTTCTTCTTCATCATTCTGTCTTTGAGGGTAGCCTTCATCTTCTTCAATGTCTTCATGGTGAACTTGCCTAGGAATATATCCCTTCTCATCAACCACTACATCAATGCTGTCAACAATTTTGCCAAGTCTTTTATTGTAGCACTTGTATGCTTTGCTATGTGGAGAATAACCAAGAAGAATGCCCTCATCTGCTCTTGGTTCAAGTTTGCCAAGTTGCTCATCAGTATTTTTAATATAACATTTGCTCCCAAAGATTTTGAAGTGCTTCACCGAAGGAGTCTCACCACTCCAGAGCTTATGAGGTGTTTGAGTGCTGTTTACTCGGACATTTGTTTTGTTAAGAATAATAACCGCAGCATGTGCAGCTTCACCCCAGAAGGTTGCGGGAGTACCTGATTCATCAAGCATAGCATGAGCCATTTGTTGGATTGTTCTGTTCATTCTTTCCACAACCCCATTTTGCTGAGGAGTTCTAGCTGTAGAGAATTCTCTTCTTATCCCATGTTCTTCACAGAAATCGAAAAATTCATTTGAGGTAAATTCCCCACCTCTGTCAGATCTGAGGCACTTAATTTTGTGTCCTGATTCATTTTCAACCAAGGCTTTGAAAGATTTGAATTTTTCGAATGCTTCATCTTTGTGCTTCATGAGCCCTAACCAAACAAATCTGGAGAAATCATCAATGAATAATATCAGATATTCTTCTCCTCGAGGTGTCCTCTTCCTAAATGGACCACATACATCTGTATGGACTAGCTCGAGAGGCATGCTAGCTGATCCTTCCTTCTCTGGAAAGTTAGTTCTGGTTTGCTTTCCAAATTGACAAGATTTGCATATGGTATTGTCTGGAATTTTGATATCTGGAAGACCACGAACTGCCTGATATTTGCATGCTTTCCTTATTTGTGAAAAGCTTAGATGTCCCAACCTTCGATGCCATAACCAGTGCTCTTCATCCTTGCTTAGATAGCATTGTTGTTGTCCTTCTTCAAATATGTACAGATTATTTGGAGTTCTTTTGCCTTTGAGTACTGTTTTACCTGTATCAATATCACGAACAATACATCCATTTGATCTGAAAATAACCTCGGTTCTTTGATCACACATCTGGCTGACACTTAGAAGATTATTCTTCAATCCATCAACATACAAAACATTTCCAGCTTTGACCTTTCCTTTTAACTGAGCAATGCCTTTTCCTTTTATAGTTGCAGGAGTATCGTTTCCAAAAGAGACTTTCTTTCCTTTTTCTAGAACAGAATAAGATTCAAGTTTTTCTTTATCACCTGTCATATGCTTCGAACATCCACTGTCAATGTACCATAGATTTTCCTGTCCCTCTGCATAAAATTCTATTCCACATCTTTCTGTTTGAGGTTCCTTTATTCTCCATGTTTTGGTGCTTGAGGCTTGCTCCTGTTTTTGCTGAAACCTGCTCCTGCATTCAGATTCTTCATGACCAAAGTTATTGCAAATAGAACATTCGACTTCATTTTCAAGAACCGAAAAGTTGTTATAGGTCCTTTTTGTCATCCCTGTCATACTTCTTTGTTTTTGAGCTTCCCTAGTCATGATTGTTTTATATGCAACACATTGAGCTGCTTTGTGACCAAAATTATGGCAAGAAAAGCATTGTCCATTGAAGAAGCTTCTGCGGTTATTGAATCTACCTGCCAACTGATTGTAATTTCTATTTCCATCTATTCTTGAACCAAACTGAGAAGATTTTACCTGTGGCTGGTTGTAGCTTTTGTTCACCCTTAAGATGGATTGCCCCTGATAGTTTCTGTTTGTATTTTGTCCCTGCTTTACCTGATTATCTTCATTGTTCTTCTGCTCATTTCTTCTTGCCGCATCAAGATAACTTTTTGAGGTGGATGCTTGAGAGGTTTCTCCATTGTAACCCAAACCTGTCTTGTTTAGAGGAGACCGCTGCACATTGATAATCTCATCCAAAGTTTCAGATCCTTTGACAAACTTAAGATTAATAGCTTTTGTTTTCTCAATTTCTTTTCTGAGACCAACAATTTCACCTTCTAGTTTTTCAAGATGTTTTTCTTTTTCATCAATTTGAAATTGTAAAGTATCAATGATCACATTCTTTTCTTCTATACATCTCTTGAGTCTAGTAATTTCATCATAGAGGTTATTCACATCTACAGCATCCTCATAATCATCATCTTCAAATGCCATTAACAACTTATATTTATTACCTTGTTCATCTTCATCACTGTTTGATAAACCATCACTATCTTCATGGGTGTAGTAGCTTTTCTTATTTGCACTTTGTTTCTTGTTCCATCTAGCAGGTTCCTTTCCTTTATCCTTATAAGGACATTTTGCAGCATAATGACCTACTCTTCCACAAGCAAAGCATTTGAAAGGTAGCTTACCTCTGAACCTTCCAGAACCCCTTTGAAGATTTCTGACAAAATTTGATTCTTCTTCCTCTTCTTCTAGAACATGGCTTGCTTCATAGTAATCTTCTTTGCCTGATGCCTTAAAAGCAGCTTCCCTTCTGTCTGATGGACCTCCCTTTCTCATTTCATAAGCAGTTAGAATTCCATGTAGCTGAGACATAGTGAGAACACGGAGATTTTCCTTTTCTTCTATTGCAGATACTTTAGATTCAAACTTGGGGGATAATGATCTTAGAATCTTTTGAACTACTATAGCCTCTTTTATTTCTTCACCCAAATTTTTCATACAATTAACAATCTCATCTACCCGAAGAAAATAATTAGCAACACTTTCATCATTATACATCTTGAGAGTCTCATATTGAATCCTGAGAGTTTGAAGTTTAGCTTGTTTTACCTGTTCATCTCCTTCATAGCTCGTGACCATTTTGTCCCATATCTCTTTTGCTGATTTGAAGTGCATTACCTTCATGAATTCTGTTTGGGATATACTTCCTAATAGAGTACTGACTGCTTTTGCATTTGTTTCATACTTCTTTTTCTCAGCTGGATCTGTAGGAGTAGCTGAAGGAAAAGCATAGCCTGTTTCTACAATGTCCCAAACTTCTGTACCAAGAGATTGAAGATATGCAGTAACTCTTACCTTCCAATAAATGAAGTTTGTCCCATCAAAAATCGGTGGCCTGATTGATGCTTCTCTCTCGTAGTTGCTCATGATGAACAATCTACCTTCAAGCGATCAAGCTTCTCTGAAGAACCTGGCTCTGATACCAATTGTTGGAAATAATACTGAGAGGGGGGGTGAATCAGTATTATCAGAACTATAAAACTTTTTCAATGCTCAGAAACATATACGCTACTTTCGATAAGTGAACCAGCGTGTACACGCAACTGTGAATAAAGAAAACAGCGTATAACTAGAAATCTTATAATTCAGTCAGTTTATCTTTAGTTAAGTGCATGAGGACATTATTCACCATATTAAGAATAAACAGATGCAGTAGAACAGATCACACAGAAACCACACATATGAACACCAAGATATAAGGTGGAAACCCAATGTGGGTGAAAACCACCTGCTGCAAGTCGTCTCTATCTTTCTTTAATATGAAACTTCAGTTTACAATCTTTTTGTACTGGTGCAGCCTTATACCAGTACGCAGGCTACAACCTGCAGAAGGCTACAACCTTCTCTCGTTCTCCAAACTTCCTTGGAAGGGAGCTCCAACCCCCTTTGCTCTTGTACTAGCTAAGATACTAGTACGTAGGTGCTGACCTACAATCTTCTTTCTTTCAGGTACCACCTTTCATACATTTTCAGACTGGATATTCCTGAAGCACAACATTACAATCTGTAGACCACAAACAGATCATTGAAGCATAAAACAACCAATACTAGCATCATCAAACTTTGAATCACTGAACCACTGAACCCTGTCAATCACCAGTTACCAGAACACAGAGCAGACTACAGAACTCTGCAATAACAGTCAGACCCAACTGTAACTCAAAAAATCAAGCTCCAAAATATATACGCTACTTCAATGAGAGAAACCCGCGTATACACGCGCTTTTACCGAAGCCAACCTGCGTACAGATCTAAAAATAAATTCTATCAACTTGCAGCTGTACCAGACATCAGTTAGACCCAGAACATAACATTGCGTCAGTATGCAGATCTAGAAATACGCATAATCAACCATATCATAATAGTGCATTTCAAATCATTAGATCCCGATCTATCCTTTAGATCTAGTCTTTCATCAACCGAAGTGATCTCTCCTTAGCTTAGATCAAGCAACCCAGAAACTGCATACCAGATTTCTTTCTTCTTCAGATATTCAAGCCTTTTACAAGATGATTTGCCTAATGATCTTCTCCTCCTTATATAGCCTTAGGCCTAGCTCAATACCAAGAGCCAAAACCATAGAAATCCAAAACCATCAACTTCAAAACTAGAGATCTACACGTCTGTCGAGGTACTTTGGTCCAAAGACATGGGCACAACTACCGAGGACTAACTACCATGGACCAAAAGGAAACTTCCTGACATATACGCCCTTTTTTGTTCATGCATCTGCGTGTATACGCGCCTTCGTATATAGATCTCCTGCGTATATGCGACTTAGTATGCATATCACCAGCGTGTATACGCAACTTGGACTTGATTAACCGGCATATATTAGATTTCTCTTTATTCTGTAGTCTGAACGGAGATCTGTCATCAAAGAGAGTTGCCATCAAGGAAAAACCTGTATCAAAGCGCCACACCTGTGCCAAAATGCCAACAGCAAGTTCATTCCACAAGGTGTCAAAACCCAGGAAGCTTCCAAAATGACACTTGCCTCAGGGAATTCGACTATGATGAGTAAGAGGTTCCAAATCTCCAAGTGGAAGCAAGAACCTCCAAGTGGAATCAAGAACTAACAGAGGGAGAGGACACTAGTCAGATCTCAAGCTGACTCATCCTCTCTCCAAACATCTATATATGGATCTCTCCTCCATGAGATCTAGAGGCTGGAATTTTGTTATTGCAAAGAATTGCTATTGGTTTGAGATTGGAATCATTGGGTGCTTAATGCTTTGAAGGGAGGTGAAGATAGGAATTCCATTTTGCTGGGAAGGAGATGCTGGATTGGAGCCCTCTGGGTTGTATCTCTTCCTGAACCTTGTTATTCATCAATAAAGCTATCTTGGTTTCTCCTATATACTGATGTATCTTTGATGTATGATTGCATTAGTATGTTTAGTTTACTTCTAATCCTGAACTAGTTATGAATATGAATCCATGTCTTGTGTAGTGTTCTTCTCTTGTGATCTTGCAGAAACCTGTTGAAGCTGGGCGAGCGAGAAGGCAAGTAGCTGGGAACTCTCCAAGAGAAGAGAAACTGGATCGAGGGACAAACGGAAGACACCGGTTAGTCCATCCATCTCTCTTCATTCTTAATTCATAAAGGAAGAATACTAGAATAGCTGTCTCTGTTTGTTGCTAAGGCACTGTCACACCTTAGGTGGATAGGATCGTCCTGCATAGGCATTTTTCCCCACAACAAATTGGCGACTCCGCTGGGGAAATCTATTTAGTCATTTTATTTGTGTCTCTATCATTGTTTGCTTCATAGACTCAACAGCAACAATCGAACTGTATCTGCTCTTCTCAGATGCAAAGTAGACAGTTGCTGCTTTGATCCAATCTCTGGATTTGTCTATGATCTGAACAATGGACTCACAAATGATTTGATGATCCTTTGTGATAGATCTTAGTACCCCCTCAAAGCATCCCTTTGATTGTACCTTGCTTGTTGCTTTTATTTGGCCTGAAACCGTTGATTAATCAGCAATCTGTGACCCAGAACCCAGTGAGAAACTCTCGTTTCTCCTTCAGCGCGACCCCTGTGAAGAGGTTCTGCATTTCAACGTAGGTCCCGTGAAGGCTACCTGCGCTGAATGTCAAAACCCCAGTGTTGAGGTTGCGCTGAACCAGTTTGGCCTTGTGCAGCTGGGGTTCTCTGCTCTGTGTTGCCCTGTTTTGATCTCTGATTTTTGCAGCCTGTAACCAGCATAGGTACCAGTCTGATAACTCCTTTTCTCTGCTTAAATTCCGCCTCCTTTTGTACAAAAAGACTGTGAGTGTTTTTATGTGTTTGTGGCATCATTTACAGTTTTCCTTTGCATGAGTGAAATAATCATCCTGTAGCCCTTGATTCAGATCTGTTCATTGTGATCTTAGGAGAGAGTTCATTGGCTGTTTACAGTTGATTATACATTTTCTTTTGCTTTTGGTTTGAGTTTGTCTCTTTTAAGTGTCGAAACAAGTGTTCATTTCGAAAGTCGTAAAGTGTTGTATTCTCTTCTACCCTTTCTGATTTCGAAAAAGTAAACTTGTTTGTGTTTGTCATTTAAAAGCAAATTCAAAGTTGTACAAAAAGCTTTCTTTGTAGGCATCAATACTAAGAAAGCGGAAAACAAACACTTGCATTGTGCATTTGCATTTTGATAGTTTGCATGTTTGATTTAGGAAAAGTGCATTAGAGTGTGCTGATTGCTCTTTGAGAAAAGATGGTGTCTTTCTTTTCCCTTAGTAGCTAGGATTTTCTGAAAAGATATAAAGCTTGCTTATCATCTTTAGACTGCATTTAGGAATTGTATCATACATCTCGTGGTGATCCAGAAAGGCAAACTTCTAAAAAGATCAACTTAAAATAAACTGAATGAACTTAAAAATGCTTTGCAACATAACGCACAACATAGAGGTCTAGGCTAGAGACGTGTTCCAGCGTCGTAAAGCCTGGTGACTGTCGATCTCGTTGAAGGTGGGTGATTCCTCCTGAGGGACGATAGCGCCAGTACGGATTGTGCTCCCACGTACCGTCGCGTATATATTGGGAGACCCCTATAGGAATAAAACCTTTATCCTTAGGAAGTCTTGTCGGCCGCCCTACTGATCGCAATGCACTGAACACAGCATTCAGGAAGATCGACCGTCCGTACCCTAAAAAGTATTCTGCGGTTTTGCGAAAAGTTTGGCACACCCTCTGCCTAGAACTCCAGAGCAGTTTCTTTTGGCCTTTTTCAGACTCTATAACAGAAAAATTCCATCCGAGCATTTGTCACTTCGGGCTCGTTAAAACATCGAAGGAGACTAGAGTCATCTTTAGCTTTTTCTTGACTCTTTAAAAGTGAAAAAGCAAGTTGTGTCTAAGCATCGTTAAAAATTTATTTTAAACGGAACAATCACCCTGTATTCCTGCGTTGATCTTTAGGTTGAAAAAATGGAGCCCACCAACCAAGGAATTCCCCTTGGTGGAAATCCTAGTCCCTTCTCCTCTTGGGGAGATGTTGGTGCACCCCATATGGCCACATTGTCGCTTCCAGGACTAACAATTGGCCTGCCGGTCTGGCTCTTTTCAACCAATGTCGTTCAGAACACCACTACTCCTGAACAGTCGAGTCAACAGTTAGACCAGACCAGAGTTGCTCACCAACCTTCTACTTCATATAATTCTTCCTCTCCTCCTTCCTCTTCGCTTGACAGAACTGGTAAAACAAAAAACCGAGTTCCTAAGGAGAAGAAAGAAAAGAAGAAGAAAGAGAAGAAGAAGAAGGAGCCAAAAGCGACTGGGGGCAAACAAGTGTTGTCTGACAAAAATCCACACATAGCACTGACCAGGCCTAAATCGCCATGTGTCATATGCAAGGGAGACCACTTCCACAGAGATTGTCCCTGCATCCCTCGGATACTAAGGGACTGGTCTCCCCGTTTGCACAATTCGGTGGCGTCAACCTCTGATAACCATGTTGACTACACACCGTCAACTAGCGAAAGTGAAGCCCCAGGACAGAGAGGGAAAGCTAGATTTCCCTGCAAACTGTGTGAAGGTGACCATGCCATCCACCGTTGTCCCTTCTTAGACGAGGCTAAAAGAGTTTTGGAAGATCGCTCGATTTTACGAGCGCAACTTCCTCCTGGATATCAAAAACTCCTGCCAAGTCCTTCATTAGTTGAGAACCCGGCTGGCCCGCTCAGGTGGTCAGCCGAAGCACCTATCATTGAAGATGAACCGTCTGAATCCATACCTGACGAAAGTCAAAAGGTTGAGGCGGCAGTTGACCCGGTTTTGCCTTCAGAGGCTCTATCTTTGAATGATACCATCACAGAGGAGAATAAAGACGACACCGTCCAAATTCTCTTCATCAACACAGACTCCGACGAACAAGGGGGAAATGCACCCATTCCTTTATCGCAGGAAGGAAGTTCGTCAGAGCGATATCCGGCCGTCTATTCGGTCCCACCACCAAGCAACCTAGTTGTGTCCTTCGATTGGAACCAACTAGGCAGACCCCGCTTGCCAGCCAGCATACCATTTAGAATTATCGTTCAAATATACAGAATGGTAATGGATGGAACTATCATTGATGAGGGGGCATCTGTGAGTATCCTTTCCTCTATTGCTTGGAAAGCGCTTGGTTCACCAGCGCTTTTGCCTGAAATGAGAAATCTATCAGGCTTTGATAAAGGAACCAGTCGACCTTTAGGGATCCTCCCCAATGTGCCCATAACATTGAAAGGGAAGACCGTTCAAATGAACGTGATGGTCGTTCAAGGACCCTTGGATTATAACCTACTCCTTGGACGAGACTATATATATTGCATGGGAGCCATCGTCTCATCACTCTTTAGAGTAATGTGTTTTCCGCACGAAGGAAGAGTGGTCAAGCTCGTGGACCAACTTTCATTTCCCGGGTCACGCATCACAAATAGTCATATACCATCCCTAAATGGTCTCTTCACGCAAGAAATGTCTCAACCTACGGTCTGTCCTCCCGATGAGTACGAGTGATTCGAAAGGATATGACTGGAACCCAGGGAGCATGTGTCCTGGTCTGCTTCAGCAGGAAAACTTTGGGTATAGAGTAGGTTTCCGCGGGAGAATATGACTAGTCCGTACCCCGTCCGTGATTGGAAGAGGGGTTGTTCTAGAATAAAATTCTTTTGTCAAATTTATGTGTTTGGCGCTCGTTGTCACTCACCTTTGTTTACCTCGGTAAACATTGCCGAAGAAGTTTTTTGTTCGCTGCATTGATAAAACAATCTTTGGGTAACCTGAAAGAGGTAGGCCTCTCCCGGTTAAACGAATGTTTTTCCTGCAAATTGAGGGGTAACCTTGAAACTCTATTTTATGCCTGGGGGCATGCAAACATTTTGGAATGCAAGTAAGGGGTGGCTGTTTATTTTTTAAATTTTTAGGTCCTCCCTTTAAACCTGTAGGTCTAACCCTTTAAACTCGTAGGATTAGTCGTTTCCGAACCTGCATAACGAAAGGATCCGGAGCAAAGCTTTGTAAGATCTAAGCTCCCTAAAAAATAGCATCTTCAATGAGACATTCTTATCATATGACTGGATTAATCGAGCAGTTTTAGCACACAATTCATGCTCGTTAAAAAATAAACGCAAGAATCGAGCAGTTTTAGCACACAGTTCATGCTCGTTAAAAAATAAACGCAAGATCCGAGCAGTTTTAGCGCATAATTCATGCTCGTTAAAAAATAAACATAAGATCGAGCAAGTGTTTCAATCCGCGTTTAAGCTCGTTAAAAAATGAACTACCCGGTAAATAACCACTGCGAATGTACATTATCAGCCATTAAAGCCTTGGTCGTGTTTGCACCGTCACCTCCACTTTTCATTTGGCCGATCGTTCACCTCGATTTGATTGTTTACCCATTCTGAGGAACAGCTGCGAAGAGTGATTTCACCTAGCCATCCTTGTGACACTGTCGTGATTGGAAAATTCCAACCTGTACCTGGAATCAGCTGCTAACCCTGTTTATCACTCGTTCCTCAAAAGACGAGTCTTCTTTAAGCTCTTTTCAACTGACTCGTAAAATATGAAAAGATTGCCGAGTTTTGGCCTTCCAGCTTGTTAAAGCGACAGGAAGTGCTATCCCTCCTCTAGATTTTAATCTTTTTGGACCTGAGGGATTATTGCACAAAAAGATCGAGCGCTTGTTTTGTTCGGCTCGTTAAAACTATCGAAGACTCATCCCTTCTGTATTGTTTTATACTTTTTCGGACCTAAGGGATTAGATGACGAAAAAGGAATTTTGGAGTTAACTTTATGTACCTTTTCAGACTCTCTAAAAATGAAAAGGACCGAGTTATCTTTGTCGTTAGACTCGTTAAAATCATTAAATAGCGACAAACTTGTCTTTAGACGAGAACGAGTTTCACTATCGCTAAGCTCGTTAAAACATAGCGGTGGGCTTGCCCGAAGGGCAGGTTATAGAATAAGCATATGTTATCCTCCTCAAGCTTGACAAAAATAAAGAGGTACTGGTCAGTAATGACTGGGGAAAAATTGGGAGAAACTCAAGAAAACTTTGATGGTAGCAAGTCGCTCTTGAACATGACACTTTTCCTCTGTACCACAATCGGGTTGGGTTGTTTCATTCACTAGTCACATCACCATGGTCTCGCCATACCATCCATATTTGGGGTAATGCTACCGATCCATCGCATCAGTGTCGCCATATGTTCAAGAGAAGTCGTTCAGAAAAGTCAACCGTGTCCCATCCACTGCCATACATTATCCTTCATCCTTTCATGACCGCCACCCTGAATCATATGTCACAGATCGTTTTCACCTCCATCAAAATCATTAGCTCTGTTCCGTGTCATTGATGTGGGATTCATTAAGGCCCTCCTTTGACGGATCGCTTCTTGTCGACATCAGCTCATTATCCAAGAAGTTGATCTAGGAACAACCCCTTCAGTACTTTGAAGCTTGCATGCCTCAATGGCAAGTTTCTCACTTCCGGCGACAGGTATACATCAATGACCTTCGACCGAAATATTTTGCGTGGTGTTCGACGCCAAGTCCTTTATTCACACCACGTGAATTGTACTGCAGTACCTTGAGGGTCATTATCATTATCGGTGATTCCTCTCGCGCTTGTTAATGGTTTACCTCATTGACCGGTAATCAAGCGATGTCTTTCCATGTTCGACTTCAGAACATTTCTCACATGGATCGACTTGTACTTAGAGTGAAGATCGAACGAGTTTGAAGACCCCAGATCTAGTTTCATCCATCCGGGCTGCGATATATATTCAGGAAAAATAAAGACATTGACATGTACATCATTGCAGCAGATAATCATCCTACTCAAAGGATGATAATTTCATCAAAATTATCAGTCTACCATCAGACGATTGTCTGTTCTATGTACAGAAAAATGAATTTATAAAGCTGAGCATGGGAATGCCCGCCTCAGCTAGATCATGAAAGTAGTATGAAAAATAATGTATTGTATTGTATCTTATTACAGGTCTCCTCCCAGCATTGGATGAACTTCGGACCCTCCTGGATAAAGCATTTCACCCGATAAACGGCCTCATACTTTAGGGGGCAACTGTTATAGACATTTTTGTGCCTTACAACATTGAGCATGAAATGTCCATAATCTGAGGGATCCAAAGTCCCTAAACATGTTGTTCCTACCCCTAGAGGAACAAGGCTAACAAACCACAGCAATTCACAGAAGTTCTCCACCAGAAACTGCTCAAAAACAAGTCAATTCAGGGTCAATTCAGTGGCTCCACTAGCTGTCTGCGCTGAATGTCAAAGCCAACACTGGATACCTGCGCTGAGCGAGAGTGGACATGTGGCAAGTTCATTCCACAAGGTGTCAAAACCCAGGAAGCTTCCAAAATGACACTTGCCTCAGGGAATTCGACTATGATGAGTAAGAGGTTCCAAATCTCCAAGTGGAAGCAAGAACCTCCAAGTGGAATCAAGAACTAACAGAGGGAGAGGACACTAGTCAGATCTCAAGCTGACTCATCCTCTCTCCAAACATCTATATATGGATCTCTCCTCCATGAGATCTAGAGGCTGGAATTTTGTTATTGCAAAGAATTGTTGTTGGTTTGAGATTGGAATCATTGGGTGCTTAATGCTTTGAAGGGAGGTGAAGATAGGAATTCCATTTTGCTGGGAAGGAGATGCTGGATTGGAGCCCTCTGGGTTGTATCTCTTCCTGAACCTTGTTATTCATCAATAAAGCTATCTTGGTTTCTCCTATATACTGATGTATCTTTGATGTATGATTGCATTAGTATGTTTAGTTTACTTCTAATCCTGAACTAGTTATGAATATGAATCCATGTCTTGTGTAGTGTTCTTCTCTTGTGATCTTGCAGAAACCTGTTGAAGCTGGGCGAGCGAGAAGGCAAGTAGCTGGGAACTCTCCAAGAGAAGAGAAACTGGATCGAGGGACAAACGGAAGACACCGGTTAGTCCATCCATCTCTCTTCATTCTTAATTCATAAAGGAAGAATACTAGAATAGCTGTCTCTGTTTGTTGCTAAGGCACTGTCACACCTTAGGTGGATAGGATCGTCCTGCATAGGAATTTTTCCCCACAACAGGCAAAGATAGGAGAATCTTCATGTCACAAGTCTGAGATAATGAAGGGTTTTGACAGTACCTCACAAGCCTCTAGTGATCGGGATTGCAAGTCATTTCCAAATGGGAGTGAGCATTCGAAAGAGAGAGCCAAAGAGAGGTATAAAAAGTCTCATTATGATAATGCTCATTTTGATTACAAGTAAATTGTTAAGGATGAACATAATTTGTGGCATAAAAAACTATGTAGTTTTTGTGGCTTGTATAACCATGAGGTTGCTGAGTGTTGGAAGAGAATGGAAACAAGAAGGAGGACAAGAAGTAAAAGGCCTTCTCCACATTAGGGAAGGAATACGGTTAAGCAGATTTGGAGGAAGAAGAATTTTTGCAACCACTGCAACAAATATGGACATGAAAGAGCCACATGTTGGAGGCTCCATCCAGAGTAGCATCTCAAGGACAAAGAACCCATGCATGAATGAGTTAGAAAAGTTGTTCAACAAGCGAATCAACTTCAGGATGATGACCCATTCACTTTGATGAATGAGAGATGGTTTTATTAGAGATAGTAGCCTGTCATGGCCATATTATTGTAAATCATATGTTGCGAAATGATTGTAAAGTGATGATGATTTTTTCCATCACTTATGGAAGCAACATGATGATGGTTTGGCCTCTTTTTATTAGCTATGGTATTGGTTCCTATTATGATTTACACTTGACCAAAGAGTGTGTCTTATAAAATCTTGGAAAGTATGGGGATTCTTGGGTCATGATTGGTCATGTAATTCAACATGTAGTTTTCAAATATTGTACCACAGGTTTTCATGGAATGTAGGTGTTGGTTCATCACTTATGTCTTTGAAGAACAAAGGTGAAGGAGAAGGAAGTGTGGTCTGTCAGGGCACTTGTTATGTAGACTAGGGAACATAAAAGATTGTAGATTATGTTCATTTTTTTGGAGGACTAAATTCTCCTCAATGGGGAGGAATGTTCTAGATGGCTCTCGAAACACTCAGTGATCAAAGATGGCTTAGGAAAGGCTCAAAAATAAAATTTCTTGGATTACCGTGAAACTAGGGTCATATTGAAGAGCTCGTCACAAGCTTTCCAATAGCACAAATGGCACCTCAATCCAACATCATATGAAAAAGTTATAGCCAATCAAAGTTTTGGTCAACTATGCCCCTTAGGTAAAGTTAGCAGAGCGCCAACTAAATTTGGAAGCCCGGCTAAATCTGGTGGAGCGGTTAAATTTGGCAGAAATTAACGAGGCAACAATTTGGCACTTTGGGGCGACAGTATACAGTAACCGAAACTGGAATTGTCGCCTACTTAAGTTTTTTGGTGACCCAAAGATTTCGGCCAACGAATTTTTTGGTTATTTTTTAAAAATTAAAAAATAACAAAAAGAAATTAAAATTAGCCAACGACCCAAGAAATTAATATTGCCAACCATTCTACGAGGAAGGTAGGCTTAAAAATTAACGCAAAGTTTTTTTATTTAAACTCATATTTCCCACAAGGGTGCAAGGGCTCAGAACCAATGCAGAGGTGGAACTCTGAGAGGGCATGGAAACTGAGGAGAAGAACCCTGACACAGGGGGAATATGCAAGGAATCTAAAATATTCCCTAAAGGCCAAATTTTGACAGTTTCAGAACGAAGTCGATTTTATACTCATTTTACTCAGTTTTTTGCAAGGAGCGTAGTGGTGAAGTCATATTTTGTCATATGAGAAGAAAATATTCAGTCCACTTGCAGAGAGGAATCTTTGTGGAATCATGAGGAATCTAAAAGATTCCTTAAGGGCCAAATTTTTACTTTTTCATAACCATGCCGACTTTATACTCATTTTACTTAGTTTTTCACAAGGAGCACAGTGATGAAGACATATTTTCCATCTAAGCAGTGAATCTTCAGTCAAATTATAGAGAGGAATCTTTGTGGAATCATGAGGAATCTAAAAGATTCCCTAAGGGCCAAATTTTGACAGTTTCAGAACTAGACCGACTTTATACTCATTTTACTCAATTTTTCACAAGGAGCATAGTGGTGAAGTCATATTTTTCATCTGAGCAGCAGATCTTTAGTCAAATTGCAGAGAGGAATCTTTACAGAATCATGAGGAATCTAAAGATTCCCCTAAAGGCTAAATTTTGACAGTTTCAAAACCAGGCTGATTTTATGCTCATTTTAGTCAGTTTTTTGGAAGGAGCATAGTGGTGAATTCATATTTTTCATTTGAGCAACATATTTTCAGTCAACTTGCACAAAGGAATCTTTGTGGAATCATGAGGAATCTAGAAGATTGTCCAAGGGACAAATTTTGACAGTTTTAGAACGGAGTCGAATTTATACTCATTTTACTCAGTTTTTGACAAGGAACTCATTAACAAAGTCATATTTATCATATGAGCAGCAAATTTCCAATCAACCAGTAGGAAGGAATCTTTGGGGAATCTTTGAGATTCCCGAGGGTTTAGATTTTAACGGTGTCAGAAAGGGGTCCATTTTACAGTCATTTGACATGATTTTACACCACGAATTCAACGATGTATTCCATTTCTTTAACAGAGCTGTGCATTTTCAAGTCATCCCTGGAAGTGGAGGTAAATGATATAGAGATGCCATGTCTTTATTTGATTTGTTGATACGATGATTTTGATGTTGATATCCTTGTTTACCATTCTGTTGGAGGATACTTCTATACCACTTCATGTGATAATTTGATATCTTATCATGCTAAAGGAGGAACCATGTGAGTGAGAGTTCTTATAAGAGAACATTGCGTGCAGTAACATGCTACTCTAGTTGAGGGAGTTTATCCTTGTAATGACAAATAATAGACCATGTACTCACCATCATCTTACAGAAAATAATGAAGCACCCCCCCCCCCCCCCCCAATCTTGGCATCAGGCCCAGAGACGTAACCCACACTAGGTGAACTCCATTATCAAATTGTGTGTGTTCTTTGATTTGATGGTTGTCATTATGTTTCATCTTATTTAAAGTATGCACATGTAGTTTCTTCATACTCTTTCATATGAAATACTTCTAACATCACAAAATTAAAATATCTTGGTTAATTCTGGTAGTTGAGAGATCTGGACCAGCTCGAAACCCTTTTCTTTTCATGTGTCAACTTAGAACGCTTGGTCCATGTTAACTTCTGCTACCTAGCTATTAAGTCTCAACTTGTTTTTCATTTAACTTTTCCCTAGGGTTTGTGACTGGAATGTTAGGGTTTCCAAATTGGTTTTTATTGAGTAAGGAGGAATGCTTTTACCTTTCATCATATTCTGAATCATCCCTTTTGTTGACACAAGGACTGACACTTTTACTGGTGTGCTCTTCTTCGACCCATCTTTCCCTGAAATCGAAACCCTTTTCTTTTCATGTTTTAACTTAGGACCCTTGGTTTGTGTCAACTTCTGCTACCTAACTTCCTACTATCAAATCATATCAAGACCTTCCACCTAGGGTGATTTCTTAAATAAGCATGTGTATCTATATCTACTATTCACTTGTCTTATGATGATGATTCACTTGAATTACAAGTATATTTTGTATTCCACTATGTGATGATGGAAATTGAGCATCCACATGAGGGAAAAGATGTGTCCCATCACGATGATCAACCATATGATGATCAATATGTGCCCTATTGGTGGCTTGGGTGCAGGCGATATGGACAAATTCCCAAATTTGGCTACAATTTCTTCAATATCTGGCCAAATTCCTCCTTCTCCACTTATTGGCGTGTCAGTCATTTAAAGTTAAACTAACAGCCTCATGGTTTTTCTCCAGAACAACAGTTCTTGTTATAACCGCACTTTACTACACAGAGCCCTTATACTCTATCGGGACTACAATTGCAGGGATTTTGTTCCAAAGGAACAAAATACACTATCGACGCTTTGTATCAATGTCACGGCATATAAATAATCTTGGTGTAATTCCAAAGAAATTACACTATCGGCACTTTATTTCAAAGATTTTGTGTTAACTGAAAATAACAATATCAGTGGTTTATAATCAGGCTTTCAAACATTCTTACCTCTGATGCGATAACACGTGCTCTCGGCAATCACTATCGGCGACCTCCAATGCCCCTATACTTGGTTCCTTCCGCTCCGGGATTGCGATGCGATACACTTTCGGACCCGACACCCTTCCCAACCTTCTCTATAATGTTTCGGGTTTGGATTGTCGGGGCTTCGGCACTCGGTGGTTCCAGAGGTCCGTTCCCTTGCTCCACTTGCGGTATTGCGATATCGATTCGGACCCGATAAAGGTATGAACCAAATCCAATAAGTTTCAGGTCCGGAACTATGTTCCAGCTAAGGAAATATCACGATTTCTCTGTGTAAAATAGAGTTTCCCGCAGATCTCTATGACACGATTTAAAGAGCCTGCACTCACCGATATGAAGGAAAAACAATCTTAAATGTTCCAACCTCAACATTCATGGGAAAATAAGACCAATTCATCCATATTCAAACTCAGAAGAAGCACTTGAACTGGTACACGCATATATTTATTAATTAACAGAGAACTATCAATGTGGATACACAGAGAGAGGTTTCTTTAAAGGATAATACTTCCGAGCACCACTTTAACTATGAGCCTCCCGTCATTTTATTTATAATCCATAGATAAATCCTTCTCGGCCTTTATTCTTTGCAAAAGCATGCTTTTGCATAGAGTGATTTAAAGCATTCATGCATAAAAGATATTATCGCTTATCTATGAGCAATTATTATAGAATGTTTTATTCTTAATTCTATCCCTATCTTGAACTAGAAAAGCATGGAAATAGCTGGCTAAAGGACCCCACTCCCTTGCCTGTAGATTTTTTTGGATTTTTGGAATATGTTTGAAGACTTTTTCCCTCTAAGTCACATGAGCCTGCATCACCTATGGACCTTATCAACCACCAGAGGAACATGTTCCCTATCAAGTTGATCAACTGTCCCTAAGGGAACAATATGTGCCACATCAAGCTAATTAACCACTAGAGGAAGAATATTTTCCTTATCAAGTTTATCAACCACTGAAAGAATGAATTGTTTCCTCTCAGGTTGACAAGATAACATGAAGTTGCAATGGTTTGGAAAGGGGTGGAGCATTTGCAAAAAATTTGGATGAAAACACAATAGAGGACCATGGGGAGCCTCTCCCTACTCGCATTATTAGAGACCATGTCAATAACATCATTCGAAAATATTTTGAGAATCATTCAGTTGTTGCACAAGCTCAGATACTACATGGGTTGATCAAACATAAGAAACTAAAACATGCCATAAAGATTTTGGGTGTCCAAGATGCTAAAAGAAATAAGACATGTATGAATGTCACAGAAAATATATCAAAGATATTCACTATGTTTGGAAAATAAAGAAGATATTCACTATGTCTGGAAAATAAAGAAGATATTCACTATGTCTGGAAAATAAAGAAAACATGATGTTTGACCTACCCGCAGGGTAATTACAATTGTTATTTCACCACATACATCAAGACAACAAAAGTTGGCAACAATGTCAAAATCACTCCATGTCTCAAGAAAAACATTTCACAAGCATACCAAATTTAGGGTTCAAGTGAATGAAAATGATGAATCTGCTTGTTGGGCTCTTATGACCAGACAACCCTACCAAAACAAGCTTACAACAGGAATCATAGCATTTGTGGTAGAGTTTTGGGAGAGCCATTCATGTGCTATTCTAGATATAAAGCATGTTGTATGACATCGCATAGCTAAAGGTGAGTATGAGGAACATGCTAAGCACATTGTAGAAATGACATAAGTTTCATTGTTCGAGGAATTTCAGGAAATAAATTACCATGTGAAGATATCCATGAGGATTTTTTAGAAATTGAAGCCATATTTTATTAATCCTAATACAATCTATGACATGTTTTGTTGTTGATATCATGTTGAATTTCAGCTTCATTATGACACTTTCCAGAAATTTAACAAGAAGAATTTTCACAGTGACCCTCCTCCTATAGTGTGTGATTTTGTTTCATCAATATTGTGCAGAAGAGAGTGATAAGAATTGTTTTACAAGAAAATATATATAGGTGGAAGAAGATGCATTGAATTGGTGATTTTGCATTGTTCCATAGGAACTTTCTTATTGATGCCAACTAGTATGGGATGTCAGATGTCACCATCACATGGAAGCATTATGAGTATGTCATGGGAAATCAACCATCTTCTTCAACTCTAATGCCTAATAGGATCAACTATGTTGAGGATGAGATTCCCATTTAATAATCCATGGGGGTGTTTCAAAACCAGATCTATAAATATATCAAACACTTGCACAGGTCCCTGTGGCAAGCATCTGAATTCAAGCATTCTCACGAAGTATTCAAGCTGGGAAAAATATTATAAGTGGTGGAATTTGTTGAGAATTACACATTTTCCCCTTAGACAAAGATAAAAAGTGAGTATTATCACTCAAACCAAGTGTCCATATTCATACATGTTTTGTAAAAACATGAAAAATTAAATATTCATGGTAGGGATAACACTGATGAGTCACATGATGTGTATCACTTTTACATCAATGTTGATCATGAGCATGACACATTGTTTGTGCAACATTTCTTTGACATGATTTGTGAATTATTAAAAAAAAAATGACATATCATTAAGAAAGTATTGGATATGGTCAGATGGTTGTGCAGGGTAGTTCAAGTCAGTGCACACTTTTCATTGGTTGAGCTGACTGCACAAGAAGACAAAAATTCAACATAATTGGAGCTACTTTGAAACATGACAGGGAAAGGGTGAGCATGATGGTGGAGGTGCTTTTGTTAAGGTAGCACTTAGGAGGTACCAAATGAGTCATGATGTTGATCGACTCAAATCATCTCTAAAGGTGATCAACTAGTGCAAATCCCATTTAAGACATGAAGGTCACGAATCTACTATGCTTGTGCGTAGGTTATTCTGGAATGTTGAACTTGATGATGTGAGTATAGCCATTCCTTAGTATTGTAATATTGTAGAAGGAAGAAGGGAATTACACTAGGTGTGAAGCAAAGACATGGCAAAAATATTTGGCATCGAGACAATAAAACTTGCATGTTTTTGTGAGTTTTGCATTGGAGTTAATGGATGTAGACTTGATCACTGTGAAAAACACAGGTACGTGAAAGGATGGAAATATTCCCCTCGTAATCGAAAGGGACCTCATCCAATTCCAATGTGGCCTATCTATCATTAACATTTTCATTTATAAATTGAAATATTGAACGTATTTAAATAATACATATTTTTTATTTTGGTTGTAGGCGATGTTTTTAGTGTCACTACCCCTGCAGGAAACAAAGAGAATGTGGCCTACTATTTGATGTGATGCACACAGGTGAAAAGTAGGTTCGGGAGACCATATGAAGATGGAAAAATCATATACCAAATTGGTGACATGGTTGTGATGGGCCTTTTTTGAAAAGGTTAAAAAATAGGTTGATCACATCATTTATTGATATTTTATGCCTATATATATAGATTTATATATATATATATATATATATATATATATATATATATATATATATATATATATATATATATATATATATATATATATATATATATATATATATATATATATATATATATATAGATATATATATATATATATATAATCATCTAGTCATAACATCTCAAATCAATCTCATAGAAATCAAAACAAAGAAAGGTAAACAAAGGAGATGGAAGATGGCAGAATTAGACCATGAACGTATTATGGATACTTGCATTCCTATGAGCCATTGGCCAGATGAGTAGATGATACAAATGGAAAGACCTAAAGCTGAGTCTATACCAGTCAAGTGTAATCTAATCTAGTATAATAGATATCAGATGTATAATTTTTGTAATATATAAATGTGATAGTTGAATACTCTTGTAATTTTGTAATTTTGAATAGAGAAATGTTTCCCTCTTATCTAAGATGGATTCATAATCGCGTACATATATGTTATATAAGTTTTAGTTTCCTTGAGGTGCTTAAGTTTCTAAAGTTCACCAAATTTCAAAGAGGTTTTAGTTTTAGGGATAAGATCCTTATGTGAACCCCATGGATCTAAAATTTAATTAAAATTTAGAATCGATAGGGATTTAGATTTAGATTTAATTAAAAAATTTGATCTTAAATTTTTTAAATGTCATGTATAGTATTCATGTTGAGAATGAAAGAAATTTTATAGATCTATATACATGTCATACATTTGGTTTCTAGAAAATCCATTTCAATATGTAACAACCAAGTTGGTATAATATTATTTTACTTAAAATAGAAATTCAATTATCTAGGTTATGAACAATATTGCAATATTTTTATGATATTAATAAACATGTCATGTGTCAGTTTGATATAAAACATGGAAAGAGTTACACACATGCTTCATATTGGATTGTAAAAAGTGCAACATATATATATATATATATATATATATATATATATATATATATATATATATAATGTTATGACTATTAAGCTCTTTTAGATAACCTCAAATGAAATAAAATTGAATAAAACTTATTTGTAGTTTACATCTTGACATCTTTTAAAATCATTGTATGTAACATACATTGATTGTGCACTAAAAGACACTTTCTACAAATTCAATATTAACTTGATATACATGATATATTTTAGTTCATTTTAAGTATCAAAGTGACTTGCATCACAGTAAGATTGTACTTATTTTCTTCGGCTATAAAACTAGAATTCAAAATTGTTATTTTGTAAAATTTTACTTCTTTTATGTTCTTAATTGAATGTCTTAAGTTAAGGAATTGATTGAAATATTTGGATAGCCTAGTAAATTAGGAAAGTTCATAAAATTATATAAAATTATCTAAAAACATATCATTAATTTTTTTTGGTATATTAAATTCCAATACATATGACTTATATCATGTGTTATGACTAAGCTCCTATAGATGACCTCAAAAGAAATAAAATTTAATAAAACTTATTAGTTGAACATTACTAGTTGAAGACATATTTTAAAATTGAATTTAAAATGTATTTCAATCTTATTTGTGTTTTTTAATTGAACCATGAACATATATTTTAGTTCATTTTAAGTATCAAAGTGACTTGCATCATAGTCTAAGATTGTACTTATTTTCTTAGTTTATTTCCTGAGAAGTCAAAATTGTTATCTTGTTAGTTATGTATGATAATAAACTATCCATATGAAAATATATACAAATTACATTATACATGAACATCCACAAATTGAAATAATAAGCATCCATAAACTGAAATAATGTTCATGCATCCATAAATTGTCCATGTATGAAAATATACAAAGTTTGTACATCACATGTGAATGTGCCCTATGAAATGGGCCTAAAAATATACAAACTATCTATGATCCACTCTAGAAAGTATCACTTCTAGAACTCTTATGTGTGTTCCGCTATGCAGAGTGAGCATCCATAATCTAGTACTGCAATATAACACATTCAAATTCAAATTAATTAGAACATTATTTGTACAAAATAAACAATATGGAAATAAATGATTTCGAGCTATGCATTTAAATAGTCCCCTACCTGTGACTCGGTAGAGTGCAAATGGAAGTCAGGTGGGATGGGGGTCTGATCAATCTAGGTTTGGTGCTCCCCTTCTTGTGGCTCGATGCCTCCATATCCAACTTCCCACTCACGTGTCCACATAACTGCAACATCGACACGCATTTGCATCAGGGCCTGTGTACACAATGGAAAAGACAAATTATAATTAGTCTATAAATTAATTAGCATGCATACATGTAACTTAAAAAAATAAAATGTTGAAATCTTAGGAATAAAATAATTTACCTCAACTACTATTCCATGAGTTTTACGAGGTGGAGGTGGAGGAGACTGATCCTTGGAAAGATGCACTAGAGGAGGCTTCTCTAGCTGGTCAACTACCCCCTCAGATGACCTCAGAAGCTCATTTGTGTCATTGAGCAGTGCATGCATCTTATCATGAAATTATTAATAAATGCAATATGATATGAACTTATTAATATAAATAATGTATAACTTGATGGCAAGAGTCAAAAGTTCCATATATATGTACTTGGTTTGTATCACATGGGTCGTGCGCCCTCCAAGTGTCACAAATGGTATCACGACACGTATGTGCATATGAAAAAAGTTGGTCGTGCCCTAGAATCTCAATATATGAATCATCATGTAATGCAATTGGTGGGCCATGAGGCAACAAAGGTGGTCTGCTCAACTATCCACACAATGCGAAATGTGAAATGGCCAATGTCCTATGCATGTTATCTGCAATGGCATTCCTAGTCTCAGCGCAAAGTTGTGATGACTTCTCTAGCCTCCATTGGAAATACCACGCTCTAAGATGGTCATGGAAATAATCTCGGAGGTGGTACTACATGTGCAGGGTCCCTACGAGCCCTGACACGTTCATAACTATGTCCCAATCCGAGTCCATAAAACTTAGATATGGCGTTGGTGTAATTCGACCTCATATGTAGCACAAAATCCACATATATATGCTTTGCAAAGTAAATGGAGACCTTGTCATGGTGGGGGAATTGGCCCCAAGTTCCAATTAATCGATCATAAACAAAATGAGCTGCATCAACATTCTTAAAATATTTTAGCAGAATTGGACTAGCATGTCTAGTACGACAGTCCAGAGGGATGTCAAACAACTCCCCATGAACATCAATGTTATTGGTGGCATCTTTCATTTCCTTCCAAGTATGTGGGCCTCTAATCTCCATCCTCCTAATCCTATATATGGAATATGGGAGGAGCCTTTGTGGGCCCTCCCTCTGGTATGTCTCGATCAACTTGTTGATGTTATCCAACATTAGAGATAAACTAATCCTAGTAGGCGAACTAACAGAGATTTTATTCATCTCTCATGTGATCCATGTATTTTTGGCCCTAACATCCTCAACTGTGATACTGGCTATAACGTCGTTCCATGGAGGGATCGACACTGCACTTTGATCCTCATCTTCACCCTACTGAGGATCTGCAAATCATAAACATAATTTAATATATATAACAAACTAGAAGCATAATAACATATACATTAAATTCAAACACATCAATTGAAGACAATTTAAAAATTAAAGACAATTTCAAGACATAAACACATAAAGTTTAAAAAGGATTTAAAATGCAAGATGTATACCTGCAACAAGTGAAGAAGGTCCACTATCCGTAGCAAGATCATCAACAAAGATAGAAACATTGCCTCTGACACTCGATTGGTGTCGGAGGGAGGATCTATGAGTGGAACAAAAACTCTAGTATGGTTATGTGATTTAGCCCGACCATGCATAACATTTCCGCCAACACTGTGACATGCTACAGTTGGGAGGCGTCTGGGAGATGGCTCTGAAAATTACATATAATACATATAAACTAATCCAAGAAAAAAATGCTGACATAGAAAGAATGTTGACAAGAAAACCATTTATAAACTCAAGTAGAATAATGTAAGTTGAAGTCCTAAACAAAATAGAGTGTTTTTTTGATAAATTATCAACCAAAGTATTGAGTTCCAAGTAAACACAATCAGAAAATGTGATTAAACTTAACTTACACTTCTTCCCATTTATAAATAATGCATTTTATTCATAGAGAAGAAATATGTAAATATATGTAAGAAAATGAAATAAATATATTTGCAAAACTAATAAAACTTCATGCCAACCAAATTATCCATCATACAAGTTATTATAATGTTTAATTTTGACACATGGCATGTACTAGATGCAAGCACATGAAGACAATGTTTTTGCTATGACGCACCTCATAATGAAATAATATGGTACAAATTAGAAAATAGTCAAAAAGCTTATATATTCACTTTAAATGCACTTTTAATCATGGGTTTAATGTATGTATCAATGATGCATTGTTGAAACTTGAACACGCACACACACACACACACACATATATGTTAGAGTTATGCTATGTTGCGTTACATAGTTAAGCAAAAATATAGGAAGTGTAAGTTACAAAATCATTACTCATCTAATAAATTTAATAAGGATCGGATTACCGTAGAAAATATTTATAATAAACATGATACCATTACAGATAACTTATACAATGAGATAAAAAAAAAAAAAAAAAAAAAAAAAAAAAAAAAAAAAAAAAAAAAACCCTAAATTATAGTTTTTTTTGGTGCTTTCCAAGGGTATATTTGGGTGGTTTTCTAAGTTGTTTTTGGTCTTCAAGTGTTTTCTTGGTAGTTTTCTACGATGTTTTTTTGTGGTTTTCAAGGGTTTTCTTGGTGTTTTTTTTGTGGTTTTTATGGTGGTTTTCATGATTGTTTTTTGTAGTTTTTGTATGGTAGGTTTTTTTCAAATTGAAAAAAAAAAGACAAAAGAGACAGGAAACCTACCTCATCTTTAGCCTTTGGGTCATTGGTGGGGTTGATGGGTAGTTATATTGAGTTCCTCCATCTCGATTGAGTTTAGAAATCTTTCGTCTAACTCCTTTTCTTCTCACAATCTGAGCCAAAAGACTTATGCAGGTTGTGACTAAGGGTTTTAATAAGAAATAATGCTCAATTGAAACATATAGCTTGATTCAACATCTAACTCATGTTAAAAAAAGACATAATCGAACTCTGTTTAAGTGCATAAAAAACTCAATCAAAAGCTTAAAAATTACTTTATTAAACATCATTTTTTACTAAAATATACCCTCATTTCGCCAAAATGTATAATCCAACTCCATACTATCACCTTGTCATCCTTGTAATTATCTCCTTAATTACTTCATCTTATTTGATTTTCGTTTAGAATGATCTCTTGTTAAAAGTGCTTCTTTCGACAATTTCTTTCCAACATTAGATTTTCTAACTTTCTATAAGCAATCTCGGAGTTTGAATGCTTTCGTCATTTGACACCTTTCATCTACGATTTCTTTTTATGAATTATTTGATTTCGGTGTTGGTTCTACTCCTGTGTGGTGGCATGCATACCCTTCTAAATTAACATTACGATGATATAATATTAATACTTATATTATTTTTGTAAAATTTCTATTCTACTAAAAATTACGTGACATTACACACATGTACATATAACCAACCTTATTTACTAATATATAATTAATATGTCATCACCTTTTGTAGATATATTATCTTAATATGAATGACAGAAATTAAAATATCACATAATATAACCATATATGTTATTTATAATACGTATGTGCCAGTATCAAAACCATTGGAAACTCTATATATATAAAGACCACAAATAAAAAACAATTGCAGAAAACGTTATATTATATATTTTAAAATGAAACATATATTCGTTGCTTCTAATTTCCGAAGAAAGTTATAACCTAGAACATATATTATGTTATTTTGATTATAGGAATTGAATTAATTTGTTATTTTTATTATATGAATTGAATTAATTTGTTATCAAAACTTCTGACAGATTTACTTGTACAAACATAATTCCAATTAGTAACAATCTTTAAATTTACATAAATAAACACAAACCTTCGGGGTCTTCCAGACAACTGATGTTGCTTCTCAATTTATCATAATAAGACTTCCAAACAAATCTGGATAGAAGATTCCTTAATCATACATCTTCCTTTCCTACTTATGAAGCAACATATTCTACAAACAAATCCTGCTTTTCTCATCTCAACAACTCCTGAAAATCGATTCTCCAATTTTCTTCTTTCTGTTGATTTGTGGTAGCATCGGATGTGCTCTAGCCACGAAATTTGGTGGAGAGGTTGGGGCGCATGAGATCTCCAATACTCAGAAAGGGTTTGGGCAAACTCTAAACAATTCAGGAGATATTAAAATAATTAATATTTTTAATGGAGTCCCTAAGTCTAAACCTAGGGAAATTAAAATATTAATGTGGATTAATATAAAACTGTGTTAGAATGGTGCAAAAGACATGGATCAAGCTAGATCTAATTTGTTATAGTAATTTTTATGTTTATATGTTCATTCTAAATATTTGCTTATTAGTTTTATTAGTAAATAAGTAATTGGATGAATGTTTCTTTTATGAAATTATTATAGTAATTTTTTGCATCTCGGCCTAGTAACATAAGTAGATTGTACTAGTCAGTTTATCTTAGCATTTATTATTGATGTTAATCATTAAAATAGGTACGGTTTGATTTACATTTGTTCAAAAGATAAGAGGTTTGTATTTTAACAACTATCTGTCTTTTATTTCACATTAAGGATTGCTTTTCTCAATTTTAATTTTAATTTATAATTTCATATATAAATTAAAATTAAGAATTTTATTTTTCTGTAGATAAATTATATTTCCACTGGTTTGTACTAATTACATTTCTGTTCTGGCTTTTATTTCATTGTATCATAATCATTTGTATAGATTTTGATATTGCTAACCATCATTTAATGCATGTATATTATTTCCTTTAATTGATATTTTATTTTTATAATTAGCCATTTAGTTTCATTATATTTATTTGGTATTAACTTGTAGACAGTATTTGATTTATTAACTCTTAGTTCTAGGAATATAACATTAGTTTATGTATATATAGTCAATGTACATTACAACTAGTTTTTCCCTCGTCATTCTTCATCATTTGAGGAATTCAAAGGCTAACAGAGCCTATAAATCAATCAAGGATGACCACACCAAATAAATAGGGATATTAAAGAGCTTTGGTCTGGTTCGTTTCTCCCTTGTTGACTAAGGTGCACAAAACCTGCGTCAACAAGGCACCAACCTATAGGAGATACTATTGCCCTCTACTGCAAAATTTGTACGTACCAACCTATTGTTGGAAATATTTTTTCTAGGTAGGCACTGTTACGAATGAAATCCTAGCTGAGACTCAGACCGGCACGAATCATTATCTCATGACTCAATTGCACAGATATGTGTTATTTTAGCAAGAGATCCCTCTTGCATGGTTCAAGCAGAGATTGGGAGTAAATACTCCTTTCCCTTCAACTCAATCTTCTTAACAGGACATAGAGGAAGCTTCTTGGATCACATCAGAGTTACCTGAGGTTTTCAGCATAAGAAGAAATAGTTGACAGGTCCACAAGATCAAAAGATAGAGGGAGATTGTTGACAGGGGAAGCATGTTAGTATCGTTTCCATTGATATCAAATGGGGAGAAGTATTTCTGATCAAACACAAGATGGTAAATGATTATTGGCAAAGTACAAGGAAAAGTATAAAAAAAAGTAATGACCATTAGTAATGATGTGTTGTTTTATCTTGGTGTTGTCATCAATGCCAAAGGGGGAGATTGTTGGAAATATGTTGTCATTGACGGCAAAGGCAAAGTTAAAGGCAATGGCAAAGATCGGAAAAGGAAGCATGGAAATCTTTAGCTGGAAAGGAAAAAGTAACAAAGGTGGAAAAGGCAAGCATGGAAATTGCAAAGCACTATAAATAGTGTTATTATTATTGGCAAAGGAAAAGGCAAAGGTAATGACAAAGGTGGAAAAGGAAAATCATGGCAAAGGATTAGTCACAAAAAGATCAACATGGTAGAAGTAATGGTGTAGATACTTTGGAGCCATTTCTTGGAGAGTAAATCATCTTAGATGCAAGTGAAACCCACTTAGATTGGAAGAGCCATGAAAGAGATTTCCAGTGGTATGTGGAAGCCTGAAAATGGCCTCCTGGATCCAAAGATAGAGTTTCTTAAAGTTTGGTGACCCCAAGTCAAAGTTTACAGAGTTAAAAGGTGATTGGAGGAGCCTTGGCGCATAGCCAAAGTTGGTAGAAGTGTCGAACTCAGTGGTAAACTTGAGCAGAGTAGACAAACAGAGGACCAAAGAGATGTGGGAGATAGTGCAACAATGAAAATCATTTCTACTCGGAAGTTGGAGCCCACCCAGTGGTTATACCTCAACATAATTGATAAAGCACTCAAACAATTGAGCGAGATGTCACCATCCCGGCAGACTTACCCTGGCAGGTGAACCCTGGAGGATTGCAAAGGGCACATAGGTCTAAATCCTTAGACGGTGGACGCTAGGAAATATCAACAAAGCATCGTCCAATGGGAAGCAAGCAGAGGATCCCACTTCATAGCTTGGCCCGGAAGAGGAAGCCCAGTGGGCGAGCCTAGAAGATTGTTTAGGGAACACAAGAGTTAAGTATCGGAAGATAAGTGTTGGACTACGCGGCGACATTCTGACAATACTATGGGTGAAAGTACTTGTCAAACCTTGAGGCATCAGGAGGTGGTTTCCCTCTCTGCCAATCGTGTAGACCAACGGCAGTTAACCACCTTGGGGCCACTCCTCCTAATACCAAAAACCATAATGGAGTGCTCTCAAGGTATAAGTTTTTGAATTCGGTGGTTTTTTTCAAATAAAAATTATAAAGGAAATCGCTCAAAAAATAAAGGCCTCAAGACCATTTCTCTCTCCTCTCTTATAGATGACAAGTGGTAGAATTTGATTGGCCCAGATGATGAAGGATGATGATGTCAGTACCAACCAATCAGAGCATGACACATGGTAGGAAGATTTGGATTCTTTTAGGTACCAAAAAAGCCCATTTTAAGGTGACAAGTGGATAAATCATAGGTCAATACATGGCATATGTGACATCAACATGGTGTCATCCCGATGGGTTGTTAATAGTGCACATAAGGGATGCGCCAAGAAAGAGGCATTAGGATGATGAGGTGGGTGACTCAGCCCGGAGGGCTTTTCCATTGGCTCTTGTCACAACAGGAGACCCTACCGGGACATCTCATCCCATAGAATAGACCTCGATGGGTTTGTTAAAATAGCATAATGGAAGCGCCCAACAGCAGGTGTTGGGCCATGGAGGATAAATGGCTAAGGCAGGAGACGGTCCCCATGGGACACCTCAACCCAATGGATAGACCTTGATGGTTTATGTAGAGGTGCAATTGAATAACGTTGGGCTTGGGAGCATTGGCCTTAGTGCCAAGACATGGACTTTGGTCATTTTGCGTAGAAACAAGACCAAATTCGCAAAGACATTAACAAAGGGAATTAAGTCCGCGTAGGGCATAATGTGACTTAGCGCCTAAAATACTTAACCAGTGGTCACAGAGGCCTAGTATTATGGAAGAAAACAGGAAAAGGGCTAGAGAAAAAGGGGCTTAATCTAAAAATGGTGAAACTATGAGTTTTGGCAGTTAATTTAGCAATTAAGCTAGAGTTAATTGCAAATAAAATTAGAAGAACCCCATCTAAAACTTGTAAAAGGATAGAATTGTTAAAAATAGAGAAATTAAGTAGATTAACTAGAAGAAAAGGATGATTGAGGTTAGAGAAATTGTAGAGGAGATATAGAAGAATAGAATGAACAGGACAAAGGAAAAAAATTGAAGATTCATTCAAATATTTCAAGGCAAGTTAACTAAAAGCTCCAACCCAAAAATATCAATCCATAATTCTTTAAAAGAAAAATTCAAGTAGAAAGTTGTAAGGGCAAAGCAGAGTGTGTGGATGAGGGTTGTTGGTGCAACATGATGCATAATGGTCTGAGTATGCATCAAAGGTGAATAAGAGAGCAACCTTGGTGTCTCAAAGGTGTTTGAGAAAGAAAAGAGTGGATTAGTGATTGATGCTACAAGAAAGGACAACTTGTGTGTCCTTAAAAGGGAAACTTGTGTGTCTTTAAAAGAAAGGACAAATTGTGTGTTAGTAAAAGAATCCCTAGAGCCATCATGGGAACAAACTATTGAACAATATGTGAGTGAAAATGATTGTTTTTGTGGGTCCAGTTGCTCCTCTAGTGACTTGGAAGATCTTGATGAAAAGATTTGTTTGAAGAGGCAGCTCATATCAGCCTTTGTGCAAAACAATAATCTTAGATCCATCAATCTAATTCTAGAATAAGAGAATGAAACATTAAAAGGGTAGTTGTTTAATATTCAGAAGCATTCAAAGAATTCAGGAGCATTGAAGGGCCCACCAACCTTGTTAAAGATATACCTAACAATACTATTGTAACAAAAAAATCAACACAGCCACAAGAAGACCAAAATACTTTCAGAAATAAAATAATGGGTATGAAACCCCTTATATGAATTTGTTGTAATAACATAGGGCACTTTGCCTCCAAGTGTCCACAGAGGAAAAAGAAGGTGGAGCAACATAGGTGGAAAGCTCCATTTCAGCCACAACCATGAGTTATTGAGAGCAATTCAAATAGCCAAACACATAGAGCCTTTTCTCCTCAAAGGCAATAATATCAGAGGCCCAACAATAGAAAGAGAGTGAATTATAGTCCAGGAAATTGAACAGGCACAAGCCTTGTTAAGAAGAACAAATACTTCCCCCCTTCTTGAATAATGTTGAATGATACATGTGTAAGAAATATGGGCATAAAGCATCTACATGAACCTTTTGGCAATAAAACCTCTTTTCAAAACACTACAATCAGAGGCATGGATTATGATGAGAAAAAGCATAGAGAACTACACAGGATCTATTTAAACACTCAGAAGAAAGGTAGATCAAGTGTTGGATGGAGGCAATGTGGACCGATATTTGGATTTGGAGATTATCTGCAAACAACTAGCATATTAGAGTCTGAAAATCATACAGTTAATCCCTATTATATAACCTGCAGTAGGTAGAGACTCTAATAAGAAAACAAGAGCAATAGCTTTATTCGCTCTTCACTGCAGTACAGGAAGGAAGGAAGCACATATAGTGAGAAATAAGAGCAAGAGGTAAATTACAAATTGGCTTTAATTGGTGCTAACAAGAAGAATGATAAGTGGTATCTATTCTCAAGCAATGATAGACAGTCACCCAGTTAGGAAAACCAGTGCAATAAATTAGGTCATATCTAAGTGTGGAAGAAAAAGGAAAATAATATACTCAGGGGGAGTAGATTTGTTGTTCCTCTTCATTGAAATGAAGAGGTTCAATTCAAGAGAATCTAGAAAGGTCATATGTAAGGATAAGAAAGGAACATGCCAAGAAATGCATCTGAAGGATAAGAGAAGTATTGAATGTTGTTGTCAAATTAGATTGATAGATAGATGGTGATGATCTATTTACTATTAACGTAGGCACTGCTTGCATATTACTAAAGCGAAGAGGAAGGATTACCACAACGGGAATACTCAAGTCAATATTTGAGTATTAGATTATGCATTGACAATTGGTATCATTTGTGTGTTGCGTGACAAAGGCTAATAATTTTTTTGCATGTTATCTTGAGTTGTTGATATGATGAATTGATTAACTGTTATGATGTTGTTCCAATTGGTAATTGGTATCAGACATAGTGGTGAAAGGAGAACAATTAGAGGATGAGGACACTTAGTTATCAAGTGCTCAACAAATGCTAAAAGTAGCATCGATTCAATAATTGGCATCATTTTAAATTGGTATCACAGGTACTATTAGTTGGTATTTATAGTCATTATATTCTTTGTCAAGAGTATCATGTTCATGTTTTCTGTAAGTCCAAGTGTTGGTAGGCAAGTACTCATTTATATTATTATTTATAATGATGATTCAAAATTATCATGGTGAATCTGCTGTCATTTGAAGTATGTTAGAAGAGATACAAGCTAAATTGATGGTCTAGGAATGCATTGATGAGAGTCCCTCTATGCTTGTCAAGCAAGCGCTTCTGAGTGTTGTACTTTATTGTTCATCAATTTAAAATTGATGGTTTCATGCATAGGAAAGGTTGTTATTGTTGCTAGAGGTTAGGTGTATGCGTCTAGGTAGGCACTCTTATGAAAGAAATCCTAGTTGAGACTCAAACCAACAGGAATCATTTTCTCATTACTCAGTTATACAAGCATGTGTTGTTTTAGCAATTGATCCCTCTTGCGTTCTTAAGGCAGAGATTGGGAGTAAATATTTCTTTCCATTAAAATCAATCTTCTTCATAGGATAGAGAGGAAGTTTCTTGCATCATATCAAAGGTACCTAGGATTTTCAACATAAGAAGAAGCAGTTGAAAGGTCCACAGGATCAGACGATAGAGGGATATTGTTGAAAATAGGAGCATGTTAGTATCATTTCCATTGATGTCAAAGGGGGAGAAGTATTTATGATCAAAGACAAATGGTAAATTATCATTGGCAAAGCACAAGGATAATTTTCAAATAAAAGTAATGATCATTGGTAATAATGTATTGTTTGATCTTGGTGTTGTCATCTATGCCAAAGGGGAAGATTGTTGGAAATATGTTTCCATTGATGGCAAAGGAAAAGGTAAAGGCAATGAAAAAGATTGGAAATGGAAAGAATGGCAATCATTTGTGGCAAAGGAAAAAGTAACAAAGGTGGCAAAAGAAAGAATGGCAATTGTAGAGCACTATAAATGGTCTTATCATTATTGGCAAAGGTAATGGAAAAGGTGGAAAAGCCAAAGCATGGAAAAGGATCAGTCACAAGAAGATCAACATGGTAGCAGTAATGGTGCAAAGATTTTGGAGACTATTCTTGGAGAGTAAATAATCTCATATGCAAGTGAAACCCATTCAAATGGAAAGAGCTCTGAAAGAGATTTCTAGTGGTATGTGGAAGCTTTAACATGGCCTCTTGGATCCAAAGATAGAGCTAGTCAAAGTTTGGTGAACCCAAGTCAAAGTTAGTATAGTTAAAAGGTGATTAGAGGAGCCTTGGCGCATACCCAAAGTTGGTAGAAGTATCAAACCCAATGGTAAACCCAAGCAGAGTAAACAAACAGAGTATCGGGTAGATGTGAGTGGTAGTGCAGCAATGAGAAGCATTTCTATTGGGCAAGTGGAGCTCAACCAGTAGTAATACCCTGGTGGATATACCCCAACATAATTGATAGATTGCTCAAACAATTGAGTGGGATGATTCCAGGTGGTGACGACATCCCAGTGAACTTATCTAGGTGGGTGTACCCCAGAGGATTGAAAAGGGAACACAAAGTGAAAGTGTCGGGTGGTGGACGTTGGGACACAGCAAAAAAGTTCCATCTAATGCGAAGCGGGCGAAGGATCCCACTTGATAGCCTGTCCTGATAGAGGAAGCCCACCAGGTTGAGCCCGAAATATTTTTTAGGGAACACAATAGTTAAGTTCCAGGAGATAAGCATTGGGCCATGTGAGGGCATTCCAACAACACTATGAGTGAAAGTACTTGTCATACCTCAAGTCATTGAGAGGTGGTTTCCCATACCATCGATCGCATAGATCAATGGAAAATAACCACGCCAGGACCTCTCCTCCTACTACAACAAACCATAATGGAGTAGTGTCAAGGCATAAGTTTTTGAGTCAAGTGGTTTTTGGAAAAGAAAATTATAAAGGAAATCACTCACAAAACCAAGGCATTAGGACCCTTTCTATCTCCTCTCTGACAAAGGATGATGATGCCAACACCATCGAATTAGAGAATGACACGTGGCAGGAAGATTTGGCTTTCTTGGGTACCTAAAAGACCCACTTCTAGTTGACATGTGGACCAATCATAGGTGGATACATGGTATAGGTGACATTAGCGTGACATCATCCCCACAGGTTGTTAATAGTGTGCAAAAGGGATGCATTGAGCAAGAGGCATGAAGATGGCGAGGTGGTTGACTCATCCGAGAGAGTTTTTATATTTGATCTTTCTACAGTGGGAGGACCCCACCAGGATAGCTCATCCCATAGGGTAGACCTCAGTAGGTTTGTTAACAAAGCACAACCAAAGTGCTGAGTGGCTGATCCGGATTTAAACAGGAACGCAATAGATTACAGAGATAACCATAAATACAGAGATGCGATAACCATAAAAACAGAGATGCAGTGGAATTAATACTTCATTTCATTACTGTAAAATACTGAAATATGCTTACAAACAGAAATGGAAAGAAACCAGCTAGGGCGATGGTAGTTTATCTCTGAGAAGAGATGTGGCGGCTACATGCTTCTGAACTGTTCCGAACTATGTTACAATGAGGCTCGAAGGCCTATTTATTGTTGAGAAACAATGGAAAACCCTTCACATCCCAAAACCTAACCCTAGAAGATGAAACGCCAAATTGTGGGCCTCGTTTGGGTAAATTGGTACATCAATTTCCCGGGTCGTAACTTTGGCATACGATCTCCGTTTGACGCGTACGATAGCTCGTTAGAAAGATCTATCCGAGTACTACCACTTTGGGAGGCAACATGGGTCCATGGACCCATGTTGCCCCAGATTTCCAAAAAAACGTCATTTAGGGCCTCAAAACGGCACCGGAAGTTCAGGACCCGAAAAACTGCTAAAAATAGTAAACTGTGATCCAATTTAGGAAACTGAAAAAGCTGAAAGAGACAGTTGTGGGGGTCCAAATGGGATAGGTGGGTGGCCACCAACATCCACCTGGATCATTCCTCCCCCCTTAGGAAGCAATGGTACCCATTGCGTTGAGTTCCTCCCTGAGATGAGGAAGCTTCTGCTGAGCTGGGTCTTTGGTGAGCTGTTCTGTAATCTCTGATGTGACCAGAAATGGTGGGAAGCATGGTCGACGATGGTCCACGTTGAACACTCGGTGCAAGCGAAGGAATGGAGGAATGTTGTGCTTCAAAGCATTGTTGCCTGTAGCCTTGGTACTGGTGTAAGGACCATGTCGGAGCTGCCTGAGTTTCTGATGGGTTCTGGTAAGCCATTCTCTCTGCAGATGTAACCAAACTTTGTCGCCCACCTGAAACTTGTGTGGTACCCATGTGGGTGAGGAGAATTTGTTCCTGTGTTCTGTCATGACCGTATCCTTTTGCTGCTGCTGCTGCGTGGAGGAACCCTTTGCAGGGGTCATGGATGTAGCAACGATCTTCCCCTTATTTTGGGAGTGAACCATACAGATGAATTTCCTGGTCTGTGATATGAGCTTGCTGCCATTCTTAGCAGTGATCAAAGATGTGGCAGTAGGTGGGGCTACCTTCGGTATCCTGTATAATGAATTATTTAAAGAAATAATGACAGCACGAGGCCTTGACTCATACACAGCATGTCGCCTCCACAAGTATGGTTGGCCTAATAATACATCACAAACATCCAGAGGTGTAACATCACACAATACCTCGTCTGTGAAGGGCTTGATGCTGTAGGGAAGGCAGCACTGCTGGCGAACTTTGAGATCTCGTCCTTCATGAAGCCACCCGATACTGTACGGCTGTGGATGCGGTGTAGTCGGTAGGCCCAACCGCTTCACGACCTCTGCTGAAATGAGGTTCTTTTGGCTGCCACTGTCGACAATGAATTGTAGCGGCGAACCCTTCACCCACATCTGTGAGTGGAAAAGACGCTCCCCTTCCTCTGGATTTTCGGGTTCATCTTTCTGGATCTTGGCGGTGGCAACAGTGGCGCTGGGATTCGCATCAATGATCTGCTTCCCTTTGCCATTCCCCTTGTCAGGTTCTGGCTCAGGGTCGGAACATGCATCTGATTCAGAAGCCTTCAACTCAGCCACCAGCGACTGCTTGGTCCGACACTCACTTGTGTTATGAGTGGGACTCTTGTGGAACTCACACCACTTCCCTGTGTCCTTCTTCGGCTTCATGGTGGTGTTCTTTTCTTGCGGCTTCGACGGGTTGTCTTGGGTCACCCCGCCTTGGCTTTGTCCTTTGGGCTTCGGATTTGTAGATCCAAAGTCTCACTTCTTCTGTTTGAACTTTTGCTCGATTTTGACAGCGTATCGGTATGCTATGCCGAGTGAGGAGATGTTCAAGAACCCCATCTCTTCCTGGATGTATCTGTGCAAGAAACCACGGTATTTGAGTACCAGATGTAGCTCAGAATCTTTGATACCCAATTGTGTGCGAAGGGTATGAAAAATGTTTGTGAACTCCGACACATCTTGGTCTCGTCCCTGCCGCAGTGTGGTCCATTTGATGTATTTGTCCTCATAGCTTCCGACAGGGTAGTACTGCTCCTTGATGGCATCCCGGAAGTCATTCCAAGTGGGTGTAGCTGAAAATAGTGAGCCTGTACTTTCATCCTTCCGCTCACAGTAGGTTTCCCACCAGTCCTTGACGTGGGGGGCTGCTTTGAGAAGAGCGAAAACAATCTTTTCTCGATTTGAAAATTCATGAACAGAAAAATACCCATCTAGCAGATTTAACCATTTATCTACGACATCTGCGTCTATTTGACCCTCAAAGATGGGGATTTCAAAATTAACTTGTACCTTAAACGGTGTGGTGTTTCCAGAGTAGCTGTTGGAAGCCGATGCGTCGCCTCTGGGTAGCCGCTGAAGGATCTGCGCAAAGCTATCCATCATCGCGTTCCTTTGCCGCTCGAGCGCTTCTTCGAGCAAGATTTTGATAGGATCTCCTGCTCCCTCGTTTTTCTTCTCATCCGCCATGGGAGGCCGTCGGGATTTGCGAGGCTGGTCTTGCAAAGGTTCGACTAGTTCAAGCCCTAACTCCTTATATCCCGACCTCGTTGGGGACATGCAAAGAAAAACAGAGAAAAAGCAGACCGCTCTGATACCACTGATCCGGATTTAAACAGGAACGCAATAGATTATAGAGATAACCATAAATACAGAGATGCGATAACCATAAAAACAGAGATGCAGAGGAATTAATACTTCATTTCATTATTGTAAAATACTGAAATATGCTTACAAACAGAAATGGAAAGAAACCAGCTAGGGCGATGGTAGCTTATCTCTGAGAAGAGATGTGGCGGCTACATGCCTCTGAACTGTTCCGAACTATGTTACAATGAGGCTCGAAGGCCTATTTATTGTTGAGAAACAATGGAAAACCCTTCACATCCCAAAACCTAACCCTAGAAGATGAAACGCCAAATTGTGGGCCCCGTTTGGGTAAATTGGTACATCAATTTCCCGGGGTCGTAACTTTGGCATACGATCTCCGTTTGACGCGTACAATAGCTCGTTAGAAAGATCTATCCGAGTACTACCACTTTGGGAGGCAACATGGGTCCATGGACCCATGTTGCCCCAGATTTCCAAAAAAACGTCGTTTAGGGCCTCAAAACGGCTCCGGAAGTTCAGGACCCGAAAAACTGCTAAAAATAGTAAACTGTGCTACAATTTAGGAAACTGAAAAAGCTGAAAGAGACAGTTGTGGGGGTCCAAATGGGATAGGTGGGTGGCCACCAACATCCACCTGGATCAGTGGCAGACACCAAAACACAGAGGATAGACAGCTATGGCAGGAGACACCAATCAAATAACAAGCGATGGTCCCCTTGGAACACGTCAACCCGACGGAGAGACCCCAAAGTTTTATGTAGAGATGAAAATGAATAGTGTCGGGCTTGGGAGAACTAGCCTTAGCATCAGGACGTGGCCTTTGGTCATTTGGCATAGAAATAATACCAATGGCATGGAGCTATTAACAAAGGAAATTAAGCTTGCATAGGGCCTAAAGAGGCTTAGCGCCTAAAAGCCTTGGCCAATGGTCATGAAGACCTAGTCTTATGGAAGAAAATAAGAAAAGGGCTAGAATGAAAGGGGCTTAATCTCAAAATTGGTGGAACTATCAGTTTTGGAAGTTAATTTAGCAACTAAGCTAGAGTTAACTGTAGAAAAAATTAGAAGAAGCCCAACTAAAACTTGTAAAAGGCAAGAATTTCTAAAACTAGAGAAATTAGGCAGTTTAACCAGCATAAAAGGATGATCAAGGTCAAAGAACTCATAAGGGACATACAAAAGATATAATGAACAGGACAAAGGAAAAAAATTGAAGATACATGCAAAGATTTAAAGGCAAGTTAACTAAAAGCTTCAATCAAAAATATCAATCTAGAATTCTTTAAAAACAAAATTTGAGCAACAAGTTGTAAGGGCATAACAAAGTGTGTGGATGAGAGTTGTTAGTGCAACGTGATGCATAATAGTCTGAGTATGCATCAGAGGTGAGTCAAAGAGAAACCTTGGTGTCTCAAAGGTGTTTGAGAGGGAAAAGAGTGGATTAGTAATCGATGATGCAGGTATGTATGGTTGGTGATTTTATCTTATTGGTGCTTTTATCAGTAATCTGAGATTTTTGAATTTGTTTTCATAAGTAATCATATATTGTTGAAGGTGTTTGTATGGTGGATTTGGTGAGCAGTTATAATGAGAAAGATTTATTTATTTATGACATAAGTGACCTATTGATTTGAGTTTAAAACTAGATGAAAGATGGATCAACAAGGCTAGCAAGTTGTAGCTTGCACATTAGGGGTAGTATCTCCTTCTAGTGGGTGTTTGTAAATGAGCAGTGGAAAGATTCCCTTCGAGTGACTACTGGTTAACAAGCATGTGTAGTATTCCCTTTCAGTGGTAGATGATAAGCGAGTGGGGATAGAAGTTCCTTTTAATAGCAGTTGATAAACCTACAAGTGGTAGCTTGTGGGGAAATGATGTAATCAAGTTGAATCTTGTACTAAAAGGAAGATTGGTTTCTTATGTATATGTTTCTCATGTGCTTGACTTTTATGACGTTATGTTCTACAAGATCGATTTTTTTTTGTTGATCCATGAATAATTGTGAAGTGATTGAAAAGTATAATTTGTGAAAAATGTATAATTTGGCCACACTATTGATTCATCCCACTCTCAATAGTGTCTTGGTTTCCATTGTTTCTAACATCTACGTGCTTACTTCTTCACAATTTTTGTTAGTTTCTTTTGTTTTCACAAGTTCTACCTAGTACTTCTATTCACTAGCTTTGTTAGTTGCTTCTTCTTTCACGGTTCTACCTTTTTATTCTTCCTTCACCAATTCTATATCTCCCAAAACTTGTTTATTTTGGCTTCTTCCCAAGAATTAATTTTCACAACATGCCAAATATCCAATTTTACAAATTTGGTTATGAAATTTCTAACGCATGTACCTAGAGATATCTTCTCTCTCTTATCTAAATTTCACAATATAAAACATCTCAGAAAGAAAGTTTAAGAAAATTGACAAGCCAACCTTTTTGAAGCATGTTTCATGAGAATTCAAGAAAAATCATCTTTGAAATCAGAGCAACATAAAGTTTGAAATTTCTAGCACAGGTACCTTGATATCTTTCTTCTATCTCATCTGAATTTTAGATTTTGGAACATCATAGAAAGAAAGATATAGAGAAAATATGAAGTTGGCGTATTTGAAGAAAAATTCAGGGTATTTTAGGAAGTCTAACTTCATTAGAGCATATCTCTAAAATTATAGCGAACCAAGATTCGTAATTTAAAAAACGGGTACATAACAATCTTATATCAATATCCTACAAGTTTCGCTGTCTAAAATATCCCATAATAAAATTTATAGCAAAAATTCCCAATTGGCCTGTTTGAAGAAGATTTTAGGAGAATTCAGGAAGCCTAACTTCTTTCTACCATATCTTAGAAATTATAGTGAATCAAGTTCTATAATTTGATCCACATGTACATGGTGATATTCCATCTATATCCTCTAATTTTCATGGTCTAAGACATCACGAACAAAAATATATATATAAAAATCCAAGATGGCTCATTCACTCCATGAATCAAATTTTTGCTTCCACCTTTAGACTCCAAGAATCACCCCAAAAGTTATTCCTATAATTCTCTTGTGACCTTAATTATATTCTTCGATTAATTAATATTAAAATGAACTTATATTCCCTTCATTTGTAGTTTTTTTACATTCATTTATGAGGATGAATTGTAAAACTGGTTGGGTCAACCTACTTGTACTTTGGTTGCATCATCTTGAAAAGATATTTCATATCCCCTCATTCCTATGCAATTAAAGGGAGTTCCATATACATTTTGAAGGGTCTCATTATATTAAAATGAACTTATATTCCCTTCATTTATAGTTTTTGTACATTCATTTATGAGGGTGAATTGTAAAACTGGTTGGGTCAACCTACTTGTACTTTGGTTGCATCATCTTGAAAAAATATTTCATATCCCCTCATTCCTATGGAATTAAAGGGAGTTCCATATACATTTTGAAGGGTCTCATTATATTTTTTTCAACCATATATCATGTGCTCCCATTTGAGCTATTTAATTTGAGTAAAAATTCCTTCAAATATAGGGTGTCCAAATGGGGCCTGCTTGTATTTTGATGAGGTCATCTTAACAAAATATTTCATATCTCCTCATTCCTTTGGAATTAGAGGGAGTGCCATATAATTTTGGAAATTTATTGGAATAGGACTTCCAACCATATATCCTATGCTCCCATTTGAGCTAGGTAATTGGATTAAAAATTCCTTCAAAGATAGGGTATCCATTTGCGGCATCAAGATTTCAAAAACAATATATTCAACAATATTCAATTTCCAATCTTGATATTTTACATATGTAGTATCCCCCTGTTTTTCACATCAATGAAAATAATATTTCCAACATCAGGACCCTTCCTCTCTATCATACCAGGGCATCTCTCCCAAGAACCATCAAGTCTAACATTCAAGAAAACAAACATGATGTATTTTGACTATACATACGCTCCTAACCTCCCACATCAAGGAGAAACTATTATGCAAATTATGCACTCAAAGGATCCAATTAGGGCTATAATATGTCAAATATTATAAAACCAAAGGTTCCCAAAGGTCAATAAATCAACTTTTCACAAGTAGAGGATTACTTGTCACTAAGCACACTTTAATTATTCCATGGAAATCCACTCATTCATGTTTCCACAGATCCTCATGGCTATTTCTTATATAGTCTCTCTCATAGGAAGTGACATTTGAAAGATTCAGGAGGAAATTCACCTTAAATTTCCCATGTTAGGTGGAAGTACAAAGTGAGGGGCATGAATCTCGAGTCTATATACCATAGAGGAAGAATTATGGAGCTTCCAAAGGACCCATCTTGTATCCCACCAAGATGAGAGGCTCACTCAAAGATCAAATCTCATCAATGAGCCAAATTGGGACAAGCCATGGACCTTGGCCTATAAATACCACTACAATGGGGAGAATTTAGAAGAGAGAATTCATTTCAAGTTTATGTTGCCCAAATTGTGTCCAAATTGTGGAGAAATGGCAACACGAAATTCCAGTTTAATTTGTCCCTGAATTATGCTATGAATTAAAATTGAATTATATTCTCCTAGCAACTTGTAAATAGTTAATTAAGTTAAATTAACTTAATTATCTTAGGAATTTCGAGTTGGAAGTATTTTTGTAGTCATGTATTTTTTCTCCCTAAATTTTAGGGGTCCAAGATGAGTTTATTTGAATTGTAATTAGATTAACTCAGTTTACTGAGTTATGGTCAATTACGTAGGAGCATCTAGACTTAGCCAGAAATGTGATTGTTTGTTCACATGTTGTGGCTAAAAGAGTTGAATTTCATGACCTGAGTGGTAAAAAAGTCAGTTTTAGTAGAGAGGGTTGGATCTCTCGAAGATGAGTTTTACTTCATTATTGTAATAGTTAGGAAATTGTCTTATTTTAGACTAAGGCTAAGTTGTTAGCATAGGTGTGTAATAGAGCTTAAAGATAGAGATTTGATTGTTAGATTGATCAAAATAGAGATCGAGTTGTTAGTGCAGTTAGAATAGAGTTTGACTCATAAAAGAAAGAAAATGTAATGGAAAAAGATTAGCCGAGCTGAGATGATTGAGGTTTGAGTGAGAGGCGAGAGTTTGAGTGTTAGAGAGGGTTTGAGATTGAGACAAAGGTCAATATATTGTTGTAATTGAGCCGAGAGGGCCAAGACTCTGTAACATATATTATATTAATGAAATTGATTCAGCGTGTATTTGTAGTATTCCTGGTGTGGACTCTCGTTTACTCTGTGTATCCGCGTTCAAATAGTTAACCAGGTATTTCCTTTATTTTCACGCCTTAAACAAAAATCTCAGTGTTTAATGTATTTTCTCATAAATCATGGTTATTTTGTGTTAAGGTTTAATCTTGCGATTAAACACTAAAACCATTGATTAAGTGCTTTACTTAAGCATTGATTTAATGCATGTGGTTATATCCAAAAGGTAAGTTTTAAACAGTGAAGGTGGTTATCGAGCAGACAAAGAGCTGTAAGTGGTATTTCAGGGGAGTCACCCGATTCCACTAACCAAGTGACATGTAGCACTCAGGTGGAGAGAGAAAACCGCCTTATCGGGTGGGTATTCTCCGTGCAAGTGGTTCACCCAATATCCTTGTGAAACATTGGAACTAGCACTCGGTTAATCGGCGGTGGAGGATCAATGGGATGTTTTGTTGATTGGGTTGAGTCAAGACCGTGTGATCTAGAGAGAAGAGATCTACAGCGCGGAGTGATTCCGATGGGTTTTGTTGATCGGGTTGAGTGTTGACCATCGGATCTAATAGATAAGAGATCAACGGTGTGGATTGAAGCATTGTTTATAAATCAAAATTCAACATGGGACCGAAGTTTTAAGTGAAAAGTGGGGACCCTCCGTGTAAAGCAAGCCATGAATAGAATCCGTTGAAAGCACTCGATTAGTTCTAAAGTAACCAATATTCTATACTGAAGACTTCACCTTGTTTTCACCAACCTCCGGTGTCATTTGGTATCATAGCACAGAGATTAAGGTTCATTGCAGTAAACATGCCACTGAGGAGAGGAGCTGGCCTTGGTTGAGGAAGACTTGAAGAAAATGCAGTTTTGCTGGAAGAGATCTAGAGTCTACCGACAAGAATGGAAACAATTGAGACTACTCAGAGAAGAACACCTGATGAAAGAGCTGATAGTGCTAAAGAAGAATCTTCTGAGGAAGAAGAAGAGGAGGAAAATGAAACTACCAGAGTTAACAAGATGTTGGCAAAAGTAGGAGTAAAACCAAAGGTGGAAATTCCTACGTATGAAGGGAGTCTCAATGCAGAAGAGCTAATGGATTGGATCAATTCATTGGACAAATATTTTGACTACGAAGAGGAAGCTGACGACAAAAATAAGGCAAAGTTTGTAGTTACCAGATTGAAGGGTCATGCAGTTATTTGGTGGGATGAACTACATACATCCAAAATGAGAAAAGGAAAGTCCAAGATCAAGCAATGGGATAAAATGGTGAGTAAAATGAAAGCTAAATTTATGCCTAAAGATTATCAGTTAAATATTTTCAAACAATTGCAGTATTTAAGGAAAAAAGGAATGTATGTTAAAGAATATACATAAGAGTTTTATAGATTGAGTATTAGAGCATGACATGCAGAGGATGACATGGAGAAGGTAGCCAGATATATCAATGGCTTATGGTATGACATTCAGGATGAGATCAGCTTGCTGAGTCTGAAGACTATTGAAGATGCCTATCAAGCAGGTTTGAAGGCAGAAGAGAAGGTGTTGAGAAAATAGAATTAGAGGAATAGAGGAAGAAGTTCAATAAGAGGTAGAGGAACTACTCGACTAAGGGGTCAGCAACACCAGCATGAAGCAGGAAGTTCAAGTAGTAGACCAACATAGAGGGGAGATTTTAATAGAGGAAGATTTTCACCTAGAGGAAGAGGCTGAGGAAGAGATATTTGGTGTTACATATGTGGAGAATGTGGGCATGGATCATGGGACTGTCCTCATAATAAAACAACAACTTAGAGGAATGTGAATGTCGCTGAGGCAAAGGAAGAAAAACCTCAAATTGAAGACAAGGAAGAATCACCTAAAGTAGGAGAATCCCTGTTGTTGAAAAGGGAATTACTTAAGGCAGAGAAAGAGATTAGACAACCAGCTCAGAGGAAGAGTTTATTCAGAACTACATGAAAATCCAAAGGTAAATGTTGTAAAGTGATAATTGACAGTGGAAGCACTAATAACCTTGTTTCTACAGAGATGGTGGAGAAGCTAGGATTGGTGAAGACATTACACCCTACTCCTTACAGAGTGTCATGGTTGTAGAAAGGACATCAGATCATTGTGAAAGAACAATGCAAGGTAGAGATACAAATTGGTACTTACAAAGATGTGATATTGTGTGATGTAATTCCAATGGATGTATTCCATGTATTTCTGGGAAGACCTTGGTAGTTTGATCGGAGAGCTATTCATTATGGGAGGAGAAATACTTATACTCTGGAGAAGGATGGAAATAAACATACACTGTTGCCATTGAAGGATGAAGCTGACAAGGGAGCCCCTGGAAACAACATTATGCTGATGAGTGGAAAGGAGTTGTTGCAAGAGGTTGAAAAAGGTGAAGAAATGCATTTTGTTGTCATAAGGAGACCTAAGGTAATTTTGACTTCCACAAACTTAGATGATTTACCTGAAGAAATCAAAACTTTGTTCAATGATTTTGCTAATATTATTGTGGATGAGTTGCCAAATGAATTGCCACCAATCAGGAGTATTAGTCATCATATTGATCTAATACCAGGAGCAAGTTTTCCAAACAAAGCAGCATATAGACTAACTCCTCAAGAGAATGCAGAAGTTGGAAGACAAGTGCAAGAATTGATGGATAAGGGACTAATCAGAGAGAGTCTTAGTCCATGTGCTGTACCAACAATACTCAGTCCAAAGAAAGGAGGTGAATGGCGAATGTGTATAGATTCCAGAGCCATAAACAAGATCACTATCAAGTATAGATTTCCTTTACCACGTATGGATGATTTGATGGATTGTTTGAGTGGATCAAAGTATTTTACTAAAATAGATATGAAGAGTGGATATCATCAAATAAGAATTAGAGAAGGAGATGAATGGAATACTGCATTTAAAACAAATAGTGGGTTGTATGAGTGGTTAGTGATGCCTTTTGGACTCACTAATGCACCTAGCACATTCATGAGATTGATGAATGAAGTCTTGAAGGAATATGTAGGCAAGTTTGTTATTGTTTATCTTGATGATATTCTAGTCTTTAGTAGAAGTAAAGAAGAACATCTAGAGCATCTTAAGTTGGTTTTAAGAACTCTGCAGAAAGAGAAACTACTGATAAATCTGAAGAAATGTAGTTTCATGAAGGAAGAATTAATTTACTTGGGATTTTTAGTTTCTAAAGAAGGATTGAAAATGGATCCATAGAAAGTCCAAGCAATTTGGAACTAGCCTATTCCAAGGAATATATTTGAGGTAAGAAGCTTTCATGGTCTTGCAAGTTTTTATAGGAAATTTATCAAAGGTTTTAGTTAGATTTGTGCACCAATTCTTGAAACAATCAAGGATACTAATCAACCATTCAAGTGGATAGAAGAAGCATACAAGAATTTTAAGTTGCCGAAGAGGAAAATCACTGAGAAACCAGCTTTGGCTTTAAATTATTTTGAAAAGGTATTTCAAGTTGAAACAGATGCTAGTGGAGTTGCAATTGGAGTAGTTTTGAGTCAGGAATAGAGACCAATAGCATACTTTAGTGAGAAACTAAATGAAGCTAAGAAGAAGTATCCTTCTTATGATAAAGAATTTTATGCTATTATACAGGCCTTAAAGAAATGGAGACATTATTTTCTACCAAAGGAGTTTATATTGTATTCTGACAACCATGCATTGTAGTTCATAAATAACCAACCAAAATTGAACCAAAAACATGCCAAGTGGGTAGAGTTTTTGCATAGCTTTACTTTTGTGATAAAGCACACAAGTGGTAAGTTGAACAAAGTTGCTGATGCTTTAAGCAGGGTAATTTTTATTCTACAAGAATTCAAAGTTAGTGTTGTAGGATTTGAAGAAATGGTTGAAATGTATAAAGATGATGCAGATTTAAAAGATATCCATAAAAGAGTTCAAAATCCAATAGTTCATAATAGAAGTCAGTGGTTAAATTATCTTATCCAAGGAGGTTTATTTTTAAAGGTAACAAGTTGTGCTTTCCCAAATGTTCTATCAGGGAAAACATAATAAATGAGAAACATAGTGGAGGATTATCTGGTCACTTTGGACAAGACAAAACCTTTGCTTAGGTAAATGCTTTTTACTATTGGCCAAAGATGCAGACTAATGTTAAGAGATTTGTTGAGAAGTGCAGGATATGTTAGCATGATAAAGGGAGAAGCCAGAATACAGGATTGTACCAGCCATTGCCAATACCAAACCGACCATGGGATGCAGTTAGCATGGATTTTTTTTTTGGGGTTACCTAAATATCAAAGGGGGAATGATTCTATTTATGTTGTGGTAGATAGATTTTCTAAGATGGCATATTTCATTGGATGTAAGAAGACTAGTGATGCAACATATATTTCTAATCTATTTTTTTCAGAAATTGTAAGATTACATGGATTGCCTGTAATTATTGTGTCTAATGGAGATACAAATTTTGTAGGGCATTTTTGAAGAACTCTTTGGAAGAAACTAGGAGCTAACCTTAGTTTCAGTTCAGCATACAATCCTCAAATAGATGGACAAAACGAAGTAGTAAACAGAAGCTTGGGGAACATATTGAGAATTTTAGTGTATCAAAGTCCTAAACATTGGGATTTAGCACTATCTTAGTCTGAGTTTGCTTATAATGACACTCCAAATAGAAGTACTAGAATGAGTCCATTTCAGATTGATTTTGGGATGAATCCAAGAGGCGTGTATGAGCTGAAAGATTTGGGTGAACAGGAGAGAAAAAGTATGAAATCTGAAGAGTTTACAGAGCAGATGTAGAGACTACAAGAAGATGTCAAAGGCAGATTACAGGAAAGCAACAGAAAATACAAACAGAGAGCATATATGAAAAGAAGAGAGAAATAATTCCAAGTGGGATATTTAGTGATGGTGTATTTTAGAAAAGAAAGATTTCCTGCTAAGACTTACAATAAACTGAAAATGAAAAAGATAGGACCATGTAGAATTATAAGAAATTTTTCAAGTAATGCTTATGAAATTGAATTGCCAGAAGGGATTGGGATATCACCTATCTTCAATGTTGTATATTTCTATCCATACAAAGAGACAGAGACAGAGCTACAAGAGGAGACTACAGAAGAGGAAGTTCAAACTTTGAACTAGGAAGAACAAATGCCAAAGACAGTTAAGAAAGAGGTGGAAGCTATTTTGGAGAAAAGAGTAACCAAAAGAACCAGAGGATAGGTTTATTTTCAATATCTAGTCAAATGGAAAGGAAAGCCAGTGGAGGATGCTAGTTGGTTGACAACAGCAAAGTTGCAGAAGTATGGAGTAAACCCTGAAATTCTGAGGTACGATTCCTTTTTTCCCCAGGATTCTGATGCAGGAGCATTTGGACTTAACCAGCAATGTGATTGTTTGTTCACATGTTGGCTAAAAGTGTTGAATTTCATCACCTAAGTGGTCAAAAAGTCAGTTTTAGTATAGAGGGTTGGATCTCTCGAAGATGAGTTTTGCCTCATTATTGTAATAGTTAGGAAATTGTCTTATTTTAGACTAAGGCTAAGTTGTTATCATAGGTGTGTAATAGAGCTTAAAGATAGAGATTTGGTTTTTAGATTGATCAAAATAGAGATCGAGTTGTTAGTGCAGTTAGAATAGAATTTGACTCATAAAAAAAAAGAAAATGTAATGGAAAAAGATTAGCCAAGCTAAGATGATTGAGGTTTGAGTGAGAGGCGAGAGTTTGAGTGTTAGAGAGGGTTTGTGATTGAGACAGAGGTCACTATATTGCTGTAATTGGGCCAAGAGGGCCAAGACTCTTTAACAGGTATTATATTAATGAAATTGATTCAGCGTGTACTTGTAGTATTCCTAGTGTGGACTCTCATTTACTCTATGTATCAGCGTTCAGAAAGTTAACTGGGTATTTCCTTTATTTTCACGCCTTAAACGAAAATCTCAGTGTTTAACATATTTTCTCATAAATCATGGTTATTCTTTGTTAAGGTTTAATCTTGTTATTAAACGCTAAAACCATTGATTAAGTGCTTTACTTAAGTATTGATTTAATGAACGTGGTTATATCTGAAAGGCAAGTTTTAAATAGTGAAGGTCGTTATCGTGTGGACAAAGAGTTGTAAGTGGTATTTCAGGGGAGTCACCCAATTCCACTAACCAAGTGACACGTAGTATTCGAGTGGAGAGAGAAAACCACCTTATCGAGCAGCTATTATCCATGCAAGTGGTTCACCTGATATCCTTGTGAACCGTTGGATCTAACACGCAGTTGATCAACGGTGGAGGATCAATGGGTTGTTTTATTGATCGAGTTGAGTCAGGACCATTGGATCTGGAGAGAAGAGATATACGACGCAAAGTGATTCCGATGGGTTTTTTTGATTGGGTTGAGTGTTGACCATTGGATCTAATAGAGAAGAGATCAACGGTGTGGATTGAAGTGCTATTTATAAATTGGAAGTCAACGTGGGTCTGAAGTTCTAAGTGAAAAGTGGGGACCCTCCGTGTAAAGCGAGCCACAAATAGAATCTACTGAAAGCACCCAATTGATTCTAAAGTAACCAATATTCTATTTTGAAGACTTCACCTTGTTTTCACCAACCTCCTGCATCAAATTAGTTCTAACTATTTGTGGAACTAATAAAGGACTAACAGTCAGTTGGTGCACTGGGTGCATCCACAAGTGTTACTCTAGTTAACTAAAGAATCCCTCATGAGAAACTCATGCATGTTAGTTCAGAGAAAGACCCAGTTGAGACTATAGTGCAGGGATAGTGTACTAGCAGTTTTATGATTTACTGAGTTGTAAATGTCATGCATGTAATCAGGAAGAGGGCCTAATCAGGATTCTCCAGTTTTGGAAGCGTGAATTCCCTTTAAATGCAGGCTATTCATCCTAGGAATTGCACAAGTAAATGGGGTCTTGGAAGGTAGTGGAAATTGGCTAAGTGTTTCCTAATAGTAGGCTTGTGAGGTGGAGAGTTGAGCATACTTGTGCATAATTATTCTAGTAAGAACATGCTTTGTATCTTCACTCATATTTCTAATTTAATGCAAATATAGGCAAGGTTTTGAGCAGTGGCTTTGCCCGGAAAACTTATTGTGTTATGTGCCACTGATTTTTCTTCTTCTTGTTCATATTGTTTTCATCAATATATTGGCTTCTGCTAGTTGAAAGTAGAAGTAGATTCTTGTCCTGTACTTAAGTAAATTGCATGAGCTTGTGAATCGAAAGGAAATTCTACATAAATTGGCATTTCGTTGTAATCTTGAAACTCGTCATTCAAGAGTGTCCAAGAAATGTCTTGAGGAGAGATTACACCTTGCAAAAGAAATAAAAGAGGAAAATCCTTTTGAAGAGTCAAGGGTCCATTGCCTCTAAGGTTCTATTTAGTTTTTGTGGGAGATATTGTACCCCTTCTACATCAATAAAGAGATTTCTTCTTTCTTTCTATGTTCTATTTTTTGCATTGTAGCTAGAATACCTAATGCTAGATTTGTTATTTTTTGTTGTTGTGTAGTAATCAATTGTTGCTTGGTAGATGTAGGAAACAACCAATTACATAGGAGTTGATGTTGGAACGCCTTTTCTCCAAAAAAACCAATATAAAACACCATGTTCATCCGTTATGCAACTATAATCTATTGAGGTGTGTATGGAGTAGTCTTCTCACTTTATATACTGCATTTCTTACAGAATTTTTCTTATTCATTGCCATAGAATTCTCCACCATTCTCTATCCTCAAAACCTTAATTTTATTTGCTATATGATTTTCCACAAGAGCCTTAAAATTTTTAAATTTTTCAAAGCTTTAGATTTATTCCTAAGGAAACAAATCCATGTATTCCTTAGGAATTCATCTGTAAATGAGACATAGTACACATATTTACCCATTGACAGAACTGACACATGTCCAAACAGATCATTGTGCACCAAATATAATGTTTACTCTACCCTTAGAGCACTAGAGGAGAATCCCACTTGATTATACTTCCCATATTAAAAACTTTCACATAATTAAAAATATAGAGGGAAATTAGACTTACGTTCACCATGCCTTTACCATGTACTACTACAAGGCCCTTATCTCTTATATCTCCTAGTATTTGATACCACATCATAATCTTTTCTCCAAATGCTATAAGATTGTTTGCTTCTTCAACTCCACTCTCAAGAATAATGGAACTATTACACCCATCACTAATAGTGTTTCCTAGTAGCTTACATAGAGTTCCAATTTGAACTCCCCCATAATTACCATTTCTCCTTGATCCATCCTTTATATTTTCTTTTCAAACACTATTTTCACACATGTATTGCTCATTTTTCTTACATAAATCAAATTTCTAGCCAATCCTAAGATGTGTATAACACCAGGGAGTGTTATATTCCTTCCATGCATGACTTCAACTTAAATTTTCCTCATCCTATGATTTTGTCCATAGAATCATCTCCTACGAAAACATCATTTCTATCATATATTTCATACTCATAAAACCAACCCCTATGAGGAATAATATGAAAATAGGCATATGAATTAACCATCCATGTCTCATGATTTGCATGTGTGCTTGAAGAAGCCAAGTACACATTCCTTCCTTCATCTGTGGAGGTATTTGCTTCTATAGAAGGAACATCACTAGATCCCTTTCCCTTCTCAAAACTTTTGGATATACAATATTTCTCGTAATGCCCTTCTTTTCCACATCTCCAAAACATGCTAAGTTATGGTATGTTCTATGCTTATAACAGTGTTATAGACATTTTTGTGCCTTACAGAATTGAGCATGAAATGTCCATAATCCAAGGGATCCAAAGTCCCTAAATGAGTTGTTCCTACCCCTAAAGGAACAAGGTCAACCAATGACAGCTTCTCCCAGAAGTTCTCCACCAAAAACAACTCAGAAACAGTCAATTCAGGATCAATTCAGAGGCTCCACTAGCTGCCTGCGCTGAAATGCAGAGGCTACACTGGCTAGGTGCACTGCAACGTAGGTGGAAGCACTACCAGGGTGCGCTGAGTGGGAAATGACAAATGGCAAGCTCATTCAACGAGGTGGAAAGACCCTGGAAGCTTCCAGAATCTTCTCCAATGACACTTGCCTCAATGAATTCGACTAGTGATGAGTAAGAGGGTCTCAACCTCCAAGTGGAAGCAAGAACTGACAGAGAGAAGCCACAAGTCAAAACATAAGCTGACTCATCCCCTCTGCTTACATCTATATATGGATCTCTCACTCAGAGGTTCAGGGGGCTGGAATTTTGTACTTTGCAGAGAATTGTTGTTGGTTTGAGATTGAGATTAGTACATTGGGTGATTTATGCTTTGTTGGAGGAGAGGAAGGGATTCCTTTGCTGGGAGGTAGATGCTCGATCGGGACTCACTTGGTTGTATCTCCTCTTGAACTTTATTATCATATCAATAAATCTATTTGAGTTTCTCCTATATGCTTGTATATCAATGATGTTTTGTTATATTTGCATATTTAGTTTATATCTGATCCTAAACTAGTTATGAATGTGAATCTATGTCTTTTGTGTAGTTTTCCTCTCTTGTGATCTTGCAGGAACTGGGTGAAGCTGGACCAGTGAAAGAGCAAGAAGCGGGAAGCGAACAAAAGAGAGAGTGATTGGATCGATAAACTAGCGGAAGACATCGGTTAGTTACATCCTTCTTTCTCCATTTACATCTCATAAAGAAGAATACTCAGATAGTTTTCCTTGTTTGTTGCTAAAGCACTATCACACCTTAGAGTGGGATAGGGGCATTCCGAATTGGATACTTTTCCCAACAACAAATTGGCGACTCCGCTTGGGAAAGTATCGTGTTAGTTTATTTGTGTTTCTATTGCTATTCATTTCATAAACTCAAGAGTGCCGAATCGAACTGCATTTGCCATTTACAAATGCAAAGTAGAGATCAACTACTCTAGTCCACTCACTGGGCCTATTTATGATCTGAACAGCTGATCCACAAGTGCTCTAACAGCCCTTTGTGATAGATCTTAGTCCTCCTATAAATCATCCCTCTAATTGTACCTAATTGATAGCTTTTATCCGGCCAAAAACTCTAGATTAAACTGCAAACCGTGACCCAGAACCTAGAAACAACTCTCGTTTCTGCTTCAGCGAAGACTCTGTGAAGAGGTTCTGCATTTCAACGTAGGTCCCGTGAAGGCTACCTGCGCTGAAGTTCAGTTTCTCTGTGTTGAGGGTGCGCTGATCAGTATTTGCCTTGTGCAGCTGTGGTTCCCTGCTTCCTTTGCTCAGTTTTATCTCTGTTTTTTGCAGCCTGTTATCAGTCAGTGTACCTATCTGAAACCCCTTTTATTTGCCTCAATTCTGCCTCAGTTGTATAAAGAAACTGTATTTGTTCTTTGTGTATTTGTTACATCATTTGCAGTTTCCCATTACAAAAGTAAACTAGTCATACTGTCGCCCTTAGATCTAGACCTGTCGTAAGTGTCATTTTGATCTTAGGAGTGAGTTTGTTTGCTGTTCACAGTTGATTTAGCTTTTACTTTTGTCTTTTGGTTTGAATTTATGCATTTCAAGTGTCGAAACAAGTAAATCATAAAGTGTCATAATCGTCTTTTTGATTTCAAAAAAGGAACTTGTTTGTGTTTTTCACTTGAAATCGAATTCAAATTTGTACAACGGCTTTCTTTTTAGGCATCAATATTAAGAAAGTGAAAACAAATACATGCATATGTGCATTTGCATTTTGACAGTTTGTATGTTGATTTAGGGAAAAGTGCATTACTGTGTGCTCTATGCTCTTTGAGAAAAGATGGTGTCTTTCTTTTCCCCTTGTAGCTAGGATTTTCATTGTTGAAAAGATATAAAAGCTTGCTTATCATCTTTAGACTGGATTTAGGAATTGTATCATACATCTCGTGGTGATCCAAAAAGGCAAACTTCTAAGAAAGATCAACCTAAAATAAATTGAATAAACTTAACAACACTTTGTAACTTAACGCACAATATAGAGGTCTAGGCTAGAGACGTGTTCCGGCGTCGTAAAACCTGGTCACTGGTCGCCTCACTGATGGTTGGGTGATTCCTCCTGAGAGACGATAAGTGCCAGTACGGATTGTGCTCCCACGTACCATTGCGTATATATTGGGAGACCCCTATAGGAATAAAACCTTTATCCATAGGAAGCCGTGTCGGCCGCCCTACTAATCGCAATGCACTGAACACAGCATTCGGGAAGATTGACCGCCCGTACCCTAAAAAGTATTCTGCGGTTTTACGAAAAGTTTGGCACACCCTCTACCTAGAACTCCAGAGCAGTTCCTTTTGGCCTTTTTCAGACTCTATAACGGAAAAAGTCCATCCGAGAATTTGTCACTTCGGGCTCGTTAAAACATCGAAGGGGACTAGAGTCATCTTTAGCTTTTTCTCGACTCTTTAAAATTGAAAAAGCAAGTTGTGTCTAAAGCGTCTAAAAATTCATTTAATTTAGAAACACACTTTCCCCTTTTGTATTTTAGTTGATCGAGTAATCCGCAATCATGGAAGAAAGTCAATTGAAACCCCGTCATTCGCGGAGGCTTACGAGTAAACCATCTTTGTCTCTGGAATCGAAAACAGTACGGACAAAGCGGACTCGTTTAACCAGTTCGAAATCTCCTATCAAAGTTAGAACAAGTGTTCCAACAACATCCTAGATTCCGATTACTCCAAACATTTCTGGAAACCCTGCCTCTATAGAAGAAGTTCAACAACCACAAAGGGACAGTGATACTGATCCTAGTCTGAGAGCAAACACTTGCGTTACTGAACCAGTTCCATCTGCAACCAGTTCAGAGAGTCTTGCTCCTCAAACGTCTGTCGCTGTCGATTCAACCCCTTCTTCGGCACCAGAAATATTTTACGGATCTGACGGTCTTCCCCTTCCACCTGGTTTGATTGCGATAGAGGAAATTATAGAAGATCCGCAAGCAAGTACTCCAACACATTTTGGAGTCGGGGTCACTCTATTTCCTTCGACATCAGAAGTTAGTCTACCACCAGTGGAAGTTCCTGTAGAATCGCTAGGTAATCTTTTGGATAGACTCAAAATGTCTGAACAACCGTCAACATCTAGGACTGTGTCGAATGACATAGTGACAGCAGAACTCCCTGCCGTCACTCCGACAATGTTTGCCGGCGTACCATCTGTCCCGACTAGCTCACAACCGCTAGAAGGAGTCCATCCAGGGACTATTTCGACAGTGTGGTATGTTCCTGTTTGTTCCTCCGGAATAATATCCGGCAACTCTTATGTTGAGACTCGACAAATTGATCCATTTGGAGGTCAATTTGGGCCATCCAGTCCCCAAGGGAAAACAATCCCCTTGAGTTCCGATTACCACCGTATGGGGGGCAGTATGCCCTTTCATTACCCCCTCCGGGAGGATATCCATACGGGAGTTCTCAACAATATTCAGGTTATACTGGAGTTACGACAAGTGGTTGGGTACCTATACTACCCCAACAACCAAGAGTTGTGTATTCTATGCAACAATGTGTACCTATGTCAAGCATCCCGACAACACCAGCTATTGTAACAGTGTCACAAGTTCAAACGATGCCTGTTGTATGTCAACCTCAGATTTCTCAGGTTGTAATGCAACAGCCCCTTGACCCTGTGACTCAACCACAATCGCCAACTGGTGGGGCGACACAGGTCCAAACAGGTACAATTACCCCACATCTTGGTCCGACGGTTAGTATAGCACAACAGAGCATGGCTTCACAACCGTGGCTGGTGCAATACCAACAACCACAATTCCAACAAGTGTACCAAGGTTCTGAGCAGCAGGTCTTTGCGAACAGTGGACAATCGTAATTCAAAACAGTCAAAATCAACCACTTTACAGTGGTCAAGTCCACCAACCGTATCAGTCATACCAGCATCAACTACATTATGCTGGTATGCAAAGGCCAACTGCTCAGGCAATTCCATCGTACCCTGGGTATGCTTCACCTAACCTGAATCAACAGTTACCATTCATGGAAACTTTAGAGTTACCCGATTTACACCGGTTAACAAATGATCCAATTGCTTACGCCCCTTGGTGGCCAGCGATTCCTCACAAACTTCCATCAGATATTCCTAAATTTAATGGAAATCCAGGTGAAGACCCATCGAATCACGTGATGACATTTCATCTATGGTGTTCATCAAACACCCTAAACGATGATTCGACAAGGCTTCGCATTTTTCAGAGGACGTTAACGGGTCTAGCGGCAAAATGGTATATTGAATTGCCTAGAGCTTCGTTCGACAATTTCAGCACCTTAGCCACGACTTTCTTAACCCATTTTCAATTACCGATAAGGTATGAAACGGGAACGGAAATCTTAACCAACTTCAAACAGACAACGGCCACTCACATATCTGATCATATACATGAGTGGCGACGTCGTCGTAGGATGGTAAAAACGTATGTTCCCGATCAGCTATTAGCTGAATGGTTTATCAAGTCGTTACTTCCTGCCATAACGGAAGATGTGGCGAAGGGGGGAGTCGTAACGGAAGAGCAAGTTATCGCTCGTGCGCAATATCTAGACTTGGTCTATACTCAGTCTGGCACGCTCTACGACAAAATACCTGACGCCCCTAGACCGGAATTCTCAATTCCTCCTCCTCCTAAATCAAATAATGACTCTCATGCCGGCGATGGCGTGATTGGCACGACAAACGCGAAATCGACAAAGGCTTCGTCCAAGAAAGCCCGTAAGATTTCAGATCAAAATGCAAAAGACGAAATTCTTGCTTCGGAAGTAAATGCCGTATCAGCAGATAAGGGCAAAGAAACCAAACAACCAGGAAGCAAGAAGAAACAAAGCAAAGGGAAGAAGAAGAAACAAGGAGAGTCATCTCCTGAAAAAACTTCTTCAAACCCTCCTGGAGATAGGAAACAAAAATATCCATGCATGATATGCGATGAGGATCATCGGACTTTACAATGTCCATACAAAGCTGAGCTTAAAAGATTCTTTAAGAGTTCACAAACCTCAGCTGTGTTAACTGATCCGTTTCCAAATCCAGGCACAAATCTGGTTGATAGTGGAAATGCTTCCCCGTCGCAAGTGCTAATGTTGTCGATTTCCAAGCAACAAAATGATGCTTTGATTTCGACAAGGAACAAAGATTACGGGAATCCGCAGCTGTCGAACGACAAGGGTAAAGATCAACCAAGTAGTTCGACAACAACTTCGACAGAAGTTGTACCACCCATCATTCCTGAATTAACAATAAAACCGCCAAAAGGAGTAGTACACAAGTCGACATTTAATCCTCGCGCCAGAGCAGCGCAGCATTATAACATAGTGGAAGATTTGGCCCAATCGCCATCCGCTATGTCGACTCTTGAAGTACTACAAAATTGTCCATCCCAAAGGCAGGCTTTGTTATCAGCCATTGGTGGGGTTGATCCTAAGGATTCCAATCTTGTATCCTTTGACCACAAAGGATACGATCCTCAGTTACCAGCTCAACTAGCTTTCCTTATTCAAGTGAAAGCCCTCAACAAAACTGTTCATCGGACAATTATTGATGAGGGGGCATCTACATGTATTATGTCGATGAGTTGCTGGAAAACTTTAGGATCTCCAACCTTGTCGCGATCTTCGATGACATTAAAAGCATTCGACGGAAGGACATATACCCCATATGGTATCCTAAATAACTTGAAGGTTGAACTAGGGGGAAAAACAGTAGAAATAGATGTTGAAGTCATTGATGGAAATCTTGATTACAATATCTTGCTAGGAAGACCGTGGATATATGCCATGGCAGCTGTGGTGTCGACCTATTTTAGAAAGATCGCATTCCCCTTTCAAGGGGGGATTACGATCGTCGACCAACAAAACTTCCTCCCCAATGGTTCACAAGTTACTGGAAGCATTCCCATGATCCATGGAAGCCCCCATTCGCTTCAGAATATCGGATTAGGCCTACTAAAAGATCCTATACTAATGGGAACTTTCGCTCTTCCACCTCCAATTGATTTGGCGGAAGTAGCATCGATAGGTACCTGCAATATGATATCTTCCACGAAGATCTCAGAAGACGATATCAACATGGATCATGCAATGGTTTTGCCCCCGAGCCCAATAGAAATATTGTAGCAATCAATGTTTCGAGCATGGGAGGCGAACCCAAATCAACGCTCATCAAGCGTTTGGGTAGATAGGTCTAGAGAATATGGTACCCCTTTAGATCCTTGGTCGAGAGTGCATGGAACCGACGAAGGAATTCTACAATCAATGTTGATTGAAGGGGCACCATGGAATGATTGCCACCATCGTTCCCTTCTTCCAGAATATGAAGAAGATACTCAAAATGACCTTTATCACCCTTCAGTCTTTGAATTCCTATCAAATACTGTAAATACAGTGGATTCCGAGCGAAACTTATCCAATATTGAAGAGACTATAGCCATAAATATCTCGACTAAAACGAATGTTGTAGAGAATATTTATGTCGGCAAAGGTTGTTCTCCTTCAGAACTGGAAATATATAACGCTCTTTTTCACGAGTTCAGAGATGTCTTTGCTTGGTCATATGATGAGATTCTAGGCATTGACTCGAGTATCATTGAACACGAAATTAAGATGTATCCAGATGTCAAACCGGTAAGACAACGGCTTAGGCAGGTGCACCCCAAGAAATCCGCTGCCATTAAGGCAGAAGTTGAAAAACTTCTCCATGCTGGTTTCATCTACCCAGTTCCTCTAACCGATTGGGTATCGAATATTGTCCCTGTTATGAAGAAACAAGGGACAATTAGAGTGTGTGTCGATTATAGGGATGTAAACCAAGCTTGTCCAAAAGACAACTACCCTACACCCTTCATCGACCAGATAATTGATGAATGCGCTGGATGTGAAATCTTTTCATTCATGGATGGATTTTCAGGGTATAATCAAATAAATATCCGCCCACAGGACCAGTCAAAGACTGCATTCATTTGTCCGTGGGGCACATTCGCATGTCGGAAATTACCCTTTGGTATAAAGAACGCAGGGGCGACGTTTCAGAGGGCAATGAATTATGCCTTCCATGACATCAAGAACATCGTTCAACCATACCTCGACGAACTTCCAGCTCATTCGCGAAAGCGGACTGATCATCCGCAGCATTTAAGAGCGATATTTCTACGTTGTCGACACTACAAGATAAGACTCAATCCGCACAAATGTGTATTTTGCGTCAGTTCTGATCGTTTACTTGGCTTTGTAGTCTCCAAGGATGGGATTCGTCTCGACCCTTGCAAGGTCCAGGCAATCATCAATTTGCCTCCACCTTCGAATTTGCTTCAGATTCAGAAACTCCAAGGGAAAGCAAACTTTCTGAGGAGGTTCATTCCAAATTACGCAGAACTTGCTAAAGGTTATACACGTCTTTTGAAAAAGGAGGTACCCTTTGTCTGGGATCAGGTTGCGCAAGCTTCCTTTGATGCTTTAAAGGATTCCTTAATAAAAGCATCATTAATGTACACACCTGATTATCAAAGAGACTTTAACCTGTATCTGGCTGCGGCAGATACAATGATCGCAATGGTTTTAGTTCAAGAAGTCGACGGAATTGAACACCCTATATATTATTTAAGTAGAAACTTAAATGATACAGAAAGAAAATATTCTTATGTTGAAAAACTAGCGCTTGCAGCTGTTCAAGCGATACAAAGGTTTCGACATTATGTCCTCTTTCGGAAAACTACCATTCTGTCAGATTGCAACCCCATGACTTATATATTGTCGCAACAGTTGCTGGGGGGAAAATATTCAAAATGGATAGCAATCCTTCAAGAGTTTGATTTGGAATTTGTAAAATCCAAATCAAAGAAAGCTCTAGTTTTCGCAGAATTATTGTGCGATCTCCCATCGTCGTCCAACGATGAAACATCCGAAGAATCAATCGTGGACGAAAATTTGTTTCTAATATCTACAAGCAATGAGTGGTATGGAGATATAATAATTTATCTCCAAACCCAAAAGTTCAGGCAAAATACCTCTCACTCTGAACAAAAACGTATACAATACCAAACAAAAGACTACGTGATCGTCGATGATACGCTTTACCGTCGTGGTATCGATACAGTTCTGAGGAGGTGCCTCACCCATGAGGAGGCCGAAAAAGCCCTGAATGAGTGTCATTCAGGCGCGTGTGGGGGGCATCAATCTGGATATGCTACAGCACAAAAAATCTTACGAGCAGGATACCTCTGGCCAACAATGTTCAAAGATTGCATAACCGCAGTCAAAAGTTGCCATGCTTGTCAAATTTTTGATAGCAAAACCAGAAGACCACCCGCACCTTTACAGCCAATAGTTGCTGTTGGGCCTTTCGCCAAATGGGGCATCTATTTCATGACATGTAACCCCACCTCGACCGGGGGGCATGGGTATATTATAGTCGCCGTTGACTATTTTACCAAATGGGCCGAGGCGATGCCTACATTAGATAACACTGGTGAAACAGCTGCCCTTTTCTTTTTCAATCATGTAGTCGCCAGATTCGGCGTACCACAGGCTATAGTTACGGATCATGGATCGCATTTTCGCAATCACATGATGGTTGAATTAGCTGCCAAGCTAGGGCTATCTCACGACAACTCTACTCTGTATTATCCGCAAGCCAACGGACAAGTTGAAGCGATCAACAAAGCGTATGTTGCAAAGGATGATCGGGGTTCACAAAAGAAGATGGCACCTAATCCTGTACTCAGCCTTATGGGCTTACCGAACATCGGTAAGGAATGCGACCGGGTTCACACCTTTCCAACTGGTATATGGCCTGGAAGCAGTCTTACCAGTCCAGTGCAAAATCTCGTCTCTTAAACTCGCGATCGATCTCCTCCCCGGAACTTCAGAAGAAGAAGCCCGTTTCTTGGAATTAATCCAATTGGATGAAACCCGTCGTGATGCCGCTTTGGCTAATGAAGCCCATAAGAAACAAGTCAAGGCGCAGTTCGACAAAAATGTCAAACCCCGTGTCTTCTCAGAAGGTGACTTGGTCTTGCTTTACGACCAAGAATCCGATAAATTGGGAGCAGGTAAATTTAATTCTTTATGGATGGGCCCCTATATTATTAAACGAGTGTTAGCAAAAGGAGCCTACGAGTTAATGGATTATGACGGAATTCCACTGGTGCAACCTCGTAATGGGTTGTACCTTAAGCGTTACTATGCTTAAATAGTAACCAATATGCTTTTGTTGTATTTTGTTTTCGCTAAAGTGGTTGTTTTGGTCGAGTAATCCACCTTTTTACATTTATTGTAGATGTCGAACCTTTTGGAGACATGTGTGGGATATGCCGACGGAGCGAGTCGTAGTTCGCGGAACCTGTCCTCCGCAGCCTGGGCCATTTTTGATCCAAGCGGCGAGTTAGTAAGCTTCAGAGGTGTATGTATTGGTCAATCAACGAATAACATCGCTGAATATAGCGCATTGATAGAACTGCTCTCTGATGCCATCACCCATGGTATACGCCGACTAATCGTCAGGCTAGACTCACAACTCGTAATACTACAACTCAATGGTATATATTCCGTCCGCAACCCAACTATTTATCGCATGTTCCCAAGGGTTAAGATTTTGGAAAGACAATTTGATTTAATTCAATACCAACATATTTCCAGAAACTTAAACACATTAACCGACTCATTAGCAAACTATGTGTTAGATAGACATTTGCGACATTTATAAAAAGAAACACATCATCAATGTTGTACATATGGATCATATAACTCAACCAGAATAAAACCCCGAAAATCAATATATATATATATATATATATATATATATATATATATATATATATATATATATATATATATATATATATATATATATATATATATATATATATATATATATATATATATATATATATATATATATATATATATATATATATATATATATATATATATATATATATATATATATATAGATATATAGATAAGCTGTTTATGGTTTACATATAATGTTCTGTAACCAAGACAAAATCGGTCGCATGACCCAAAAACTCAAAAATGCTAGGGGGCACCCTAGTCTAGTGATGCTCATGATAGCACGTCACAGCCTGTGCGATCATGCGTAAGAGACGAGTCCATCATCTAGGCACACCAGTAGTATGCCGCTGCAACTATAGAGGTAACTTGTCGATCCTCACATCTGGAATGCCGAGAGTAAGGCTCTCAACCTGCTCCTGTACAGCTATGAGGGTCTCGGCCACATCAAGGTCACGAAGAATAACCCTCCCAGCAGCCTCTCCTGTTGGGGCAGCGGTTGGCACCCTCGGGCGAACTGCTGGACGAACAGGACCAACATCTGCATGCACACATGAGTTTGATTAAAGTCTTGATAGAATAAAGCACAAGGACATTATGAATAAAAACAGTAAACAATGATATGGTCGAAGATTTTACCAATAGTGCCCCATTGCTCGCCATCCGGTAGTACCAAATCCGGATCACCCCGGAAGTCCATGCCAACATATGGATACTCGGAATAGACCATCTCCTGACGCTCAAACCACCTGAAGAAGGTATCAGATAAAGAAATCTAAGATTGACCAGCATGCCTAGACATGTGATCAACCCATCTCTGCATGCGTGGTTCAGTAGGAGAAGGCAAGTCGAGTGCAATGTACTGTGGCTGCATCAGTGGTATCTTCTCCAAAGTAAAGGCGGTCAAAATAGAACCAAACCCAAAGTTCTTCAACTTCCCATCCTTTGCCTTGGTCAACTGACTTTTCATCTGAAGAAGTACTACATCACACCAGTTGAATATTTTCGGTTGGAGGCACTCCAAGGCATGCTGCACATAGGATCTGTTGGCTACATGAAGAGACGCACTACCGGCCATCCTACCAATAGTGTACAGGATAGACCTGAGGGACCTGTCAGCAACCTCACGGATAATGATCTTGTCGTCTTTACTCGGCTGAGATCCTTCCCTGCAATACTGGCGGACATAATCTCTCACAGAGTCACTCCCTCGGGCCGAACCTGACAAAGAAATGGGGGCACCCTGCCTTGACAAGCCAGTCAAGAAGTAAATGTCTACTACGGTCAAGGGGATAGATTTGCCCCTAATCTGGAATACTTGGTTGATAGGATCCCAAGCATTGAGCAAATATTGCAGTAGGTTGATCTGCTGTCTCATGCTAGAGATGCAGAAGAACTTCAACAGGCCACAGTTCCGCAGCGCGTTCACCGTAACTGGATCATGTAGGGCAATCATGTCCTCTTCTTCATGTTCTCGTTCTCGCCATGTAAGGGTCATTTTGCTCCAATATCTCTGAAAAACAAACATGAGATGAGTTAGATCCTGGTTTTGATGAGAAACTGGCAAAAATTTTCATCAAAAACTATGCAACAAAACCCTTTTCTGCGCCTAGCGCACCTACCCAGTGTTCCACCTGCATTGAAGGTCAAACTGCCTTCATGCCGCTTGACATTCAGCGCAGGTTTCGAGTGCACTAGGTGCGCTGATGGCAGAGCAACCCCATCAAACGCCAGGGGCTCAGAAAAATAGGAAATCAAGCACAGAATGCAGAAAGGAAACCATGAAATGAAAGAACTCAAGTTTATCTCCTACCTAGTCCAGACGGTGCCGAGAATCGTCCACAGAATCTCCCGGAATCAGCTGATGAAAATCAAGGGGGAAGAGGCACCTCCAAAGCTCCAACAAACCAAGTTCAAATGAAATGGTAAAATGAGAGGTAAAAACACTTTTTAATTGCTTTTTACGTAGTTCAAAGCGAAATATTAGGGTTTTAGTCTCATTTTCAAACAAATGTTATTCATTTCTAACTAGTTTGGTGCAGCAATTGAGGGTACAATACTATCTTTGAAAAGGGCAAAGCTATTTATGGTAAAAAATCAAAACTAGACCATGTTATCGAGCAGTTTTAGCACATAGTTCATGCTCGTTAAAAAATAAACATAAGATCGAGCAAGTGTTTCAATCCGCGTTTAAGCTCGTTAAAAAATGAACTATCCTCCGGTAAATAACCACCGTGAATGTAACATTATCAGCCATTAAAGCCTTGGTTGTGTTTGCACCGTCACCTCCACTTTTCCATTGGCCGATCATTCACCTCCATTTGATTGTTTACCCATTTTGAGGAACAGCTGCGAAGAGTGATTTCACTAGCCATCCTTGTGACACTGCCGTGATTGGAAAATTCCAAACCTTACCTGGAATCAGCTGCTAACCCGTTTTATCACTCGTTCCTCAAAAGACGAGTCTCCTTTAAGCTCTTTTCATCTGACTCGTAAAATATGAAAAGATTGCCGAGTTTTGGCCTTCCAGCTTGTTAAAGCGACCGGAAGTGCTATCCCTCCTCTAGATTTTAATCTTTTTGGACCTGAGGGATTATTGCACAAAAAGATCGAGCGCTTGTTTTGTTCGGCTCGTTAAAACTATCGAAAATTCATCCCTTCTGTATTGTTTTATACTTTTTCGGACTTAAGGGATTAGATGACGAAAAGGGAACTTTGGAGTTATCTTTACGTACCTTTTCAGACTCTCTAAAAATGAAAAGGACCGAGTTATCCTTGTCGTTAGACTCGTTAAAAGCATTAATAGCGACAAACTTGTCTTTAGACGAGAACGAGTTTCACTATCGCTAAGCTCGTTAAAACATAGCGATGGGTTTGCCCGAAGGGCAAATTATAGAACAAGCATATGTTATCCTCCTCAAGCTTGACAAAAATAAAGAGGTACTAGTCAGAAATGACTGGGGAAAAATTGGGAAGAAACTCAAAGAACTTTTATAGGTAGCAAGTCGCTCTTGAACATGACACTTCCACTCCGTGCCTGAGTCGGGTTGGGTTGTTTCATTCACCGGTCACATCACCATGGTCTCGCCATACCATCCATCTTTGGGGTAAATGCTACCAATCCATCACACAAGTGTCGCCGATATGTTCAATAGAAGTCATCCAGAGAAGTCAACCGTGTCCCATCCACTACCATACATTATCCTTCATCCTTTCATGACCGCCACCCTGAACCATGTATCATCAGATCGTTTTCACCTCCATCAAAATCATTTTTTCCGTTCCTTGTCACTGATGTGGGATACATTAAGGCCCTCCTTTGACAGATCTCTTCTTGTCGACATCAACTCATTATCCAAGAAGTTGATCTAGGAACACCCCCTTCAGTACTTTGAGGCTTGCATGCCTCAATGGCAAGTTTCTCACTTCCGGCGACAGGTATACATCAATGACCTTCGACCGAAAGATTTTGCGTGGTGTTCGACGCCAAGTCCTTTATTCACACCACGTGAATTGTACTGCAGTACCTTGAGGGTCATTATCATTATCGGTGATTCCTCTCACGCTTGTTAACAGTTTACATCATTGACTGGTAATCAAGCGATGTCTTTCCATGTTCGACTTCAGAACATTTCTCACATGGATCGACTTGTACTTAGAGTGAAGATCGAACGAGATTGAAGACCTCGGATCTAGTTTCATCCATCCGGGCTGCGATATATATTCAGGAAAAATAAAGACATTGACATGTACAACATTGCAGCAGATAATCATCCTACCAAAAGGATGATGATTTCATCAAAATCATCAGTCTACCATCAGACGATTGTCTGTTCTTTGTACAAAAAAATGAATTTATAAAGCTGAGCATGGGAATGCCCGCCTCAGCTAGATCATGAAAGCAGTATGAAAAATAATGTATTGTATTGTATCTTATTACAGGTCTCCTCCCAGCATTGGAAGAACTTCGGATCCTCCTAATAAAGCATTTCACCCGATAAACGGCCTCATACTTTAGGGGGCAACTGTTATAGACATTTTTGTGCCTTACAGCATTGAGCATGAAATGTCCATAATCCAAGGGATCCAATATCCCTAAATGAGTTGTTCCTACCCCTAAAGGAACAAGGTCAACCAATGACAGCTTCTCCCAGAAGTTCTCCACCAAAAACAACTCAGAAACAGTCAATTCAGGATCAATTCAGAGGCTCAACTAGCTGCCTGCGCTGAAATGCAGAGGCTAAACTGGCTAGGTGCACTGCAACGCAGGTGGAAGCACTACCAGGGTGTGCTGAGCGGGAAATGACAAATGACAAGCTCATTCAACGAGGTGGAAAGACCCTGGAAGCTTCCAGAATCTTCTCCAATGACAATTGCCTCAATGAATTTGACTAGTGATGAGTAAGAGGCTCTCAACCTCCAAGTGGAAGCAAGAACTGACAGAGAGAAGCCACAAGTCAAAACATAAGCTGACTCATCCCCTCTGCTTACATCTATATATGGATCTCTCACCCAGAGGTTCAGAGGGCTGGAATTTTGTACTTTGCAGAGAATTGTTGTTGGTTTGAGATTGAGATTAGTACATTGGGTGATTTATGCTTTGTTGGAGGAGAGGAAGGGATTCCTTTGTTGGGAGGTAGATGCTGGATCGGGACTCACTTGGTTGTATCTCCTCTTGAACTTTATTATCATATCAATAAAGCTATTTGAGTTTCTCCTATATGCTTGTATATCAATGATGTTTTGTTATATTTGCATATTTAGTTTATATCTGATCCTAAACTAGTTATGAATGTGAATCTATGTCTTTTTTGTAGTTTTCCTCTCTTGTGATCTTGCAGGAACTGGGTGAAGCTGGACTAGTGAAAGAGCAGGCAGCGGGAAGCGAACAAAAGAGAGAGTGATTGGATCAATAAACTAGCGGAAGACACCGGTTAGTTACATCCTTCTTTCTCCATTTACATCTCATAAAGAAGAATACTCAGATAGTTTTCCTTGTTTGTTGCTAAGGCACTATCACACCTTAGAGTGGGATAGGGGCATTCCGAATTGGATACTTTTCCCAACAACAAACAGTTTACTTCTTTTTCTTATTATATTCCACCGATTAGCAATCACATGTACATAAAGTAAAGTGCAGATAGAACATTAAACGATCGACAAAAAACAAGCCAAGACAAGAGACACAAGATGTGGCGGCTAGCCAGGGACAAACCCCACAATGTGTGGGGAAACCCTTTGATCAAGTTTTCTTTTATCTTCAATAATTCAGCAGAGAGAAATAGTACAATAAATCTGATTCATATCAGCAGTAGCAAACCCTAGATTAGTAGCATCATCATTAGCAGCTTCATTATCAAACTAGGGCAGACCATATCTCACAAACCGACAGTCGGATTGACTTCATTCCACCACCAAAAGTTTCGGCTTCCAGAGGAGGTTCAGATGAACCTACAGCGCAGTTCAGATGAGGAGAGCTTCTAGGCCATGTAAGTCAATCTTTACTTCTGCAGTTGCAGCTTCAGTTTCAACAGTTTCCGGCTTCAAACTAGGGCAGTCGATATCTTGCAAACCGTTCGTCGGATTGACTTCATTCCACCACCAAAAGTTGCGGCTTTCAAAGGAGGTTCAGATGAACCTAAAGCGTAGTTCCAAAGAGGATATCTTCTAGGCCATGCAAGTCAATCTTTACTTCTGCAGTTGCAGCTTCAATTTCAGCAGTTTCCGGCTTCAAACTAGGGCAGTCGATATCTTGCAAACCGTTCGTCGGATTGACTTCATTCCACCACCAAAAGTTGTGGCTTTCAAAGGAGGTTCAGATGAACCTACAGCACAGTTCTAAAGAGGATATCTTCTAGGCCACACAAGTCAATCTTTACTTCTGCAATTGCAGCTTCAACTTCAACAGCTTCCGGCTTCACATGTATGAGAGAGAGAGACCCATTTCAGCGCAGTAGAGAAGAGACTCATATCTGCGCAGTAGAGAGAGAGAGATGTGATGAGATGAGTGAGTCCAAATGAGGAAAAGTCCTCTTATATTTATACACAACGTTGGTGGGTGAATAGATGCGACTGTTGGGCTTCTGAGCCTACATGAGTTGTAGGTCGGCTTGATAATAATTCCATAATCAAAATAAATTCATATCTCCATGAATACTTATCGGAATTGGATGATATTTATATCAATCCTACACCTCTCGACGAGAGGAATTTAATAAAAATATTATTAGCCATGAATAAGATGACCCACATGAAGTTTTTCCCTGGTTTCCAATTTTAACAAAACACCTTTATGAATTTTCCTAGGGATTTAGATATTCCTCTAAATTTATATCTCCCACTTGAGAACTTATTTCTATTTCTATCTTAGGAGGGTCCTCTGACAAATAAGGCATTTATTTTATAACATTCCACAATTTTCCATCTCAACTGCAATAGAAACCATGAGACTATTTCATTAACGTAAATTAGTTACATTATTTCCCATGGAAATAACCAAACTATCCCACAAGTTTGGTAGAGAACACAACAAAATGATACATTGATTTTCATCTAAAATATTAGCATCAATAGATAATAGTTGACTTACCATAGTATTCAAGGCATTCAACTTGTCACCAAGTCTCCATCCTTCATCATTAGCTTATACAACGTTTTCCACAAGAATACTTTGCTTACTAGGGATTTAGACTAATTCAAATCCCCTAACTTGTTTCACAATTCCTTTGCTATAACTTCTCCTAAAACATTTAGTAATATTGAATATGAGAGATGCAACCATATTGTGCTTTTTTCCTTCTCATAAAACCTGGTCTATTCTTCTATTAACATCCTTATAGGTGCAATACTCATATCCACAAAGATCCACTAATATTTGTCCACCAAAATACCTTCCGTTTTGAGCTTCCATATCTCAAAAATCTAGCAATTGAATTTATCAATCTCTATATTTGAATTAATCGCCATTTTCTTTCACCATAAGAATCAGTACCACAGATCTTCCACTATAACAAGTTTTTCCATAGGTATAAGCCAAAACCCTTAGCCACGGCATCCCCTTGAAGCTAAATTGCTCTAATACCAATTTTAGGTTTGAACCCTGTATAGTTAATTGTTGTGAACAAATTCTTAATAATAAAAAAAAATTATGTAATGGCACACAAACATTTAACATAAAAAATTTACCTTGAGAACCCAAAAAGGAGAAAAATATAAACATTTTCACTATATTATTTCTTTACAATTTTATAATACAATATGAACCCTCAATACATTAATCCTATAGTATAACACAACCATAGTTCCTAAATCATAATAATATTACCACGGAACACAAAATGATGTGCCATGAAACCACTAAGAGTAAAAAACCATACCAAGAAAAACAAATTGATAAAAGCATATGCATTATTTTCACTCGATAGACCCCTTTGGGGCCACACACAAGGTCGATCACCCACTTAGTGACCCCATCATTGTGCCTTATGCAATGAATTGAGTGAGGGGCTAATCATGCAAAAAATATAATGCATACCCAACACATGGCTTGGAAACTCCTC